>CM069316.1:25660625-26363750 GCA_035609425.1 Epinephelus awoara | reverse complement strand
TATGTTAAATAACAGGAAATAAGAGCAGTTCCAAGGTACAGATGAACATCAAACTCTCCTTTTTAAATCACAATATGAATATCTGTGTGTTACAGATGCAGGCACTTCACACTAAGCATGAATAAAACAATTTGTGTCAGTGAATTAAAAGTAGAGTCAATGTAAAGCATGATGGACGCGATTGATGCAAATTAAGGGGCACGAATTAAGTGAATAGTGCAATTTTGTGTCATACACTTTTTCGTGAGAGCTGAAAAATCTGAACTTCAGCGACTTATTCATGCTGTGATAGCCAATCAGCATTGAGATCCTCCAAGGACGTATGACGCCAAAGATATACTGGTGGAAGTTCATTCATTGATTCACACGTATGAAGCAAGTCAACACAACATTTTCCAGCGTTCAAACTTGCGTGAGTAATGCAATGCCAAAATTCACATCGGCTGGCAGTCAGTTCCCAGCCAGATACCAGTCGACTCCCAGCCATTGGCACCCCTTTTCTACCAAATTAACTGGTTCTTGAACCAGTTCCATTCAGGATTCTTAAATCCTTTGTACTATTTAGCAAACCAGTCTGCATTTTCACCAGTTTGAACATTGTTATCAATGATGTCTCATCAACAGAGGGCGTTGAACCATGCACAACAGAAATAAACAGTGGTAATAAAATCATAGATTGCATTGATCACCAGAAAACTTTTGCTCTGTTATTACAGATATTTGTTTTTACCCACCAAAAAAAGAATGGACCAACTATGAATGAGACAAAAAGCAGGATTACTCAGAAACAAAGTTTTTACAACTGATTATGTTCATAATATAAACCTGTGGAATGGTTAAATTATCCAGGAGACTGTTGAGGAGCACAGAGGATATCATTGAAAGCAAACTATGAAATGGGAATTTACAGCGGGGTAAAAGGATGCGATATCAGTGCCTTCCCTGAATTTGCATCTCTATTCTGTCACTCGTGACACAAATACTTCACCACCTTTGAGAGTGACTGCTCAACCACTCACCATAAATAGCTTCAAGGAGAAATTGTGAAAGTGCACGCCTTTATCCCCAATTGTAAGACTCATCACATAGCTATTACTGGGGAGCCTGTGGAGTGCAGAGAGGAAGAGGTGGAGTAGAATTGGAACCAATTTGCTCTTCATGGTGCTGCTGTTACATATTGAATGTTTTCGCTGTATCCGCTGATAGTTTTCCTGTCCAGAGTCTTTTCCATGACATGCACACACATGAAAGCCCTCTGAGAATATTCGCCTCCATTTGAAAGGTCCATATATTCAGTAGTTATATATATATGCTCCCTCTCTCTGTTTCTTTTCTTATAATGGGATTGGGTTGTTAAAGTTACTCAGGGTTATCCCTGCAGACATTTGAAGTGGACTGAATGACTGTTTAGATTAAAGTCCTCCAATGTCCTCCATGCTTGTGATTTGCCCTAAGCAGTAATGACATCAGAGGACTATAATTTATAACAGAGGTGGGAACAAGTCATTGTTTTGGAAAATGTAAGTTAGTCTCAAGTCTTTGCACTCAGGACCAAGTTGAATCCACAATCAAGACATTCAAGTCCCAGCCCTAAACTTTGATGAAGAGTACATTATGACTTGTTTAGTTCTCTAAACTCATACATGAAGCCATTTTAAGAAATAATGAATTAAGTTTTTTTTTTTTAATTAATGCTTTTAAAAATTTGTTTTTTATGTGTAAAAAACTTTGTTGGGAGTTGCAATCCCATCTGTAATTTTCAGCCTGCTGGTCTTGTAATTAATTTTTTTGCTGACTACTGTATAGTTTTTGTATGCAAACTAAATTATTTTTGGTATCATTTTCTCCAGCTGGCGCTCAGCAACGCAACAATAGTTCTTTATGGTTCTCTCCGACAAGTTGATTGGACGCTGTCAGATCGGTTTAAACAAAGTGGATCTGGAGACTTGCTGCAAATAAATAGTGTTAATGTTAGGGGATTCAGGAAATAAAAGGACATGTATTGAGTCATGGAACACTTTTTGAATAACATACATTTTATCTTTGTGAAAGTGAAGTGAAAAGGCTGAAGTTCACGTGAAGTCACAAGTTATTAGTGTTAAAGTCCAAGTCAGGTTTCAAGTCTATATTAATTTTGCCAAGTGAAGTCCAAACTCATCAAATTTGTGACTCAACTCTGACTTGAGTCCAAGTCATATGACACAAGTCCACACCTCTGGTATTTATTTTATTTTCGTGGCCTCTTATTTTAGTGATTTCGGTGCTCTCACCAGTACACTTTGGGTCCATCAGATTTGTAGAGCTGTAGTCCTTGGTCACATCCATTGACTTTAAAAATAACGGACGTAGCTGCTTTGACATTACACATTGGTTCGTGGGCTACTGTTTTGAAGCATCAAATTCGGCATTTCGGCCATCTCCATCTTGTTTTTTTTTTTTGAGTCATAAGTGACCATATTTGAGCAAGAGGCTTGCCATCGCCATCTTGGTTTTATGGAGCCAGAAGTGAACATATATGGGCAAGAGGCTGGTGCTGTGAAAGAGCAAGAGGTGGATCTGACTGAGAAGCAGAGGACACTGTTAGCAGACAGACTGTCACTCAAAGCAGCTGGCCCTTAATTATGCATAACTTTAAGCCTTAATAAAATGTAAACAAGTTATATTAAAATAAACCCACCTTGCAGATGTCATGAATGTTTAAATTAGCTGTCGAGACCAAACTTTTATCTGTACCAGGCTGTAAACATGTTTATTTCTGCTGTAAAGTTGGGCGTGGTAACATGGGGGTCTATGGAGACTGACCGGCTTCTAGAGCCAGACTCAAGTGGCCATTCAGAAAACCGCACTTCCACGTTGGCTTCATTTTTCAGCCCTGGATGTTTCCGCTTAGTCACAAGAAAGGGTGGCACAGAAAAACTCCCTTATACGTCTTTGTGAAGCACAAAGCTTTTTAACATTGTGACTGCTTGCAGTCTTGTTTGACGCTAAATCAACACAGTTACCTCAAGGGAACACATCTGTAAAAAATTAGATGGACATACAGGTTGCATCAATGTGTAAGCAGCATTTGTACTGTTGTAGCTGCTAATGGTGCAACTAGTTTTAGCTAGTTTACATGCAGTTAGCTAGTTTAGTAGTGTTTTCCAACCAAGGTTTCATCTAGTTCCATTATATCGGAGAGAAGGCAGATATCTCTACGGCCAATATCTCCATCACTGAGCAACTCACACCAAAGCAATCTAGACTGATACATAGCATTACAGGTAAGAGGAGAATATGTACTTTTGTTTTGGGGGTGAACTGTCCCTTTAAGTAAGTCCATGCAAACTACTGGGAGTGGATACTTTTAAAGCTGGAGTGTCATTGAAAGTGTCTCTAATGTAAATATAGTGGTCTCTAACTGGCTCATAAGCTACTGCTCTAATACACAGAAACTAATATGGCAAGGTTCTTTGAAAGCTACAGACTCTATGTCCATTACCCCCGCCTCAAGAACCTGTTGTACAAAGGTACAGTTAAGATTCAGGATGTGACAGTGTTTTGCTTTTTGCAGCTTTCTCCCCCATTAAAGAAAATGCCTGAATTTTGAGATCGCCTGCAGAATTCATTAAGATTAATTTGGCAAAGTCAACAGAATGATTTTTTTTTTTTTTTTTTTTTTTTTTTTTTTGCTGCAGCCGCTCTAATCCTGTCTCCTGACTAAACTAATAGCTTTGTTTGATTAATGAAGTTGGGGGATATTGCATGTCTGAAAATGTCCTCCTCTACTCTCTTTGAGTTCTCGTTCTCGTAGTTGGCTTGAGGATGGTAAAAGGGGGCAGAAATAAGCCCCGAGGTGTGGAGCATTTACACAAACAAGACCAGGCTGAGTAAGCTTTGAGTCTCAGCAGTAATTGGAGTAAGAGTAGAAAGATGAACATTCATCACAACAATTGGACAAACGTCTCCCAATGGCTTCAAATTTGTTCTCCTATTATTTTTTTTGATAAGATATTATTAAATCTCACTGTCTTTGTTTTCTTGTGCTCTTATATTATCTGTTTTTAGTTCTATGCCACAACAAAAGTTCCCTCTTGGGAATCATTTAACTTCCACATTATTCAAGGTAATGAACAATGGTGGGGTAGACTTTAGTGGAATAAGTGAGGTATGTGACATTAGCTGCCAGTAGAAGGACATAAGAATGGTGCATTGGTTCCTCCATCTGTCCACACACCATGGTGATTTTTTTTAGGCGACCCAAAAATTTGAATAACTTTCATGAACTGAAGATACACTGAAATCACGACAGCCATGGCTACACCTATATTCCGTGAATCTGGGGTTATGCCATGGTTATGTTACCTAACCAGCATTATTGCTGGTGTAGCAATTTGTCAACAAATGGCACCCACCTTTATAACTATAACCCTTAATAACATTTAAACAAGAGAGTTATATAGAAATTCACCCCTGGCACAGTTGTCAAGACAAAAATATTAGTTGAAGAGACCAAAACCATTTTTTTGTACCAGGCTGTAAACATGTTTATTTCTGCTTCAAAGTTGGGCATTTCAATATGGGGGTCTATGGGGGATTGAATTGCTCTTGGAGCCAACCTCAAGTGGCCATTAGATGAGCTGCAGTCTTTGGCACTGGTGCGTTGGTGTCATTTTTCAGCCCTGGAGGTTGCTGTTTGATTTGAATCATATCATAACAAGCATCAGCTAGATTTTAATGGATATGTATGGCAGTGGATGGTTGCTAATAACTCTGGTGACCTAAGTGCTACCATCAGATTAGAGGTTTAGTATGCTTAAACCTTTTGATTTAAACAACCTCATGGTATATTAAGTCACCCTCAGGAAAAACAACACCTTAGCCCCGTTTTAATATTTTCAGAATGTTGTGTTTTCTACTCAGTATTATCCTGGAAGTGTAGGAAACATTGCTTGCTTTACTCTGTGGCTTGTTTTAATAAGGCCCATGGTGGCTGTGTGGAGGGAAATATTCCAGATCTAAAACAGTGTTAGACACTCAGAAAATAACACAACCTCACCTTCAGATAGAATACCAAATGAACTGTAGAGTTGCTGTGGTGGCAAGCATGCAGAGGAACTGAAGGGGGGAAGGAAAGGAGATTGACAGGACTTGGTTTTACGAATCAAGGCATAGAGGCTTCAGAGTTTAAAAAATAGAAATATACCTAACTCAGTAAAGTGGAAAAAAATAACATCTATGAATTTTATTTCCCTCTCAAGCATCACCACTTTACAGCAGATGCCTAATGCATATTCAGACTGAGTGACACTGAGCAAAGGCCAGCCTGAATAAAACTGTTTTTAAAGCTGAACTCCTCAAAGTAAAGCCCAATCTGAGCTAAGGCGGGCTGTCGCAAGCCCTCTATAATGTAACAAATACAAAATAGATATCAGTACCCAATTTGCATATCAAGGTCAATGTTGAGTCACTCATTATTCTATATCTTAATGAAGAAAAAAAAGCTGTGGGCAATGATGGCTAATGTAAATGGTTATGTTGCTTGACATGTCTTACTTTTTAAAGTCAAAGAGAAACAAACAGTGGGGAACAGTACTTATCAGGACACAATCATCACATTCTTAAAGTTCTGTTTTGCTATTCCTGTCATTTTCAAGGGCGGGTTGCAAGGATGTGCACTTAAAAGATTATTAAATACTAGAATGTTTATGTAGATCTGTTGGTTAGGTCTGGGTGTCAGTCCATTTTTAATGCAGACCAAAATGTGTTTGTAATATAGTGTATCTATAATTGTCAGGTACCCAAAGCCTGTAATGTATTATTTTACAGTTAAGTTTCAAGTTACCATTTTACCAAGTTACCATTGGGCGCGCGTGCCGTGGCCGTGCTGCTCTCGCCGGTTTTACGCACAGGCTCGGCTCCTTTCAAAGCCCCCATGCGAAGCACTCCTCCGGGGTTTTTCGGACCTAATTGTATTGCGGAGTTTTGCAAAGCGGATCTTTGCTTTGTTTAATTTGTCTTCTGATTAAATCTGAACCGTTGAAACAAGTTGTAGGAAGCCTCTGCAAGTAATTGGTTGCTGGCAGACACTCTGTGCTGCAATAAAATGGTTAATCGGCAGTGCCGTGCACTGTAGAGCCGGAGTGCTGCTGGTTCTGCCGGCCTGAATAGAATATAATGTCTACTGTTGTGTACAGCCTTTACAGACTGAGCTGAGTAGTGATGCGCGGCTCGACCCGTAACCAACAGGAACCGCAAATGGACCTGTGGGTCGGCAGCAGTGATCGCCTGTTAAATCACTCTGTAAATGATATTTTAACATTATTATTAAAATCTATAAATCCATAATCTTTTACTGTCATGGCTTCTGAAGGTGCTGGTGCGTTGAGCAGGTGACAATCCGCGGTCATTTTCAAAACACACTTGTGTCACGCACTCCAAAAGAAACTTAATGAAACTTTAAACAATAATTTGTTATACAAAACGGGGGAAACAGACGTTGACAAAAACAGTTCCATAATTCATATTAAATTCAAAAGATAACGAAAAAACAGCTACAAGTTAGAGGGAATAGTGATGAAGTGGTAAAACCTGGCATTGATCCACAGCCTCAGACGGATACGCTCAAGCATGCCGTGTGCACAAGCTCCGTTGGTAGGTGATACTATATTTTCACATTTTTAACAATGCAATTTAAAAGTTTAGATTTTTATTGATAACCTACATTTACCAACAACAAAAAGACTACATTTAGCACCAAAAAAATATGTAAAAAAAAAATAATAAATAAATAATAATAATTAAATTTAAAAAAAAGTAAATAAAAAAACGAATATCGAATACCCAATTTTCATAACAAATACCTACCCATAGAAACGAATATTCGAATATCCGAATATTTCGGTACAGCCCTACTATAAAGTTCTGCTTTTTAACATGGAAGTGTATTGGAATTGACTTGCTCAAGTGGCCATTTAAGGAACTGCAACTGTTTTTGGCACTTCCGCATTGGCACTAGTTTTCAGCTCAGGAGGTTGCCATTTGTTTACGACACAGACATTATTCACTCATTGACTCAAACCCTCAAGCCACAGTTGCCCCAACCTGGTGTTGTAATGTGATATATTTTGTGATGTCACTGTGTCTCTTTGTCTCTGCAGGCTCCAGATGTTGGAGGCCATTTGTAAGCACTGGGAAGGCCCCATCAGCTTGGCCCTGTACCTGTCCGATGCTGAGGCCCAGCAGTTCCTGCGCTATGCGCAGGGCTCCGAGGTGCTCATGAGCCGAGGGAACGTTGGTTACCACATTGTCTACAAAGAGGGACAGTTCTACCCAGTCAACCTGCTGCGTAATGTGGCCATGCGGCAGGTCAACACACCTTACATGTTCCTATCAGACATCGACTTCCTGCCCATGTATGGCCTGTACGAGTACCTCAGGTAAGAGGAGATGGAAAACAGCTAAGATGACAGTGTTACTGACACCCTTACACTTAGCTTGTTGTGTCTTTAGGTATTTAAACATTAACATGGCTGTAGTAATACACAGTATTTAATCCAGTCCACTCTGTGTGTGTTTGTAGGAAGTCAGTGGTGCAGCTGGACATGGCCAATGCCAAGAAAGCTCTGGTGGTTCCAGCCTTTGAGACGCTGCGATATCGCTTGTCATACCCAAAGTCCAAGGCTGAGCTGCTCTCTCAGCTAGACATGGGCACACTCTTCACCTTCAGGTGAGCCACATCTCTGTTTCTGAAGCCAGTAATATCCAAGAGTCATAAGATTTTCATTCAACAAAACACTGCAGCAGCTCTTTTTATTTCCCTGTCCGTGGTAGAAGTTGTGTAAATCAGTAATATTGATTAATCTATTTTTCATTCATTGACTGAGATCTTTACCTAAGCCTCAGGGGCACACTGCGAGAGACTCACTTGTGCTGAGCCAGCAATAGATAAAACACAAAATCTTATAAAACTGAGAAAAGATAATAAGCAATCAAAATGATGGACAGTTATATTGGGATGTTCAATTGTTGGAATGTGACTGAAAACTCTCTTATGAAAAATAACTTGAGTGACATCAATGCACAGCTTTTTCCTAAGACACAAACTGTATTTTCTCAACAAGTTCTGACAAGCACCAAGAAGCTATAGCTCAGGTAAAGTCTCACAAAACAAATATATAAAGTACATATGACAAAAATCTGTCAAAATACATGTATATGGGAATCCACAGCAATCAAAAAATGGCTGCAGGGCTGTGTGTGGGCTGGACTTAGTTTACACATGGACAAACCTGACATAGAATTTAAACGCTGTATATTAGCACCTAGAGCCCGTTAGAGGATTGTTAAAACCACTTACACAGTGTGAAGCAGAGATATCCTACCTTGAAGAACTGAAAGAATTAATCATAAGGGTTACAAAACAGTGTTTCCTCCTCTAGATACTTAATGTGGGTGAAGGCTTGTTTTTGTCTTTTGATCTCAAACTAGCAGATAAGGGTACTTGGCAGGCCAGTACTGAGAGAGCTTCTACCCTTAGGCCACTAGGATCCTAAATGAGGTCAATGCCTAAGACTTCAGACAGCCGTGGTCTGAGGCATTTTGTTTTTGGGTTGTCTGTCTGTCCATCTGTGCATACATTTGTCTCATTCTCGTGATTGCAATATCTCAAGATGCCTCAAATTTGGCATAAACCTTTACCTTTACTCAACAATTAACTAATTAGATGTGCTGGTCAAAGGTCAGGGTCACTGTGACCTCAAGTCTGTCCCATTTTTCTCTCACTGAATTAGCGCTTCACAAACACTATGAAAAACAGTTCTTGTCTCCTTTAACATACCCTCCTCGGCAACTTTTTTTGGTACACTGATACAACCTAATGTAATCCATGTGTTAATCCAACTGTATGTTTATTATTGAGGGTGTAGTTACTGGTGGGATTGTACTGGACCTCATTATATTCATATGTGTATCTCATATTCAGCACCTTTTGTTGGAAACATTAGAAAAACTTCTCACTAAAATGCAGTCCTGTATAACACCAATACAGTCTACAACTTCAGTAATAAACATATGGTGAAATTGAAACTTAAAACTGAACATTATTACCTTTGTTTTGTATTAAGGTGCACCTGGTCTTCTATGATTTGCAGGCTGGACTCAGAGCAGGCAGGAGAACAGTGGTTAGTAAAGACCGCAGCACTTCAGTATTATTATTCTCATAACCAGGGACAAGGCGGCATTTGTCACATGAAAGCTGGCCACTGGAAACTCTCTCTGCTGGTGTGTGAGGCTGAGCAAAAACAGGGGGAAGGCTTCTGTTTTCTGCTCCGTCAGCCTTTGCACTCACTATATATCTCAATTAAAACCAGCTATAGAATAGTTGTGGTTTTTATCGCAGTCATCATTGCAGTAACAGTGACAACATGCTGGTAAGATTTTCGGGTATGGTTGGAGAAGGAAGTTGTTCATTTTCTCTTCTGTGTGCAGCCCTCACAGGCGGTCACGCTTCCTTCAGTCACACTCACTTTGCTTCACCCACCCAGAATTTGCAGTCAGTAAATACCTCTTTTATCTTGGCGGTTGGTGGAGAAAGAAGTGTTATGATGGCACGGACACAAAAAGAGACAACCAAACTTTTCCCCATCAAAAATGATTTGGCCTGCAGTGTGAGGTAAACAAACACTCAATAAATAAAGTCCAGACTTTTAAGACCTTCTATGATACAGACAGAGAGAGGTTTGTAATCAAAATGCCATCTGATATTTTTGAAACCATAAATCGCACACCTTTTCAGAAAGACTGGATGTAGGAGCGTAGTTCACACTCCCTCCAGCAGGAGTCTGATAAAACCCTTTCTTCTCTCCTCCCAGGTACCACGTGTGGACTAAAGGCCACGCACCGACTAATTTTGCCAAATGGCGGACAGCCACCACGCCCTACAGGGTGCAGTGGGAAGCCGACTTTGAGCCTTACGTCATGGTGAGGAGAGACAGTCCTGAGTATGACCGCCGCTTTGTGGGCTTCGGCTGGAACAAGGTGGCTCACATCATGGAGCTGGACGCACAGGTACCTTACTCCACTTAACCCAACTATTACTTTATATCTACCTGTCTAATCTGTCTGCTTAATGCCTCAGTATTCTTCTTCTCCATGCTTTACTTTACAGGAAATGACTGCTTAATGTTCATAGCTTTGGTATTTAAGATACGTTTTCTGTCAACTGCAGACATCATAGTGTTTTTAAGTAAAGCTTTACATATTAATTGCCATTGTACAGCTGTGCAACGGTGTCACTGCAGTACAGACCTGCATGGGCCAACAACTCCAGCCCCATGACAAAGTCTGCAATTTTGTCAGCCCATTGCCCTCATAAGACCGTCACTAGTATGGCTTCAATCTCTCACTTTAATCTCTTTACACGCTCAAATTGACGCATTGAGGCGGTTCGGGCAAACAGGTCATGGTAAGGGCTAGTACCAGCCAATGACAGCATAGTAGGGTTGGACTAGACGCCATATGCGATGCCATAGGCAATGACCTCGGCCCTGAAAGTAGAAAAAACTGTTGGACACAGTATGCAGAACGATCTGAAGCCTGAGGTTTTTGCTCACAGGGATTGCTTCTACATATCTTTACCTCATTATTTGAATCTTTGGCCACATTAAAAAAGGAACATCCAGCATAAGAACATTATAAAAAACAATGAAAAGCATAAATGCCCCCCAAAAACAGTCTATGACCTAATCTTAATTTCTGTCACTAGCATTAGTGTCTTTTTCCTCCCATTTTAATGGACTGAAACATTGCTCTCTGTGACTATGTTTACATGCACACTAATGTTTCACTACTATTCCAAATAAGATAATACTCTGGTCATGTAAGAAGTATATTCCTTCAGATGTCCCAAAAGCAAGACCTTTTCTTTCTTTGTCATGGATACATCGTACACAAACCTAACAGTTTGTGAAGCTGAGTAGAGATGCATGCCCACAAGAAAGGGCCACATTTCTGGTTAGAAGGAAAAAAACACTAGTGTTTAAATGTTATGAAATATTCAGATATCAACAGGATATTGGATATATGCGATTATCGCAACGCCGACCTTTTCAAAAAGGTGGCCGAAGGAATGAAAGAGGGAGGCTGTGTTGACATGTTCAAACAAGTCCACCACTGGTAGGAAACTTTGAAAAGAAAAATGCTATTTCGATGCAAAGAAGCAAAATGGTACAAGTGTTCAGCTGTTCCAGTTTTCCATATTTTGATGTGATAAACAATATGTTAAGGCACATTAATCAGACTATGCATAGCTGCATGTAAACGGGAATATTGGTAGAATATTCATTTTTATTAGCCATGTAAACAACTTAGTAGGAATATTGTCTTTTTCAGACTAAGGACAAAGACAGATTTTTTGGGATGTAAATCTAGCCTGACAACATGTTAAGAACAGTTCACTTGTAGCATGAATACAGACAAAACAAAAGGGTTAGTCAATGTGAAAGGAAATTGTCATAATTCTTTCAGCAACAGCTTTCTCATATTTATTCTCAGGAGTTGGAGGAGCTAAAAGGATTGCACTTACATCTCTCAGAGGGAGACAAAATTGATTCCAAATAGATGATGGTGTTGGTCTGTGTCTGCTGGATGAGGCCACAAAACAACCAATGCAACTTTATAGTACATGAGGTGCAGCAATAAAGTTCTCAGTTCAGCAGTTATCTGTTAGTAGGGTGACTGCTGAGAATATTTGTGACAGGTTATGTATGTCGGTCTATAGGTTAATTTTACTACTCTTCAGATTACTGTACTGTGCACCACCTGGGTCTGGTGGGAGCTTGCTAACGGTGCTGCTTATTCTGCGATTGCCACTAGTAACACCATCCCCACCCCACAGCGTTGCTATGGAAACATTTTGCCCACACTCTAGTCTCCAACCAAGTCACCCTAGTGAGTTTGCAGCTCAATTTTTAGCCGCAAACCCCCTTTAGCATTGCTAACTATGTTATCACTGTTGGTTCTGTTAGCACCATTAGCAGTGTCAGCACAGCTAGTGGTGCTAATATTGTTAACAATGCTGAAGGGGATTTGTAGCCCAAAATAAAGCCGCCAACTCAATCAGGTGACCTGGGGGAACACTGGAGGGTAGCCACCATTTTTCTGCAGCAATACGATGAAATGTGGTGCTAAAGCTCACTAGCACCAGACAAAATTGAAAGATCTTTTGTATTTCATTTTCATGTCATTTTGCTTTTTCTTTTTTCTTTTTTTTTTACACCAGTTAACGGGTGTCGGGCAGTGTAGAGCAAAATTAACTGAAACTGACATGCCTAATTTAGACTGAAAGTTTTCCCTGTCATTCTCTCTCTCTGCAGGAGTATGAGTTTGTGGTGCTGCCCAACGCCTACATGATCCACATGCCTCATGCGCCCAGCTTTGACATCACCAAGTTCCGCTCCAACAAGCAGTACCGGGTCTGCCTCAAGACCCTGAAGGAGGAGTTCCAGCAGAACATGTCGCGGCGCTACGGCTTCGCCGCTCTAAAATACATGACGGCTGAGAACAACAGCTAGCCACCACTGCAGACCCTCACGTCCCCAGCCCTGAACTACTGACACACTCCATGGGCTGGGGAAGAGGGGGGGCACAGGAAACGGACAGCCCATGAGAGGCCATCGGGATACTTTGAGACTTGAGTCCCTCAGATTTTGTTAGAACGTTTGACCCTCAGTGTGGGACTGTAAGGGTCTTTATGTCCATTCTTTGTCCTCTGCTGTGGATGGTGGACATAATCCAGGAGGAGATCATTTCTGCCAGGATGTAAAAGCTGTGATAGACGACATGAGTGACTGCTCAGCCCGACTGTGTGGGCCCTGAGCTCTGGCCCTGAAATCTGACAGACAGCAGGCAAGAAAGGCATACATTCAACGCCTTGCCATATTTGTAAGAGCAGTGACAGAGTTGTGGGCTGTGTGTAACATTATGTATGTATGCGTGCAAGTGTGTGTATGTGCAGGTAGATGAAAAGTGCGACTGTGTGTTTGTTCCTCCAGGACAGTGCTTAGCAAAAAGCTTAAGGAGATGTGAAGCGTTGTGGGCTTACATTCTGTTTGCACGCCTTCCAAGTGCCAACAAAGAGCAGCAGCAGCCTGACTGACAGCACACCCCGACTCAAATGCAAATCGTCACCAGGCGGCGAGATAAGACAAAGCGGTAAACATGTCCACACAGATTTTGAAAATCTCATTGTGACGAGTGACACACACTCAGATATTGAGGCGAGCAGCCTGCCAGCCAGCCGACCATCTGCTGCTGCTTAATTTGTTTCATAGCTGATGCAGATCAGAATAAATCCTCCTCCTCGTATGACAAGGGAAGTTAAGTGCAAAGATGGCTGGAGGTCGTCCATGCAGTTGATATTCAGGGTATCTCCACATCAGCCTGAGCGTGCTACTACAGATTGTTTCCAGTGTTTTGTTATGACCGCAGAATCTGACAGCAGCTGGTGCGGTGTGCTTTTTATTTTGTGTGTTTTAAACTGATGCCGGTCCGCACAAACACCTGCTGGAAGTCCTGTCAGCTCACGAAGCTGCCGCCCCACCACACCGAGCAGGCCAAGCACCAATCACTGAGCTCACCATTTAATTTTCTTTCCAACAATCACTATTATTTATCAGTGTGTTTACAGTCCTGATGGGTGAAGCAAGGAGGGGTTGTGCCTCCCCCACTCACTGTCAGAAAGATCTGGAGGAAAGCAAAGAGAAAATCAACCACGTGCAGTCAGGAGAGATGTTCTTTCTTTCCTCCCTCTCTCTTTCTTTCTTCTCACTCTGGCCTCTAGTTTAATGACATTACAGCAGCAGCCAATAACGCTGCAGCGGTGTGTGTTCTCCTGTCTGTGTGGTCAAACACCATCGTGCTGGGTGTGGTCATATTCTGTTTAACTGCTGTAGCACCTGTGATAGACAAATCCACCCAGTTATCTAGAGAGAGTGAAGACAGAATACACTGACTGGCAATCGCTATAATATTATACTCACACCATATGATAAAGATATCATAGCATCATTGTTGAGTATCAGGATAGCATGTTACTAAATAATAAGATGAAGCTTAAGTTTGATAAAGTCATGAATGGAGTACAGATAACACAGAAATATGATGGTGATGTAAAAAATGACATTTAAGAATGTTAAGTATGTTCATTAGACTTTAGCGGTATCTGTTACTTCATACCTTCCTGAAATTTAAGCGGGGTGTATGGTGTATGATGGCATTTGTGTGCCGCTACCTGATACCCCCACCACCACATCGACCAGGGAGTTTTCTGCGTTCCACCGACTCTCTTTGCTTTTTCAGTCAATTTTACAGTTGTTGCCAGTTGTTTACAGTCCTGTAACATTACCCCCATCACTGGCAGTCGCCATGTTTGCCAGCTCAGTTGCCTGTTCCACTAGTAGAGACTGACCTCTGGTGGCACATGATGTGCACTGCATACAATGCATTTTAATACAGCATCTCTGTAAAACTTCAATAGAAAGATGAGCCTCTGTGTTTTTGACAGTATTTAAAATACCAGTATTTTTAATTACCTTGGTATACCATAATACCATGATAGCACCCAAGCCTAAGTTTAATTTTACTAGGATATGAAATATTATATTCAATATAATAAAGGCTCGAAATCATCATTTAGTGTTTATACTGATCAGGGATCAGCTGACCACTACACTCTTAAAAATAAGGCTTCCAAAAGGGTTCCTCATGAACGGCTGAGTCTCTACCCAGAACCATTTGCTTCTGAAGAATCAGTATTGAAGAAAGGGTTCTTGAATGTGAAAAGGTTTGTTGGTATAACCCCCTGAGAAGATAGAAAGAGTCTGGATAGAACCCGCAGAGAGGGTTTTGGGTGGTACCATTACACCATAGAAGGGTTTGCTGTATAACCTCTCATAGACGGTTGTGGGTGAAAACTTTTACAGATGGTTCTAGGTATAACCATATATGTTGGGTTCTTTGTTTAACCCTCCGAAAGAGTTCCAGGTTGGACCTTTATAAAAGGTTCGACCAGGAACTAAAAAAGACCTCTATGGGCACAAGCCGATGAGCTCTACATGGTTGTAGACAGCATCTTTATTTCTGAGAGTTTCAGCAGTTCACTCTGTGATAATATGTGTATAAATCACTAGAGCTGCTTACTGCCTTTTGCTTGAAAGATTCATTTCAGTGTAGCTTCAGCTGACATTATCCCAGGTGACTGCAGAGTCCATTTCCACAAATTGCTTACTGACGTAGTTACACTGGAGACAAGTAAAAGAAACAAAAGGGGACAGATGTATTCACACCTTTTTCAAAAATCACACTAGTATGTGTCACAGAAATCAGACTTCAGTCCCGTTCACTCACATCTCCTGCCACTTTATACCCGAGAAATATGATCAATAATATGTAAGACAATTGAAAAATCAAAGAGGACTGCTGTGACTGTTGGCGATTGTTCTGCCAACTACTATTTCCAAGTTGAAGAATGAATTTTCATTCTCAACTGAAAGCCAACACAAATGACAAGTCCTAAAAAGCTTACGTGTCAACAAAGGCTCAATACCAGTACACCCCTTGCTCCTACCACTAAGACCTTACCTCTCTTGAGCGTTCAGTGTGGGGGTAGGGTGTCCCAATCCTCGGGGGGTTAGAGAGGAAGGGTGACGTGTTAGGGCTACACGGCCCTCAAATGGAGGTTTTTCAGAGGCACACTCCAAACCAAGTCTTATAAGAAATCTTCAACTAGATGGCTGTGAAGGGTGGTCCTATTGCACAGGGAAACACTACACTGTGTAACTCTGTTCTGAGGGGCAAAAGGGCACTCAAAAACGAGGGTAGGGGTACAAATAAGAACTGTTGAAAGGTCAAAGTCATCTCCATGACAACTGAGCAAACTCCATCTGATTATGAAGATCATGTGATATCATTGAAAGCTCTAGAAAAAATGTAAGTGGACCTAGAGTTGGAATCATTTGGTCAAGTTAATTTCACATTTAGGCTAATCATTGATTTTGCAGGACTGCAGAACAACACACCAAATTAAAACTAGAGGCCTCTCTCTCTGTCTCTTAGTCTCTCTCTGTACAGGGAAGCTTCAGAGGGGTTTGGTGCAGTCATGCAGGTGTGTGTGTGTGTGTGTGTGTGTGTGTGTGTGTGTGTGTGTGTGATTGTACATGTGCGTGTGTTCAGTATGCAGTTGTGTGAAGTTTGACTCTGTTCTGAATGTGTGTGTGAGTGTGTGTGGCTTTGCAGGGCTGGGAGGAGCTGCAGTGTGTAAGTAGGACAGTGCTGACTGATGCTGCTACCTGAATAAAAGCAAAGAGTCAAACACTCAGCTGTTACTTTGTTTCATCATTTCTCTTCATGAATATAAATTTAGCCTTGTGAACCCAAAGTAAAGAGGGATATATGTGAGCACTCATTGTTACACTTCACACAAACACAGCAGAATTGTACACTTGTGTGTATTTATACTTCCAGGGATTCCCAAGAGTTTAGCACCTCTCTGAGTTAAAGGGGCACTCTGCCGTTTTCACATGTCAAAGGCAGTTTACTCATCAAAGAGCCAATAAAAACAGTTATATAATGTTTCTGTGTCTCTGGAGAAGCTCTGTTGAGTCAGGCATAGGGCATCTAAGGATAAATGCTCCTAAGCTGCATTATGGGAAATGTAGGATCCAGTGTTTTTGTAGATTTTGTCATATTAAGGACAACAAACTTACATGCAACTAGTCGCATGTAGTTTACAAAATATGAGTGTTAATCATAAGTTTCTCCATAATAGGGTATTATATGGAACCTTAGGACAGAGTTCTGATATTTACTGAGATCACAAAACCTGCCACAATATGATTTTTGATTTAATTCAGGGGCCTGTGATCAATATGAGATGATATCAGAAAATACTGTGATTGTCTTTTCTTTGCTGCTCACCATTAGTGCCTGGTGCAAGGTCACCAGCACCAAGCCCTGAACAGTGCCAGGCTTTGAAGCCAATTTGACATGTTGGCCACACTGTGGAATTACAACTTTTGGCTCTGTGACATGATGCCATTAGGTCCAAAAAGACTTTTCCCAAAGACTTACATTCGGAAGAGATATCTGTAAATCAGTACATTTTTTGAGCCTCACCACCCTCGCAAAATGACTCGTTTCACTAATGGCATTTGAGCTATTCAATCCGATAACATTTTAAAAGTCCAGAAGAACTAATGACTGGAAGTTAGCTTCTCTGCCAACAAAAGTCTCTAGCGTGCCTGCACTATGAGCCCAGTGATGGGGAAAATCAGTAATTTTATGCCAGGGAGGCTGAACTTTTTTGGCTTTATGCACCGCTGCACTAGCCTGGAAATGTAAACCCAAATCTAGAAAGATTTAGGGTCTGGCCATGAGTAATGAAAATGGCCCAACTCGAGGGGCGGCACCAAGCATGCATTTGTAAATATCACTGCACGCAATTGGATAAAACTACGACCAATCAGAACAATACACCAGGTGCGTATACGCTTAGCTACCAGCGGAGCTAACTGGTAGATTAGACTCTTGCCGTATCCGGTTGGCAAAACAGCAAAAACATCCTTCTTGCAAAGGAAAGACTCGAGTGCCGTCTTCTGTTCCTCCTTTAGAGAAAAAGCCAAGTCTAACTCGTTCTTTGTAGCGGCCAAAGCCGTTTCAAACAACTGGTGTTCATCCGTAGCCATCTTGCAATGTTTACTGACTGATTCTGGACTTCATCGTCGCAGCGCTGTCGTCATCTGTTTAGCTCGCCTCTGGCCCGCCTATATCAGATACACCAATGTGATTAGTGCATGGTTTCATGGGCATAGGTAATGAGCATCATTACTGATTGCCAGAGTGACTCGTTGAGCAAATTCAAATTGTGCTCTCGCGAGAACTCTGGATTTCCAGGGTACCACTGCGCACCTTCAATAGGAATGAAGAAGGCCCCGCCTCCAACACTTTATCAGCTTCTCTTTATTCATCCATGGTTAGCACTGTTTGAATATTTAGGAAGGAGGTGTACTTGAACAAAAATGGTGACACAGACATGCCATGGGAATTTCAAAACAAGGACATATCTTAGAGATAAGTGTATCAGTGTTTTCACTTTGCATCAATAATATTGGATCGTTGATCATTGAATCAATACATGAAAAGGTCGATGTCATTGTTTCTAATTATTGGGAAAATATAGACAGTGTGCAAAGGGGCATACAGTACATCTTATTGATTCATTCCAATTAATTGCTAGTGTCTTGTCAGTGCACAGCAGATCAAGTGAACTGCTTTTTATAAGTCACAGGCCAGCATACTGTTGAACAAATATGGAGGTTAGTTTCCAGTAATACAAACCCAATGGCCAGAAGGAAATGTTGGCGTCGTACATCTTTGCAAACAACAAATACATTTTATACATTTCATATGTATCATATCAACATTCTAAAGTGAGGTAGTTTCTCATCAGGAGTGAGAAGAGGGGGTGGTGGATGGCATGAGACCTGTGGGACACAGCTGCCAAGCAGCCAGGCAGCAGACCAACCGTGTTTTTTAATGACATATTGTGAGCGGTGTTTGTGGCAATACTCACTGGGTATTGCAAGCTAAAACATGAAGGTAACCCCCCCATAACCAAGTGTTTTTTGTGCCAAAACCAACCAACTAAACGTTAACCATAGCATTGTTACAACATGGTTGTAACAATGGTTTGCAGAAACATATAATACCAACATTTATTCTGGCAACTCGATTCACGATACATGAATATGAACTTGGACTGTATAAATCCCTGTCAGTTTTTTCAGTCACTACTAAATGTAGTGTTACCAAATCACATGGTTTAGACCTCTGACAGCTCGGCTTTAATGTGTGTAATTTTATTATTTCCACTGGCATTTTGCATGTAAATAAAAACATACAGTGCCCTTTGAGAGGCTTCATTGATCAGACTCAGTTGATATTACAATCGTTATTTAGCTCCATGATGCTTATCCTCATTAATTTGTATTCTGAAATATCCTGTCACAGCATATTGCAACACCCATCATTTGTAAATCATATTTGGGACAGTATCTACACACATGGCTTTAAACAAAGTATCTGCCAAATGAATCAAATGTAATGGTATCAAAGCAATGCCAGTTATGAGGAGAGGGACTTTACATTTAAATTCTCCTCACAATGATCACGATGGGAACTTTTGTTCTAATATTTGACTGAGTTTTTATTTACCATCTCTGTTTCCAAGTTTACACAGTATTATCTCCAGGCTATAGTCCTGCAGTTGGGATGTTTGAGGCTGAAGAGACGGTGGGCTGACCTGACTAAATGAAATGAGAGCAGGGAGAGAGGAGCACCCAGTTTATCAGCTCCCTGGAGTCTGACTGTCCCCAGCAGAGCCATCCCTTTACTCCCCTTTAATGAAGGTCTCACGACACCATTTCTCTTATCGGATAGGCTATTAAAAGTTTTAGCAGAGCCACTCATTAATTCAATTTAAAATTTAATGCTTGAATTTTGGCTGACTTTTAGATAATAAATTCAGGGGACTGGATGAAGTTAGCCTTGCAGTGATGTACTGTGGCCTTTGATACCACAAGGGGAGATTTTTCAGGGTGTAGCTGCACCTACAGCTGAGTTTGTTCTACTGAACAATGCACATAAACAAGTTATTAGAGCTTGGTTACAAGATGATGTCAGTTTGTGAGGGATATTTTACAGGCTGCTGTAATCTGCTTCAGGCACGCTGTTGCAAGTGTTTACATTATGTAGCTTACACTGCTACATGAAGCTACATGCTGATGTCAGGGAAACATGTAATCTTGCTTACTGATGTTAATTTCTCCCCGATTGCAGATCATCTTCCTGCTGGAACATGTCCGGTTAAAAAATCTGTCCAGTGGGCAGTGACCACCAGCGTCAGACATCGATGAAAAAAAGCCGGCCTTTTGCGTACACATGTTACGTGGCCAGTCGCAGTTATATTTTAATAGTGCCCAGTGGCAGAGTTCGCTTCCCGTAAGATTGTAAAGCCAGACCCTGTTCTTTTTTCCTAAACCCAACTACATGCGTGTGTTGGCTAAACATAACCACGTGTTTGTTGTTGAAGGAAAAAAGACAGTGTTGTACTGATGTAATGCATTTATTTTGAAAGAGATTGCACGAAAAACAGTACATTTCCTGTGAAATGTAACATCATTTCCCTGGGCCTTTCCCTGTAATGGCCGTGAGAGATTGTTTGCATAATTCTGTGTATACTGATCTAAAATAAGAACAATAATAGCTATTAAAGATGTATTTTGATTATGTCTCTACATTTAAAATCTTTTGGATCAATATCTTTTGTGTTTTTATTTTGTAAAGTTTGATGAAAATATATATCAGGGGTTTTTTTTAAATGTCAATTAACAACTATAATCATTGATAAAAGTACTGACATTGTTGATAATATTCAGGAGCCAAGCCCATCCCATTATCTTTAACAGAAGTGGCACCAAAGTCTGGTACCACAATGTAGTGACTCTTCCTTCTGTTCTAGTGTGTGAGACACAGAGTGAATGCAGGTGTTCAGCAAAGACAGTGGGGGAGAAAATAATGTGTTTTTTTTTAAATTAAAGCAAACATGTTCTAGTAGAAACACAAAATACAAGTATGAACCTGAAAATGAGTATAATAGGTGCTGTTTAAACGTCTGTGTAAATTGACATTGTGTTGAGAATGTGTCTTTGCCCTTAGGCTAAATTTACTCTCTCTCTCAGTGGATACTCAGTGAAGGTGGATGGGGGCAGGGGTGATGTACTGCAAGAGTCTGGTGTGGGTAAGAACCCTGGCAGCTGAGTTCTGCACATTTGAGCCTGTTTAGGGCTTTAGTGGAGACCCAGGTCAGGATTCCATTACAGTAATCCACACGGGAGGTGATGAATGAATGGATGAGGGTCTCTGCCCCAGAGTCTGTGAGTTATGTCCGTAGTCTGGAGATGTTTTTGAGGTAATAGAAAGCAGATTTGGTGATAGATTTGATGTGTGACTGAAATGACAGAGCGGAGTCCAGAGTGACACTTGAATGGTTGCGGACCTCTGGGGATGGGCAGATAGAGCAGCCATCCATGTGGAGAAGATCCTCAACCCTCTGGAGCAGCGCCTTGGAAGTCAAATGAGCTCAAAGGCCCTATCCGATACACCTCTTGCCCCTACCGCATAGCGCTTACCCCTCCGTTTTTTCGCGTTACGTCTGAAGGTAGTATGTCCTGATTCTTGTTGGGATAGAGGGGTAAGGTAAGGTGTTTGCGCTACACGGCCTTCCAAACTGCCTTTCACGCAGAAGAAATTATTGCAGAAGACAGCATAGTCGACAAGTCCGGCAACAGTGGTCACATCTGTAACATCGTAATCACCAGCCATCCGATGACATATGAAGGCCTTGAGGGGCTGTCTGATTTCATAGGGGAAGTTATCAACCACTGACTCTTGTGACTCTGTTCTGAGACACAAGATGGCACTTATAAATGAAGGGTAGGAGTAAAAATATGAAATGGGACTGGGTCTAAGTTAGTCTCATTATACGCCTGAACCTATGAAGGACTGTATCAGTGTGGCTATCTCCACTGAAATATTGGATACTTCAGCCAGATGATGGAGACTAGCAAGCAGGAACAGGACCATTTATTATCTGGGAGGTCAAGCTGTCTCGTCAGAAAGTTTGACCACAGTTAATATTACTATTTTCCCTGTATTATAAGAAGTGCTCCTATAAAATGAGATTATACTTCAGAACTTAAATCATGATGAAAGAGAAAAAGCCTAAGGGACACGACATGTTTGATGTGGTGGTGTCTCTGGTGGCTGCAGGGCCCTCAGCCGATGCTCAGCTCACTTCAGCCTCAGGCTGGCTGTGGTCTGAAGGATGACTCTGCAGCAAGGACACACACACAGCTGTGGAGCGCCAGTGAGATACTGTGGCTTTAAGATAGCAGCTGATCAACAGCAGGACGGGATGTTTCTCACCCAAACACTCACAATGTCATTAATTCACAGGTCTCAGCAGTTCCTTCAAGACAAAACACTGAATTCTGATTGATCAGTTTACCAACTTAATAAAGGACTGAAGCACTCAGTGATTGATTTCCTGCTTTCTTCAAACACACTTTAAGCTTTACTGTTTCCAGTCAGTCATTTATATATGCCAGCATAAAAGTGTTTCTCATAGATGCCAAATACTTTGATTGATATGATGTTTAATATGCTGCAATTAATGTTATTTCAGTCTTGAATGAGAAAATGGCAGTCAGTCTTAATGTTCTCTCCAGGATTTTTGGGTTCATGGTGAATCGTGGTTCCATACTGACACCTAGTGGGCGTCTTTTAGGCCTCTGTATTCTTTTCAGCAATCAGCCACCATGGTTCTGATGCATTGTTGGTGGTGATTTTAAAATAGGCAGCAAATAAAATCAAATTGTTCGTTTAAACCAGTATGAATAAACTTATAAATAAAAATTAGGTTTCAGATAATATATCAGTTATGAATCATTCATTTGATCTAGCTTCTACTTTGATTCTTTTGATCTGAGGATGCTTACGGACTAAAGGAATATGAATAACTTAATGGGTAATCAAGGACTACACACATAATTTGAGGTAGCCAACAACCTGCTTGTATACATTCAGAGAACTTATAAAAATTGAAAAAAACAAAACAAAAAACAAAACCTGCTTAGCAACCAGACCAGGTGTCTAATCGAGCCTTTATTTGTGAAAATGTGTAGCTGCAGTGGGCTTATAAAAGAGACTGGGATTTTAATTGGGACCAGGCTTTTAATTTAAGTTTCACAGTAAACCTTACAAAATACACTATCCACCTTATTCCTAGCCCCCATGATACCTTGCGGGGTTTTTTTCCTTTTCAACCAAGCACCATTAAAATATTGTTGACTTTAACAGGGCCCGAGCTAGCTTAAGGTAAACATCTGCTCCTTCTAAAGACGATTTATGGTTTATGATGATTTATTGAGAGATACAAACACATTCAGCAAACATTTAACATAATTCAGTATTAACTGTAGCTCCATGTAAAGTGAATCTATGTGATGTTTCCCAGCTAATCCTCCGCTCCTCTGCATTAACGACGCAGTTTACACGTTTTTTTAACTTCTGATTTATTAAATATTGTTCTGAGCAAAACATGATGCAGAATTTAGCAGCAGCCTTCAGTAATAATATAATGTAGTGGTAAAAGAAATAACTTTTGGAGTTCATTTATTTTATATGATATAAAGGAGGTACGGTATATCAGTAACACATTCTCAGCCCTTATGACTAAGTACATATTTCAAGGTATGTTGCTGAGTTTATTTTATAACGAGCAATTTTCTAATGTAGGTTGAGAACAAAGTCAGACGGGGAAAGACAGGGATGTACTGACGTTGAGTGATGGACCTGTCAGTCCACATGTCATTCTCCTCTGCAAATTCTGATTCAATACTTTTTCACTTTGTCTTGTCAAACTCTTGAGGTTTTATTTCACATATCAATGGTACCTTTGGCAACAGGAACAATCCCTTTTTGTTCTGGTTACATCACACAGTGAAGACAAAAATGTAGCTCAGGCTGGTTGTTAGTCGTTACAGACACGGACTGTGTCAGGTACCAGAGCAGGTAGTCTACCAGAGCTCCGCAAAGACATTTTAGAAAATGCTAAGTTAATATTAATTAAATATTTGTTAAAAAATGAATGAGTATTTGCTAAACTGAAGAAAAATCATTTTCATAAAGAACCAGCGTTGGCGGTTAGCCACCAAGAGCAGCAGGGACTAACCACAGTCTATGGGTCAAACTGGCTTACTGCTACTTCCGCTATCTCACTGGAAGTTGCGCACGTAATCAATTCTACACTAGTGCCCTCAGGAATAAGGTGGATAGTATTACTGTTAATAATTACTAGACAATAGGTTTAAAAAAATAGCCGCCCACAGATGCCATAATGGGAGATATGATGAACTCACTGTCTTTCACCATTTGATGATCCGGGTGCTTCGGTAGGTTTTATAATTGACTGTTTTCCAGGATGGAGAGCTGCAAGATGAACTGATTGTGTTGACTGTTGCATTCAGAGAATGAAAATAAATCTCCCCAAACAAACATTCCCCAAATAAAGAGACCTCAAACAATACAAACTAAGACAAACCAAAAACACAGCGGTTAAAGCTACTCTTACTTTTTTTGAATTTCACAAATTGGAAAAAATTTGAACATTCACAACTCCTGGCTCCCTCCAAGGCCCCATCCCCCTCCTCCTGCAACTCCACTGCAACACTCCCCCCGTTAATCAATTACAGCCGAGATCCACCCGGCACGTCAGCAGCGCGACACGTCTGCAGCGCAAGTCCCGTAGCAGCTCTCCCCCCGTTAATCACTTACAGCGGCTGCACCGGCAACGGGAGCGGTGTGACAACCCCCATCTGTTGTGCGACAACTCTCTACTTTAGGAGGCTCTTCTATTTTTGTCACGCTACGCTCACCTACGCAACCCTCCAGTAGATAAAAACTACATGAAATAGTGTGCTAAACGAGCACAATGCATACCTGTCAAGTCTCCCGTTTTGGCCGGGAAACTACCATATTTTACCTCTCTTTGCCGCCATATTAGTATTTTCCTGTAAATCTCCCCTATTATAATATAATACTATTATTAATACTATTATAATAAAAAACCATTCCTCTGCCGCTTCCAAACTGAACTCTGTCACTAGCCTCGCGAGAACTGCCACCTGCAGTAACCTGGGTGGCAGTTGTCGCGAGGTTAGTGTCGACAGTGGGTCTGGTTGACAAGTGGTTATTTTAGATTTCCTGTACACCCAGGGACGGGTTTTGCTATGGACAATGTGGGCGACCGCCCAGGGTGCAATCTATGTGAGGGCGCTCATCCAAAAAAAACAAACAAAACAAAACTCGCCAGTTTCGCTGGGATGCCCCTATTATCATGTTTCAACCAGCAGCAGAAAGGAACGGCTAATCCTGGAGGTTGTGGGTTGAACGGGGATCACAGAGAGGAATAACGTTATGGCCGAGGCTCATAGTGCTCTGCGGCGTAAGATAACGGCTTACCGGCGACACAGAAGTCCAACTCCAGGTCCAATAATTTCCTCTTTCATTGGTGTCATGACTGCCCAGTAGTACCTGGACAACCAAGCCGTGGCGGCACACAGGTATGTGGCGTGTCAGAGGAGAAACGAGCCGTTCACATTTCTCTCTTGTGGCAGGTAACGGCCCACAAACCTCACCGCACTTCAGGCACTGTTCTTTACTTATGAAGGGACTTGTCAGGGGAGGAGGGTGGCTGGTTGATTTTTATTGTATTTTTTTATTTCAATCCCCCTTATGTTAATCACTTATTGATGCTGTTTTTGAAGTATGAATAAGTCAATAAGTAATTTATTCCATTGCTAAAGGTGCATGTTTAAATTCCCTGCCTTTCTAGTTGTTATTAATGCTTTTTGTCTTTCACGTTGCTCTCAGATCTCTGATTGTCTCGCATTTAGAGTGGTGTTGTGGGGGGTAGCATATTTTGATAGTCCAATACCACCCTATCAAATAATGCTCCCACTACTCAGTGCATTCATGTAAGACTACTAATCACCTCACTGCCACCGTAGGATTAATGGCAGTATATTTAGACATATCATTTTAACATTTTTATACAATTTTGATAGTCCAACACCACCATCAAATAATGCTCCCACTCATACCTGTCAAGTCTCCCGTTTTGGCCAGGAAACTACCGTATTTTACCCCTCTTTCCCGCCGTCCTCCCGTATTAGTATTTTCCCATAAATCTCCTGTATTGTAATATAATTTAAAAAAAACACAACAACATTCCTCTGCCTCTCCAAAATATGCATTGAAATATCATTGATGTATTATAGAAAAGTGATTTATCTTTTCATAAATGACAAAATGCACATCTGCCTCATTTTTGCTGTGGTATTGTGATACTACTCAGAACTGTGATACTTTCACTGGTATCGTACAGTGGGGAGCCCTGGGGCGGGGTGGGTGGCGGTTCTGGGTCTTGCGGTGGGCACGAAAAAATTTCCCTTATTTTCAAATCCAAAACTTGACAGGTATGACAATGTGTTTTTAAATGAATAAACCATTATCAGAGGTGATATGTGATGATTTTTTTTCATGCATTTACCCATGTTTATCCCTGACATTGTGTAAATGTCTGTGGCGGACATTTGAAAGTGAGTAGATGACAAACAGTACAATAAACTTGTAGATAACTCAAATATATGTAATAACTTAGGTGGGAAATGCTTTAACATTTCATGCAGCCTACATGCAGCCTCTCAGCTCAGCAAACGGTAAACAACCCCACTGGCTTCTCTACATGTCGCATCTGTGTGCAGTCAGTGGAGCTCAGATGAATACGGCACGACGCTACGCTGACGTGATGTGACGCTTACGTTTGCAGCCGGTGGAGCCCGGCTGTAAGGTTCTGCTCGTTTGGTCCATTGAAATATCATTGATGTATTATAGAAAAGTGATTTATCTTTTTATCAATGACAAAAGGCACATCTGCCTCATTTTCGCTGTGGTATCGTGATGCTACTCAGAACCGTGATACTTTCACTGGTATCGTACCGTGGGTCCCAATTTTGGTACCATGACAACCCTAGATGTCACAACCATTCCATTCGGAGTTGCGCAGTGAGGCGGCTCGGGTGCCGCTTAAAAAAGTTGCTCTCTCAGAGGCCCAAAGTGTTCCCCTACTTCTAATTTTACAAATTAAGCACTGCTACAAAGATTTAGCTAATATCACTATTGAAATATATAGGGCTACTATAGCTAATAAAATAGCACTACAGAAAAAAAACTATAGTAAAACCATGGTGAAAAATTATAAAGAACACTACCGGAGACTAAAGATGAACAGTGCGTCTCCACTTCCTCCCACTGTACAAAACTGAAGCTAAAATATCCTGGATATAGCCGCAGCCAGAGTCTTTGCAGTAGCTATCTCTATAGTGTCAAGTTCCAGCTGTCTGACCAATCACAAGCAGCGTCATTTATCGCATGCACACAGACTGGCTCACACAGCTGTCAATCATGATCGCAAACACCCTTTCTATAGCATCAAACAACTAATTAAAATCAAAACTTATCAGAAATGAACACTTGAACAATGTCATCAATGTCATCCATCTTTATATACAGTCTATTAAAGGACAAATTCTGTATTTTTCAACCTGGGCCCTATTTCCCCATGTGTATGTGTGCGCACGATTCATGGGTACAAGTCATTCTAAAATTGGTTCAGTATTGAGGGAGGCGCATGCAGGGGGCAAATGCATCTTGGGAGAAGTGAGCACTGCAGACCCAATGGTGATGTCTGGACAGGAGTGTTAGCATCCATTTGTAGCACAACTAGCCACAACTTCAGCACCTCGCCGTCCGACATAGGCAGCCTATGAAAGCTGTACAGGGTGTTGCGTGACATCCTGTTCTTGCCCTCGGGAAAAAGGCCCGTTTATTTGAGCACTCCAAAAACTCTGGTAACACTCCAGGGGGTAGCACGTAAAAGACTCCGTCCTCTGACTCTTTTAGCGTATCACACACACACTTCATACACACATACTCACTTACAGTACCAAGCGGGGCAGCCCTCCCCCTCTCTGCTCCAACACTGACTGACAGCTCAGTCCACTCATAGCTCTCATAGCACTGGCGATCTGAACCGGTCAGTGGAGAAAAAAAGCATTTTTAATGTGCAAACTTATACGGGACGCATTTGCCCCCGTTACTGTTTTAGCAAGTTTCATGGCTCCCGGCTGCATCTGCCTCCCTCAATACTCAATTTCAGAACGAGTTGTACCTATGAATCATACGCACACATACACATGGGGAAATAGGGCCCAGGTTGAAAAATACCGAAGTTACACTATAACTAACTAAATTAGTTACTCCAGGACACTATCCAATTCTTTTAGCATACTATAGTAATATAACAGGTCATTGTATTTTGTAAGAAAAATTATAACAATCAAAGTGTTATGCAGTTTGGCTAAGTTGTGGGTTTGACTTCTCGTCTTAATTATTCCCAGATCTCAGCTATTAAAATTATGAGGGCGATATTGTTATTGTTGATAGAAATGATGGAAAGAACTACAAAAATAAAACTTGAGCATGACAGTTATTGATCTTCAGAAAAGACAAAATAACAACTCTGTCCACTTTTTCCTTATCCGCTGTGAGGGTCCAAAGGACAGAGGAATGTTGTATGCTGTAAAGCCCTGTGAGGCAAATTGTGATTTGTGATATTGGGCTTTATAAATAAAATTGATTGATTGATTGATTGTTTAAATTAAAAAAAATATCACCTTTCAGGACTTAAGGGGCTCCATAGGATAGTGCCATGAATAGGAGTTGTTTTTTACCAGGACATGACCATGTTTCCTGCCTATATTATGCGACCAAAAGAGAATATAAGCCAGCGTTGTTGACTCATAAAGAAATGTTAGGCTTCAACTTATCCACCACATAATAACATCCAAATGTAACGTACCCATGGTTTGCAGAAACATGCATCAACATTTTGGCAATTGGTTTGGTTTGCCCAGTTGTCATAGAGATTGAGACTTTAGACTTGGCAGACCTTTTGTCAAAGGTCAAAAATGTATATTTATCCTAATTAAAGTAATTTTATCAAAGGGCTAAGTTGTAATAAATAATAACTTGCAGAATGCATATCTTATCTTAAACACTTCCCATATGAGACAGAAGCAGTTTTTATGAGAAAACATATCCATTACTTTAATGATGTAGTGTGCTTCATAAGCAAGAATGTGGCAATGAAACAATTTGAGTAAAGGAGGAGCACCGTTTAAAAGCATGGCTTTACAGTTTTTCTCCATTGGCTTGGCTCATTTCTTGAAACAGAAATTACATTCTCAAAATAACATGGACAAACCTCCAAACCACTTGGCAATTGTTCACAACAGAATTGAATTTCTCATTCATTTCATCAAACTGCAAATGTCTTAGTACATGTATCAATGTCTAAGTACATCTTTGCAAATGATTAAGTACAGGTAGCCTACAGTTAGCACAGTTAGCCTACATTTAGCACAATTTCCAAGTGAATAGATCTTGTTGATCTAAACTGATTGTTGATTCTCAGTCTAATGGTTGTTCTCTCCAAAACATGTCAGCATCATTTCATTGTATAAGTTATCACATGCACAATAGTCTATTCAATTGTCAAAATTAGTCAAGAACATAATACCATGAATACCATGTATGAATCTCTTGGAACATTTGATAAATTGATTATGTAACTGACAGTCAGGTGAAACTAGAACTTGACTAATGAAGGAGGGGCCACGGTGGATGTCCCAGGCTAGAGTGGGGGCAATATAACTGTGTGTGCTGCCATTTCTCAGAATGGTGTGGCCACTCACATCCCCAGTCTTGGCCCATACAATACACAGAAGCTTCTCATCTTCTTGGACCGTCTTTATTCTGATTTGATCCCTGAAAATGAGAGAGGTCTGGTAGGGCCTCACCTACCAAACTATGTCATTGTGTGGGACAATGTGAATTTCCACCGTGGCCCGCTCATCAGGGCCTGGTTCACTACTCATCCAAGGATGGTCATGGTGTTCCTACCACCTGACTCTCCTTTCCTCAGTCCTATTGAGGAGTTTTTCTCCGCTTGGAGGTGGAGAGTGTATGAGCATCAGGCTCAAAATCAGAGGTCCCTGCTCCGTGCAATGGATGCTACGTGTGAAGATATTACAGGAGATCAGTGTAGGGGATGGTTGCGATATGCACATTGTTTCTTCCTTCGTTGCATCGCAAGGGAGAATATACGCTGTGATGTGGACGAGAATCTGTGGCCAGACAGACAGCAGCGTGTGGATGGCCAGCAGGGTGAGGACGGTGGCCAGGAGAGGGAGGGTGAGGACAGCGACCAGTGAAGAAGTGTTAGTTGTGAAACTCCAGCTTTATTTACAGCACTGTTTATGTTTACATTACAGTATATGCTGTTTACATTTTATTTTTACTCTGATGTATTGAAGTTACTTTATGTGTGTGAATACAAATGGTTACATTTTCCTTGGCAGTATGAGTACAATGTGTGATGTCAAACCTTGGAGGCTACTCTTACCGTAAAATCCTATTTTATTTTATTTTTGTTCAGTTTATACACAATTGTATTCTGTTAGCTAGACAAAAAAAACTAGCACAGTAACCATTGTCAATGAAGGACTGGGCTAAGACTGGAGGTGGACATGAGGGATATTTCAATGGTCCTCTGCCATAGTGACAAAACATCTAACCATTTTGGCTTGCAGTGCTTACACAATGCCAAAGGGACGATGCATTTTGGGGGCACTGACTATTTATATGAGAAAGGAATTTAGTTTTGAAGCATGAGTGAACAGTTTTGGGAGAGATATGAGCTTTTGCAGGTGAACTATGGTGTTGTGCTGAACCATCCAGGTTATTTTGGCAAAAGCACCAAGAGTGTTGAGAACGTCCAGTCTGTTTCAAGAAACGAGCCAAAGCAATTGAGACAGGATCTTTGCATTTTGGTGGCATTGACTATTTATATGAGAAAGGAATTTAGTTTTGAAGCATGAGTGAACAGTTTTTGGAGAGATATGAGCTTTTGCAAGTGAGCTATGGTGTTGTGCTGAACTGTAAGACTGTTTTGCCAAATGATCATACAGTTTTGAGAATGTAATTTCTTTTTCAAGAAATGAGCCAAACCAATGGAGAAAAACTGTAAGTCACCCAGTAGATCACCTGGTAGAGTGGGCACTCCATGTACAAAGGCTATGTCCTTGCCGCAGTGGTTGTGGGACAAAGAAGGAGAAGCAGAAGATGAAGAAGAAGAAGAATTCAATTAAATTCAGATTTATTTATAAAGCCCAATATTAAAAAAAATCACAATTTGCCTCACAGGGCTTTACAGCATACAACATCCCTCTGTCCTTGGACCCTCACAGTGATGAGAAGCACTCAGCCACTTGCTTTGTATCCTATGGTGATGCAAAGATTGTGTCAATGCGATATTTATATGATATATTCACGGTGTTGTATGTGTACCATAAAATTGCAGACTATTTCAAACAAAAAAACTTTCAAAAAAAGGAGAAAAAGGTAAATGATAAAGTTTTATACATTCGAATACATATGGCCTTTGAAACTGAAGCATAAACAGTATTTTAATGGTAGTGTTTTAAATTTATCACACCAGTGTTTAATTCACTCTGTAAGAGATATTCATATGATAGCTGTGTGTATTGTTGTGGCATGAAGAATCAGTTTTGAGGAGAGAGAACATGGTTTTGAGTGCAGTGTTTCAGTTATTTGCAAGAGACTTGCAGAGTTTTGTCAGCATGGTAAACCCTTTTTAGTTTTGTGTTTAGAACTTCGAGAAATTGAGCTATAGTTTAAGGAAATGTGTTTCCTGAAACAGGAGGTACTTCCCCGAGCAGGATAACTCAGTTAGCCAACGTCTCTGAACATTTGTTAATAAATAGCCATAATCAATACTCATGATAAATTGTGGTCAAAAGGGGATCAATTACAACAGAGTAGCAATGAATATTTCCTTTCATGTTATGGCCTAATTTTTTTTGTTTTGTTTTACTAGTTAACTACACAAATGGCAAAAAAAAGTAATTTCACTACTTGAATCACTATGCAAATATAAATCTAGTTGAACTATCAGCAGGCTACTGCAAAATGTCACTAGATACTGGTTTAATTGAATGTAGTTTGCTACTCCCCAACACTGAGGAGGACGTAGGGAAACAAATTTTATTTCACAGTTTCAAAAGGGTCGTTTCCTCCAGAGGGACGAAGAACCACTAAAGGAGAGCAGAGAACTGGAGGATGAACAGCAGCAGAGGGTTTAGCACCAGCAGGCGTCCCCGCTTCTCACTTGACGAGTGTTTACAGATGGCCATGACAGAGGTAGGTAGGGCGACGGTGGCGTGACGCTGGGCGCTGTCTCCCAGAGGGCCAGTGCAGTCTCCTCACGTAGAACCATAATGGAGATTGTCTGGAGCGGGTCGATGGAGGCAATCAATCACAGTCTGCAGGCTTCCCTCATGGACAGCACAGCCTGCAGCAACATGCGCACAGTTCATTACCAAAGCCAAACTATTCCTCCTACATCACATCCCTTGGGAGTACAGGATCACAGTTTCCTCCTGATGCACTGATTTGTAATATCTGTAATAGCTGTGTGTGATTTTAATCCCATATGGGCTTCTACAATTGGTAAGATTAGAGCAAAGAAAATCAGCCTTCCACACATTCAGCAGGAAGGATTCTACAGACATTCATCACAACACGCTGTACCTGTATTCAGTGTTTGAGAAATTGCTTTGACATTTTTGAAATTGCTGTGGCATTTCATGAATAGCTTTCCATGTGCCGAGGCTGCTGTTCTTTGTTACTGCTGTGATTTTGAGACCTGCTTCACAGTATGAGGGAAATTACTCAATTTCTGCCACTCACAGTGCGCAGGAGCCAGTGATGAAAAATCTAAAATATTTGGACGTATGTCATTGCCAGGAAGCAACATCAGGTAAAGCATGGGTGCTAAACTCATTTTAGCTCACGGGCCACATACAGCCCAATTTAATCTCAAGTGGGCCACACCAGTAAAACTATGACTTTATATAACATCATCTGCAAATCTTTTCCTTTCTTTTACTGTAAAGTACACTCTGAAAACGTTCATCTATTTACAAACAGATAATGAATAGCCTGAGATGTCTGTAGAACAGTAAGTGCAACTTCAGAAATATGTCTGCTTTACTACATTCAGTCAGTCTCCTACTCACTCTCATCACTTTCAAGATGGAAGTCTGATTCAGATTCCGTAGTACTGAATCTGCTCATTGACATTTTCACACATTTTGATATTCTATAATTTGCCAGATTTAAAATTCTTACATCAAAACTTCCAGAAACAAGTAAAAAAAACTGGTAAAAGTACAAAATTGCACTTGCAGGTCAACAAGGCAAAGCCCTAGATTTATAAGGACAGTGTCACTTCCTGTAACATAAAACATGTGCCTTCTGTATGTCATAAACATAGCTGGAGATCACCAATCTGGATTACAGAATCCCAGGCAGCAGTATTAGTAATCATGGACAGGGACCCTTGAAAATAGCAGGGATTATATGAGCTGTTTTCTATCAGTTTTTGAACTGTGGTAAGGCAGTGGTGCCAGCATCACCACAGGAAATCCAAAGTGCAAAGGGGTTTGCTGCAAACCAAAACTCAGCCTCAGACCCACTTACAAAATAAATAAATAAATAAATAAATGAACAATGAATAACCTGTCACACGTTTGCTCTTCCAGTAGCAGCAATCATGCTAATGGTGTGCAGCAGGTCCTTAATTACTTTGGATTATTTCATGTGACTGAATAACTTGATACTTGGTCATTGATTGCATGAATGATCTCACCCTCTTTAATGTGCATTTAACTGACACCACTCACTTATGAGAAGCCCCTTGAAACATAATTCATAATTGGTTTTACAAGTGACATCATAATCTCATGCAAACACTACTGTACCCTCTGACATACACAATCAAACACTCTCACACACCGTCATACTCATTTTCTTTCACATATTACATCATAATCTCATCCATACACTACTAACTCTTACGCATACACGACTAATATCTTATACATACACACCATACTCTTACGCATACACCACTATACTCTTATGCATACACTACTATACTCTTATGCATACACTACTATACTCTTACGTATACACCACTGTACTTTAACGCATACACCCCTATACTCTTGTACATACACTGCCAGACTCTTTTCATTTTGCAGCTGTGACTTTTTTATGGCATGCTGTACTATGACTTGTATGTAATGCTGTAATATCATAGTTTCTATGGCATGCCTTAACATTTTTATGGCATACTAAAGCATGACAATTTTATTTAGCAAGTCCCTCAACAAGGACTGAGTCAGTAAAGCAAGACTGGTGTCACACATGTTATTGTTTGATTTCTACCGGTGTCTATGAGAAGCATAAATTTATATCATCGAGCTACAGCTCAGCACCAATTGAAGGTAAGTAAAAATAAATTACTTGTACAAGTACAAAATGTTGACTTTTCAGCTCAGGGTTTGGACTTGAACGACCTGTTTATCACCGTGAGCTACATTACTGCTACACATACTGTGACATAAAACGTGTTACATTGTTGATGTTATCAGGGGCAGTTACAAAGTGGTACGGTGGTATAGACTAATGCACTCTCATGACCTGAAACAAAAAAAAGAGAGAACGAAAATTTACAAAAAAAAAAATCTACAGGGATGGTTTTCAAGAGCACTGCAATGTGAATATATGTCCATGAGAAACTCAGTAACAAATTATTTGCTACCAACATACAGTTGTATTCATTCCATTTGTCCATCAGCCATCTATCCTTTGAGTGGAGGGACTTGCGGCAATCCAAGTTGACACTGTGAGAGGCAGGGTACACCCTGAACATCTGGCACTTTGAGCACCACAAGCCGAGTGCCATCTAGTTCCATTATATTTGAGAGACGACATCTTTAAGGCCACTTTCTCCAACCCTCAACAACTCACACCAAAACTATCTAGACTGATAAATAGTACTACTGGGAATAGAAAAAATATGTGCTGTTGAATTTGGGGTGAACTGTCCCTTTAAGTTATTGCTAGAGTGCTGTCTGTGTCTCCCTCTGGCTAAGAAAGAACTGTTAACAAAAGGATTGCTATTCCTTGTCAGCATGAAACACCATGCTTGCCAAAGTAACTGAGAAGGTCGACTGCCATGAAGAGAGAAGACTCGACCAGGTGCTCAAGACCAGTTCAAGCTGAGTAGGCCTGTGGAGGTAAGCCTGTTCCCTTTTCCTAAATCCAACAGCTAGTGCAAGTTTGTAATTATGTGTGGTCAGCTGCCTGAAAATCCACATCCTCACACAAGATTTATCTGGTCACCAAAAAAAAAAAAAAAAAAGTTTATAATTATTTTACAAAAAAATATTGTCTTCCAAATGATGATCTAAATGCTGTTGCAAAGCTTTCCCACAGTGCTAAAAAATCGACAACCATATTGGAATAAGCCTTTGAAAACACGCTATGTGTGATTTGTGAGTAGCTGCAGGATGTTAACATCTCAGGTTATTAGCCTCCTCAATGGAATGGGTTACAACTCTTTGGGGTTAAGGCCCTGTCAACAATCCAACATAACAACAGTTATGGTCAGCAAATACACATATTTAAGTTACAGGGGTGATAGAATGTGAAAACAAAAATAAAATATGTCCGAGCTTCACCTCTCTGAGTTGGTGGTTGGTGTTAGGCACTCCTGTTTATATTGAAACTTAAATGTATGGGAATTAATGAACAACACAACGTCCCCTTTCAAGAGGTTTGGCTTCCCCTTTACATCCACTGCAATGAGTCACTGTTCCTGATACATTTGCTCCCTCTAGTGGTTAAAAACTAAACACAAAACTTGTCAAATTATTATTGGATTTAAGGCCTCAACACCACAGAGCAAGGGATGGTCAGGAGAAATTAAATAAGGTTACAGAGTAATATGAATGCATTTTGCAGTTTTTTAGAATTTGAGCCCCCAAATCTCTCATCCTGCTGTTTTAACCTGTTTGACCGAGGATTTTAATACTTTCCTCTGATGCTACTGCCAACAAGAATCTTTAGTGTGGCTGTAAGCCTTGTTTTCTTTAAGTTCAGGCCTAAGCTCTTACAAATAAGGGTTGCAGAAGAGTTCTTCCTGAAGGGCTGAGGTTCTACCTATATGTCTATGTATCTAAATACGAAATGAATTGCATAAAAAATCCTGAAGCCCAAATACACCTCACTGCAACAGTGTGAAGTTGAACCGTTGACCTTGCATGGTATGTGGACATGTTCTAACCAATCTGCAGCTGCCGCATTATGACATAAATTGTCCATTCTGTTGTGCAGTAACTGCTGCTGTTTCTTAACTTTTGTCTGTCTTGGTCTTCCGCATGACAGGCGAAGATAGCCTGCTATTAGCTCTGCAACTGAGCGTTCTTGTAGATTTAAGATCCACCGCACCATTCAATTAGCAAAGGGGACAAGCCAAAGGACCCTGTGGTTAGCACCTTTATTTCTAAGAGTGTAGAAAAGTGATGTCTTATCTCATCTTACACACTCACCAGCCACATTATAATGTGCACCTTGCTAGTACCAGGTTGGACCCCCTTTTTGCCTTCAGAACTGCCTTCATTCTTTGCAGCATACATTCAACAAGGTGCTGGAAACATTCCTCTGAGATTTTGGTCCATATTGACATGATAGCATCACAGCTGCTGCAGATTTGTCGGCTGCACATCCATGATGCGAATCTCTTGTTCCACAACATCCCAAAGGTGCTCTATTGGACTGAGATCTGGTGACTGTGGAGGCCATTGGAGTATAATTAACTCATTGTCATGTTCAAGAAACCAGTTTGAAATGATGTGAGCTTTGTGACATGGTGCCTTATCCTGCCGGAAGTAGCCATCAGAAGATGGGTACACTGTGGTCATAAAGGGATGGGGAAGGTCAGCAACAGTACTCAGGTAGGCTGTGGATTTTAAACAATGCTCAGTCGGTACTAAGGTGCACAAAGTGTGCCAATAAAATATCCCCCACACAATAAAAGGCAGGATGGATCCATGCTTTCATGTTGTTTACACCAAATTCTGACCCTACCATCTGAATGTTTGCAGCAGAAATCCAGACTCATCAGACCAGGCAAAGTTCTTCTGTTGTCTAATTTTGGTGAGTCTGTGTGAATTGTAGCCTCAGTTTCCTGTTGTTAGCTGACAGGAGTGGCACCTGGTGTGGTCTTCTGCTGCTGGAGCCCATCTGCTTCTTAGTTCAACATGTAGTTGAACTAAGAAGCAGATGGGTTAGTAGTCATTTGAGTTACTGTTGTCTTTCTATCATCTTGAACCAGTCTGGCCATTCTCCTCTGACCTCTGGCATCAACAAGGCATTTTCGCCCAGAGAACTGCTCCTCACTGAATATTTTCTCTTTCTGGGACCATCCTCTGTAAACCCTAGAGATGGTTGTGTGTGAAAATCCCAGTAGATCAGCAGTTTCTGAAATACTCAGACCAACCCGTCTGGCACCAACAACCATGCCACATTCAAGGTCACTTAAATCACCTTTGGTCCCCATTTTGATGCTCGGTTTGAACTTCAGCAGGTCGTCTTGTCCATGTCTACATGCCTTAATGCATTGAGTTGCTGCCATGTGATTAGCTTCAGTATTTGTGTTTACGAGCAGTTGAACAGGTGTACCTAATTAATTGGCTTTAGTGGTGGGTTTGAGGATCTCTGTTCCTTTTCCAGATATTAAGACTTAAAGAGAATCATATTTTGGGAGTTTACTACATTTACAGTTGTCTCAGCTGTCTATTGGGCATTATGATTCCTGCCTGCTCACACCACCTCAGTTCCACTCAGGCTTCCTCACCTTTAACAAAAATTGAAAATTCTTCCTTTCACATGGAAGCAAGCAAACCCAGAGTTTTAATATTCATTCACAAACACCAACTGGATGATATCACCAATGTCCATGTTCTGCAGCCTTTAGATACAGAACACATAGAAAGCAAACACAAACTGGAGTATGAGAAGTTTATTCCTGACTTGAAAGGCAGGCTTTTAGGGGGAAATGTCTGAAACAAACAACCATATTGCTTATCAATGCTGATTAATCTCTTTGCCACATAGCCATTTTGCTTTAAGTAAACAACAGCAACACCCTGACAGTACAGCACAGTCTTGTGAAATCATGGAAATAAAAATGAATCATTATTCACTCTTGTTTGTGACTGAAGTGTTGCAGAATTCAGGCTGTAAAAGCCTCCGTCTGTAACCTCAGAGACAGAGTGGTACTTAGACCTAATGCAGGCAAACTTGCAGGATGTGACTCCTTTATATTTCAGTACAGCACAGTGTGGTAAAGTCATTCAGTGAGTGAGCTCCCTCATTATGACCACTCATCATCGGCTTTATGTCAGAGTCTGATCATAAGTGAAAAAAACTCCACCCTGCATAAAAAGCCTGGAAGGTTTATATTTCTAAGAGCCAGAAGTCAAGTAAAGTTCAACGATGCAATCGCTAGTTGTTTTCAAATGATACACATTATTCTTTGCCCAGACTTCAGCTCATATCCAGTCGAGACCTGCTGGCTTCAGCATTTGGCAGTTGAGTGGGTGCTGTAAGTGAATCAGCATTTGTGGATTGATAACAAAGTCAGTGTGAAAGAGCACAGAGGAGGCTGACTGTGATCACTCTGTTAGAAGTTACATCCAAGCACTGTCAACTACACAAAGAGAGCATGTTGAATACTGATGTACTGTCAGCTTTTTGCAGCTTTTGATATGATGCTAACAGTCACACACAACAAGTTCTTGGAATGCATCGCTTCAGTTTGTGCTTATCCTACAGGGTTTTTTCTTGACTTATGTTTTTGTAATGAAGATGCAGACTTGTGTTTAGGAATAATACATTTAAAAGGGAAAAACCTGAAAAAAATGCAGTGTAGTGATTTACATGTGGGTTCAAAAGAAGCAGCAATTACTGAAGCATGAAAAGCTTGAACCTCTACAGCTGCACATGCTTTATGAAATGTACATGAGGATTAACATACTTGTATGGTGCAATACTGTTTGTGATACACATAAATGTTTATGCTGACACACACAATAACCACTGTGGATGACACAAAAAGAGGATTTGATTAATTTGATTTTGATTAAGAACACGCCAATGGATGAATATGTGGATAAATAGGTGGTGCAGTTCTGGCAATGGCCGTGTCAGTAGGTTCATGTGGCTCATATCATCATTTCTGCTTCTCCAAAGCAATGGAAGTGTGAGCCAGGCACTCCCTGTTGAGGCATTGTGGGACAGTTTTCAGGTGGGCAAGGTCCTCTGGACAGAATGTTGGGTGAGTCTTGAGGGTCAACAGTGTCACAGGTCAGGAGTCAAGGGTTGTGTTTCACAGAGAGGGAGGACACAGAGGCGACTGAGGAAGCCTGACACGAGGCACTCGTGGTGGGTGGACTGAAGGTCAGTGATCCATGAGGGTCGACGCACTGCTGCTGAGAACATGAGAGCAAGAAGCAGAGATCATGGATGACATACACTGTGACATATAGGCGCCCAGTGGTTTCACATTGACCTTAATGCTGAGCAGCCACCTGTCCACAAGCAGGATAGATAAATGTAACATAGGAATACCATGTGTGTGTGTGTGTGTGTGTGTGTGTGTGTGTGTGTGTGTGTGTGTGTGTGTGTTCATGTTAATATAATGTAAAGTGAAAAAATAAATACCATAAATAAAAATCAAGGTAATCTTTAAAACATGTATTTCTTGTATTTTGTGAACTTGTACAATTATCATATGTAGTTAGATATGTTTCTTTAAAGTAATTACTTTATAGTAGGGGTGGGCGATATATTGATTATACCTGATGTAGCTTTGCTTGGGATGTATAATGATGTTGTGACGGTTTAGCTTTCCACCGACTGCTATCATCTAACTCAGGGGTCAACAACCTTTGCTATCAAAAGAGCCATTTTTGGCATTTTTATTTTATTAATTTTTCTGGAGTCGCAATACATATTTGTGCTTTATAAAAAAGGTAACATAGCCTATTAGGTCTAAATTAGCCTATCAAGATTACTAATAGTTCTAAATGAGCAATCGTTAATATGTTTTAGCACAAGGTGGCTACTCTGCAGTGGGCTATGCATCATTATTTTGTACTTATACAGTGCAGCCTTAGCGGTGAAAGCAAACAAATCTGTCCACTCACTATTAAGTTCTCTGTCTTCTTTACTTTACGCTACTTCTTACTTAAATACTGTTGTGCTTCAGTATAACAGTATTTAATTTATCCTAACAGCTTTGTTTAACTTTATTATAACAGTACTTTATTTAACTTTATTATAGCAGTTCTTTATTTGACTTCATTATAACAGTACTTTAACTTTATTATAAAGTTTCTTTATTTAACTTTATTATAACAGTGATTTTTACCGTTATTAGAACAGCGCTTTATTTAACTTTATAAGAACAGTACTTTGTAACAGTACTTCAGTTAACAGTATTTTTTAATCTAATTTTAACAGTGCTTAATTTAACTGTATTATAAAAGTACCTTATGTAACTTTATTAGAAGAGAACTCTTCTGCAACAGTATTTTATTTCATAGTTTAGTATTTTAGTAGTCTGCAGTGATTTTGAGGAGATTTCAGAATATTGGGATATATATCATGTGCCATGACAACACCTAAAAACAATGTGATTATATTTATAGGCCATATCTCCAGGCCCTACCTTACAGGTGCCTAAACTCTTTACTCTATTTTATTGCAATATACCTATATAGGTACATTATTCATGTCAGGTGCTACACCTTATTTTTGTTATTTGAAGTTAAAAAAATCTAAAACATCACTGTGGACACATTGTCTGGCTTTTCCGACTGAGGGCCAGGATGGTAGGGGTGTTAATGTTGTAAACAAAAACCGTCACATACTGTATATTTCAGCCAGAGGTGGTTATACAGACTGAACAGTCTGAAAGAGCTGATATACAGAGGTTGTGAGTTGCCACTCACAATAGTCTAACTACCTCTTAAATGACTGTGACTGTCAGTCCCACAGCAGGGACAAAGCTATCTCAATTCATCCTCTGGAGACGATGGAATGTCTGAACCATACTTCAATAGTTGTTGAGATATTTCAATCAAAACCACAAATGCAAACTTCATCATTGCGCTGGAGGTAAAGTGAGGGGATCATCATAGTCAGTGGGACTCCTCCTATAGGGACCATGAATGTCCATCATTCATTTCCAGTAGCGTAATACTATGTTTCCCTGTCCCTGGAGTCTACTGTGACTGTGATGTTGCTTTTACCTGTGAAAGGAGCTGAAGAGACTCCAACCCTCAGCTGTGAGGAGGGTAGGAGGAGCGGCACTGTGGCAGAAGGCTACTGACGATCTGGAAGAGACTGACACTGTTAGACAGACACACAGCACAGACAGACACGGTAAATATTTCATAATAATCATAGAAGATAATAAAGGCTTGTCCAGAGGAAAAAAGGTCAAGGACTTCACACTTACCCACACATCAGTAAGGTTAAGGTCAGGATGGATTTAGCAGTTATTTTTCCTTTTTTTTTTGAAAGTCTGTTTTGTTGAAGGGCTATATTGGTATTGGTAAGTGTACTGCTCAAACATATAACTATAAATGGATATTATAGAATTAAATATTCCAAGTGTAAAATAATGGAGGAGAATGATAATCAATCACCCAATAACAAAATAAGACACACACAGCATTAATATATAGATATTTACAGTATATATTAACATAACACTGTACAGTTAAAGCTTTAAAATACTTGGTATGTACACGTGCATATCAGAAAGCAAACAGGCATCGGACACATTTAGTGGTATGGCGTTTAACAGTCTGGATGTTTGAAGAGCAAGATGTTAGCTCAGAGGTGCTGCTTACAGTACGCTAACTCTCAGCATGACCAAGGAAGGTTTGAGTTACAATCAAGTAAAACTAAGAGACAGGAGACTGGAGTTTTAGCCAGACAGACATTTCTTGAAAATGCTTTGATTTTAAATGTGGGGATAGAGCCACAAAGCCACTTTCTCTGGCTATAGCTGGATTAGACTGAAGTTCAAGAAAGACACAAGGCAAAAAGAAGGAACCTACAGTCTAGTCTCGCAGAGAAACCCAAATAGATTTATTTCCCTTACGTAGGTGGGGCTCCTCATCATTGGTCCATTGAAGTCATCAGGGTGTATTTAACTATTCCAGTTCAAACATGGTGGCTTCCTGATTTCAATAAAAGCTACAGTGTATATTTTACACTTGGATTTTTCATGGGTTTTGAAAGCATGAATCATGTTTCATATTCTCCAATACATACAGCACTCTATTGCTTTCACAATTCAAACCCTTCATGGTTTTAATAAAGTTTACCGACAAGTAATTTGCTAGTATTAAAACAACTACAGCTTCCATTAAGGTTTTGCAACACAGCATGACTGCTGGTTTCTCCCTTATCCATAATATCCATGGGCTCTCTGTATACTGTAAATATCTCTCCTTTGAAGGATAATGTCTTTCCAACTTTTAAGATTGAATCTCTACTGTCCAAAACACATTCAAACTTTCCTTTCCTCTTGTTATTCCAGCCATATGTGGAGTAGCCACAGCCAACTGACTCACTTGGATTTTGCATTTTAAGGAATTTTGGCCTTTTTTTTTAGCTTCATTTATCATTTTATCTTCAATTCTAACGGCTACAAATCACATTGTTACAAATAAGATGTATTTTCACCCCACTGATGCCAAGCTTGGAAATATATGGTACTTTGTGAGCAATGACCGCTTCAGTTTCTTCCACTGACAGACCAACCTTGAGGAGGACCACATACATGAGGCCATGTGAACCCATTGTGTTCCCTGTGTGGCTCCTGCAATCTTGATGTACAAAGGTTTCTTGTTTATCTAGTTAGTGTAGCTGCCATCTAAAAAACTATCCTAGAGCTCTTCCAAAATATTTCATTGTCACAGTCACAAACTAAGGAGGAGGAATATGCCATGTGTTTAAGTTACCCTGACTTATACCTCTGACTTTCACCTGTTATTCAAATCAAGTTAGCCTTATAAAAGGTGACTTTAGCAGGAGAGCTAATGTGAGTTGTTTGTGGGTCTTGTGTTATAGCCTGCATCAGGCTGCTGATATGTAGACACAGCTGAAATTTTGACTTAATGCCTGCTCCTGATGAGGTGTAAGATTTAGTTAACTATTAGTTTGGACTTAAAATGCCAAGGTAACAACCAGCTTGGCTTAAGACCAGGAGTAAGCCCTGTTGGTGCAACCGGCCCCTGTTTCTGGTTCAGCATCACTAAGGTTGAACCCAGTTCTGTTGCTTGATGAAATGTCTGTTTGGAAAAAAACTCCTGCCATTTGGCTGTTATAAAGTCAGTATGTTCACCAAAAAAAGGGCTACTTGCTTCAAAGCAATATTGGAACATTTTTGGGAAAACACTCAAAGAATCTGTGAACTTAATACTGTCACCAAAATAATATAAGGGGAAGTATATCAAGGAGACTGAACAAATACCTTTAACATTGTGATAGTTCTCTCCAACCATACTTAACTTTTCTTTTATACCTACTTTTAGCTGTATTATTCACTCCAGAGATGGCTGCTAATGTTAGTACACCAATCAAACTGCAGCAAGGCTGGCTAAGATATCAACTTTATCATGTGTATTTTGAATGAAATCTCTTCCTTTGGCTGCCATCTGAGAGATAGCCCACAGAGATCACTCTGTAACAGTATATAAATGAAACTGCACAACTGGTATTCCAGTCAGTGTACCATGGGGCAGATAACAACATTGGACAGACTTTAATTTGTCTCACAAAGGTTAAATTTTCACTTGATCAAAATATTTTAGCGGAAATCTGGGAGATATGTGTGTCAGTGTTTTTGTTTGTCCGTTTAGACAGAGCAAGGGTATCACAGAGAGGAGATCACAACGGTTTCCTTCTTTTACCTCAGCCAGAATACAGGTTACACCCACAGACGATGCTAACATGCCTTCAATTTGAGTCCACCCATGAATCACCTCAGTTTTGCCTCAACTAATAAAACATTGGATGTCCATTTGAGATGTAAAATGACAACAGATTCCACCAATTCCACCTGGTTGAGGGTGTGTTATTAGTGTTCGTTAAGGGACCATACTGGTGATTTAGCTAATTTTCACCATAAACTGATCAACATCACTGCTGACAATTTTCAAAATTGCACTGTGGTTTAAAATTTGAGAATGTTTTTCCTACTGTCAGCAATGAATGCTGACATGATGTTCCTCATTACTGTCTCTTTTACCACTGTCATTAAGTCATTGAGCAGCTACTAATATTTGTAAACATTTGTAGAATGTTGGAAATACAAACACTGTAAAATCTGACAAGTTGATTAAAAAAATGTAGGAAACTGATTGCCCTGATAAAGGTAAGTAAATATAACTGTTCGTCTTAAGCTATGTTAGCTTAATATCTAAATGCTTGTTTACTATTTTAAGTTGTTGCAGCTTGAAAATAAAAAGTGAAGGTAACTTGTTCTTTCTAAGTGTTAGCAATTTTAGTAAATCAAGTTGGCTTAAGTGAACAGTTGAATGTGTTTTGTGTCACGACAAAAAATATTTTGCATGTGGTGGAGTCAGGACATCTGCAAGGTCTGCTTTGTTAACATTTTTAGAATATGCAAATATTATTGATGGTTTGCAAATAGCAGAATACCAATACATAGCATAACGTGAACACCTAAAGTTTTTTGTTTAGAACAGTTCAATATAATATGCATATTTAGATTATATATTTCATTTAGCTTGCAAGTTGGCTTAAGGTTATATTGGTGTTTGTGACAAATTAGTGCCACACCATCCTGCTGAAGTCAAGTCAGTGGGAAAGATTTAGTCCTACAACAAACACTGGCCCTGCCTTAAGATGTGCAGCTTGGCCTTAAGATAAAAAATAATCTGAAGAACTTCATTTATCTAACTCCATCAGTGTCCTTAATTCTACTGAGTTAAAACAACTGTTTCATTAAGTCTGACTAACTTGGTTTACTAAAATTTCAGTAAACCAAACAATGACATATAAAGTAAACAAAAAGTTATAATTTCTTTTCTTCTTCAAGGCAGTCAGTTTCCTAGAAAAATTTTAAGTAGCATTAACTTGACAGATTTTACAGTCAACTCGCCGCAATGCACTTGCACAACACTGAACAAACTACATTATGTGAGTGCATTTACTACATTAAGAAAGGTCTCCAGCCATTAGTGGTAGCACTGAGCACTGCAACCAGCAGCACTGCAAATTTTCACACCATGTGAAGTAAATGGAAACCAGCAGCCAAGAGTAAAGAAAAACAGAACCCAAACAGCATTCTTTAGAAAATGGTCAGCAGTAAAGCATTTGATCTTTGCCAAATTTTTTTAAACACGTAAAACACTGATGTGGTCCCGTAACAGAACTAATGTCCTTTTCCTGCTGACTATCGGATTCAAATTACACATCAAGGTCAAGGCTTCAAAAAAATAGATCAGCTTGAGAGCAGTAAAGATTAGGGAGGGATGTAAATGACCATCCAGTCCAACACTGTGAGTCTAAAACATGTTGTGGTCATATATTAAGAAATCATTGATGTAGAGCTTTGATGATTTGAGGTAGACAAAAAAAGGCAAGCTGTGGGCCTATTATGGCAAATACAATTTTCAAAGGAGCCAATCAGAAATCTGGAAAATAAAGGTGCCTGTCAAATGAGTTTTTGCCCCATGTTGCATATTAAAAACCGTGCGTATTGTAGGCAAAAGGTGCATCCATTTACAGTGTTAGACAAGAATCAATAGTCATCAGACAACAGTGATAGTTTGAATCAATAAATAAGGAGAGAAAGAGGAAAATTGATGATCAGAGATTCCAGTGATACACAGGGGAAAAAATGAAGGTACATTGGAAAGAAGTTGAAGGGGATGTGGGCAAGTCTTTGCCAAGTCTGTATACTGGACAGCACCCAGACAAAAAAAACATCTACTGACAATTACAAGTATTATCAGACTTTGCTGAGTCACTATCCCACCTCACTGAAAGCAATCCAAGCCAAAAACAAATACACACAAAACCAGCATTTTAGCCTGAGGTGTAGGTTTGGAAATGAAAAATAAAGTAAGCACATTGAAAAAGGGTTTGGTTTCCAGACAGGCATTTGTTATTAGGCTACGCTGTGTAGGTGCTGTATAATAGGTTTTGTAAGGCACACACAGACACAGGGAATACGGTATCATGTGTGCTGAACTCATATACCTCACATGTGATGTTAGCCTACAGTTAAAAGTAGAAAAAAAAACATGTTTGAAAAAAATATTGTTTATCAACTCAGGTCAAACAGGAATCAACATCAATTGTGAATCCAGTACAGAGGTGTGTTGGTGACTAGCTTGCTTGCTAACCACATATGATGGGTAAACATAACAGTTCACAGAAGTTGTGTTGTCAGTTGTAAGTTCCTACTCCGTATGTTAGGGGCAGCAGAGTGGGAAAGACCGTGACAACAGCCTTCTAGGTCTAATTCACAAAGTCAAAGATATCAGGGATTTCTGGCAGCTACAGTATTTGCCACTGGGAATAAAGTGTAAAAAACTGGTGGCAAAATGGCTGCAAGCCACCATCACTTGCATCTAAATGAAATCCAATACTAACTCTAATTCAGCAAATTAAAATGAGTTATAAATTGCTTGGATTGGTTTTCATTACACTTCACTGTTTCCATGGAACACTATGGACCACTACCAAGCTGGACAAACAGGATGCACAAAGCCCACAACTATCTCTGTACTGGACACACTGATCAAACAGATCTTCACTTAACTCTGTGAACTTAACTAGTAATGAATTCTAACCTTCTAGTTTGAGAGATCTCTCTCAGTCAAAAAAATATATGATGATGTTAATAGTCATTCTGGTTTGTTTGTTGACTCATTGCAGGCTGAGTGAGGTGCATCACGCTCCCTGAGTTTGGTGCAGTGCCGTGAACAAACCGTAACATAGTCTGAATACATTCATTCTGTGTCACTGGACGAACCTCCGTAGATGGTCTCAGAGGCACAAGAAGGTGCTACATTAGAGACTGTCCTCTCCCCCAAAAATGACACCATAGGTCGCTTGCAGATTATTACGACCCATATTTACATTAAGTCTAGGTCGTAATCTCTAGTCGCCAAAGCGATTATGACGGAGGCAAAGGAGGAAGTTAGGTGATATAGCATGAAGAGCAATAAAGTCCTCCTAGGGGTAAGTCTGGGTGTACCCAAGAGACTGCTATTGGTATTCTGGATGAAATTGAAGGTCATCGAGTGATTTTAAGTTACGTACATACATAATGTCAAGTTAAGTACTTCAGCTATAAAGTGACAATGTGACATTAAGTACATAACATGATAACACTTCTCCTGGACAGTTAAGTTCTGGTTAGGGCTTGGGTTCAGGGACCCTTGGTGGGTTTTGTTACACTGGCCTATAGAACTCTGAGTTCTCCTATGGTGTTCTGGCTAATCAACAAAACCCAAACTAGCCGTTGGGGGTGATAAGGTAACAATGCTGTGAGTCATGTTTAGATGGTACGAACAAATGACCTATGTGTCATATGGGTTGCAGGACTTGTTGTACATTGTGAGTTGACTAGTATAACTCTGAAGTCAGCTATGACTGTGAGTCAGAATAGTCTTGAATCACCTTCTCTTCCAATGTGTGGATACAAAGATACTAAGCCATGCTGTCATGTGGTAGTACTTTTTGAATAATGTTTGCTTAGTAAATTTCCTAATTTCAGTAAACATTTACTCGCAATTTCTGGATTATTATTTGTTTTGAGAAAAATGTGCACAGACTAATCTTTTAACTGATTTTACTCACCCCAATCTGTCAGTGCTTCTTTGTAGTGATCGTCTTTAGTAAGCTAAAAAAGTAACAGTGAGAGACTTCAGTCGGTTTTAGGGTCTGAAAATGAGCAGAGCAAAAAAAAAAAAAAAAAAGAGGCTGATTTGCAAAAGGCTTCAGATCTTGTGTTGCATGGAAATAGGGCTTCTTAATAACCTGGTCAATGTGGTACAGAACTAAATCAGAATTACTGCCTCAGGGTTGCATGTCTCCGCTAACCAGTAAAGTTGCACATACAGTTTACGTCCCTGTCTGAAGTTTGTGCCAAATTTGACAAAATTCCCTCAAGGTTTCCTTTGATATCCTGTTAAGAGAATGAGATGAACAAAAGGTCACAGTAATGTTGACCTTTGACCACCAAATTCTAATCAGTTTATTGTTGTGTCCAATTGGATGCTTGTGCCAATTTACAAGAGTTCCCTCAAGGTGTTCTTGACATATTGCATTCACAAGAATGCAATGGACAAGGTCACAGTGACCTTAGACCGCCAAATACTAATCAGTTCTTTCTTGACTCAAATTGGCTGTTTGTGCCAAATGTAAAGAAATTCCCTAAAGGTGCTCTTGAGCTATTGCTTTTGCAAAAATGAGACAAACGAGGTCACGTGACTTTGACTTTTGATCTATGCCCACCCAAATCTAATCAGTTAATTGATGATTGATTGATTGATTGAAGAATTTCCACAAAGCAGACAACCTGAAAACATTGCCTCCAGCCATGGCTGGCACTGGTGCAGAGGGGAAAAAAAGGAAAATTACACCTTGTTATACCCTCCTTCAAAAAAAAAAAAAATCACATCATATATCCTAACCAGTGTAGCTGGAGGGCTTTTGCAACTTGCTATAAGGCAGGTCAGCTTTAAGTAATGGGTGCTGTGTGGGAGGAATTTCCTTTTAATGGTCATGTTGTTTTGTAATTTCATAGTTACTCTAGCAGTGCTTTTTAATACTTGATATACTGCAGAAAGTTCAAATAAGAAATGAGGAGACAGAAAGTACAGACTAATGATACACATCCCAGAGCTAACTCAAAGTCGTATTTCTTCCTCGTACAATGACTAGACTATGATATTCAGCTGATCCTACACTGGTCATATGCCATATTTGAGAGCTATCTTTCCTCCCTCTCATGAGTTATGCAATGCCTCAGCCTTCCATTCAACCTGCACCTCATTTAGATCAAGTCTTCATATGGAAGGGGGAGGAAATGTACAGTATAAGAGCATCCGAGCGTGAACATGCATAGCGTGGTAAATGGCTATATAAGAACAAACCACTGGGTGGTGCTAGAGATGGACAATTGCTGAGGGCCGAGCTGCTCATGGCAACAACCCCGGACAAGAAATGAAGAATACTCATTGACGTGCACCCATGACAGAAAATATACTGTGTGTACCAATAACTTCTCCATCACACCTCATCCACAACTGTCCCATCATACAAGTGTGTGTGCGAGAAATATTATAAGGTGAGATCAAAGGTGAAACACTAAAGGACTCAGTATGCTTCAAACAAATTTCTTGTTAAAAGACCGAACAGCGCACCCTGCTCTCACACCCTTCCGACATTGGAATTTAAGGGGCTGCATTAGAAAAATGTCCTAACTTTTTCAAACTCAACAATCTAACAAGGAGGATGACTTGGTCGCAGCCATTGGCCAGGTGTGCATAGGTGTGAAGGATGACAGGCTCTCATTTTTCATCCCGTCCTCCCTCCCCAGCATAGTGATGGGTGGAAATGAATGAACAAAACTCTGAACTCTTTTTAGTGTTCAGTATGTACCAAGTGCTCATGAATCTGTAATGTGTTGAAAGGTAATGCAGCAACGGCACTGAATGAGAGAGCGAGGACTGATTGAACCAGCCTTGAGTCGAGACTTGCGCCAGTGGTGCATTCACATGCTCCTTGCATGGTTGTCCTCCAACTTCGGTGTGTTCACTAGTTTTGATTTTTAAGTGGAAACAACATGGATGCTATAAAGAAAGAGTGTTGTATTTTATTGCTCAGAGCGTTTAATGCGTTGAAATAAAAATGTCATTGTTACTGAACTTGAGCATGATGACTAATGCTTTTCGATAGCCCTCACCAGTAACTAACCAGTAACTAAGGAGCACATTTTTCAAAAACATAATGCAAGATGGCATGAAATATAATGGGCCATTCCTTTTAATCCGGCACTCCACTGACTTACTGAGCTTTAGCACCACATTTCAAAGTGCTATCCATTAGAGGTGGTGAAACTGAATGTTTTGTGATATAAATGTTTTGCCTTTATTTTATGTTGGTGTTGCTGAAAGACAGCTAGCTAACAGTGCTAAAATGCAGAAACATAGTGGGCAGTTTCCTTATGTTAATGCAGCTAGCTGGCTGTCTGTCTCCTACCAGACCCAGGTGGTGCGCAGTCCATTATACTGAAGAGTAATAAAATGAACCTATAGATCAACATGTGAAAAAGGTCAAAAATATTCTCTGCATTAAATCAATCAATAGTTAACCGTCGACGTTCCTACTGGTATTGTATTCAAGAAAAGTTTTGTGAGGTGGGCAGCACTAGCTATTGAATGGCATGTGAATGGCTTGTGGGGAGTGTCACAGAGAAGCTGCAAAAGTTTTTAAAAACTCAAAATGCTCGACAGGTTGGATACATTTACGCGCGTCAACTCGAAGGAACCGATAATGTGAAAAGAATCACTCCGCCCAGAATTGATCTAGGACAAGTGACCTTCAGACAAGTGCGAACGATACCAACAACCTTCTTTGTTTGAATCATACTGAACCCTTAGACATCCAAGTACCTCATCAACAAAGGGGAACGCTTACACTGAAAGACGTGGTTTACAGTGTTGTGTATACAGTATATGAGATAACCACTTAAAACAGAGTGGATATTATATTGAATATAGAGGACGGTATTAAATGTGTCATGGCCCTCATTCAAACCTATGAAAGTGTCCGCCAAATGTCCAGCCAATGTCCGAATGTCTCTGTGTTTTAATCACTTCATGCACGTGTGGTCTCAACCTGAAGAACCTAAATGCTAAAAACTCTCATTAAAAAGTCTCTATTAACGTCCTCCTGTGAACCAGTCAGCAGACTCAGAATAAAAGGAAGGTTGGGCCACTTGTGCTCCTTAAGTCAAATCCCTGAGCAAAGTCATTGAACATTCAGAACCCATTGGCCAAAGCTTAGGCACAAGAAAACAGGAACTGGGAAACAGGAAACCACTCTGTCCTCCTCTCTGTGAGCCCCCGCTCTCTCAGTTGACCGAAAGAGAAGGATGATGGGAGTTGCAGTTTCAATGTCAATAAGGAGCCTGGTGGAGAAGCCTTCAAAAGGCTTCAAGTAAAGGATTCATAGCAAGGGGTCAGTGCCGCGGCCGGTAAGAACTGTAGTATCTGGGGTAAAGGGGCGAGTAGTTGGAGGAGTGGCTGTAGGAGGGGGAGGTACCAGAGGTCAGGTAGGAGCTAGCTGGGGTAAAAGCAGGAGAGGAACTGTAGTAGGCAGAGGAATAGCTGTGGGAGAGAGAAGGGGAGTGGGAGGAAGAGTAAGGGGAGGATGAGGAAGGAGTGTAGAGGACAGAGGAGCGTGACAAGCTAGATAAGGGCCGAGTTCGGGGTGAGGGGCTCCATGTGGAGCGTCTGAGCCCCAAAATAGGAGAACGGTAGGGAGAGGAGGGGGCAGATCCTGGTTGGGTGGGCCTGGTGGTGCTGGTGGTTGTGGTGGATGGGGGAGAGGTATGAGTGTCGGGGGTGCAGTGCCTGGAGAGGCCCGAGCTACGGGGAAGAGCTGGGGAGATGTTGACACTGAAACTGTGGGAGTCAACCACAAACGTCCGCACCCCCAGGGTCCACTGGGAGTGAGCCAGCTTCACAGGGGTTGTGGGTGGGGTCCGCGCCAAGGGAGAGGAGGGGGCCTCCAGACATGGGGGGCTCTCTGGCGCCGGAGGGCAGGCCAGTGAGGCTGGTGATGACGGACTGCGAGGGGGTATGTATGACGTAGGGGAGGTGAGAGCTGAAGCCAGAGCTGCAGCGGCTGCACTAACCAAAGATGGGCTAAGGGGCACAGTGGGATCATCAGAAAGAACTGACGAAAGACTAGGAAGGCCAGAAAGAGGGAGGCTGACAGGGGCCAAAGCTGAAGATGAGCCTTGGGCTAGGTTGGAGGCCGAAGCTGAGGCCGGCTGACTTACTTTGGGGGTGCTGGTCTTCGTGCGGTTTAGCCTGCCCCCGCGGGTACGGTGGGTCTGCTCTTGATCGAAGGCCAAATCCTCTAGGCGCTGGGTGAGGGCCAGCTTCTGCTGGATGGCCATACGCAGGAGGGAGTTCAGAGTCTTCTTCTCATCTTCGGCCGCAGCCAGCTGCCTCTGCATCTCATCCAGCTGGGTCACATACTCGTCACACCTGAGGAGAGCCAGGTTAAGCAAGGTCAAAATAAAAATGACATGGGCTCCAATTGGCATTAACGGAAATATGATGTGTGTTTCTGAAGAGGCGCAATGTCATGCCATCACAAAATCCGTGCAACTCTGTCTACGCAGCGATTGTACATCATTCAAAATTAGTTTGCACCTAGTTTGAAAAAGGACCTGAATAAATAACAGGTATAAACAAAAATAACTGACTTGCAGTTGAATGCCTCTCGAACCACTCAAGTTGCACTTTACATCTATGTCTGTGAAAACATGAATGGTTCACACATCTTCCCCAGCAGCATAGATCTATACAATCAGCACAGATTCAAGGTGGACACTAGGGGTGACTCCGAATAGTCGATGATTCGGTGATTCGATTCGGAGAAGTCTGATTTGACTGCCAGTCTTGCCATCGATTCTGACTATATGGGGGTGCTCACTGCTGCTGAACATCTTGATTTGACATAGAATGTATTTGTTTTCTAGTAATTCATGATATATAGCCTATTTTGATACAAATATCAGGCTAATTTCTTTTAATAAAAAACTGAAAATGAGGCGTGCGTTTAATCAGTAGGCATAATCATTACAACGCATGAATAAATCACTCAGTTGCTTGATCCAAATAAGTGGAGGTGAGTGAGTGCGCTGCAGGACCATCAGAGCAGCATCGAGGCCTACGGTGATTTAAAGTTAAAGTCCCACTGACTGTCACACACAGTGTGTGAAATTTGTTCTCCGCATTTGACCCATCCCCTGAGGGAGCGGTGAGCAGCAGCAGTGCCACGGTGATTTACGGTGGCGGAGCGCATAAACAAACACTTTGGAGGAGGTATGTGCTCTCAAATCAAACTTTTTTTGAAGGATTATTCGTTTACCTGAAGTATCTTGAAACAAATTTCACCACTGATTGTTTTCTTGATAGACTCTGATTTTTTTTTTGGCTAATTTTTTTTCGACGTGGCCAAAAAATTGAAAGCGGTGACGCACGGTCCGTGTGGATGAACTTGTATGAACCTGAGTTGATTAATGAAGTAACTTGAAGTCAGAAAGAAGGAAAACTGTTTCTAAACCTTTTGATGATGTTTTTGGATGTTTATTTGTGAATGAAATGGCAAGTTCTGACGAGTCAGAAACTACTGCAGCGCGTCTGAGCTCATCTAGAGCATCATACCTTGATGAAGTGAAAGGAATAAAGATAAAATGATAACCCTTTTACTTTTATTATTATTATCTTATTATGCCAACAGAAGAATTAAATTTGTTTATTTGGGTGTTTTAGCTCTTTTCTCTGGAGCGGAAACTGGCGCAAATGAGCTCATTAATTAATGAGGGGGAAAACAACATGATTCGAAGATTAGTTGGCTAAAAGAAAAATCTGTCAAATCAGATTTGACTATGAAAATTCTTTGTCGGGGACACCCCTAGTGGACACCCAAGATTAGTGTCACAAATTCAGTATCTGACCAAATGTCTCTCCTGTTCCTGAGTTTTGATGTTGCATATTAGCCAGAAAAAGACCTTTGACCTTTTGGATAATAAATGACATAACTTCATTGTTATATCCTGCTCGACATTTGTGTGAAATTCTGTCATAATCAGTGTATGAGTTCTTGAGTTGAGTTTGTGCGCAATTTAAAGAAATACCTCCGAGGCATTCATGAGATTTCACATTGATGAAAATGGGACAGACAGACGTACATAGGTACGGATGGATGGGCGGATGGACAGACAACCCAAAAACATAATCCTATGGCTGTCACCGGTGTGGCGGTATAGAAAGAAGTAACCACCATAACATTTTTACTGGGCTCCATGCTGCTTCCTACGCTTAACCAAGACTGATTTCTGGAGCATTTGTTACATCCAACATGACATACAGTGATGTAAGAAAGTTACGATGGGCCCCAGTGCACACTATTATGATGGGCCCTGTCGTGCATGGCGCTAATTTTGGTGGAAAAAGGGTATTGTTTGCTCACTAGTTGGATGAAAAGATTGATACTATTCTAAGAATAGTAAAGAAAAGTGGTATTGATCTTTCTTTCTTCTCATCTGAAAAATCTTTTCTTAAAATGTAAAATTCCTTTGAAGGTCTAGTGTGTAGGATTTAGGGGCATGTATTGGCAGAAATAGAATAGAATATTCATAACTATGTTTTCATTAGTGCATAATAACCAGAAATTACGAATTTCTGTGTTTTCATTCACTTAGAATGAGCTGTTTATAATTTCTTCATGCTTCTGTTTCATCTCTGACCTGGTGGCAAACATGGCCCGCACAGAGGAGAAAGTGGCTGCATCTTCCTTCAGGGCCTTCAGCTCGTTCCTCAGCTTCATCATGGTGTCAGTGACCATGGCCTTTTCCGCCTCATACTTACTCTTCAGGTTAGCCAGAGCCCCCTCTGCCGTCTGGGTGAACACACAAAAACATACATACACAGATCATAAATTAAGTTTTCTTTGTTTTCAATTTCACTTTCCTAACCCCAGTGTTTACTACCCACTATCACATTTGACCACATGAAGACTACACTGTGTGAATCTACCACTATAAAAAACCAAGATCTCAATTCTTGCTTGAATGTGCCACACCCAAATTACAATGCATAGTGCAGTAAGTGCTCACTACAAACAGCTCCTCAAGTGAGTCTTCAGTTGTCCGCACAGGAAGTGACTCATAAAAAGTGTACAAGCTGAATCATTGTGGCAGTGTCATCGTCATTTTCTAAAGAATACTTTGCACTCTCTTTAAACCCAATCTGGTATATGTGTCAGAGTATTTTCAATGGTGGAAATCTCTCAGCTCATAATAGTAGCAGTAGCCTCTGCATTGTATCACTGATGCACCGTTCCTCGGGGAGAAGTCATATAAAACAGGCAATTTAATATAAACTAACAGCCATGGGGAAAAGGTTTGGGACAGCAAAGTGGGTCCTTTAATCAACCGTATTGGTCGATGTGTTTCAGAGGAGGGTAGGCCTGTAAACAGACTATAAACTGCTGGACTCATTTCCTAAATGCATTGTAAAACCCAGCACTCTGTGGATATTTCGGTATTATGAGCATTTTGTTGATTTCTACTCTATCTGGTGGCAAAATATTAATCAGCTAGATATGGATGATATAGTTTTTTTTAAACTAATAAAGAGTATCTGGGAAGCAATTGTCCAAATTCTTGCTTCTGGTGGTTGATGCATAGGAAAAAGAACAAGTGACTTCACTGCTGTTGGTCATACAACCTTTGTTTAGTGAGAATCGGTTAAGGTAGGAATCTTGGTCCTATGACCAACATATATTAAAGTCAGCTGCAAGGAAAGGCCATGTTTGTTCATTTTCTCATGGGAAATGCAGACAAAACTCACTACCAATCAACCACCATCTCATGTGTTCTTATCTCTTACAAACTCTGAACCAAGTGAGGCTGAAAAATAAAGCCACCTTGAGACTGGCTCTAAAATACCCAACTTTACAGTGGCAATAAACATTTTACAGCCTGGTACAAAAAGCACTTTTGGTTTCTAAAGCAAATTTCTCCATTCATGACAACTGTGCAGGGGGTGATTTTTTTGTATAACCCACTTGTTTAAATGTTAGTAAGGCTTAAAGTTATGCATGATTAAGGGCACGGCTGCTTTGAGAAAGATTGGTTGCCATCCGTTGTCAAGTCGCTACCACAGCAACAACCCCAGATTAAAACAGTATAGGCATGGTATAGGTTTGTTCAGTGTTTACACAATACATGCGTATTCAGTTTTTCTCTATGTCCATTTGTGTTAATGGTTTTAGGCCTGTTATTTGCGAGTGAACATTAGCATTATCATAGTTAACCATAGGTGTAAATGCACCATGCTAACCAATCTAGCAGCTAACATTAGTGTCAGCTCCACCTTCTCATTCAAACATGGTCACTTTTGGCCAAACTTGAGGCTTCAAAGCAGGAGTCCACAAACCAATGGGTGACATCACTGTGGCTACGTCCATTATTTGATATTTTCTTAAGCGACTTCACTGAATGATATCTATTGCCATAATTTGTTTATAGTTGGGTATCACATTACAAAAGTGTTCATGTTATAAGTAAAGCATTACAAAGGTAATGTGTTGCTCATGACATGGACACCTCACGTGTCTCACCTGTTTATTAGCCTTGAGCACCAGTCTGAGGGTGGCAATCTGCTCTCTCTTGGTGCTGAGCAGTGACTTGAGCTTCAGGATCTCCTCCATGCAGCCTTCTTTGTCCTTGTCCAGCAGAGGGGCCAGTTCCCTGGCTGCAGCTCTCTGTCTAGACAGCTGCAGAGACCTGTCTACTGCCCGCTGGAGGTGCTTCACCTTGGGGAGGAGAGGAGAGAGGCAGAGGTAGGTGAGGACAAGAGTAGCCAAGAAGAGAGGAAGGAGAAAAGGCATTGCACTGACAGTAATAATAAAATACTGTCCTACCTGGTCTCTGATGATAGCGTTGAGGTTGTAGATATTCATGGGCTCCCTGCGCAGCTCACCAGCTGGCTCCAGGGCAGGCGATGATGATGATGAAGATGATGAAGAGGCACTGATGCTGGGTGAGCGGGTCGGAGGCGTGCAGGGCGGCAGGCTCTGCTCGGAGGGCACTTGGAGGCCCTCCTTGTCCCCCTCCTTCTCCTCTCTTCTCTCCTCCCCAGATAGGGGCTCCTTGGATGGAGACTGTGAGGGGCTCCGTGACTCCGAAGGAGTTAAGGTTGTCGAAGCGACAGCGGCCAGCCGCCTGGCGAGGCGTGGTGTGAGGAGAACTTTGCTGTTGTCCGCAGACATGGCTTTAAGACTGGCACTGAGGCCTCGAAGCCCTCTGCCTTGTCTGGAAGAAAGACAAAGTGGATTAGATTTTGTAACTTATAGAACCTTTATTATTCAATCTCTATAACTTTGAGAGACCTTCCTCTACCATTTGATGCTGCCTGTGTCCTACTAATAAAACAAAAGTCAAACCTGTAGTAGTCCAGCATGACACGGTTAGGTGTCTCATTGTTGCACAGGCAGACGTGGTGGTAGAGCTGGGCAAGCTCCTCGCTCAGCGTCACCAACTCATCCTGAGCTGCGGTCAACGCACCCTGGCTCTCATTGGCTGCTAACTGGGCAGCCTGCAACTCCAACTCCAGGCTGGAAATCTGAGAGAAGAGGAGATGAAATCCTTTATCTCTGTAACTATTTCTCTTTCTATTCAGACACAGTCAGTATGACAGTGAAGTTACCTTCTCCCGTCCCTCCCGGCAGCTCTTCTCCAGTGAGGCCACCTGTCTCTCCAGTTTCTGGAGCTGACCACCTCGCTTTGGCCTCTCCTCCGCTGCTCCCTCTACACACTGAGCCAGTCTGTCACGGAGGACTTTCACCTCCGCTTTGAGCTCCACCACCTCTGTCACAGCCACACGGTACTTACATTGCAGGATCTCCAGACCTGGCGTCTGGTATGAAAATACCTGACTTTTGTTCATTGTCTCACTTTTATCCTCATCAGGATCTCCTTCATCTTCAGCCTCATCGTCATCCTTGTCCAGCTCCATCAGAGCCTCAGCATTGAGCTGAGAAGTGGCACTGACAATGACTTCCTGGTTGAGGCGGGCCCTTCGATGCAGGCGGCGGAGGGTGGTGACTCTCCGACTAAGGCGGAGGACTTTTTCATGCTGCTCGTTCAAGGCCCCTTGGGTGTGCTGGAGCTGCGTCTGAGACTCCTGCAGACTGGTCATTAGTGAGACCTTCTCACGTTCAACCTGAAGAGGGCAGCAGCAAGATTAGGGAGAGGCACAGCATTGATGGTATGAGCCCACAAATTTTCAGAACTTTGAGAACTCATATCATTTAACACATGAAATTTAGAGTTAGTCTGAAATTGGCATCCACTGGGGTGCATATCACATTCTGCAGCTTTGTCTTAAATTACTGTACTGTCATTTGAATATTCTGAAAACTGCTTTTGGTAAAGGCAGGGTTCAGATAACAGAGAGTGTGCACCAACCTTCCCACTAACTAAACAACAAAAATACACATATCAAAATAAGAAAAACATGGTTGTGTATTGTTCTACCTCAGGTAGGGGTATTTGAAAAAGAAAAGCTCTTCTAAGGAATTGAACTTGAAGTCATTTTAAGGTACCTCCTCACCATGTTTCTCTTCTCACACCTAACCAGAGCAACTTTGAGATATCATATGAATTGAGCTATGAGAATATGTTGATCACATTTGTCCCTCCATCCGTCCATGACCCTAATTTCTCGCCTCATCCGTTGGCCTTCATTGCTCATCCTTCATCCTCACTCTTCTTCCCTGAACCCTCATCTATTCATCCCTCACTCTTCATCCCCTTATCCCTCCATCCCCCAGCCCTTATCAATGCATCCTTCACCATTCTTCCCTTGACCTTCATTCCTTTATCCCTCACCCTCACTCTTCATCCCCTTATCCCTTCATCACTTGTTCCTCAACCCCTCAGTAGTACTGGTAGAAGCATTTTCGCAAGTCCATAATTTGAGCACCTTCAGACAGTTACATACATACACATACTTCAGAATTGTGTCAAGAAACGCAGCTTCCTCAGACCTCTGTGTTTGGCACAGTGCTGGCAAGGGAGCTGAATGTGGCTCGATTACATCTCTTACCATCTTTACAAACAGAGCACCTCCACAGCCAGACCTAACTACCTAACATACACTAAACCATCAAAAACTATCTCAGGTTTTTTAAATGGGGTTTTCCCTCATTAAAGTAGATACTTCAGGCTCCAGTGGGTACAATAAAACAATACTGTAGCACAAAAGTGGATTCATTAACATTTTAAAAGAGCAGCCTCGACAGCAGAAGGAGCAGAGATGAAACCCACCCCTCCACCGGAGAGTGGTCGATAGTGTAGTGTGTCAGCTGAGATATAAATAAACTCTTCCTGTAGCTCGACCTATCAGCGAAGCAGCAGGAGACAGGAATGGATGGGATTACACCGACAGGAACTGAAGCAGATGCACACACACATGGATGTGTGTATACACACATTTTACAGCTTTGTGGTGATCTGATCATGATCTGATGCACTAAGTAACTGGTTCTAGGCTTTGAGGAATGCGCTGAGAGTTTGGCAAAATATGAGAGAAAGGTTTTAGGAGCGAAAACAAGACTGAACGTGTGACTGTGTTTGTGTGAGGAGGAGACAAAGGGATAAAGTGAGAGACAGAGAGCTTTACGCCATGGGAATACTGAATGTCAGCAGAGTTTTACAGTAAATGATTCAGAAGCCCTGTTTTTTTAAAGAGGAGCCTGCTGCAGGATTATATATCCAGCAGACATAAAAAATAAATAAAACTGTGAGATGTTTTTACATCAATACCAAAATTGATGTAAACCTAACCCCATGTTATCACTGTGTTGTTGAAATGTTTAAGTTTAAAGGTATCTGCTACCTAATAACATACAAATGTAAGGTATCCATGGTTTGCAGAAAAATACATTTTATTTTTTTCTGGGCTGTGAACACTTCATGCCAGACATTTACAGGAATAGTTTAACATTTTAGGAAATATGCTTCTTTCCCATCTTTGAAATGAAAAAATAAGATTAATCTCATGTCTGTCAGTTAAAACCTCTTAAGCATCCTGCAAAATGTACCTAAATTCACCTAAAAACACCTATCCAAGGCTTACCCAAGGTTAACTGAAAACTGTTCTTGTTCCATTTTTAGTACATGTACATGCATGGTCTCATTTGAAAGGGAAAATTGAGCTGGCAACAGTCAGAATCACTGTAAAAGCTTCTGTCATAGAGTTATACAAGTTTCAATGCACTGAAATAAACGTTGTTGTTTTTTTCTCCTGAATATTTTCTGAAGAAAAATGCTTCAGATGACTAGAACTAGTAGGTATTTGGTGGAAAACACGATGGGGCATATCATGAAGCCTCACAGTCCAAATTCAAATTTGATAACAATATCACAGATAATAAAGCTTTCACATATGTTTTTCTAAGGTTTTGTCCGGGCAGGCCCTGGTAAGGTTTTATTTGATGATTTGTTGTCAGAAGAGTACCTCTTAGAGATACATGTTAATCAGCGAGCTTCATTGATAGTAGACAGAATTTCTGGGGTGTGAACAAGCCCCCTCCTTACAGTCATTTCTCTCTAAAACCAAGCACTGCATGTTCCAGAAAATTATTCAGCTAAATGAAAAAAAAAAAAAAAACAGCAATAATTGTATTTGGTCATCCCCACTATAGAGAAGTGTCTCAGGCCCCTTGTCAGCAAATATCAAACTGGAAGCTAGAAACCTGGGTGGAGTCTTTGACAGTGACCTCTGATTTGACAAACAAGTCACAAGAATAATGAAATCACATTTCCTCAATCTTGGGAGCATCTCCTAAATCAGCTCTTTCTTCTCTCATGCAAAGATCTGAACTTGATCCCAGCTTGATTTGATCAATGCATATGTGGGGAACAATAACCTCATGAGATTAAGGCAGACGCAGTTTTTGAGCTGCAGTTACTCTCCATCGACTGCAAGACCCCAGGACGTGATGGCGCTAAACCAGAAGCCAGCTCAGCCAGCAGAAGTCTGTAGTACGCCTGCTCTATAGGTATTGCAATGTGGAAGGTGTGCTGATCATCCAGGTATTTTTATACAGGGCAGTTGAACCATTCTGGTTTCATGCACCACTGGGTAACTTAAACAGGAATAAACGGGACCCCGCCTCCAACACAACATCCAAGTCTCTTTATACATCCATGGTCCCACTCAGGATTTTTCTGGTATTTTCCAATAATAACAGTTCCATGAGCAGTACACTAACCCTTTTTCCTAAAGCAACTAGGAAATAAAATGTGGAAAACACCACTTGTTACACCTCAGACAGGTGATCATACCTCTGCTGTGTCTGACAGACAAATCACAGCATTGGTTACCTTTTTAACCAAGGACATTAGCGATTAGCTTTCCTTCTGCATTAACTTGTTCAATTTAATGGAGCCCGAGCTAGTTTACGGTAAACATCTACTCCTTTTAAAAGATGGTTTCTGATTTCTTGCGACTCATAAACACGACAATAACACATTCGTTGAACATTTACCATAATTCTGTATTAATATTTGCTCCATGTAAAGTAAATAAAAATAATGTTTACCAACTAATGCTGCACTCATTTGCCTTAAAGACACAGTTTACACATTTTTATAACTGATGATTTATTGAAAGTAGTAAAATAATTAACTTTAGGAATTCATTTTTATATTTCCCGTGTGAGTGTGTTAATTCAGTAACATATTCTCGGCCTAGATGACCAAACACATAATGTTAACGTTATCTTAAGGTTATGTGGCTGAGTTTGTTTTATAACAGGCAATTTTCTAATGAAGGTTGTGATTGCAGTCGGACAGGGAAAAACAGGTTTATCATGTACTGCCGTTGAGCAAAGACCTGTAATTCTAGGTGTTAGTCTCTGTCTGATTAAACACTTCTCCACCCTCCGAACTCTTTCAGTTTTATTATTTTTATGTCATTCCAAGCATGTGAAAACGCAGTGTATGCATTAGAGTAGAATACAAATTAGGTAAGGAAGAGTGCATTTTATGTTTTCACTACAGGACAATCTGGTATTAGTATTAACAGTATGGGTGGCAACCTATTCCTCTCTGTAGATGGGCGATGGAAACTGTAGCTTTGGTGACAAGAACAATCCTTTTTAGTTCTGGGTATATGTTCAACACACTGTTGTTGAATTCACATAATTAGCTTAGACCAGTTGTCAGAAATGTTACAGACTCAAACCATGCAATAGGTACCAGCACTTTGCAAGGACAATTTAGAAAATGCTAATTTAACATTATTCAAAAACAAAACAGCATTAGCTAAATTGAAGGCAAATTTCTTTCTAAAAGAACTGCCAGTTGCGGTTGGTGGATAAGAAACAGCCTAATGGCTGTCCTTAATGGCTGAAACAAGTAGGCATGTTTTTAACTGCTACTATGACTGAATAGCCATGAGATAATAAAGGCTTTTAAATTATTACCCTCTTCCCCTCTAAAATAGTTGGATCGCCAAACTGAAGTGCACCAGAGGGACACCATTTTCACGCCCAAGCAGCACTCTGTGCATACTATTTTGCGACTTCATAGTTTTGTTGCTCCCTTATGAGCCACAGCACAGCCTCAGATCTTCAGGAGGGCCCAGCTCAAAACTAAAGGTGACTGTGCTTTTGCAAGTCCCTAATGCTGGCTCTCTTCAAGTAAATACATGGGTGATAAAACAGTAGACTCACAGTCATCAGCTGCTGCTTGAGCTTCTGGATTTCTGTCATGTTCATCTCATTGAAAAGGTCCGCTGTCACCGCCCCTTCAGCTTTCCGGCCTGGCCCTCGGCACTCTCCGTTAGCTCTGGGCACCGACCCTGCAGCTGTCCCTGCTCCTGTCCCACCCTGGAGGTGGCCGTTACACCTTACAGATAAGAGTAGAGTAGAGCGTCTTTAAAATCCAGGAGACTTACTTTGCTTCCTAAATGTCAAGTATGGAAAATTAGAATGGTTTATAGTCAGTGCAGTAGACTACAAAGAGTACAAGTCTGCAGGACAACATGTAATAGAATTATATCTTTATCAAAGATCTTTTCATACTGTCAATAAATGTGCAGACTCAAACCGATGATGAGTGAATGTATCCAATACCAAGTAATGTGTGTATCAAAGCCTGATATATCTTCTCCCTCTGTGCCACAGAGCTCCACTGCTGTCCAAGAACTAATAAAAAACACATCAGTGAGACACACTGTTGCACAGGGTGACACGTTTCTATAAACACACACTGTAGTTTATTGCAATCCCACATGCACTGTCCTGCTGTTAATCCACTGCTGAAAATAGTCCCCAGCAAATGACACAGTTGTGTCACAGTCCCCAGCTGTTTTTGGAAATTACTGAGCCTTTTTTAAAATGAAACTGTATATTTTTGAGCTGATTGTGAAGAGAGAGCCACAGACAGGTTTGCTGTTAGCAATGGCAAAAATACAGAATATTACCAGCCTTGTCCCTTTGGGAGGAGACGAAATTAGATTAAATATTTGTGGATATTATTATATTATATTTAATGACTTTTAAGGCCTAAAATATAAAGCTTTTAAGACTTTTTAAGGACCTGCAGATATCCTTGTGTGTGCATTTATGCATGGATACAACTATCCATCAGGCCATACTTCCTATGACATTTTGGGGGGAAAAAAAAGAATACTCTTGTAACTACAAACATTACATTCTTTTTCCACATATGTTTTGTGTGTGTATGTAATATCTACCTCATTGGCTCATCTGTCTGTGGAGAAAGCAGAGTTGTGGGGGTGGCGGTGCCGCTAGGCGGGGCGGAGGTGAATGTAAGGTGGGCACTGCCTGTGTAGGCCACATCACACATGCTGAGGTGGTGGACCAGCTCCCTGCGCAGGTGGTTCTTCTGTTCACGCTCGCTCTTCAGCGACTCAAGCGCCTCCTCCAGCTGGGTGTCTGAGATGTCCTTCAAACGCAGGGCGTCCTGTAACTGGCTGTTGAGGAGCTCTGTCTCCTCCTCCAGGACCTTAATCTCATGCTTCAGGCCTTCATACTCCACCTAAACCAGGGGTGGAGCAACAAACCGATTAATGGGAAGAAATCAGAAGATTGGCAACGTAGTGTGTCACAAATAAAACAAAACAAAGCAATCTCTACCGTATCAAAGAGTTGCTTTTTGGCTTTCTGTGCATCAAAGCTTAAAAATCCAGAGTTAAAGTATATTTTTCTACCTGGACCCTATTTTTCCATGCTTTGGCGTCTATGTGACTATAGGGAAAATATTTATTTTGAAATTGGTCCAGTATTGAATGAGAGCAGTGGCAACGTAAGCATACAATGTAAACCAGGCATGTTTGCACTGTCAGTTTATATCCACTAAAAGTGCTTGGTTTTGTTACTGACAGGTTCTGATTGTCAATATAAGTGGAAAGGATCCTACAGAGATAGACTTTTTTGTTAGAGTGAAATCCTTTTTGTTTTACCAAAATCACTATTTTCAAACCCACCAGTCTCCATTTAAATAAACTGTAATTTTAACATAATAAAAAAACACTTAATTTCAAGTGTCAGAAACAAAATAGAACTCAAACAAACTGTTGTGGGTCGTCTTGCCAATGTTCCAGCGATCACCAACTCTGGTTTAGTTGAAAAAACCCTTAATTCATATGGTATGATATTGTTAGAGTGAAAAAGTCCATGTTAAAAAAAACTTTGTTGAGTAACTTGTGTTTTTCTGATTTAGTCTCTATTGCATGCCCATGATATCGTTGTGTACCTGATTCTGTTTGAGTGTCGACACCAGTTTCTGAAGTGAGATGTTCTCCTCCTCCAGCTCGGTGTAGTCCTGGAGCAGCCGCGTTTCTCGAAACTTGTACTCTCTGACCTCCTCTCGCATCCGGCTTCGCTGCAGCTCCAACATCTCGTTACTCTGCTGAGACAGTTCAAGGAAACAGAGCTGGAGCTGCATGCATATGGTCACCTAAAACTGAGTACTTCTTGTCAAGCAAGAATGTATGATATCCTAACACTGAACGCTTTACTGTACCTCCCTCAGCTCCTGCAGCAGTGTGCTCAGATGTTCACTGTCAGCCTGAGCACTGGAGGCGGTGGCCCGGCTGTGCTTCAGTGCTGACTGGAGCTCCAGTAGGCGGCCCATGTAGTAGGCCTCTTTGGAAGCAGACTCCTGCAGCAGTGTCTCCTCGTTGGTCTCCCCATCTTCTGCCACCTTACGCTGGATGGAGTAGGCCTGACCAAATGCCTGGAACATGGCGGGAGAGAAAAGGATATGTCATTTAGACATGAGATGGGTTGTTTATCATTTCTATTATTATTAGGGATGCATGGTATTATCGTCATGTCATCGGAATCAGCCGATATTGCCTTTCAAATAAAATATCCACATTGGCCAACATGACAATTTCTGCCAATATGACAAAGCATTTTTTTATACTGACAAAGTACTAACAGAACAACATATCTGAAAGTAGGCCTATGTATGAAGAATATAAATGACAGAAATTAAAAGACGGATAAACAGACAGAAAATAAATGTGTGTAACCCTTTCACAGTATCTCGTTCACAATAATACTGGTATAATTGTTAATATGATATGATATATCATGATACTCGCGATACATCGGCTTGTTGACATGTGGACGTCATACTGTTCTACACTGCAACAAGCATGGCTGAAGGCGAAATTATTACAGACTCCACAGTGGTTCCAAAAAGAGGAGCAGCTTCAGTACAGTGGAATAAACTGTGGCGTCATGAATGTTTTATGAACAGCCTCGGACTCTCACACTCTTTTAGTGACATACCGCTCAGAGGGAACTCATTCAGCGGCTCCTCTGGCAGCAACACAGTATCTCTCCCTCCCCACTCGCGCTGTATGCACACGGGAGGCGGTGTCATCAAATGATTTTGTCATAAAACTTGGTAATGTAAACCTACATGGCTTTTTTGTTCATGGCTCAACAAAAATATAAATATGTGAATGTATGAAAGATCATTTTTTCAAATCTTTAATATTGTTGCTATAAAGCCAAACTTTTTGCTACGCAGCTGCACCACCACACAAGTATAAATGCTCATATCAGCATAGCTACTAGTGTAGACTACAATGTAGGCTCTGTCAAGCCTGTGAACACCTATAAAACAGCCTTTACGTGCCACCACCACGCAAGTATAAATGCTCACATTGGCGTAGCCACTTGCGTAGACTTGCGTAGCTCTGTATAGAGCCTGTGCACAACTCTATATCAACCTTTGCTTGCCACCACCACACAATGCAGTGTTAAGAGTTTGGTCACTTCATGTATTTCAGTCAGACCAGGCTGTGTTATTGACAGCTGAAGATGCAGCTCTATAGGAGTGACAAGAGAAAGCTAGTGAAGCTGAGGTCCAACATAAAAGGAGTGGTGAGTCAGCGTTAGTCGCCTCATGATCGCCAAGCTGCTGCCCATCCTCTGCTCCATTGAACACTGAGGGAAGAAATGTATTGAACTAAAAATCAATAAGAGGGCCCACGCTAGGCTGAGCTTAGAGTGTAGAGAAAAGGAGGGAAAGAGTAGGTGGGAAAGTCTCTCTCTCTCTGCTTTAAACTCCTCGTCTTATATATCGGCTTGAAGAAAAGTCCAGTCAATGAGTGATTTTGCTTATAGGCGTGACTCCAGGAATCACTATGCATGGGCAAAAATAGACCATGCTTTTCCCCACGGGAGCAGAGTATAAGTACAGTTTCCCACAGTCAGCTGGGACCTGGACACCCAGGACTGTTCTCTGTCCCTGTGCTCACTGAGCCAGTGATGCATGCACACATGTTGGGTGGTATTTACTTAAGAGATTAATGAGCCTCCACTGAAACCTTTTACGCCCACAAACATAATGAAGTCTCCTACAAATTATGTTCATATGCAACTCAGTCTGTTTTGAGCCAAAGTTCAGGTGAATGGGTGTGTATTTTCTTTATCTGGGTGTATTATTACTGTATCTTTTTTACTTGGCCATTCTGGATGTCACTAACTCGGCTTCTTCTCCGGATCCGTTGTGCTCCACTATCTCTCAGGTTAACTCATATTGCAGTGGTGCCTGGATAGTGTGACGTGTGTGGTTGTGCTGCTGCCGTGGTCCTGCCAGATGCCTGCTGCTGCTGCTGCCATCATTAATCATTAGTCATACTTCTACTGCTATTATAGACATATGATATTATCATACATGTATACTGCCTGATACTAATATATACTTTCAACATATTGTACCACAGTAGCCAGAACTATAACGACAGTATTATTACTTTCATGAATGTTGTTGTAAGCTACTGTCATTACCGAGGATGTCATACAGATTACTGTATTGTGTCATACAGATTACTGTTAATTTGTTATGCTGATCTGTTCTGTACAACATCTACTGCACGTCTGTCCGTCCTGGAAGAGTGATCCCTCCTCAGTTGCTCTTCCTGAGGTTTCTACCATTTTTTTCCCCGTTAAAGGGGTTTTTTGGGGAGTTTTTCCTTATCCGCTGTGAGGGTCTAAAGGACAGAGGGATGTCGTATGCTGTAAAGCCCTGTGAGGCAAATTGTATTTGTGATATTGGGCTTTATAAATAAAATTGAATTGAATTGAATTGAAAATTGAATAACCATGTGCTGGTGACACTCATTTGTCGTGTTTGTTTCTGACATCTCTTTTTAAAAATCATGACCTGACATCTTTCCCCTATGTTGCTATGCGCATTTATTATGTGAAAATGCAAATCTTGAGGCTTCAAATCGAGAGTCCACAAACCAGTGGGTGACATCACATCATTTGACTGCTGTTTATAGCTCATTTTGCTGCCTTCAAGTTGCCCAAAAAATGAATACAGGTTTAAAGCCCTATGTGGTGGATTTAAACAGACTTTGCTGCCCCAGTTACTATCAGACAAGACACTTTGGCAGACAGCAGGTCACGACTACCACCTACAGATCTGATGTGTGTGGACACAGATGAATAAGCTGATCACACTATATAGTCCATAACTTATTTTAACTACCATTGTCTAAATGTCCTACAAACAAAACCATATGCCATCAAATTAACTTGAAAGATGTTATAATCGCATAAAAACTATCCACATAGTGACTTTAAGTATGTGAATATGAATACTGTTAGCTGAACAAAGCGCATAGATTTTTGTGTTCAAAAATGTGTCGCCTCAAAAGTGATGCAAAGATGAGCTGCAGTTTCAAACATTACAAGAAGCAGGATAATATTACATTGCCATTAAATATTTTTCATTTCTCTCAGCTATGATTGTAAAAAGGCACCATCAGCATCCAACTGGAAACATTTTATCCCACAGCAGGCAATGAAGCAGTAGTGCAACATAACAGGGACAAATATTGATTTGCCCATTAACTCCCTCTGTAACATCCCACAGCTAATACACTGGAAAGGAGTCGGTAGATATGTATGACCTGTGCAGTGCAGCCATCTGTTCATGGCCACGGCTCTGCCATACAAGCCATTATTTTGACACAGCACACAGAACAACAATACATATGGCACCATAACAACATCCATTCAATACACACAAAAATAACCTCAGGCTGCAACATGCCATCAGAGTGAAATACGACTGACACACATTCAACTGCCATACATCAGTGTGGAGGAGAGGACACCACACAAACGCCAGCTACAGAGACTGTAAATTAAACCCAGTTATCAAACGGGATTCTTGTTAGACTTTAGCCTGTGTTCCATTTGATGTAAATAAGCTCCCATGGCAGACACTGGAGAGGTGGGGGTTCACCTCTCTATTACATATGAAGCCTAAAAGAACCTTGACTGGTCAGCTTGGGGTGGAGACTGTCACGACAATATGGAGGGGGTTGAAGGAAAGTTTAGTAATCTGCTGTTTTTACAATATTTCAGTCAAACTTTTGAGTTCAAAATACCATAAACAGACACGTACAACCTGGGGAACAGCTGTAGTTCAGCATAAGAGCACAACTTGTTGGATTAGGGGTTGTCAAAAGGAGCAATTCCCCCTTTACTTTCTGGTCTTGCATGTCAAGAGTGAAATGAGCACATTTATCTCAGCTGATAAAAAGTTGGAGGTATGACCTGGCTATACAGAAGAGATATGTTAATCTGCCATTTCTTTCCACTGCAGCTCGGAGACCAGTGTCCTACTTAGCTGACACAGTGCCTTACTGCCAACTGTGACTTCATCCTGTCTCAGACTGAAAGAGACAAGGACAGAGAGAGAGAGGACAGGGACAGAGAAGCGGAACAGTGTCCTACTAGCCCACTGTAACAGGACACACTGGCCTCACAGGACTGGAAGGAGTGATGAGAGTGATAAAAAGGGATTAATCATATTCATTCACGTACATAAGAACACCCACAAAAACACTTTTCATTTTTCCATCTCCCCAACCTTTATTGCACTATTTCACCTCCCTCTTTCACACCATCTATTGTTCTCATTTATCTCTGTCTGTCTCCCCAGTGTCTTCGGTCGGTTGCTCCGCCAGCATACTAATGCAGCCGGACTGAAGATTTTCCCATAAAACCGTCCCTGGCTGAGTGATGCTGTGGGAGTGGCAGAGACGTCAGAGTGGGTATATGGTGCAGCAGCTAAGGCTAGCTGGAAATGTGGGTTTTAAAACAATATATATTCACTGTGTGGGAAAAATGATACCTGCTCTTGCAAACAGTTGATGCTGCAAAATCAGCTCAAGGATTTCTGTTCCACAATGTCCTTTTTTTTCACGGACACCATCCAGGGATTATTCATTTATCTTAACGAGATAATAGCAAGCTCGAGAGACAGATTTTCAAGAGAAGGAACATTTGCTGGAGAAATGTTTTACTTGTTTGGTTCACAAGATGTTCATTTGCAGAAATATCGGAGCCAGTGTGACAGCAAGCAGCATCATGCAGCCCTTCATTTGATTTAATTTGAGTCAGCAGCACAGACACACAGACTGACCCAGAGTCAGACAAAGGCAGCATAGTTAGTTGGTATTTCTAGCCCCATCATCCTGATGATCTCATTCACATTCTTGCTCTCTGACTATTTCCTTCAGCCCGTTTTCATTTCCAGGTCGTCATGTACTGTTGCTTTGTCATGCCCCCTTGGCGTGTGATTCCAACACTGAAAGCAGCCTTTGGCGTCTCTCTAAAGGCCCCTGGATAAAAAACCACTGACACCCGCTAACATCTGACTTTGTTTTAAATGGGAAAGGTTACAATCAGCATTGACTCTACAGTATTCACGGGTATTTATCAGCACCAGATCTGGTTGGCTCCAATTGGCAGGGATGGACACATGTCCCCGTGGGCAACATGCTACTTTTCGCCCATTTTCTGGAATGGTGCAATAATGCGCTACCACCAGTTCCATCCATCTTCATCAAAGCAGTGCTTCACATGGTTCCAAATTAGTCTGTACTGACTCTAAAAGAGAGACTCACTGTAACATTGTCACTGGGCTCCATGCTGCTTCCTACTGTCTACTTTGTAATGTCAAACATGCACCAGTACAAAACAAAAGCAGAAAGGTATACTCATCAACTACAGAGCTGTGAACACAGTTTTGGTAAACTGGCAGTGATAAAAATGTCATGCCTATTTTCAGCAGGTTTTCCTACATTTAAAAATCCTGCATGTACACACAAATGTTGGTGTAAAAATAATATATCAGTTGCATCAAGCTTTCAACTAATTCCAATGTAAACCTGTTTGTGGCAATATTTGACGCAGAGAGCAAATGGCACAGTATAAAGAGTGAGAAACTCTGCAATCAACATGTTCTCACTCCGACCTTGTCACATATCGACTTTAAGTCAGAAACTTTCTTTCAAAATACACTTCCATTTTCACAGGAAATGTACACTCTGCATATAGTCTCTCTCTCTAGTCTCAAAATAAACCATGAACTGATTTTTTTTATGTGTATTTAAAAAATACATGTGGTTATGTTTTGCCAACACATTGCCACATAGGTATGGAGGGAGGGGTGGTGAATGGGTCAAACAAATATGGACTTTAACCCAGGAGACCACAGTTTGTGTCCCATGTGAATCCAAAATTAAACGTTGCTGAATAACGTAACGTAGTGCTTTGTAACTTAAGTAGGTACATCACATGTGAAAGCAAAAGTTATGATGTTTTTTTTTTTTTTTTCAGAACCTAACCAAGTATTTTGATGCTTAAACCTCACTGCAACTTTCTGACAGTGTAACAATCTGTTTCAGCCAGGACACAGCTGTGCATCTAACTGGTTCTCTTCCCAACTCGTCAAATATTGCCTCTTGGTCGGTGAACTTTCACATCTACATGTGACGCGCTAGGCATCCTCCTGCATCTGCACTCCTATACGGACTTTCCAGCTCCTTATATTACCTTGTTACCAGCCATGTTTCAAACTAATGCTGTCGAGTGCTGCTATAAACTGACGTGCCTTTCTCTGCCATATGATTTGCCGCGAAAGTTGCCATTTTGTGGCGGTGGCTGATGTATTTGATGACTTGGGAATAAGAATGGGCTGCATCACATTCAAGCATGAAAGGATGCCTTGTACATCAATATTAAATGCACAGGGGACAGGTGTTGGTATTTGACAACCCTGGAATGAGAACCACTTGTTTCCTTCTTTCTGTCATTGTTCACACTTTACTCCTAAAGGTACATGATATCATCACCCTGAAGACAGACCTGAGTGGCAAACAAAGGTGAGGCTCTGACACACAACATGACATTGCCATATCAGTGAAAAGATGTCCTTGATAAATTTATAGGAACATGAAGTGAGTGAAATTCATATAAATATACATGAGAGTAGATTTATCACATGATGGTAGCAAATGAAAATAGCTGAGACACACTTAACTGCAAGGAAAGGCTTTTTACATTTCAAGGGACGTTAAAACCTTGTGATAGTGTAACTATACTAACACTGCGGGCTGCAGATCAGCAAGCCTGCAATGGTCCAATTCCAGACTCTCATTATGTACTTTGAACCACAGACAACAGTAACAGAGCCTAAACTTTGACACTGATATGTTGGAGGAGTGCAGGTGTTTTGGCCTGTAGTCTGCTGTGTCATTTCTCAGTGAACCTCCCACCATGACGTCTGGTCAGATCGATAGCCACCGCATGCTAAATATCACTGCCAGTGTGTGTGTGTGTGTGTGTGTGTGTGTGTGTGTGTGTGTGTGTTTGTGTGTGTGTGTGTGTCCAACCCCTGCTGGGTGAGTAAACGCAGATGGGCTGCCAGTAATATGAATCAAGGTCAGTTCACTGCCATTGCTAGTGCAATAGATGCAAAGAAACACACAGACATAATTATTTAAAGCCTTTCCCTCCTTGCAGGGAGTCTGATTTAAAAAGCAGGCAGACAGCAGGCGGCCCCTAAACTTTCTAACCTCTTCCTGGCATCTGACGGCACCTGCACCCCAGAACCTCAATCACTGGCTTCAGATAAAAACTGGTTTAGACAAAGTTTACATCAGCTGTTTTCTAAAATCATTTGTTTGAAAAGTTATACTTTGGTGACCTTAAGTTAGATAATGAACATAAATATTAAAATGTAATTTCACTGCAGAATTGCATATGAGATCTGTTGTAACTCAACTCTTCTGCCAAGCATTCAAAAAAGTCTGAATTATCTGACTCCCAGTGGAGACAGAACCAGCCTCCGGGCCAATAATTAAGCATTTGCTTGAAGAGTGGTGATGTTGTCCATATAAAGAGGCATCCAAAATAACAGCTAGGAATTGACTTGTGTTTGCTTCCCACATATTTAATGCCTCAAGACTTTGCTTCCAAAATCTGTTTAAAGATTAACAACTGAAATTATACTTTTATATAAGTGGCCACAGGGGCATCTGCCAAATTTATATTCTTAGAAATAAAGTTGCTGACTACGTATATAGGATTCTTCACCTAGTCCCAACAGGAGAACCCTTTTTTCGTTCCTGGTAGAACCTTTTATAAGAGTTACACCTAAAACAATTTCAGAGGGTTCTACCTTGAACCTAGAAGCTAAAACCATCTGTGAAAGGTTCCACCCAGATCCCCTTATTAGAGGCTTTATGGAGAACTTTATCTCAGGGTTCTATCCAGAAACTTTTCACCTTAAAAGGGTGATAACAAGAACCCGTCCAGGGGGGTTTTACCAAGAACTTTTGATATCCCAAGTGTTTCTTCTAGAATCCACCCAGGGGGCTCTACAATAGTAAATGACTACATTAACCACAGATCTCTCGCCAACTAATCATGGTTTTAGCTTTAACAGGTTACCCTGCCTGGAGCTAAGAGAACCACATCCAGCAGCCTATTATTGCAGCCTTCAATGGAGCAGTAGGGTTGGGAACTGAAACTCTAACCCAACGCAACATGCCAAGTATCGCGTACCCGTAAAAAATGAGGAATTTTGGCCGACTGCATCACATTTTTTTGCATGAAATGATAGTAAAGATTTTAACTATTACATAACACAAGCGAAATGAACTGATTGTGGGGATTCAAGATACATCTACATGTAAAAATACCATTTGAAACATGTTAATTCAAATGTTTTCACATTTGAATAGTTGAGGGTGTGGATCTTTTAATACCCATGCTTTCAATGATCACTGAAAAACTCTTTTTTCCAAAAGGGATTCTTTAGATGAAAAGACTTCTTAGAACCCTAACCCTTAAAAATTTGACAAATATACTGTACCTCCTAGTTACTTGAGTTTCACAAAAATTCAGAAGTGAAAATGTGTTGCTGTTCCCTTAAGAAATGATGAAACTAAAGCCTGTGTGGTGTGATTAGTGAGCTCCTAAAGGAGATAATCAGAGTTATAGCCTTCATCTAAAGGAGAGGATCTTTCCCTCCCGTCCTTTCTCTCTCCACATTAGTTGTTATCTGTGTGAACAGCTCGAAGACGCATGGATCAATATAAACCCTGCAGCCATGAGAACAATGTCCTCTTTAATCTGGTACTAAGAGATGGAGAAAGACAAAGACAGCAGCAGAGGAGGAGGGAAGGAGAGCCAATGAGAGGACGAAAGACATAGAGAGAAGGACATAATATGAGATTCTAGCTACCAGACAGGTGCACTTTTAGCTAGAGTGTTATGGACCCAGGAGGAACTGATGTGTGTGATGTATTCTCCACTGACAATCATTTCCTTTAGATGGTCTGTGGCATTTTCTGTAGGTAGGGCTATTTTCCTTGTCTGGTCATCAAAACTGCTCAGTTCTTCTGGATATAATCTCTGCTAGGTGTGAGCCTAGAGGGCATCATGGATTTGTGCTACTGGACCAATCAGCCCATTATTATCCTATTTTGTTATTATAATATTTTGTGTGTGCACATTTATGACTGTATGCTCAAGGACTTCTCGAATGGCTTAAATCAGCTATGGTCACAAATCTTTGTCAAAGCCATATAAATTGATCAATTTATTTAATACAGTGTGAGGGGTGAGCTGGAAAACTAATGATGAAAATACTAGAAAGCCTTTAGCCTATTTAAAAAGTAACACATATATGTGTTATGTTAGAGTGTATGAGTTGTCTGGACATGGACTCAACATTGACTTTGCTAGCGGCTTACAGTGCTAACTCCATAAACAATGCTAAACAATGGCAATTGTGCTGACAAAGCTAACGGTGTTAGCCAGGGAGAAACTGGATGATGGGGTGCTAGGCTTTCATGTCGATGCTGCCCCGATATTAGCTGTAAATGCAATATGAGCATGGTGCAAAGAGCAACAGTGAGCTAGCCAGTGGGATACACATATGCACACAAGTCCGAACCAGCTTAACAAAACAAACCACAAAGAAGCACAGATTACAACCACAGAGGGAGCGTTACTTCATTCTCTGCTAAGGATGTCATGACTCCACTATGTCTTTACATAACAAATAGCGGTTCGCTCAAGGCTGCTGCTAGTCTTTTTGGTGCCCTAAGTGTAATTGCTTTTTTGCCTGCCCAAACCACTGTCCCTGCTACTGATTAAGGCGGAGGACAGATAGACAGCATTTCACTTCAGTTCAGCCTTGCTTTCTTTCTGGGATTGTAATATAACTTTTGGCCCGAATTCTATTTTTTTTTCATAGTGGCAATCCATAGAATAAAGACAGGGAAGTCCCATAATGTCCCTGAAGCAAAATTAACATTTCTAGCAATTATATCAGATTGCCTATAATGCTCTGACATTGCTTTTTGTAGTTGTGCTTCATCTTAAATTTAAATAGTTCATCATTATGACTACGATTAATGATCATTAGCAGTTTTTTGTACCCTCTCCAGCACTTGATGCCCTGTGCACAGTGCATGATGCACGTGTATGTAGCAGCATGGCTGTTATATTAATGCTCTAAATGTCACATGCAGAAGCTTTAATATTGTTTTATTGTTATTATTGCTCAACACAGTGCCAGCATAAAACTGTAGCAGATTTTTCCCAGTCCTCCTATTACAGTACCACTGTGCCACTGCTTCTCTGCACCTGTTAACAATGGAGGTGGCTGAGGCAGCTAAAATCACTGATTAGAAGTGGTGTCCATGTATTTTTATATCTCACATAGAGTAGCTGTATGTGTGAAAGCCAAAAGGCCATTGCTTTATCAGACAGATGGTTGTTCTAGTTGAAATGGACTTTTATGGAGAATAGAAAAAGATGTACTGATATAAAAAGTAACAACTCTTAGGTCCATATGAAGAATTCTGGAAGCAGGCTGTACAATACTTCTTTACTTATAGAGCATGATCTCCATAAATCAGATGTTCACTACAACAATACTCGCAATGACCAACCTGACACATGTCTAGTGTCATGGTGTAGTGGAGAGGAAATGAAATACAATGTGGTACAGCAAATATTCCTCACGGGCTTCTGTCACTCTCCACCTCTTTGTTCTCAAGACACTGCAGCCGAGATGAGTGTGTGTGTGTTTATGTGTGTGTGAGAAAGAGCAAGACAGAGGGTGGGGAATGGCCGCGCTCGTCTCATATCCAGTAAAGATTGTGTAATCCTAATGGGAAAAGTGGGAAAAAACAAACGATAGACACACTGCTCCATCCATCTCTTCCTCTCTTACTCCATCATCACTCTTTCATCAGCTTCCTGTGTAGCGTCCACAGCTGTCCAACAACCTCTCCTTTCCTCCCGTCACCTTCTGTTAAATTTAGGAATAAGAAAGGTAGAAAGGAACGAGAGAGCATGCAAAGGAAAGCAGGAGGGATGGAGGGAGTAAACAGTGAGGGGGAGGGGTCCTTTGTTTAATTTTTCTACCTAACCTTTTCATCTCTCTTTTGTTTAAAAAGCCACGCCCTTCGGATGACTCCACCTTTTCATCCACCAGAACAACACTGAAGACAAAAAACCAACAGGGAAAAGCAACCAAGTGCTTTGTGATTGAAAACAACACAATGACTAGCATCCAGATACCTCAGCTTTGAGCATTTTGGGAAATAACCGTATTCACTTTTTCTCCCAAAAGTGAGATGAAAAGAACAATATCAGTCTATATTGTCTATAATATAGTCATATCACAGTTACTAGTTCCCACTTTAATGTCAAAGTTATGCAATTTTGATTTTCTGAAAGTTGGTCTATTAATCACTTAGATGATTCACAGAATATTAATCAGTACATATTTTGACAATCAAAGGTAAATTAGGCATCTTTTTGCCTTAACTTATTATTCTGAGGTAAATGATGATTGCACAGTGTAATATCTACAGAATGACACTGTGAAATTCTGTCAGCCGCTGGGTACAATCTGCCGGGGAAATGAATTAAGGGCACAAAGGAAGTCTGTCAACCACTGCACAACCAAAATAGGAAGAGGATAGCGCTTTTATTTCCCCCAGTAGCTATCAGCAGCTATCCCCAGCTCCATATAAAAGTGTTGCAATTGCACATCCTATGTCATTTCTCAAGGAGGCAGAGAAGTCACCAACACATCATCTAATCACTGGTTGTCTACAAAATCTCAAGGCTTGTTATTCAGACACTGACTCTGCAGTCTGTTCTAGCTCATCTTGTGTTAAATGCTTCTTTCCTCTTCTTTAAAAGCCTAAATTCTCATACAGGAAACACTGAAACCTGGAGCTCTGTGGTCAGGAATTAGGGATGTCAATGGTCAGGCTGTTCTCAATCGCCATTTGTATGATTTCCTACAAAAAATAATGGACCAAAATTTCTATATATCCCATGTTATGGTGAGCCTTTAATTAGTGCATAACTCGGATGTTCTGAAAGACTGCAATCACATGACCAATGAGCTTATGGAATAAAGAAGGAGGCTGTCCAGAGTGATCTAGTTAGGAGGCAGGTTGGGGTCATGGTTGGGTCACAAAATAAAGGACTCTCCCCAGGAGACTTGTGTTCAGTACCGTGTGAACTCTGAGTCATTTTAATGTAACTTTACTTTCCTAAACCTAATCTCTGTAACTTCATAGCAATAATTACATAACTTTACTGTTTCCAACACTGACAAAAATGAATAAATCATCACAAAAGACAATGAATGTCTGAATGGGACAGGATCGCAGCCGAGCCCTCCTTGGGACAGCCCATCAGTTTCAAGCATGTAGCCTTACAGAGATATTAAACATTAGTAAGGTTATGTCACATGTGACACTGTCGACCCCAAAGTTAAGTTCTATTGTGTCTACTATGTCAGATTTTTCTCATCAGTCCTGTTCAGCGCTTTTTGGTGAGACAGACTGGCACACACAGTTCCGCAGTGTATTTAAATATGACATATAATTAACATCACATTAATTTTTCTTTACTTGCCTGATAAGACAGCTGCATGAGGCATTCCACTTGCCCGAGCACAGACTTTACTTATCCTGGGCAAGTGTTACTGTCTGGCCCTGGCGCCACTGGTATTTCATTTTATTATATGTTTTTGTTTTGTTCTGGTTTGGTTTTTACTTCAAAATTAAGCAGTTTGTTACGCAAAAATATGCATAGAGCTGTTGAAGGCAAATATTAACAGAAATTTACATCCCTATCGGGAATCATTATGAAATCACCATGATGTCATACTAAATGAATAATTCACCAAGCCCGCTCTGCTCTGTTTAAGTGTGTGTGTGTGTGTGTGTGTGTTAGAGAGAGAGAGAGAGAGAGAGAGAGAGAGAGAGAGAGAGAGAGAGAGAGAGAGAGAGAAACACACTTTTTCAGACATGCATCTTTCAGACAGCCAGTCTGCCCCTAAGTGCTTCAGAGCATGTGGCTGTGTCACATACATAACTAACAGAGAGCGAGCAGACACCACAGATCCAGGGTCTGTCTGAGGCACACAGATTAAAGGAAGAATATCTGTTATATCTTATACAACACAATCCAATACAACATAACTACAAACTACAGTCTGAGAAATGACAGTTGAATCGACCATCTGTGACACAGGGGCCTAATTTCACTTGACTCAGAATGACTTTCCAGTTAATCATTTTTGCTGCCCTCCGCATTTTTTCTTCCCCAGTATCTACAGAGGAGCAATATCCCTGAACACACTGCATCCGTGGTGACAACAACATGAGAAGGGAGGTGTCCCACTGGCTGTGTGACGTCACAGAGGAGTAACAGAGCGTCTCTGGGGGTCACTCGGTCTCTTTCTGTTTTTAGCCTCAACGGATGCACTGATGCACTCGCTGCATTTTTCATCACTGCTCCACTCGTCACACCCAAAAAGCATCCCTTCGCAACGCTGCTTCAGAGTGGAGCCACACACTACCTTTCTGTGAGCCGTTTGACCATAAACTCTTACTGTCACCATTACATAAGAAAAACAGCACAACAAATATCCGCACTTTAACTGGTTTGATAACTGGTGCCCACATTTTCATTCATGCTTTGCACCATCCATTGCACTTCACTTCCCTTTACTCTTATTTATCTTTACGCTGTCTTATTTTATTTGAACATGTCGGTCTAATAGCTGGGATAGGCTCCCGCCCCCCTGCGACCCTGAAAAAGGATAAGTGGTTATGGATAACAAATGAATGAATGAATGAATGAGCTAATGTTGGTCTGTTTTATTTTATATTCATACAATGTACATATTTATTCAACCAAGCAAATAGCAACCTCCAGAGCTGAAAATGAAGGTAACATGGAAATTCCAAAAACTGCAGTTCCTCTAATGGCCAACATCTAATCCCCAACATTAAAATGCCCAACTTTACATCAGAAATAAACATGTTTACTGCCTGGTACCAAAATTATGCTTTTGGTCTCCATAGCTTATTTCTGGTCATGACAGCTGTACATAGGGTGAACATATAACTCACCTGTTTACATTTTATGGCTTAAATTTCACCATAATTAAGGGTGTGGTTGCTAAAAACTAAAAAACTAAAAAAGCTTTGTTAGGAATTTGGTTGAACTAAAAGACCCTCTAAGGAGTCAGATGTTCACTTTTCTGGTACAAACATTTTGTTTACATGGTTTTAAGCCTGTTTTTAGACTGTAAATCCACCACGCTAACCAAGCTAGCAGCTAGCATTTTGGGTTAGCTCTGCCCTCTCATCCAAATATGGTCACTATGGTCGCTCCAAAAATCCAAGATGGTGAATGTAAAAATATAAAAAAATAAAAAAATAATAGATATACCATGTTAACTCTTTTTAGGGTTAACTATAGCCTACAACTTCATTTGTTAAGTGCGTGAAACAGACTTTGTATTCCTGATAGAAGATTTGCTCTCTGCAAATAAAGCGCAGCATAAGTTCAATCAGGAAAACTTTCTCTATGCTTTAATTATTCACAATTCTCTATCCCACTTCCACTGCTTCCTCTAGTCAGGTGATTATGGGCGTTCACTCTTCTAGCCAATCAAACTGCCACGATCTCTTTCAGTCATTTATGTTACTACTGCCAAACTTTAAATCTCTTCTCTGCTGCTGTCAGCAGTCATTTTAGGTGGAATTGTCACACCCTCCTCCACTCAATTCACCTCCAGTCACCTCATGCAGATCCTAGGACAAGCTGATCCTCTTCACATTCAGATCCTTAGCTCCCTCTTCATCTCATCTCATCACCACCATAACCACCACCCTCCACCCTATCACGCATACTGCGTTTTAATTGCAGTGCTAAAAGCACTGTGAGTAAATTAATTTAACAAGTGTTATTGACATGTCTGTGTTGGATATTATTATGGGTATCCACTGTACTGTTAAAAATTATTTCATGAAAAACAAGACAATGAACAACTGGTTTCTCTTTCATGACAGACAAAAAGTTCCCATCTGGGAAGATTTCCATTCATTTATACAGTTTACTGTATATCTGTGTGGGAATTTAGTCTTCATAAGTACATGAACAGAATAAGACAGTGACAACAGGGCTGATCTCTCTGTCTCTTTGTCTGTCTGGATGTGTAGTGACACAGCAGATACCAAGTGGTGCTGCAAAAACAGGATGGCACACCCCTATAAGGAAAGAACAAACTTGATCTCGCTTAATATCAACTGTTAGGGCACACTGTGGAGGAATATAAAAGGATGGAATAAAGTCCATGTGGGATCTATTTGTGTAAAAAAATAAAAAGATGCTTTAACCAATTTACCGTAAATCATGATTGTAGCTCCTCTCTGTAGGACACCTGAGCTGGCAACGAGCCTGATTAAAACCAGCACACAGTGGAGATGAGGCTCACTGTACATATCAATGTGATGGACTCCTGTAGAGCTAATTAGTAGCGAGCTGTGGCTTGCTCTTTACAGCCCGCTGATGGAGCCATCTGAGGCCTCCTCCTGCTGCGAAGCCCACGATTATTATATCAAACCAGCCAGTCCATGTCGTCCTATTACCTAATGCACATGACAATAACTACATGACATGAAGGCTATGGGGGAAAACATATGATGTTCTTGGCTGCTTTGCAAGAGTGTGTGCTTTCAAACAGACATAATTGGCCTTATAAATCTTGCTAATAAGGTGAGACAGCTGCCTGTCTGTTTCACAGATTTTTCTGAAAATAAAAGCAAAATGCACCCAAACGCTCCACTGACATTAAGGAAATAGCTCTTACTTCAGGAACAGAGTGTTCATGTCCTCAATGAAAACTACTGGGAAAAATAAAGGTTGACAACCTTTTATCAACAACCAAAACAAGACAGTACAATGCCATTATTCCAACAGCTCATTATTTCAAAACCCCAATAGTCTAAAAAATGTCCCATCAGACAGCCCCTTATCCCGAAACAAATGACTTTTGCTTTGAAGGTCAATTGCACCGAAAATGCAAACCCTCCCTGATGGCAGAAAGATTCAAGGCCTGTAATCAGTCAACCCTGCTGCAATATTTTTTTTTACTTCTATGGCAAGGGCATGACCCGCCCAACTGTGCCTGTGTCTGGCTTACCCTGATATTCTTACTCTATCCCTAATCAATCTCAATCCTGATGCCTAAACCTAATCAACCCAAACAACGAAGGCAACGAGTACTAGCCCGTCAGAGGCAGAGTAGGCCGGGTCATGTTTTTCGCCATAGAAGTAAAAACTAATTGACACCCGGGAAGGTCTGATGATCTGTTTGTGTCTGTGTATTTTTTGAGCAATAGACCTTTAGAGCAATTGGCCTTGGTATGCAGGATGACAGGATGTTGGATAAACAGGCTTTCAGGTCAATGGGACATTTTTCTGACTATTGAGGTTTTAGAATAACGAGCTATCGGAACAATGGGCAGTCTTCAACAAGACTAATGAACTAATTGACACTGATTGAGCTGCTTGGCCAATTGAGCTAATAAGCAGTAATGATAGCTAGCGTTGCCAGTTCATGGAAGGAAAACAGATTTATGGACTTGTTGTGGCCTTTTGTCCACACACAAACTGTGTTTTAGGTCACTGACAGTGGGTAATTTGTAAAACTTTGACCAGGGTGAAGATTTTCAGGAACTATTTACAGTGTTGCATTATATCCTTTCTTTAACATTGTAAATGAGTCAACATTTCGTGCACTACCAACATGACCAAAATAGTGTTATCTCTAACCTTGCTAACAGGACCTTTTATATGTTTGCACACTGATGTGCAGTTACTCTTTCATTATATTGAGGATCAGAGGCATCAGAACCATGAATGTATAGAGACCTGGATACTGTGTTGGAGGCAGTACTCAGTTTATTTCTATTAAATTTGCTCAGGGGCACATGAAGCCAAAATAGTTCAACTGCTGCCTATAAAAGAGGCACACCAAAGCATTCTGTTGCCCAAGCCCTGTATATCCAGTTTAGCGCTGTGCTAGCTTTGGAATAAAGTGATTCATTTTGCTGCTCCTCTAGACTCCTCTGGAGTCATTTTTTGGGGGCTGTGATGCTCAACAAAATGTATCCACTTGTTTACAGGCATCTCTTTTACAGTGTAAGTCTATAGGAAAGTCTTTCTGGTCCCAATGGCATCACATGACAGGCTCTGAAATTATAATTCCACTGTTTGACCACTACGAAAATTGGCTTCAAAGCCTGGTGCACCTCTTTGTGGTCTGGTCAGAACACACTACGTCACTGCCCCAGGTAGTCTTTTGGTAATAACTTTCATTCAGGCTTCTGATTGGCCAACATCTTTGCTGTTTCTTTGTGTGGCTTTAGAGTTCCAGTTATATTGCTGCCTGTTTATGTGGCATGCTCTTGAGAGCACTTCAATTGTGTTTTGTGTTATCATTTGGAGAGAGATTTCTTTTTCATAATAGTGCTTGTGTGGACTGTTTCTTCTTAGAAGTTTTAAAAATACCCATGTCTGTGTGAACTAGGCCTGAATTCATCTAAAATCCACTGAAAATTAGAACCTACATCCTATTTTGTCTCGAATTGTTCTCCAACAGTCTTCATCATTCTGAAGCCATAACACAACAAATGTTGAGGATAACTAATTTTCACTCCTGCCACCTGAAAAGAGGCAAAACTGTCTGACGTTAGTACTTTGAAGTTACATAACAGGCAGAGTAGCAATCTGGTAAACAGCATTACTAATCTTGAGACCTATTTTTGTAATACTTTGCTGAAGTAGTGTTCACTGAATGAATGTTTATCTGACAAATCTGCTACATCTGAATCCTTGCTTGTGTTGTCCTTCAAGTTTCTGATGCTGAAAGATATTGTAAAGAGTTGGGTTTGTTTGGGTTTGACTCAGCTATTGTCTCCCTCTTAGTAACACACATCTAATAATGTCATTTCCACTGCAAACCCTCTGTTTGCTGCTCTATCACAGTGAATACAAGACCGTAAACAATGACTGCACAGAGTCTTATGAGACTGTTGCTCTTTTCACAAGGTGAATGAAACAATTGACACAAAGACAGTAAATGTGTGAGTAGTGCTTGAGTTATTTGCATGGCTAAGGAATAGTAATGTTTCTGTCAAGCACACACTTCAGAGTGGAAGTGAATCATTTATAGAAGAAACTATTTATATAACTTGAGATTTGCACTCCGTGGCCTTACATTCAGCTGTGCTTAGAGACAGGCTCAGACAGAGGAAGCTGATGTGTCTGCTCCACTGTTCTTGAAATAAAAGGTGCAGGTAACTACTCTGTAACTACTGTCTGAACCAGCATCTGCAGCAGACTGCTGCTTTTTTGTTAGATAACATAACCTGGTGTGACTGCTGTATATCCAGTAGGGAAGCTGCCTCTGCAGAAAACACAAGTATGTTCATAAGGAGCTCATTTCTTTTACAGTTGGAACCTAAATGTATAATATATGGTTAAAGGAATCAAACTTTATACTGTCGGCAGTTGTCCATGGTCAACCCAATAGCCAGAATAAATATTGTCATTGTAAATGTTTTTGTAAACCATTGATATGTTACATTTGTACATTATTATGTTGCAGATGCAGTGAAACTTTATGTTTCTTTACGTTTCAACTATACTTTGGTAATATAAGGTTAGATTTAGGCACAAAACCACTTGGTTATCATTTAGAAAATATCATATTTTGGCTTTCCATGGCACTATCCCAACAGGAAACACATCAATGTCTTGGTAAAAACCAAATACTTTTCATAGCGCTATCCCCCTGTAGAAACACAGCAATAGGTCACTAACAAACACTGATTTGTTGGCTAAAACGTTGCTAAAATGCAGCAGTGACTCACTGATTAAAATCAGTTTTGTTATTGATTTCTGCGGTGGTCTGCAGCTTGGCCGACGTCTCACCTTGGTGTCATAAATATAAAGAGTCCGTTGTTTGCCAACATTTTCATCTGGCAACTGAGCTGCCAGTGTACACAGATGTATTTTTAGCCATTAGCAGCATAGACTCACAAGTCACTCTTTAGACGCTTTGCTTAACTACAGACTGATGTCTTTCTCCCTGATTTTGTGTTTAGATGGGAGGATACAATTTCAGAGTTTAAAAAAAACTCCCTGCGTTGCAGAACCAATAGTAAATCCGCAGGGCGGTCCTTTGGTGGCTCGCTGAACTCTTGTGCTCGTAAACATAGTCTGACTAGAAACACGTGTAGCAATACAAAATGGCTCAAGTCGCTTTAAGTCCTTCATTTCCACAATCTTGTGGACTGAGCACACGTTTGATAAAATGGAGTTAAATCTCTCGGTTTTGATTTTGGAGAACCTAGAGTATAATGTCTCAACAGCTACTGCCATGAAATTTGGTTGAGATACTCAGGATGAACTGTCATAGCTTCTGTGGCCTTCCAACTTTTGATCAGTGGGTCAAATTTTTACTGTGTCTAAAACTTTAGTGTGTGACCAAATATCTGCCAAAGTAATGACATTCCCATCAGCCTCCGCTTGTATTTAGTGAAAATTAGCAATTTGTAATGTTTTCATTTGGCATTCTGAATTAATTTCAACAAGGACATTTTTCTGCGTTTTATTCTTGGCTTGTAAAGTTTTTAATCAAACACGTAGTGGTATTCGGTCGATGGTAGATGAAGGGGAAAAAATTTAAAGTACATGTAGTGGTTACAGTGTTAATTTCCCCATTCTGAATCAATTAAAGCAGTGGTTTTAATGAATAAGGGCAGTTTTAGCAGTTTCTATTGCATGTTATGTCTATCCATTACAGACAAGTAAGAGAAAAGACTCAGGTTGATGAGTCAGGCCAGCATCATTAATAGAAAAAAAAAAATCAAAAGTGCAATATGGACAATTTCACTTTTGAGGAGGCTGCAGTTTGGGTACTCAGGGGGAAGGTGTCCTCTACACAAGGTAGTATGCAAATGACCTTGCACACTGTAGTAACATCTATTGTGTATTTACACTGCAATAAGGAGGAAACACAGGATGCTCATTTTTAGCTTTTACAACTATTTATATTTTTAATCATTTACCATTTCTTTAATTCATTTTCAATGCATAATAACATGGCAGATGGGGGATCAGTAGAATCTGTGTTTAGACACAGTGGCAGATCAGTATTCCAAAGAGTCATACAACTTAGAATTCTTTGATGGCTAAATCACAGTAGCATTGTACTTTCAAAGAAACTAGCACTGAGAAAAAACTAATAATAAGTGCTGTATGAGACCTCTCACATCAGCGTAATCATTTTCCCCAAGCAGTATGCCTCGTGACAGAGAGGATCAATAGCAGTCCAGTGAGCTGAAATGAGCTGGAATGACATGAAAGGAGAGACTCTGAGTTGGTGGGGCTGGAGTGGAGTATAGATAAGGGCGATGTGTGTACAGATATGTAGCCCATGGGAGAGAATTTATAGAAGGTGAAAACGGTCAAGGATGGAACTGTGATCTCACTCAGCAGGGACTTTATGAGGAACGAGCAGCACCAAGCACCAACATGTTTATGATGTTAGAGAACCAGGGTGGTGGCTAAAACTAGAGGTCACTGGACATGGTGTAGCTGAGGTGATGACCAGGCAGCATTGAAAATGGAGTTACAGCCTAAAAAAACTTCAGTTAAACAATACTGTCCCCAAATCCAAGTCTTACCTAATAATCAAATGGAAGTAAGACACATATTAGAGAGCATAACATTTACTAATAACACCGTAACGTCCCGTAGAAAATAATTAACAACTATTCATTTCTGGAGAGTAGCTGGAAGTTTCCCCATTGATTTCAATACAGCTAAAGTAAATTTAAGATAAATAAATTGTGGCCATTATAAAACTGCATGGTGCTGCCCACTTGGCTTAAATAAATGGTTTGACTGTAACAAACTGGGCATGAATGAAAAGATAGTCTCACCTCTCTTAAAAATAATTTAAAAAGTTAAAATGCAACGACAAATGTGTCTGAAAAACACCAGAATAGTTTAAAACAAGGCCAGAGCTTGTATTTACAGGCTCGCCCACCGTGTGTTTTGTTGACCCTGAACAGACAAGCGACAAAAAACCCTATTTTTACGGATTAAAAAAAAATCTGTGTTTCCAGCTAGTCCATGACAATTTGCGTTGTTTCTCTGTTTAATCACAGCACACAATATCTTTGGACTTTTGGACTGTTGTCTAAAAACAAAATTGAATTTATTTGAATCTAGGTTGTGACGTTGGGTAAATAACTCAATGTCAGGACAACATCTAATGCCAACATCAAATTGATGTAGAATAGATGACGATGATATTTTGTTGGTTTTAGACTGTGCTGTTGAGTAACCCAAATCCAATGTCTTACAAATGCCTCATGCCAACGTCATCTTGATGTAGAATAATGACATTTCGTCATACGGTATGGAGAACAAAACCCAACCCCTGCAAAACGTCATAATGTTAACATCCACAAAGCATTTTTGTCTTTTTTGAACAACATTTAAAATATTGTCAACCTGATTTTCATTTCAACCAAAATTTTACATCTGTCCAATGAAAGAGTTCAGCATCTTTCTGACAGCATACTGACATCTGGTGGCAGTTGGGTAAAGAAAGTACCTTAGCTCATGGAAATTAAAATGTTCATTTTTCATATTTTTTTTTTGACATTTCACAGGCTTAACTATTAGTCAATTCATCTAAAAAAGAATCTACAGATAAATCAAGAATGACAATATTATTTATAGCCCGTAACACATGTCACTATGTTTGCAGGTAAGAATAGACTAGCAAACACTTTTCTACTGCCCCTTTAGACTGTTGTAGCAATGTTGCTGTGCTTCAAGAGTACAACATTATTATTACCTAAATGATGACCATAACTACAAATGTTGTAGTGTAAAGAGTGAGAAAGACCACATAGGATATGTGAGTCAAACAAACTCTGGACTGTCACCCAGGAGGCCGCTGTATATGTCATGTGTGAAATCAAAAGTCAACAGAGTTATTCTACTAACAGCGTGCTATGGTATGCTAGCATACATGCTGGAATATGTCATGTGACATTAAGTTATGTTAGTAACAAATGTACTTATTTTGGGCCAAACCATTATGTTTTGTTCTTAACCTAACCAAATGCTTTTGCTGACTAAACCTAATGAAGTAAATCTAACAACAAAGTAAACACCATTGGAGTTCATTTTGAATGCATGCATTTAAGGACAGAAACTGAAAATGGACAGTTTATTTTAAAAAGATACTGCATTTAAAGTGTTACTTGACATGGTGTCCCTGTATGTCCAAAACTGACTCTTAAGGGATACCTAGAGCAACATAATTTGACATCTACTGACCAAGTGTCGGTGTTTGACAAGTTGGGAGTGAGAATTTGTGGAGCTGCCAGTGGTCACTGGTGCAGCACTATGATTGCAATGGGAAGCTTCCAACAATGAGTGTGTTCAAGCTTCACTTCCCTGCTGCTGTTTACTCCCACAGTCCACTGCTGTCAATAACAACGTGTCCATGGGTGACTTGACTGTTTCAATAACAGATAAAACTACCATACATCATATGTATGAACTGGCACTGCTGCCTGCTTCCTCAAAGCCAATTTCACAACACACACACACACACACACACACACACACACACACACACACACACACACACACACACACACACACACACACACACACACACACACACACCGGTGACCTTCAGGATGTAACTGCACAGTCAGCGTCCAAGTCCAACCTCTGTCTGTATTATATCTAACAAACTGGTGAATTAGTGTCTCCATGCATGCATACATGCTTCAAGATGCTGTTCTCTGATGCATATTGATCCGAAAAAATGAGGTGATCACAAGTGAGGCTGGCGCAGCTAATTAGCTGAGATCGATTATCAGACTAAGTAAAGATAAATCACCTCCTGAGGCCAGAGGTGTGACAGTATACTATGCAGAATTTCTGGAACAACGTGATCAGATATTGTGCTATGTGTTTATGCTGCATATGAATGAATAATCGCATGGTGGAGGACTGGTTATCAACACAGCCTAGCAATCAGGAATCAAGAGTTTCCTGATCTCCAAAGCTTTAACAGATACCGACCTGTGTCATAATACAATACTGTCCAAACACAAGCAGCTGGTTACAAAATCTCCTAATGGACCCTTCTCCCATTCTAACAGCCTGTGTTGCGGTTTGATGTGCCTCCGTGAGAGTGGCTGATGTTTAAAATTGCACTAATCAATATTTGTATATGAACAGTGGATCACATGACTATGTGTAATACAGCAGCACGTGTACTAACAGGAACTAAGAAACGAGATCATATTTCTCCTGTTTTAGCTTCTCTGCACTGGCTCCCTGTAAAATCCAGAATTGAATTCAAAATCCTACTGTTAACTTATAAAGCTCTAAATGGTCAAGCTCCGTCATATCTTAGAGAGCTCATAGTGCCTTATTATCCCACCAGAACTCTGCGCTCTGAGAATGAGGGTTACTCGTGGTCCCTAAAGTCTCCAAAAGTAGATCAGGAGCCAGAGCCTTCAGCTATCAGGCTCCTCTCCTGTGGAATCATCTTCCTGCTACGGTCCGGGAGGCAGACACCATCTCCACATTTAAGACTAGACTTAAGACTTTCCTCTTTGATAAAGCTTATAGTTAGGGCTGGCTCAGGCTTGCCTTGTACCAGCCCCTAGTTAGGCTGACTTAGGCCTAGTCTACCGGAGGACCACCTATTATGCACCGGGCACCTTCTCTCCCTCTCTCTCTCTCTCTCTCCCTCTCTCTCTCTCTCTCGTATCCTATGACTGTATCTTGTTTACTCGGCCATTCTGGATGTCACTAACTCGGCTTCTTCTCTGGAGCCTTTGTGCTCCACTGTCTCTCAGGTTAACTCGTATTGCAGCGGTGCCTGGATAGTGTGACGTGTGTGGTTGTGCTGCTGCCGTGGTCCTGCCAGATGCCTCCTGCTGCTGCCATCATTAATCATTAGTCATACTTCTACTGCTATTATAGACATATGATATTATCATACATGTATACTGCCTGATACTAATATATACTTTCAACATATTGTACCACAGTAGCCAGAACTTTAACGACAGTATTATTACTTTCATGAATGTTGTTGTAAGCTACTGTCATTACCGAGGATGTCATACAGATTACTGTATTGTGTCATACAGATTACTGTTAATTTGTTATGCTGATCTGTTCTGTACGACATCTACTGCATGTCTGTCCGTCCTGGAAGAGGGATCCCTCCTCAGTTGCTCTTCCTGAGGTTTCTACCATTTTTTCCCCCCGGTAAAGTTTTTTTTTTTGGGGAGTTATTCCTTATCCGCTGTGAGGGTCTAAAGGAAAGAGGGATGTCATATGCTGCAAAGCCCTGTGAGGCAAATTGTATTTGTGATATTGGGTTTTATAAATAAAATTGATTGATTGATTGAATACGTAATGTAAAACGACTTCTTCAAAATTATGAACTCGCATAAAATCATCATCAACTCGGTAGTTCCCATCATGAGCTTTTTGTCATCTTTCACCTCATAGTTTTGGTGTTCTGGACCTTTAACTCCACTCTCACCAAACCTGTTTCCAGCAGCAGCTGTTTTCAGAGGAAAAGCCCATATAAACCCACAGTGTACAATCTGCTCGGCACCAAACAGCAGACAGACACAGTTACAGACTCGCTTGTGAACATAGTGGAGCACTTGGTAGCTAGAGATATATTTTAATAGTGTAGATTCATCTGGTTCGACACAAATAAATGCTTATGTTGCTCTGTGCCTGGGAAATGTATAAATACACAATTGCTTGCCAACATGTTTGCTATGACTAGTTTACAAGGTAACAGTATGTCAGTGTTGTGTGATGCTCAGCCTGTTGTGCTGCCTGTGGCAAGAAAAATCAGTTAAGCTCCTTTAAACAAGCTTGATGATGAGCAGGGCCCTAAGGTGAGCTAAAAGTCCTTACTGACTCCAGACTAACAGAAACAACCATTCTCATCCCCAGGCCGTCAAATGCCAACATTTTGTCATGCCTCTCCATGTCTCCGAGTCTTTTTATACCTGGTATTAATATTGTGTGATCTGATCACAAGTGGGCAGCTCTATGTCTGTCTGTTCATGTCTGGTATAAGAATGCATCTCCACATGTGTCGCTGACTTTCCTGCTGTATATACAAATAAACATGTGAATCATTTCCATTTGCAAAGACCAAAAGTGCTGTGTTTTTTATACGCGGCAGGTTTGTAGTGCTATATGCATTGCACACTCAAAGCCTTTATTATTTAGGATTAGTAAAATTTCATTTAATTGTAGAGCTGGAAGTGTGAACACCAATGTGGCCTAGGCCACAGTGATTCAAAGCACACCCTCTAGCATCTCTAGATTTATAGGAATTCAAAGGACACCCTTTAGCGTCTCTAGGTTCATAGTCATTGAAAGGACACCCTTTAGCGCCTCTAGGTTCATAGTCATTGAAAGGACACCCTTTAGCATCTCTAGGTTCACAGTGATTCAAAGGACACCCTTTAACGTCTATAGGTTCATAGTCATTTTAAGGACACCCTTTAGCATCTTCATGTGATGCACAGCTGAAATACATTGTAACATGTGGTTGATGTTGTGAAATTGTCGCAGTTAGATTTAGGCAACAAAACTACTTGGTAAGGTTTAGAAAAAAGATGTTTTGGGTTAAAAAAAGCGCATTTGCAACATAACAATAACAAGATGTAACAGTGATGACCGTACAGTAATTACGTAATGTCACATTAAAATAATATTGACCTTTGGTTTACACAGTGACAGGACACAAACTGTGGTCTCCTGGATGAAAGTCTTGTTTAGTTTGACCCACCCACCCTACGCAGACTTTTTGCTTTTTGTACGTCAGTTGCTCTGAGTTTCAAGTACTGTCACAGATGGGTTTACATTGAAGTTAGTCTAAACCAGTGGTTCCCAACTGGTGGGTTGCTGTCCAAAAGTGGGGTGCAGGCACATTCTGAATGGACCACAAGTGACTTGCAAAAGTTTGTAAAAAAAAAAAAAAACGCACACTTTCTTTTTAAGTACAGTAAATTTCTGGCACAGAGCTCTTATTTTGAAGTGATGTTTTCAGCTGTAGAGTGAGTGACTAACTGACACCTACTTGACAGAGACAGCAAACTAGCTTGATGACATGGCAAAATGCAAGAATGATGCTGAATGTAAACTGTGTGGACCTTGAGCTTATGACTAAGGAGAAATCTGAACCCTGTTGCTGGACCAATTGGGAACCCCTGGTTTAAAGCCTGGTGCGTCTCATGCTAAAGGGTGCCTTTGGCTTCCATATCACATGCTGAGGGGGCATGATAAAGCGTCAGTCTTTGACTACCTGTTAATGAGAACAGGCTGACTACTCATGATATTCTATTTTGCTTTTAGTTCCCCAAAACAATTACCACTGTGCTGAAAAGCAACCAAGCTAGTGGCCCCAGGTTTGCTATGTATCAGTTAGTTTGTGACACTTAGACTAAACAAATACATTTTAGAATATGCACCATATAGGTGCACCATAAAGTCAAACAATTAAGATTATAAAGCTAGATTTAACACATAGCCCCTCTTCATGACATGACCAAGAGTCAGTGTCTGATGAACTTTCATGTTCCTGTCAAAGTTATAGTTAGCTTTTATTTATTTTTCTATTTATTTTTTACTTAAAGTCACTTAACAACTATTCCACAAATGATTTCCGCAATAAAACACATCAAACCGCAACTTTGCCCCTGATCATGCTGAGGTGACCCCCTGTGTAGGCAATGTTATTAGAGTATGGGTAAGGAATCCAAGACTTGAAAATTCGAAAAGCCAGTTGCCTTTCAGTTGTGCCATGACAAGAAAAAAACAAGACAAATACTTTTTCTAATTGAAGAAGACCCACTGTGAAGTCACTGACTGAGTGTAATAAAAATGCATGAACTTCATAAAGGCCTACATTGAAGCCCTGAGAGTATTCTGAATATAAAGAGTTCAAATATTTAACTTTTGGCAAAATGAAACAAATTCAAAACATAATGGTAACCACATTGAGCTGATAGTTGCCATTGACATGAAGACACAGCAGAAAGCCAAATCCCTTATCTCACTAATTTATGAAAATATAATTATGTTACAAATGTTTTATTTTAAAAGAAATGTGTGGACAAGGAACCTGTAAATATAAAAAAAATAGAATTTTGGGTAAACGTACCCCTTGTAAATTTTACAAAACTGTGCCTTTCATGTTTAGGTTGAACTTTAAAAGCTTTGGATAAACTGTGAGCAGGCACCTGTATCTGTTCAGAGATCAAACTATTGCCATTACTGTTCAAGCAGTTTGTTGTAAGTAATGCCAGGCTCACACTACATGATATCAGCCCAATTATAGCCCGACGCGGTGTCAGCTGTGGTCGTGAAAGACCATGTAGCGTGTCACAGTAGACGACAACCGATGCCACGTCTGGGACGCCTCACGACATCCCGACAGAAAGTCTAGCATATTTGATTTTCTTTATGTTGTTCACGACTTCTTCCATCACAGCCGTCACTTTGACCAGTAGGAATACAGTGTGATCTGCTGCATTGGACAGCTGTATGACAACAACAGCCCAGCCTTTTTGATATTTCCTCTAGGGATGTTACCACAACAAAGTGTAAAACAGCAGAGGCACTTCATCAACCCAGTGAGTGCTGCCATTAGTATCAGGCTCGTAAAGAATGTTATTTCTTCATAATGGAGGATATAAAGTCATAAAATTAAAAAAAACTTTTGACTTAGCACAGCTGCAGAGGGTACCAGCTTCATTTGAAACAGACTACATTAGGTACAGGCCTTTATTTTTCAGTCCCTCTGGATTCTTCTATTTTTACTTTTAATCCTCTCCTATTTGCCCTGGTAAAGTTAATGCATCATACCATCATTTCAAACTCAACACTTCCTCTATTCGTTTAAAACTAAAAGCCCCTTATAATTTCAGTTGAGAGAATCCCTTCATTTTCTAAAAAGGCTTTTATTATGAAACATTTGCAGGAACTTGTTGTGGAGGATTCAGTGACTTGCATAATTTGCAAGCGGTACTTCAAATGTAGCTCCTCCCATCTGTTGGTGCTTTTTACACTACTAGAATAATATTTCGGCTGGGACATGAACAGACACAGTGACTAAAATAATAGTAACACCGATAAAAATAGTACTAAAATAACCCAATGGCGTCATGCACATCATGAAAGACGGGCAGGTATGATTGGTTGCTGACCAATGTGTAATCTGTCAGGTCGGTCAGGCAGGTCATGGCACGATTGTATGACTCTACAGTCACCTAGTCTGACACAGTGATTTTTGGAACAGACAAAAATGTTGTTTAGTCTGAACCTGGCATAAATAGTAATGGAGGGTTATTTTGTGTTGACATGTAAAGCCTCGTTTCCACCAAACACTTTTGGTATGGTACCTTTGGAACCAAAAGTACCCAATAGACATGGTTCCTGGACCCTAGTGTTTCCACTGCAAACCATACTCTTAAATGTGGGCGGGGTTGCTGTCACTCACTGCTCCGTCCAGCACTCACTGTATTTCTAATTACCAGAGTCACAGAGGGAAGTCTGCATATGCAATATTTGAAAATAGGGGTTTGTGCGTTTAGTCCTTCTCAGGCAAGCTCAGGGGTTTAGTGTTGCCTTAGCCCGACACTAAGCGACCCTTTTGTTTCTCCAAGTGAGGATTAGAACATATGCAGTTCACACGGCCAAAATTAATATGTATAAATGCTTAAAGATGCGCTCATTACTAAAAGTGTATGTCATGTAAAAACTTAAGTAATGATCAAAGTTGTTATATGTAATATTAAAGGTGTGTCGATTGATTCACGTCGTCATCTCCAGCATTGAGTAACATTACAAGTTAACCTTCCACCTTAACATCTTTTCATCTTATAGTTAAAGTCTACAAATAAAACTCTCCATGGTATGAACAGTGGTTGCATAAGCTTCAAAAGCAGCCACAACTCAGCCCTGAGCAGAGTGACCATCCACTACTGATCAATCAACAGATTGCAGTGTTCACAGCTCCACCTTTTAGTACCAGATCTGTGTGCTAGGTACCCCAACAGAAGGGGTACCAAATGGTTACATCAGTACCATCCACAACTTTTTGCACTGGAAAAGCGCACTGAACTGAACTGAACTGAACTGCTCGGTGGAAAGGGGGCTGAAGTGTTCCAACTGACCCCACCCTCCCCTACAGGTTAACTTGAGGCTAAGTAGACTAATAAAACATAAAATAAATAAATAACAGAGTAACTACAACAATGTGGCTTTCTGTAGACCAGCTATTTTCCTCATGGGAATGAACTCCCATAGAAGCAGCCTGTTATTTTGAAAAGTCATGTTATGAGCTGGGCCTGCCTGTGTGTTGTTCAGCAGGTGTAACTACAGGTAGCTACAGCCCACTGAGTGGAATAAGGCCTGCAGTACACACAGCCGTGGGTCAGCAATACCAACTGATGCACATGTATTATGAACACATCACAAATGATTTCCCTTTAACTTACTTGTGAAGTGACAACATGTCCTGCCCTGGAACAGTGCAAATGTAGTACTTCTAGTTCCTAATTAACAGTGCTTTACTTCTCCGTGTAACAAGCCATACCGCTGCCGTGCCCACCTCCTGCAGCTGCTCCAGCTCCAGCCTCAACGTCTCCTGCTCGGCCTCCAGGTCAGCGTACTGCTGCTTCAGGCTCTGGTTCTCCTCCAGGACCACCAGCCCGCACTCCGCCGCCCGGATCTTCTCGCGGTTGGCCTCCGCCAGCTCCCGGGTCAGGCGCTCCACCTCGGCCCGGCACTGCTCCACCGTGTCTCCGCATCCTGCTCCACCGGCAGCCATCGCTCCCCTGTCCCTCCCTCTGCCCTCTCCTCCCTGCGTCGGCTGAGCAGAGAGCCCCGCCGGAGGGAGAAACAGCTGAGGTAGACAACAAACCCCCACCGCCTCCCCTCAGAGGAAATCACAGCGCTGCTTCAAATCTCATCCAAAAAATAAATAAATCTTAGCATGAAATAAACATCCGTAAATGTCCTAAAAGCGTTGACATCATCACCAGAGAAAGTCATCTTCTGCCATGCGATGCTCTAAATGATGCAGCTCTTCATCTCCAACTGGCCGCATCCTTCTCCCCTCCCTCTGCTCTGTTTTTCTGCTTATTCACCGGCATCAGGACGCCATCTCTGCCCGCAGCCGTGAGGCAAGGCACACTCCCCGCTCGCCGTCATCCTGCTGCAGGCTCACAGGGTTTGGATCCTCAGTGAGAGGATACGGCTCTGCCTCACATAATGAAACACAGTAGCCTATCAGGAGGTGTATGCGCCCTCTGGAGATCAGACTGATCATCATTGACAAGTGTTATCTTTGGTTTTACGCAACATTTTATTTTTATATTACTATTATAAAATACGTCAACATTTTTCTTGAGGTTTTTTTTTTTTTTTACATGTTTGAATGTTTAATTCACTGATAATAAACTTGAAATGTCCATTCAAGTGCTGTAAACAGTAGGCTGATCACAGGTTGTAAATAACTCCAGCATTTCCTCCCCTTTTTGCAGGATTGTGAAAAATTATTATCTCTTTTGTTAAAAAAAAATAAGAGCATCTATGCTGTCCCCCAGCCTATACTGAACTGTCTCCTTCTACTTGACTAGTCTTCTCCCATCTCTCTCAGGGATGTTATAACGTTTCCCACACTCGCTCTTCCAAGTGCCCCCTTGACATTGTTCCTCCCAGATTACTTAAAGAAGCCATTAGCGTTATTGGAACATCCTTGCTCGTTATAATGGACCGATCACTCTCGTCATGCCATGTTCCTGATCCCTTTAAAATGGCAGCAGTTTCACCCCTTCTAAAGGCACCACACCCATTTCCTAGCACACCAACAAACTATAGACGTATTTCTAAGCTTATGGGGGCAGACAAGGGGCAATGGTGCGAGACACACCAACAAAGGTGACAGGGGCTCAGGACAGCCAGCTGTTGGCTTGGCTTGAGTGTCAGGGCTTTTATATTTGTCTGCAGTCTGTGACAGGATTGAAAATGCTATTCTGATTGATCAGGAAAATGGGTTAAGATATCTGGTGTAGCACTTAACTGGACAAGGTATCCACCCGTGCTCCTTTAACCCATGGGGTGCCACAGGGGTCAATTCTTGGACCCATTTTCATTTTCATTATATATGCTGCCCTTAGGGTGCGTAATTCGCCAATTTGGTTGTGTGTGTGTGTGTGTGTGTGTGTGTGTGTGTGTGTGTGTGTGTGTGTGTGTGTGTGTGTGTGTGTTTCTTGTCTGGAGATATATGATAAACAATAGAAGTTCATATGAATTGAAATCAGTATAATTTTATATTAGCACAAAAAAGAGAACATAGACACAAATAAGTCTGATGGCTGACTAAGGATGTTTATTCTTAATAATAAAATATTATTCCTGGGACATAGGGGCTATTAGTGCATGCAAGTAGCCTACATGTGTATAAATGTAATCGCATTCTACTCAGTAACATGTTGCCTTTATATTGTGTGATCACATTAATATAATACTTTGTATTTGCATTGATATTTACATGTAAATGTACATTATACTTAAAAAAATATATAATGTATACTTTTGGCAAAATATACTGTATCCCGAAAAATCCTTTCGATAAATAGAAAATAAGGAAATATTCCATTTGCCCCTGCATTCAGACAGAGAAAAAGACAGGTTTTGGCTTGTCTAATTTAATATTTCTGCATCAATCCTAGGACACTGGTATTAATGGGTGTGTGTTTGTTACCAATGTTTAGTTAGACATTACCTTTTGTCCTTGATGATAGGCCTATCTTAATCTACTATCACATACAGTAGTAGGTTATAAACCTTTTTATCCATGCAGAACAATGCATTTCACAGTAATGTTTTATTGTATTCTTCAAAACAATATTCTAGAACAGGATTACTGTGTAATCCTAGCCTGACAAAAATATGAACACTTGATGTGTGTTACTGACCAGAATATGAAGAACAGGTATTCGATTCCTGCAGGGGGCAGCAGTACGCCGGAGACGCGTGAATGCTACCATGCAACACACGAAGAAGATGTTGTCGCGCCTTCATAATAAAAGTAAGAAAAGTTTAATTTTTTTTTTAAAAAAAAAAGGTGAATTGATATCGCATTACATTTTTACCTTTAACGCTCATATCATAAGAATAAATTACATCACTGTGAAAAACGTAGAACACCTGGAATTTTGGGGAAAATTACTTAAATACTGTACACTATTCACTATATATATCACTAACAAGCTGCAAAGTGCTAAGACGTGTCTGAGTTTATTTGTAGAGCACAATTCGTACACAAAGTAATTCAAAGTGCTTTACAGAACAAGAAAATGAATTAAAATCACAATACAAAATAAAAACATAAATAATCATTATAAAATGAATTGTAAAAGAGAAGAGTGCAGATAAGATCCTTTCAGTCATATGCACAGTGAAATGACATAAAAAAATAACTACATCAGACAAAATATAGGCTATAAAAATATGAGCTAGTTGCGATTCATAGCAAAACAACAGCCAAAGGCATAACTGTCTCTGGCCTGTTTGACTTATTTGACTGATAAAGTCAGTAATTTAAAGTTATAAAACAGTAACAGCGTTTTGGGGGAAAAACAGACTTTGAAAATCTATATTTTGAAAAAAACAAACAGATGAAACCGGGGGAAAAGACCCAAATTGTGGAAAGAAGCTAGCTTAAATAATATTTTATTATGAAGAACGAATCTTTTTTTTTTTTTAATGGTGGCATTATTATTATTATTGTTTTATCCTATTCAACTATTTATTCATTCATTCGTTTATTATTTAACTGATTTTTCAGTCGAACAGTAGTCATTTGACTATGAGACACTTTTATTGTGAAAAATATAACACCGGAAGTGTTATCTTTGTTGTGGCTGACGGAATACCGGCTATATCATCTCGGCGGTAGTTGCGCCGCGTTGCACGTTGCTAGTTAGTTGCAATGTTGTAGCTATTAGCACGACAGCCATTCCTTCGCTGGGAGGGAGACCCCACGTTTAGTTCGACCAACCTTCCGACTAATTCTCACTCTTTATAGCCCAAGCAGCGGCCAACTGCTGGCCAACGGAAATAAATCATCAAAGTAACGTTACTAGCTAGCTAACTTGTTTTGTCATTCTCTTAGCCCGCTAGCCTACCCCATTAGCTGGCTAGCTGCCCGCTAGCGTTGAACCGTCTCCTCCCTCAGTGCGAACAGTCTCCTGCCCGGCTGGAGGACCATGGCGATGAGACAGACTCCGCTCACCTGCTCCGGTCATACCCGGCCTGTGGTGGACCTGGCCTTCAGTGGAATCACTCCCTATGGCTACTTCCTCATCAGCGCCTGCAAGGGTGAGACTAACAGACAAGTTTTATTGAAGGGGTCGGAAAAGGTCCTAACATTGAACGCCAGACACTGGAAGTGGTTCCAAGACATAGTTTAATACAACATGATGGCAACTTCACTCTCCATCATGGAGCATAACGTTACAGTCAGAAATCAATCACTGTCACACGTCACGCCTTTGTAGGGCTGAATGACGTGGAGAAACTCAAATGTCACGATTTAATGTAATGAAGCTTTTAAAACCATGAAAAGACCATTTTTATGGTTTATTACGATAACCAGAATCTAAAACATTTTTTAGTATCTATTTGGGTGTTAATGGTATGAGATTTTCAGGTACAATAACTGTCTCGGAAACCATCGGCACGGCAACGTCTCACGGTATTAAAAAATTATTATTATCAGTCCAAATCACTCAAAGGTTATTTTTGGTTGGATAACGATTTTTTATTATAATTGAAACCATTTTCTAATTAAGTGCTAAGAAGTCTCCCATTTGAAAATTAGTTAAATAAAGGTGAGATTCTCGTCTAGTTGTCTTATATTCAATATCATAGACGTACACAGTATGTTAACTGTCAACTTTCATATCTTGGTATACCTTGAAACCGGTATATTGTTGCAACCGCACTAGTCTTACATGTTATCGATATAATACCGATGTACCACTATATTTTTCACAAATATCTTGATATTGATATTGCAGTGATATTGTAGGGTTGACTGTTGGTGCTTTCACAAAATATTTACACAATGAGATTTTGACAAATAACCACCAGTGATGTGGAGTCAATGACCAAGTGAGTAAAGACAAATACTAGAGCAGCTAGAGCAGTCTGGTAAGTAAAGTAAATTACATCTCTGTATTGTAATGCAGCCTTTAACTCCGGGAAAAGAAAACACTTTTATTAGTAAAAGTACCCCCATACTTTTTTGATATCTAAGATTTTATCTAGTCGCTTATCAGGATATGGACATAATATTGATGTTCTGCCCAGCCCCAGTATTAACCTATATGAGTAAGTGAATGTGGTTTGATTAACCAGAATGACCAGTCATTCAGGAGACATATGACCCACAATGAATGACCACCCCACCCAAAGACACAGGTATCTTCTTCAAAAATATACATATCATTACAATTCTCCGATCTTCAGAAAGTTAACAAATAAGGTCACCTGCTGTTTTTTCTCGAAATCTTAATCTGCAAAAAACATGGAAACTTTCAACAATTTTATAGGCGCTTCTTTACATCTAAAGTTTTCCTGTTGTGCCCACTATCAATTGACTTAAGTTTTCCCATTTGTTTACCGTCACATGACTGAAAAACCGAACATCTTAATGAAAAAATATAATCAGAAAGTAAGAAAAAAAGATGTAATCCAAAGTCATGTGAAGGTGTGGGATCTTTGCTTTGTATTTTGAAGCCACTGGTCAGGAGCTTATGATGCCGCTATCACTCTGACATGATGTGAATTCCTTGTTTTCTAGGGTAAGCTCGACCTGCCTTACTCCACCTCTGATTAGCTTACCCTGATTTTCTACCAAAACCTAACCAGTCTCACTCCTCATGCCTAAGCCGAACCAACCTCGACAAATCATTTCTGGAAAGAGACATTGTTGTTGAGTGTTTCAAATGTTTGTTTGTTTTTTTGTTTGGTTGGGTTTTTTTGTGCTTTGAGCACCACGAGCTGAGTGCCTTCTAGTTCCATTTTCCTGAGAGAGGGCAGACATCTCTACAGCTGATAACTCCAACCCTCAACAACTCACACCAAAACAGTCTAGACTGATAAATAGCACTACAGGGTAGAGGAAAAATATATATTTGGTTTTGGGGTGAATTGTCACTGTTGCTGACCCACCCACCATATCTTAGCAGGTTTGTTCCGCTCTTACTTAAACCCCTAATTTAAAATTTGTTCTCAGAAGTGTTTAGCTTCCTTGAAGTCACCATTACAGTGCTAAATCACATGTTACAGTATCAAAGTGAGCCAGTCTGTGGCTTGTTAACAGACACCTGTTGACTGCACTACCTACAAGGTAGCTGTCATGTGCTGGTACATCGTCCTAATATGCATAGTAAATCTTTGTATACTCTCTGCTTTCCTTTTGTCAGATGGCAAGCCCATGTTGCGCCAGGGAGACACAGGGGACTGGATAGGAACGTTTCTGGGTCACAAAGGCGCTGTCTGGGGAGCCACTCTGAACACAGACGCCACCAAGGCAGCCACCGCCGCAGCTGACTTCACAGCGTGAGTAGGGAATCCTGTTCAGTATGAGGCTTACAGACACCTGTGTAGCTGTGACAAGATGTCTAAAATAATCTTTTCATCTCTGAAACATCTCTTTCTTACTGTTTATCCATTCATGTAATTAGAGATTTTTTGAGCTGTAAGAATAAGAGTTACTCTAAAGCCTTGGTTTAAATGTGAAGTGGTCAACAATCTGTCTACCCAAACCCCTCCAGAAACAGTAGTTTGAAGGATATTTTGTGGTTGTGTACCTTCTAGTCATGCAGATTATACAAAAGTGTATTTGATCAATTAATATTAATACTGCATATTGCAGCAAAGCAATAAATCTGAGTTTTACAAAAGAAAGCATGTGTCCTGAGTCTCCAGGGGCCTGTATCACAGAGCTAGAATAGTGGGTTAGCCAACTCTTCTTGGGTTTGACTTTTTAGCATCACAATTGGTTCACTTTTAATTAGAGTGCATCACCATGGTAACCTGCGCTGTACAGATGCTCTGGAGGAGATTAACTTCAGAGCATCAAAACACTTAAACAGCCCTTGTAGCGACATATCAGCTCCTTGGGAAAGTGGAGTGATCTTTTCTGTAAAATTCTGACATGGATAACCCTATACCCTCCTATCTTTATTTATCTGTATCTGCTTTGGTTGTGTTTTTAAATCACTGAACCAGCCCTGATTTTAAAACCATTATCTGCAATATTAATACTGAAGCTGCATGAACTGTTATCAATGAAAAGATGTCCTTTGTGCTTTTCAGAAAGGTGTGGGATGCAGTGAGTGGAGACGAAGTCCTCACGCTGGCACACAAACACATCGTCAAGACTGTCACCTTTACTCAGGTCAGTGTAACATCACACAAGATAATATGTTAATAAATCTGATAATTTTTGAACATATCTTGTATGATTATGATGTATCACCTCTTATTATGCTCTGCCTCTCCTCTCAGGACAGCAACTACCTGCTGACTGGAGGAAATGACAAGCTGCTGCGCATCTATGATCTCAGCAACCCTGAAGCAGGTAAGCACATGCGTCAGAATGCCAGGAAACTGATTCACAGATACATTTGGGTACGTGCAGGACACATGCCTCACTTTTGGAGGTCTTCATCATTTGCTGTTAATTTTGCTCTGGGTGGTGCAACACTGCTCTGTAATATTTTCTGACAGTTATCACACTGACAATATCTCATACTGTTTGAACCCTGCCCCCTACAGGAGACAGATCTCATTTAAAATCAGTGGCATGTCAAAGATGCAAAGTTATGCCAGTCAAACCCTGACATTTGTGTTTAATTTACTATCTTCTAATGTAGCTGATGATTGCCTTTCTGTGTCCTTTAGCCCCTCAGGAGATTGCAGGTCACACCTCAGCCATAAAAAAAGCCTTGTGGTGTAACAACGACAAGCTGATCCTCTCTGCCGCAGATGACAAAACCATACGGTCAGTGAAGTAGCTTCTGGTATGGGCTGAATGATTCATCAAATTCAAACCTTTGTATGCTGATGTAAAAGAAATGTTCAGATTGCAAAAGCTGGGATTTTATTTGCATGTGATGTCTGAAGGTCCTTAAAATGTCTTAAATTGAGGTTTATTATTATTAGGCCTTAAACATCATTAAATAGTGAATTTCTGAGGTCTTAAGTGCCACAAACATTTTACCTAATTTCATTTATACATTGTTCAATTTTTTGTCAAAATAAGTCGAGCTCTTCTGCATGAAAGTTGGCATTTCTGATGTTCCAAATCTTTAAATCTACGGCTGAATCTAATACTGTCTGTTTACTTTATACTTTATACCTGTTGGAAAAATTAGATCAAACTAACTCCCTCTAATAACCATATTCCAGCATAAAACCTACCTCTGCATGGTACTTCATAAATACCATGTACTTAACATATCAGTCTTAATTTTGGTAAAAAAATTATCTTGAAAAGGTCTTAAAAAGCATTAGATTTAGATTTATTTTTGATGCTACATGATCTACCAGGCCAGAGGGTTGGGAACAGGTGGCCTTGTGGGCTTCACATGCTGGCCTGTGGGCCATGTGACATATTTAAATGAGAGTAGATGAAGAAAACAACTTGCAAAATGCCACGCACAAGCTTGGATGCTCATAGTACTGCTGTGTGAAAATGACAAATGGCTGCATTTAAGTACAACCCATGGTAACATATTACGATGTTGTTAGAGTGGGGTAATGTATGTAGTGATTGTGTGACCGACCATGAAAGTGGATGCGCTCAGAGCAGGCAGGTGTTGGTGATCTGAGCAGAGAATGAATTGGCTGTAAAGTTGTCAAGTGTTATTAAATGTACAGTGCAGGTTTCTGTTTGTCCATAAATCAATGCTGCAGCTCCTCAAGACTAAGGAAGGTTCCTGTGTCTTGTCTCCCAATTAATGCTAGGTTAATTAGAGTGGGTTAACCCTGAAGTGAGCATCGACATCTTGACCAGGGTCTAGAAGCTGGAGCAGGAATGGTTTACAACAAAGTTTTGAGTTATATAATAGTGGTAGAGCTATAGACAGTGTACACTTCAGTTTGTGCAATCTGTTTCAATGCTGTTACTGAAGGTAGATCAATAAGATTTATGTATATTTTTCAATGACAGGCAGCACGGTGGTGCAGTGGTTAGCATTGTCGCTTCAGAGCAATAGGGTTCTTGGTTCAAACCCAGGGTGGGATGTTCAAACCCAGAAGTGGGGGAGCCCCTCCGTGTGGTGTGTGCCCCTGCCTCCTCCCACAGTCTGAAGACACTCAGGTTAGGTTAATTGGTGACTCGCTGTAGGTGTTGTCTGTCTCTTATGTGTCAGCCCCATGATAGTCTGGTGACCTGTCCAGGGTGTACCCCACTTCTCACCCAGTGTCAGCTAGGATAGGCTCCAACCTCTTGCCCACATCTTCAAACCTGAACTCATCATCATGACTGTGTCTATACTCTGCTGACACAGAGACAGTCATCTGTCTGACAAGTCACTTCTCTGCCAACAAACTTACCACAGACCTTTTTGATGTTAAAGCCTATATTTTTGTGTGTGTCCAGGCTGTGGGACAGGAGCTCCATGGAGGAGGTGAAGACGTTGTCCTTCGACACGTCAGTGAGCAGCATGGAGTACGTGGCTGATGGAGAGATTCTTGTGATCACATATGGAAAGACAATTGCTTTTTACAACGCTCTAAGGTACGCTCCACTCACCATACACATCTCAGAGACAAACAACATGTCCACACTGATGGGAATAGAAGTAAAATTGACCGCAACAGGAAGATGATTCCACAGGAGAGGAGCCTGATAGCTGAAGGCTCTGGCTCCTGATCTACTTTTGGAGACTTTAGGGACCACGAGTAACCCTGCATTCTCAGAGTGCACTGTTTTGGTGGGATAATATGGCACTATGAGCTCTCTAAGATATGACAGAGCTTGACCATTTAGAGCTTTATAAGTTAACAGTAGGATTTTAAATTCAATTCTGGATTTTACAGGGAGCCAGTGCAGAGAAGCTAAAACAGGAGAAATATGATCTTGTTTCTTAGTTCCTGTTAGTACACGTACTGCTGCATTCTGAATTAGCTGGAGAGTTTTTAAAGACTTACTAGAGCTACCTGATAATAGGGAGTTACAGTAATCCAGCCCAGAGGTAACAAAGGCATGGACCAATTTTACTTCATCTTTTTGGGTCAGGATAGGCCTAATTTTTGCAATATTATGTTATTTTCCAAGGGGAGAATTTTTACACATACTTCATTAACAAAATGGTTTGAAGTTTCAACAGTAACCCTTCCATTTTCATTCCTTTAAGGATCATTCACACTGATAATATAAATTCTGTAATACCATTGAAACAGCGATATTTTTTGAGAAGGTTATCATTCCATCGAAAAATCTCATGCTGTTTCAAGGTTGTTTGTTTGTTTTTTTAAATTCAGAATTTATTTTTTTTTTGTTAAATGTTTCTTGAAGAACAAAAATCCTAAATGTCATCTGAAACGGAGTAAGATCTGATTTCAGACTTGAGAAGTTTCTTTGCTTAACTGCCAGTTTTGTTTTATATAACTAACTATTTGACCAAGGACATAAGTCAATGTTGCAGCACACAGTAGGCTTAAAGCCTAAAATAGCATATTTATACAGTGGAGAATCATTTTCTAATCAAGACATGTAGCTTCTCCACATTGAGAAATCAGTATAACATCAGAATGATTTTTTTATATTTATTCCAGCCTGGACCTGATTAAGACCGTAGAAGCCCCAGCTCCCATCAACTCAGCCTCCCTCCACCCAGAGAAGGACTTCTTTGTCGCAGGTGGAGAGGACTTCAAGCTCTACAAGTTTGACTACAGCACCAAGGAAGAGCTGGGTGAGCAGCAGAGATCAGATTTTCTCTGAATTGTTTTAGAGGTGTACTACTCCTGTTAGACTGTAAGCTTAGGTAATGACTCCTGTGTGTATAGTTGAATGTAGTTTATTGTCATTTATTTGAAAAACAGACTTATTCAGTACATAATTTACCAAAAAACACACTTAAAAATCCTACATGTTACATTTTAGACTAATCATGCAAAAACATAAAGTTTGTTTCAGGGATAAAACACAAAATATATAAAACTAAGGAAAACACATGCCTAACTGTAAAGCAGTTCCCAGAAAGAGTCACTACCGTTTCAGTCTAATGCTGTGTCTGTCCCTTCTGTCTGCAGAGTCCTATAAGGGTCACTTCGGTCCAGTGCACTGTGTTCGCTTCAGTCCGGACGGTGAGCTGTACGCCAGCGGCTCTGAGGACGGCACGCTGCGACTGTGGCAGACGGCTGTGGGGAAAACCTACGGCCTGTGGAAGTGTGTCCTTCCTGGTAACTCTCCATCTTTGAGCACTTTATACAGTCTCATCTATGACAAGCAGTATGACACTGAGCACAACATCTTTACTTTTTAGCAAACCGCTTCCTCAAATGCTAAATGCTGAAGCCAGGGTGAAAGTGGCAGTAAATGTAGATCATGTAATTGCCACAGAATGGTGGCTTCAAAAACAGAACAGTTGTCCTCTGACATCCTTTTCTCTGGAAATACAAAGCCAGATATTTCTCACAAGACGTTAGAATCTCAGTCTGTCATGGTGACAAGGAGATACTATAGTTGTACTCAAGAAAATTAGTATTTTTCTTCACAAAGTTGGTAGACTTGACTTAAGTTGAAAACACACCGGCACTGCCGCGATGTAGCACGTCATGTGATGAGTGTCAAGAGCCCCCCCCCCCCCCCCCCCCCAACACACACTGGACTTGTTACACTGCAACTAGATAACAGACAACCACACAAAGTTATTACTGCTTTTACTGAAAGATCTACACTTCATCCACCTCTTCATTAGCTGAAAATCATGTGTGGGGAGCCACTAATTAAAGTTGATTTCTCACCTGAAGAGCCGATTTCCAGAGCTGTGAGCCGCCAGGCAATGTCTTTTTGGCCATTGTCTTTATAATGATGGGATTATGGGTCATTTAGCTGAATGAGACTCAATGAGTCTCTCCTCATCCATGCTTTGTTACACACGAGACAGCAACAGCTACAGAGTTCTCTTTATACATCCAGGGTGAGGAGAGGAGTCGAGCTGCCACGGGAGTGGAGAAAAATAGCTGCTGTGGGGGCTGGTATGCACGAGCCAGGAGTGCAGACATACAGCGCTCACCGCCAGTGTGTTTTGGCCTTTAATATAGACAGATTTTAAAAAGAAAGGCCCAAATTGAACCAGCAAAGATACCCTGACTTGCTACATCCTATTTTTTCATTATTTACCATAATAGCATTTTATGCCTACTATACACTAGAAGACTTTGAAAATACTTGTAAAAGACTGAAGTCTGCCATCCTCTGACATCTAAAGACTCAGACTGTAAGATTTTGCAATGACTGGGGATCTTGCCGGCTCACTATTTGCAAGACTGTGAGACATTATTTTGACATTATTTCCCATTCTGCTTCTGGTGGAAAATATTTTGCCAAACTCCCTTCAAGAAATATGACATATAAACAGTTCCTTACATTTTTGTCAGAATGTCAAGACTAGCGATAGACTGACTTAGGACAGCTTGTACTGAGTTTTAAGACCACCTTTCACAAATTGATCAAGATCACAGGAGTGTGAATTAACTGAGGTAAAACTCGAGCTTTTATTCCAACATATATTCCAATATTGTAACATAACATTGTCTGGGACAGTAGCCTTTTTTACACAGAGATCAGGCGATAAGGCTACAATGAAGATCCTTCATTATGCCGGCTTTGCTATTTTATACAAAACTTAACAACGGCAGAATAATTTTGAATGTAAATGAGGCGTAATGTGTAACACAACAGCATTAGCCTCTAGTGTGACATATAACCGTGACATCGGGCAGCGCCTTCTAAGCGATAGCAAAAGCAGTCATTTACCGTCGCTGTTGCATGGCTGCTGATCTTGTTCTTTGCTCAGAAGGTAAGGAGCTCCTGGATCTGATTGACTCCCCAATTTTCAGACATTTTAGCTGCTGTTCTTCTTCTTTGAGTCAGCTACTAGCTGCTTTTTAAATCTCCCACAGTTGATCACACACAACATGTCATCAAAATGTCCCAACCATTCCATCCATGCTCCCATCCTGCAGGCTGTCTGTATTACACAGATGTTGATTTGGTGCTGTTACTACTTCTACTGCTGGCTTAAAGGCGAGCCAACTTTCCTTCTGTTCATTTTTTAGATAGTAGTAGTTTCATAAAGAAAGGTGAAGCGGAATTATGGAGGGATATTCCTGCCTTGAACAGTCGGTGTAAAAGGAGGTAGTGAAATTGCTGGAAAAGTCGTTTGGTAAGGACGCCATTTGTTGGAATCTCCCAGCTTGCTTAATACCAGAGTCTTTCAAACTCTACGTCTCCAGGCTCTCTGTTATAAATGTGTAGAGTAGAACTCCTCATTATGAATAAACTCATGTAAGCTCTGTGCATTATTTAAAGCCAGTCTTATTCTGTGTGCCCACAAGGGGGCCCACATGATGTAAATTTTTCCAGCTGCTCATGACTGACGTCTGTATGCACCACCATGCTCCTACATGTGCTGACTACATGAGTGGTGGACCATGTACACAGAAACCCATATAGCACTGTATATGCATCTGCTTAATTGACATCTCTCAAGCTATTTAATTTAACCATGTTTGTTGCCACATGTTTATGCCTCTGGATTTTCTGGTTCTAAAAAACTGAAGAAATTGTGAGCAGTAAGGCTTTAAAAGGTTGGCTCAGAAACCTCTGCCTGAAACATGTCATGGAAACTGTGATGGAATCCTGCCATCAGCAGCTATTTCAGGCTGCTTTGCTTGTTTTCTACATCAGTAGTTAAGCCAATTTTATTTTTATAGCCCATTATCACAAATCACGAATTTGCCTCAGGGCTTTGCAGCATATGACACTTTCTGTTCTTTCCATCCTTTGCTTCAGAGAAGCAAAAAGTCCCCAGGTTTATAAGCCAGTTATATTGTGACATATCCAAGTATCCCTATGATTCTTCTTATTCTCCCTCTTTTTCTGTCTTTGATTACTCTTCAGAGGACCTGGGGGCCGAGAACTCTGAGCAGCTGTACACTGCACCCCCTGAGATCAAAGCCTGAAGAGAAAGCAGTGCTGTTTGGAAATAGGATGAGAAAAGAGAAGGAAACGAGCGGAGGGGTGTTCCAGCGTTCTATCTGGCCCCAGCAAGGAGCAGAGTCCAGAGCATCTCCATCCATCAGGGGACTGATGTGGATATTATGACTGCCCTGTCTGTCATAGACTAACCCAGTGCACACTTACACAGACACGCACATACACAAACATTCGCACACACACTGATGTCATGCAGTCATATGGACAGTATGGGCTGCAGAGTAAAGCAGTAGAGCTGTGAGTATCTGCTCATTGCTGCCTGCTTTCTCTCTGATCAGCCTACATCTGTCTGCTTAAGTTATTTTAACTTCCCCCCTAAAATCACATGATGCTACGATCAGTTTTGGTTTCAAAATTAAGATCATCAATGAGCTGGACCAACTCTTTTGTTTTCAGTTCATCGTTACGGGAATACTGTCGCTAGTTGCACAGTTTGTGCTAAAGTTAAGGCGTTTTAATTTCTTCTGCTGTTGTACTGTTTAAGTATAAAAAAAGTTTGGTGTCAAAATGAAAGAAAATATTGTTTTGTGACAAGGCGGAAAGGGAAGAAATGTCACTGGTCTTTTTTCCATTTTGGTTTGTGTCTTCATTTGTGTCCAGTGATGAAATAAACAAATGCATTGCTGTTTTATTTGTAAGTAATGCACAAGGAGCAAACTGTGTTTAGTGTCTTATTCTTTTCTTTTGGCTTCATCTGTGCCAAGTGAGGATTGATAAGGTTACAAGGTTATCTTATACTGCAAATAAATGCAAACAAAAGCTTTCATTCACTTACACAATACGCAAAACTAGCCTAAAGGGAAAAACAAAGTTAGAATGATAATGTCATACTGTCTTGTGCTGATAAATTCAATTTTATTTATTATGATCCCCAGTAGCTGTAGCCAAAGCAGCAGCTGTTCATCCTGACACAATAGTGTATACTCACAAAAAAATCCCATCACCATAACACAACACACAATACAACAACACACAGGACCTAGCTCTAGTTAGTGAAACAGAAAACAAATGTCTTCGACAGAGATTTAAAGATATCTCATTGAGTTGTATTTATTGAGCAGAGCATTGCTTATAAAAGATCAAAATCATATTTATAAGTAGTATCATGGTACTTCCATCATTCTACAGCATCATTATTATTACTTATTATTATTGTTATTATTAAAGTAACTAACACCAATAATTAATAGTAAAACATATAGTTTAACTATTAATACCCCTAGAAGTATACACTCTACAAAATCCTGTAAAAATGGCTTTTAATTCCCACCATGTGACGTGCGGTTAATTTTCAATCGTTGCACGTTTGTTCCACCAATGAGGAAGGGCTTTCTAGCAGCTTCTGACCAATGGGAGCCCGTTTCTACCGGCAGTCACTTCCGGCCCGGGTCGTCCCCCCATGAGTAACAGCAGCCCGGTGCAGAGTTCATCCAAAGCAGTCGCAGCCAGTGGACACTAGCCGCTTTCATTTCTCCATTTTCCTGTGGAGGAGGAAACGAGAGCAACGACAATAAGCTATATTTTCTTTTTACGTGCCTCCTTGTTCATTTGACTCACGCTGCTCAGCTTCTTAGCTGATATTGGCTTTGCAAATTAACTCCAGTAAGAGGCGCTGGTCAGCCGCTCCGCGCAGTCCAAACCTTCTCTCCGTTTCTCCCACCTTCCCCCTCGGTGTTAGCTAGCTAACTGACCCAGGCGACGGTAACTCTGTCCCGCCATCCGCACGCCGACATGCCGGAGTACCTGGACGACCCGTCTGTGCTCACCAAGGACAAGCTGAAGAGCGAGCTGCTGGCTCACAACGTGGAGCTCCCGAGCGGTAACCCGAACAAGGACGTGTATGTGCAGCTTTACCTCCAGAACCTGACCGTTCACAACAAGAAACATGTCACGGCCACGACTCTGGACGCCTTCTCCAGCGACGAGGAGCTGCCGCCGCCCGTCGTCTCCAGCAGAAGTCGCTCCTCTGGCAGGGTGAGTTTTGTTTATCCGGTCTGAATTAACGGTATTAAAATTGTAGGAGCCGAAGTTACATAGCAGCAGAAAGTAGGGTGGTGCAAGTTTCGCTAACTTCAATAAAAAATAGTTTTCCACGCAATCCGTCTGTGTTTTACACTTTCATGTATCCATATATAAAGATACACCATATCAAGGCTACGGCTACTCATTCATCAACTTTTTTGCTAACTCGTCTCTGCTGTAGTCATGTCCAAAAAATAACAAATGCCCATCGGAAGTTGGCACATGCTTTATACTTCTTTACCATCGTGCTATAAATCTGAACTAATCAATGAATGAACTAACTATTCTTATCAGTATACACAAACATCTGCTCCGACCACAGACTCCCTTCATCCATATGTTTTTTTTTTGCCTAGGGTCCCCACCCTAAAAAAGTCCTCGTGTTGTTTTCTGTGCCACAGCCAAGGATAGAAGCATGTGCTTTCACTTTCCACTATTCATTTATCCTCAAACACATTATTTTGAAATTGGGCTGTCAGTAATTTTCAAGGGGGAGCATTCTGTTGTTATTAAAGGGACAGTTCACCCCCAAATCCAAAATACATATTTTCTCTCTTTCCTGTAGTAGTGTTTATTAGTCGAGATGGCTTTGGTGTGAGTTGCTGAGTGCTGGAGATATTGGCGGTAGAGATGTCTGCTTTCTCTCTAAAATAATGGATCTAGATGGCACTCAGCTTGTGGTGCTCAAATCAGCAAAAAATAAATAAATTTGAAAAACTCAACAGCAGTGTCTCTGTCCAGAAATCATGACCTTGATACTCAGGATAATCCACAGACTTTGTTCTGAGCAGTCCCATGTAGGAACTATTTTCTTTCTGCCGAACTACACCCACCAAACACCCCTTTTCTCTCCATAAGTTAATGTGTGCTCACTTTTTTTCTGATAATCCAGATGTTCAGGAGGTTTTTACTGTGAGCCAAATTACCCACAATAAACAGACTGGTAATTTAAACCAACAGAAACACTGAATAAAATAGTTTCACGTTACAAACCAGTGTAACTCTGGCGGAGCTTGTTGCAGTTGGGCTTTTCCTTATGGCCGACACAAAAACCCAAATTACACTATTTGGAGCCAGTGTTTGGTTTGTCAGTTCTGGGCTACTGTAGAAACATGGTGATGCAATATGTGTTCTCCATAAACGAAAACCTGCTCCCTATCTAGATATAAACAACTCATTCCAAGGTAAGAAGAACACAACAATTCTTATATGTAGGTCATTATAAAATATAGAAAACATACTCATTTTATTATATTCTATTTCTTCTAGTATATCTCCCTAAATCTTACACACTGGTCCTTTAAATAAAAATCCTATGAATGAATCTGTGGCCAAACCCTAATCACCACAGCCCAACTTTCACACATTTCAGCTTTCACTTGCGGGTTGTGCCTTCACTGTTAGCGCCAACAAACTGCAGACACCTTAGATTTCTGCACTGATTGAAAGGTTGTTAGCATTTGTTGTGTGTGAAATGCGAACCTGGTGCTAGGAGGGGTTTGTCTCCCTCAGCCTCTTGATCATCGTCTCTTTAACATGCTAATTTCATCAGTGTGTGTTCTGAGAGCATTTTGAGTGGACACATGGCTCTATCTGTTGTTACATAAAATTAAATCACACCCAGAAACTGTTACAGCATAGATAAGGAAGCTAATAGGTATTTGTTGCGTTTGAATGGATTACGTTTCTTTTGCAGAAGTGCTTCGGTCTCAACTTCCAAGTTTTTGCATTGGGGGCGTACGGTCTCAGTTTCTCAGCATTCCTCTGTTGTTTTAATAATGATAATCTCCCTCCAGCCACTGTCTGCATACTTCAGAGCCTTCAAACAGGAGATTTCACCTGAAGCATGAGCCTTAATGTCTGTTGACATGAAACATTATGATGGCAGTTGATAACAATTTTTGTTTATTTGAGTTATTTTTGCTTCTTTAAATAATTCAAGAAGCAACAGTGGATCATCATGGTGATGAAATATTGAGGATTTTGGCTCTTTAGTTTAAGTAATAAATTGTTTGGACACTAAAGTGAACCATGCCCAGCACGTTACAGAAATTATTTTCTAACGCCATTTATTATTGAATATTTTGCCCCATAGACTATAAACCTTTTTATACATTATGGTAAGTGGTCAAAAGCCTGTTAAATTGCTTTATTTGCTTATTTTATGCTATTGATTTTTAGACCCAAACAGAATCTGCACATTATTTTGTACAGTGTTCAACGGTAATCCTGTGGGGGACGGGACTCTGGGGAAAAAAAGTTGCGTGGGGGGAAATAAATGCTTTTTCCTCTTATCATCTTGATATGTAATCAGAATCCACTGGGCCTGCACAGCATTACTATACATGCTACAGAGCATTACTATTATAATATAGCTTAATATAACAATGCCATACATAATACATTTTGAAATAATATGCCATTATTGTGTAATGGTACCACGCAGTGCACCTGTGTGGAAGCATCAGCATTGTTATTTTTTTTACCACTCATGTGTTCAGGTTTTTCCATTAAATTGTCGCCTGTAGAAATTTTTATTTATTTTTTTTTTTTTTAAATAAGTTAAGTAAAGGTTTAAAGACAGAATGAAAATCAGCAGAGAAGTCATCAGAATTCTGTGGGCGTAGCTTCCATGTGGGCCTGTGTTTGTTTGTTTGACTGACAGCCAAAAACAGATGAAAAAAGCCCCCATAATTTCACATAGGAAATACACAGGAAATTATATTTTTGCTCATTCACATACTTCTGTCTACTTAAAATGAGTTAAATAATTATTAAAACTGTCAGGTAAGAACAGAGGGAGGCAGCTGGCCAAAAAGTGAACATAAACGTGTGCACTTTTTTACACACTAGAGTAGTTTCATCTTTACCATTTCATAAGGATGTGTAGAAATCTAAGACTTAAAATTTTTCATAATTTTTACTTTTGGCGTTGCATTTTTAGTTATTTAAGCCTCTACACCAGCATGACGGGATACATTATGTGTTTCGATTGTTTGTCCATCTTTACATCCTCCTATCCTGTTCTCATGTATGCAATATCACAAGAAGGTCTTGAGGGAATTTCCTCAGATAAGGCACAAACACCCACCTGTACATAAGGATGAACTGATAAGAAATTGGTGATCAAATGTCAGACAGGTCAGATACCGAATTGGTGAGACTTAATCTTGGGTGCCCAGTTTCAAACTGTGTGGATTGTAAAGATCTTCCATGCTGCTGGGCTGAATATTTGTGTGAAGCATCCACATTTTCGTATTTGTAGCTTCTTTGCAGCAACATTTATGTTTGAGGCATTGTCCGCTGTCATGGCTACATAAGTCTTGACAGACTTGGATGTAAACTCTGTTGTTTGACTGGTTGGTGGGAATTTTCTTTTAGATTCTTTTAGAGAAGTACTTTTCCCTCTTCTTTTTCGTTAGCTGTTATTCCAATCATTTATTTATTGTGTGTTTATTTAATGCATTTCATATTTTTCATTTTGTTTTATTTTGACTTGTTTTTGTTTTTGTGTCCTTTCATTTATCAGTTGTTGCGACTTTTGAGCTTCTTGGCTTGCACTGTGAATTCCTGTTCGATGTTACACTGTAGTAACTGTGTAAAATGTGTATTACTTGTTGTTTGTGTGTGAGAAACGCCCAGAGTTGATTTGGATTGTGACTCTAACAGGTGTGGAGCAGCGTGTGTTTGGTCTGAACTTGTCTGGGGGGGGCAGTCACAACTGAATGAAAGGTTTTGAGCAAAACAAAGGTGACTGAGAAACGACATGTGGGAGGTGACAGTCTGCATGTTTCTCATTTCATTGAATTGGAAAAAAATGACTGTGTGCAGGTGGTGCATATTTTCTTCACCTGAGAGGGTTTGCAATGCTGTCTCCTCTGAACCCATTTCAGTTGTGAATGTCCTCTGAGCCCACGCAGTCAGGCAAAGGTCACCTGACTTGTTTGTTAAGGGGGCAGCTGCGGCTCTTTGTGTGCTGTGAGGTGTGGACAGTGAAGATAATCAATCTTTCATGAGTTTTCAGATGAATGTATGCTGATGGAGAAAGGGGCCAGATGAGTCTCACCAGTTGGTCAGGCAGTGATATATGTGTGTGGTTTCATAAGAGAGGGTTAAGTCTCTGTATTGATAAGTATGTGATATGATGGGGGGGTAAGTGAAAGGTGAAGAGGTGGAATGCGGGGAGTTGGTGCACTGACCCTGAAGGTGATTAAACAGAAGCTCCACCCAGGTTTACTGTTGGTGTACATCACTTTAACACGGTGTGATCATAGGCCTGTACTGCAAAGCCAGTGTAACATACCAAGGATATCTTTTGGTTACCTGGTTGCACTAACCGTAACTGGTGTCTGGAAGCTGATTATCAACTAGTTCAGTCAACTCTGGCATTTCCCATACAGTCAGGAGCTCATGTGAAAGAGGTGGAGCTGTTAATTAGAAGTGACATTTTCAGAACCATGAAGAAAGCACATTATATTAAAGGAGATGAAACGATGATAGTAATTAACCACAAGAATGTTCTCATAATGGGACATCAAAAAGTCATATCCATTAGAGTGAAATGATAATTATAGCCTGTTATCTAACAACAGAGAAGATTAAAAGTAAGCCAAGGCTATCAACATATGTAAGTAGCATAAAATATGTGTTAAGCATAGAGTGAGTATTTTTTGATGTAGTTGGATGATGAAGAAACTTGTCTGAATATGTCACATAAAACACGATAAAGTGATAGTCTGTTTCTGTAAAGGGTGGAAAAGACGCCTAGTTAGTGACTGATAAGATCTGTCTGACAGAAATGTTGTATTTATAATAACAGGAGCCAGTTTAAAGTTTATTGTAATTTCTTTTTAATAAAACACATTATTTTTAATTCAGTTCATCACACAGGTGTGTCCTGTTATTCTGAGATGCACTGATTGAAAATAAGACACAATGTCAGTTTAATACTGCGTGGATAAAATAAACATAATACAATAGAATCCAGCTAAAAATCATCACCATGTGTTTATTGTTGTAAATGATCTCTCTGTTTGTTAGAAGCTCTCTTAAAAGTGGAGTGGAAACAGAAAGCTTGCAACGATAAAATGAGTGTACTGACCTATATATATTTTAACCTTTCACTTGGGGTTTTTATCCACGTAAGGATTTTTTTATATTCCCCCCAGTGATGTGATTGATCATTTGTCGGGACGTCAAGAGGTTGTGATCGGATACTCTGAAGTTACCTTGCTCTGGAGTAGGTTGCATTTGTAGTACAGGCCTCTGGATATGTCTTCTAATGTCAAAGGTTTTGTTTCTAGTTGGAGTCGCATGGTCAATGTTGGATTTTAACTATTCTTTTTAAAAATCTGTGTCATGTGAGTGTCCCAACCTTCTGGAAACTCAGTGGTGCTTTGATTTGCTTTCAACAAATTATCCATAAACTAGGGTTGCAACGGCATGAGATTTTCATGGTACGATAACCGTCTCAGGAAATATTGCAGTTTCATGGTATTAACAATAATGTAATGTAATACGGAGTTATTATTATCAGTCAAAATGGTCCTTTAAGGACTGAAAACAGAGGGGAGATTTTTGGTCGGGGAAAAAAAAGTTTTATTGTTATGATTAAAATTTAAAACCATTCTTTAAATAAAAGTGTGTGTAAAGAGTAAAATTAAGTGGAGATTGACTGCTGCAACTCTTCCTGAATCCGTTTTTTTAAAGGAAGATGGTGTAAAAATTCTCTCTCTTGAAAATTACTAATATATTTTAGATTTTCCATCTAGTTAATTATTTTTCAACAACAACAACAACAAAAATCAATATCATAGATAAGCAAGTGTACACAGTATGATAGTCGTCATTTTAATATTATGATGTACCTTAAAACCAGTACACCACTGCAACCCTATTAGTGATAGGCTGATTGCAATAAACAAGGAAAATATCTGCAAATAAATCAGTGCATCCCTATTAGAGATTCAGAGCTGTTACAATGACCCAGTTTTACAGCAAAAAGAAGTATCAGGGTGTACCCAAAAAGATTCCTGACCACTCCTGCACCCTTTCTCTTTCTATTCACATGCTCATTACAGTGTTTCCCCAGGAAATGGTTAAGCAGGGCTGGTAAGTTGCTGGACCCTGATCATGTCTCATTAACAGTTTACAGTAGTAGATGACAGCCTAAATAATAGCCCTACTCATCTGGTATTTGATGTGTGAACCTCTAGATAAGAACTATCCTCTGAAGTTCTGATATTGAACTTGTTGTTTATGGTGTGTATGTGGAAATAATACAGCTAAACAAACAGTGTCTGACGTTAGAGCGATGAGATTCTTTTCATATTTAGCTCAAGATTGTGATACTGATAGAGGAGTGCACTTTTGTACAAAATGTACTCAATGTAGCTTTAAGGTTTGGAGCAGCTGGTACTGTTATCTTATTGGGCTTGGCCTCTTCATTGAGGAAATACTTTACTGTGGAAGAGGAATTTGTGCACAGACTGTCACCACGTGTGTGCGTGTGTATGTAGTAAAAAGTCGAGGGCTGTGGAAAGACACGGTATGTGTGTAATTAGCGTGTCCTTTGTTTCCTGAGGTAGTGCAGTGTTGTAGTGTTGATGTTTATCTTGTGGAGCCCGATTATAGGCTGCAGGTGAAGGCGACCATGCAGGTGGAAAAAATTCATTCCTGACATTTTTGAAATGGTTAAGTGAAGGCAGAGAGGCTCTGTGTCTTCATGCTTGAAGTTTCTCTCCTTCTACCACCCTGTGTTGGTGAGATTTTGAAGAATGAGCTGTAAAGTTTGTATAATGTGTGACACCAATAATGCAAACAGTTGTTGTTAATCTCAGCAGAGTAAATTGTGGCCAACCACACATACTCCATTGTAACTCAGCCAAGCAGCAGGTTACATCACACAGCCACAGGTCCTGGCACGTCTCGCCCTCTAACTACTCCATCCAGTCTTTGTGAGGAGTTGTAAAGGAAAGTCTGACAATGTTTGTAGTGAGTTTACCCCACAGCGCTGAGCTCAGGCTGAATGGAGCTGTGAGCTCAGAGTTTAGTTATGCCTTTAAACGCCAGGGTGTGGTCTGCAGAAGGGGGGAGCACGGACGCCTTGTTCCCTCCTCCTCTGCTCCCGCTCTCTTCAGCTCGGCCTGCTGCTATTATGAAACAGCCTGGCTCACATCCAGACGAAACCCTGCCGAGGGCCCACTGAGAGCCAGACGCAGAGTAATGTCAAACTCTGTCTGTGTCTCTCACATTTTTTGCACGCTGTGAACCTCACAGCAGCACCTCGCCACTGAAGTTGAACATATCGTTTTTGCATTCCTTACATTTTCCGTTGATTTGTCTCCAGCTGAATGACCTGCACTTTAGGTCCAGATGTTGATTTGAAGCTTTCAGTCACTTTGAGTGAGTGAATCTTTTGTGGTCAGACAAGGAATTAAAATTAGTTGTTTTGGTTTGGTGTTTTAGCTTAAAGGGTGCTGCTCTACCTCCACCCACCCTGATCAGCTGAGCTCAGTCAAACAGCAGAGGGTCTTTGCATGCATTCCACAGACTAAAGCCCTTTTTACACTGAGATCACACTAGACGGCGGCTATGAAGTTCCCTCTTCATGCCGCCTTTGCATTTTTACACAGAATCAAACAACAGCGGCATCATTCCGCTCGTATGTGTGATTTCAGACAGAATTGCGGAAGCAAAAGAGGCATGATAGGCATGACATGTAACACAACTATGTCGGCCTCCAGTGTGACATATAACATGTGTCAGCAGTGCTTTATAAACAATAACAATGTCATAACATAGCAAAAACAATTGTTTATCATCCCTGTTATATGGCAGCTGATCTCATCCTACGCCCAGACCTCATTGTTTTCCCAATTTACGGACATTTTTATTAGCTGTGCTGCTTCTTTGAGTTAGCTGCTAACTGCTATCAGCTGATTTTAAAATCTCCCACAGTGGGTCACACACAGAACGTGTCATCAGAACATCACATCCGTGCTTACCGTGATCCTGTCCTGCTGGCTGTCCTGTTCATGTGGACATTGTTTCTGCGTTGTTAAAACCACTATCCACTCTGTCCAGCTCTGTCCCCTTGTTCCGTAATCATACCTTTTATGCTGAGCAGCGAGGCGGCATAATGGCGTGACATTCCCGTGTTAAACAGGCAGTGTGAAATGGGCTATACAATGCCTGGTGTCAGTTTTGCTAATTTGTTTTCAATGGGAAGTAGCCAAAGGCACTTAACTTTTACTTTGGAGTGTCTTCTTTAAAGGACAGTAAGTAAGTATTTGTTGCTCAGTGGTGTTGCTCAGTACATGTCTCGGCCCTGGCGTATTAAAATATCAAAGAACGCAGTGAACTCATTGTTGATGCATCCAGGAGACGCACCCTATTATTTTTCATGATAATGCTACATTGTGAACAACAAATCTGTGTTGAAATCAAAAAAATTGTGGCGTTGTGTAATTTGACTTATTTTGAAATGATTCCTCATGTCACAGAAGCCAGTAAAAGTGAAACTTGTGTTTTGCATGCTATCATACTGTCCACAATGTGTCAGTGTTTTTGTTCTGGTGCTCTGCACTGTTCTGACAAGCCCTCCCGCCCACCTGTTCTGATTCCTGGCCCTCTGAAGCTTGGTGCGGAGGCATGTCGGTGTCAGTGGCATATCACGGTGGTCCCTGAGGACTCCCGGTAGATAATAACTTAATTTTTAGGTTCATAAAACATACCAAAATTCACCAGTTGTAGGATATAATTACTGACATAACCATTATCTGGCATTACAATGTCTGCTGTGACAAGTTAATGATGTTTTACTGTCCAGAGGAAGTGCTGTGTTGAAAAGATACTCTCACCAGTGGCTTTTATTTTCTTATACATCCTATGACACAAGACAAGAGCCCATTTCTTTCAAAGTCTCAATGAGTGAAAGAAAAAGAGAATAAGCATATTACTTAAAATGTGAACTATTAGATTTATACAGTTGCTTATTTAAGTTATTACAAATCACAGTCATATATCACATTTGACTTACTTGATACTGGGTGGATTATTTTGGTGATAATTCTTCTCAACTCAGGATGTGACAGTTTGTGGATTATTACTGAGGTTGTGATGTGGGGTTGAGAAGTCGAGGGAAACAGTAAGTAGACCTTTGGTTCAGAGGTTTTTTGGGGGGAGCTGGTGGGTCAGATCAAGTTCAACTCTGTCGAATTCAGTGGCATCCAGTGGTAAGGTTGCAGATTGCAGCCAAATTGAAACTTCTCTCATGTGCAAAGTGTGGAGGTGAACTGTGGTGGCTGACGTGAGTGGCCCTGTCTAAAGCCAGTGTTTGGTTTGTCCATTCTGGCCTACTGTAGAAACATGGCAGGGGAACACGGCAGACTCCATGAAAGAGGCCCCGCCCCACATGTGGCTATAAACATCTTAGTCGAAGGTAATGAAAACACAACAGTGCTTAGTGTACAGTGATTTTACACTAATGAAAACATAGCAGTGAATTTTATATTCCATTCCTGCTAGTATGTCCTCCTACACACTGGACCTAATATAATCTCTGGCTCTTAAAGAAACACAGATGCAGTAAAGAGTTGAATCATTTTTTCACAACCGCATGTGTAGACGAGATGACTTTGTCTGTGCGCCTTTCTTGAGAAATCGTTTTGTAACCTCAGCTCACCTACTATTGCAGTCAGCAACAACACAGGCGGTACAGTGACAGTCTGAATGTAATGTCCATATAGAGCTGGTACAGGGAAAAGTCACTGCGAGGCCACATTCTGCAGGAAATGAAGTGAAAACATCACATTCTTCAGTCTGCCCACAAAGTGGAAAACCACACTGGTGGATGTGTTTGGCATCCTGCCATCTTCAGCTTGTGGGTTAAAATGCTTCAGCACCCTAAGTAAAAGAGGGAGGTATTCTACTAGTGTGAGATGAACACTTCCTGTGGCTGTTTCAAAGTAAAAGCTTTCCAGCAGTGAGACTGGATTATGGCTTTTACTTTGGTGTAGGTTTTTACTGAAGTGAGACATGTTGCAGTGTGTTTACATGATATGAAAAGGCAGCTCAGCTAAGTGTCGCTCTCCTCTAATGAGTCTGAAGCTTTCAGGCATGTTTACTTAAGTATACATACTTTGCTCTAAATGGGTTATGTCCTCAAGTCACCACTATATTACTGCTGCATGAAAATATAGTTTATATCCTGATCAAATTTACATGTAATGTTATTAATGTAAATGTGTTGGCAGCTCTGGGGATTCAAACAAGCATTTTTGTTGCTGCTCCTGCTTGGCAGAGGACATTTTTATAAAGGTGAACCTTTTTCAACTTTAGATTGTACAAGGTGCTTTCTTTGAGCAGCTATGAGCAGCACTGGGAGGTGTTTTATTATTTTTAGACTTCTCTCTTGCACAATTCAGTTAATTATAAAATATAATGGTTCAAAACATGGCAGGGCTCAACATTAACGGTGGCCGCAAAAAAAAAAGCTCAGTGGCCAGCAGATATCCTCTGTAGGTGTTATTTTTTGTCGGGCCAATTTCTGGACAACTTTCGGCCGCTACCAGCTGTTTAAGAGAAGTTAAGATTCAGCATTTTTTGTCGACACTAGATATCAAACAAAAAGCAGAGACCGTGTTGTATTAAGCTGCTGTGAGCCAAAAATTATACGCAAATAAGCAGAAGAGAGAAGATGATGTTGATGATCTCCGTTGACTGAGGGGTCTCTAACTAACAATTCAACTCTCCGACTTTCAGCGGGCAGCCCTAGTAGTTTGCCAGATAAGCTGCAGACAGACAGACAGATAGACACACTTAATATGCACACATACACACGCACACACATGACCAAATGCATGATCCCCTCCAAGCTGACACCTGGCGACATTAAAAAGGTTAGATAAATTTAAAAAAATCCCCATAGTGCAATGTTACAGTTCCACAAACATTACGATTCATTTATGCCTTTTAGTTCAAGATTGTGTGAAAACAATTAAACAGTAGGCCTACTCGTTGCTTCTTACCCACTGATATATTGGGACTACTTAAATATGGGCATACTAAGGTTACTTGACACCTAACGTATTTGGTTCAGTTATAACAATCTCAGGTCCGTTTACGCTGTTAGTACGGTTCGTTTGAGCTGGTGTGAAAGCTGTCTGTCAAACCCTGATGCGGACCAAACAACTCACCTGAGACAGTAGACCTGTCAGTCAGTAGAACTTCATGTATAGTCCTCTTGGTTTGTTTGCAAAAGTCAGTGTGAACAGGAACCAAATCAAAACTTAAATACGACAATGAATAATTTTTCCCCTCTGGTGTGGACCAAATGAACCAACCTACCGGTGTGAAAGCACCCTAAGCCCACTCAAACTACTAACGCCATCTTTACTCAGGAACCAGAGACACAGAAGACGGACTTTTAAGAAAATTAAATGAAGCAAACATGTAGGAGTGAATGGATACAGGAGTTTAAGTGGAAAGGATGCAACACATCTAAGCACGTAATGTACTGCTGTGTGTATGCTGCTGTTTTTCTTGTGTGTGTGTGTGTGTGTGTGTGTGTGTGTGTGTGTGTGTGTGTGTGTGTGTGTGTGCGCGTGTTTTTATTGCAGACATGACTGAGTCAGTCATTGCTGTTACGTCTTTCCAATTTTTTGATTTTGGGGTGAACCATCCCTTTTAGAAATATTAGTGCCTAACCCTGTATGACAGCATGTGTAATGGGTATGCTCACATTGTGTTCGTACAAAAACATTTATGCATGCCTACTTTATTTACTCCACGGCAGGATCTCCTTCAGCTGTGAGCCGGGGAGACACAAGGCTTCGTTTCAGAGGCAGCTGGCTTCAGAGTAATTTCCTGTAGGCTGTGAGTGTGAGGGGTGGCTTTAACCCAGTGCGTTGTTTACTATCATGAAACGCCTGCAGCGTTGGCTGAGAGTGCCGCTTTTTTTCCCTCCTTTTTGTCTCTCTGGCTTCACTTCATCTGAGGAAATTGAGGGAAACTCCTTAAGTAAAAGCTTCTCTTCCACATCATATGTTTGTGTGTATGAATATGTTCAGGGATCATCATCATTAAAGCCATCAGTTGTGGATTAAAAAATAACTGAATCCACTCACATTCATTTCCTGCACATTTTTGAACTGGCGTCACTTTATGATTACTGATAGCAGTGTTGTGTATAATTAGCAACCTGGTGAACAGGTTTCTGTAACTGTCTGTAACTGATAACTCCACAAACACAGCTTTGCTCTGAGTGAATGAACTCAGCTAAAGGTATGAGTTCACAGGAGGATGTTGGAGGGGAACAGGTGGGCAGGGGAAGTGTGAACTGTCACAATAGTCTCAGTATTCTCAATCAGTGAAAATACAATCATTCCAACATCACAGAAAATGCAAAATGCTTTAGAGATGGGCAGGAATTTTTCATAGGACTTCCTCAGGATATGAGAAAAAGTTATTTTTGTGACTTTTTTTTGTAGAGTTGATGCTTTAAAAAATGCGAACATTGTGTTATTTTGGCCGGCAATGTAAGACCCAGAAACAAAACAGTCTGGCATCTGACTGTTGTCATTACTTGATGATTACATTGCCTCAGGTCTCAAATAAATCCATGACCATCCCAGACCTGACCTTGATGAGTAAAGAGTACAGTTACCAACCAGGCTGCCTGTTCTCCTCCCACAGAAAGCCACCAGGAAAACAGACAAGGTTCTGCCAGACGAGCTGGATGTGACCCTGCTGAGCGACGAGGGCCTGAAGGACGAGCTGCTCAAGCACGGAGTGGACGCGGGGCCCATTGTGGGTGAGTGGTCACATTAGCATAACCGGCAGCAGGGTCACGTGAGGTGAAACACTGATGTGACATCTACCCTCTGGACACAGACACATGACTGCACTTAACACACACAGGGATTTGGTGTGTTGGTGGAATTCACAAGTGGCTTTGACATGTTAGATAATAGCATGTTTCACCCTTTCTGTAAGTGATCACTCTGGAATGTCATGGTCAATTAGTTTAACATAGCAAGACAGATGAAAAACAGGCAGGCATTGTAAAAAAGTATTTGGTCGTCAGTTTGTGGCAGGCATGCTCCGACAGAAGTTCCAGGGATTTGTCGCTGTTGGTGATTTTTCATTAGCATTCATAACATCAAAACATACAAAACAATCTATAAAAATGTAACCATAGACACTGCAGAAAACTTTTATGCCTCCACCCCAGTCATAGCTGTGGCTGGAGATGATACGTTTTCGGGTTGTCTCGTAAACTTGATATCTCAAGAAAGCACAAAGGGGATTTCATAAAAGTTGGCACAAATGTCCACTTGGACTCAACAATAACCTGATGAGATTTTGATGGCCACAGGTCAAGGTAACTGTGACCTCATTCGTCTTATTTGTGATATGCCATATCTTAAGAACACCTTGAGGGAATTTATTCATATTTGGCACGAATTTTGGACTCAACAATGATTAGATTTCAGTAACTAATGTCATGAACACTATGGATGGAATTTCCTCAATTCAGCACAAATATCCACTTTGGATTTAGCTGTCAGAGGTCAGAGGTCAAGGTCACTGTGACCTTGCGTCCGTCTCATTCTTGTGAATGCGATATCGCAAGAAGGGCATGAGGGAATTTCCTCAAATTTCGCACAATTGTCCACTTGGACTTTAATAATGAAATGATTACTTTTATGTGGTCAAAGGTCAAGGTCACTGTGACCCTGCATCTGTCTCATTCTTATGAACACATGCCTCAAGAACACCTTGAGAGAATTTCTTCAAATTTAGCACAAATGTCTACTTGGACTCAACAATGAACTGATTAGATTTTGGTGGTCAAAGATCAAGGTTTCTGTTACCTTGCTATTCACACCTGATATGTACCTTAACTGAGTGCACATTTAGTGTAATCAGGACCACCTTTTCATGTGGACCCGGGCACGCATCAACATGTGTTCACACTAATCAAACAAACTGGGCCGTGGGGTCAAGTGAACTTGGATCTGGGCCCAGGTTCCTGATTTGAAAGCCTCCTCGAACTGATGTGCTAAATTGATGTTGTGCACAACAGTAATTTATCAGAAGTTTACTAATGACTGCTCTCAGTGTTGAAAGACAATCTAGAATATCTAACGCGATTCAATTAATTTTTTGTATCTGGTATTCTCTATTGTTAGGGTTATATATTCTTCTTTTGAGTTCAAAGTTTATGACAGTGTAGGATTATGCAGGAAAACTCCAGGTTTTGTAAATGGCAGCTGCACTTTCAACCACCTGTCAGAAACAACAGACATCCATTTTAAATATTTCAGCTGTCCACGCCGGCCCTGTAACAGCCTGTGTGTAGTTTTGAGTATATGCCTGATTGTGTATTGGGCTAGGAGGCTAAGCAGAAGTGTGGCTGCAGCTGTTCGTCTGACGATCACGTGTTGGATTTTCTTGCAATGCCAGTGCAGATGACGTGTAAGGCACAGAAACACTGATAAGAAAATATAAACAAAGCATTAATAATGGTAAATGTCATGGTAATGTTGATAATCATACTGCAATTAACCTAAGTGAAAGACACCAGCAATGAGCTCATTCTCTGTCCAGAGGCAGCTGTGGCCTCTCTCTGGTCTTCAGTCCTTATAGGAATCATCACAAAAGTCTCTCTGTACTCTACTGATACCATGTAATGACTCAGAGAAAGTAACAGGTCAGGTCATCTTGTGCTGGTTTAATTGAACATCTCCCCTCTCCTCCTCCTCACAGCGTCCACCCGTAAGGTGTATGAGAAGAAACTGCAGAGGCTCCTGGATGACGGTCCTGCACAGCTGCCTCAGCCAAAGCTGGTTCTCACTGAGATACAAGTCAACCACAACCACAACGGCAACTCTGAATCAGACCTGTACAGTGACAAGGAGGACGGTAAGAACAGTGTTACACCATTCTTACTGATTATGTATGCCAGACGCTATGGTAGGTTTAAGGTTTGTATACTAGGAATGTGATTATCTTAGATGTGTGCAGTAGGTATTCACTTTCGAAGGACTTTTACTTTGAAGTGCTTTGTTATAATACATGTAATGTATAACCACAATGATATATTGTGTGTGGAATATTATTTAGAAAGCATAGCTGTGGGTCTTAACGTTGTTAAACACTTACACTGACAAAGCCTTTCCAAAGCATATGGTATATTTTCAGATTCATGTCCCAACTTTTAGTTAAATAGGGCCAGATAGGTACCTCACAACACTACGCTTATTAACAGTTAACAAACATGGAGGTCTTCAAAGTACTTTTTGCATTAAAAAGAAATGCAAGGCAAGGCAGTGTGTGAGAGTCCCCACTTGCATTTCAAAGTTTCAAGTCCGATATTTCCACTGTGCTGAAATGAATGGAAACTAATGGCGAGGAGGAGCCGAAAATAAAAACCTCAACTATCTAAAATAACAGTTTGTTGTTCATAACTAAACCCACCTGCATGTCCCTCAAGTAACAGTGTGTGACTGTGCTGTGTTTTGTCAGAAGTGGCAGCCCCACCAGAAGAACCAGAGCCTGTGGCAGAACCTGAACCAGAACCTGAACCAGCTCCAGTGGTTGAGAGACCGGTGAGGAGCAGAGGGAAGACGCCCGTCACCACCCGCACCCGCAGCAGCCAGCACCAAACGGTGAGAACCAGCTTTCCAACAAACTGGACTGTCCTTGCACCACCTTTGAATGGAGGACACTTGATAGAATGTTCCTGGTTTCTCCAGTAATCGTCTATCTGTTGTCATAGTGATCATAACGTCAGTCTGCTGATGCGACGTAAATGTGTTGATACAAATGTGTCTGCCGCACTGTCTGATAGCAGTAGTTTGGATGTTGACAGTGTGTCATTCCAGTGCTTCGCCAACAATAAACCACAATGATAGAGGAGCTGTATATTTCCTGGTGAAATTACAGGTTTGGAAACCCATGCTTGAAAGCCAAGTTGTAATGTTTCCATTTGGAGCCACTTGTAATTTGCCACCTTCTGACAGTTTTCTGTAATACCTAATTCCTTACCCGTGTTTACTTTAAGTTACTTACTAGGAGCTGCTACATACATACAGTAAGGGTGCGCCTTGCACCTAACGTGTTTTGGTTCAAGTGAACTCTGATGTGTTTCCCTGTTTGGTTTGGTTTGTTTAGTCTGTTGTGAAAGCTGCTAATTTAATGCCAGTTTCACAGTGGACGCAGAAGCACCATAAAGCTCTGTGGCCTGCTCGCAATCTGCTGCGATAGTTTTTGCATGTGGTATATTGTCTTCATGAAAATTGTGGGTGGGTGAGGAGGTTGAGCCAGTGCAGGCACAACTCTTCTTCCTCAGCAGCAGTTTGTGGAGTTCTGAGACACGCGGTGGTTAACCGATCAGTTAATCTGACCAGAGCGTAACAGATCAGATCGATGGATGAGACTGTAAGTAAAAGCAAACTTAAGACCCAGTGCACTTGAGGTTAAGTTTCACTTTCACTGTGTCTGGTGGACTACTGCTCTTTCCATGGAGCAACTAATAACTTAGCAGCACGTATAATCCAACAGCGTACCTAATGAACGGTCCAGCTCCAAAAATAGAAAATCAAAATGTGGCAGCTATTGAAATCGTTGCGGGACGCCACAAATGAATGTGTGGAAACCCTGAGATGTGCTGACTGTGTGTCCTACATCATGGATTCTTCAGTCGGCACTCCTTCTGTCATACTTGTATCTATGATTAAAATGTCCCGCTAGGCATCTGAAGATGGACAAGCTATAGTATCAACAGCTCTCAGTTGTGACTAGCTAGCTTGTTATGATAAAAGAAAAAAGACAGGTGTTTACTAATTGTGTCAATGGAGGAGAGGAAACCCCACCTGTTAGTAAGTGTTCTCATCAATTACTTAATTGAACCAATAATTGTTTTTCATTTAATTATTTATTTAAATTATCCATTTGAATTTAAAGAGTCCATCACACAATATGAGTAGCCAGTCAGTCATTGTATTTCAATGTTCCTGTTGTTACTCATCCTCATCATCATTACCATACAGACACATTTTTGGCAGTTACTTTAAATTTAGGATAGGGTCTATGCCATTCTAACTAGGGATCACCGATTTTGCAATTCTGGCCGATAGCTGATACCGATGTTTTTATATTGTTGTTAACTTTGTTTCGTTGTTATTTATTACTTCTGTGCCAGGGAAGCAGAAATTGACAAGATTAAAAAATAACTGAACTGTTTTAAAGTCATTAAGACTTTCATTACATTATCTTTAAATCAGCACAAATTCAATAGACTTGCAAAGTCTCTGCAATGAGGCCCCAGGTTGAAAACTAGCAACATTTCCCTTTAAGCAGGTAGGATGGGACACCCAGCAGCTGGGGTTGATTATGCAGTTTCCTCTAACCTTGGCAACGGAAGCGGTTTTTCATTTTATTGGAGCGCAGTCACACCCAGCTCAGTGTGAGCGTGTAGGTTCAGTGTATCAGCTTTGCCCGCTGCATGTCAGACTCAAAGCACATGATGTGGATTAGCTGCTGCCATGCACACACGGGATGCTTCAGACCTCTTCACAGACTGACTTTTCTCTTCAGTACCATCATCTGTTCTCTCTGACTTTGCTTCTGCTACTCGACGTCCAGGTTTCTATACAGTCACCGTAATCATAAAACCTTCACCCTCTCCCAGTTTTGTTTGTTCTGTAGATATTCACAATAGTGTTATCAGATCCAGTGTTTGAATAGCCCCTTTAAGGAAATAGCAATGTGAAGTCATCTCCCATGTGTGTGTAATAAAGCAGTGTTACTGTGAATGTGATTGTGAGCAGCTCCTCCTGCTGTTCTCACTGCTAACGTGCACCTGTTGAGCTCAGGCCCCCAGGAACGCTGCCAACAATAAACCGATATGAGGTGCGGAGGAGGAGCTGTGTGTGTGTGTTTGTCTGTGTCTGTGTCTGTGTGTCTGTAAGTGTTTTACTCCTTTTTTTTTTTCTTTTTGTAAGCTTTCCAGTAAAAGTAGTGGTGGTGTCCAGTATTTTTTGGGTAGATAACATGTTCCAGTCTTCTCACTGGTGTAACTACATTAGGTTGAGGTGATGAGTTACATATATGTTATTTGCTGTGGTAAACACTTGGGAGTTCCCTAAAGCCTAAACAGCATTTATCTTATACACAGGTCATCTGTTGTATATTCTTTTTTGATGCTACTTTTATCTTTTTTTTTGTTGTATATTGCAGTTCTTTTTTTCTATTGTGGCTACAGTACATTGCTGTTATTGGCTGTAATCAGTATTTCTGTTCCTCTAAATTCTTATCGTCCTCCTGGTACTTCTGTCTACTTTACATTCAATTATTGGATGATCAGTCCTGGAAAAGGGATCCCCTCCTCTGTTGCTTCTGCTTTTCTTTATCACTCTGAGGACAGGGATTGGCATATGTTGCACAAATAGTAAAGAGACAAGTTTTTCTGCTGTAGAAATAGACTTGCCTTGCCCTTAAACACAATTACTCTGATGGTTTGGTTTGATCAAAGCAACTTTAGTTTGGACAACAACTTTCACCCTAATTTAATCTGTGTATTGTTTTTTCAATAATAAATCAATCACCCAGTAATGAGAGCTGCAGGAGGAATCTCTATATTGCTTGTTTAGTCCAAGCAACAGTCCAAAGTGGTGGTCGCTGATTAATCAGCGACAATAAGACTTTTACAAACTATCATTATCAGGGTAACATGCCTCTTATAATGGCCAATGGCTGTGCACCTTCCACCAGTTACATGGAGACGTATTAACCTAGTGAGGCTGACGTGGGGCGGGTGGTAATAAAACGAGCAAAAAGGAGTTAATCAGTGGGTACAGCTTCAGAGAGATCAAGTTCCCTTTGCAATGTGACTGTCTTGATGTATGTTTATCATTTTAAAAGGTAGTTACATAAAGGTTTTGGCAGAGACAGCCATAAACACGCAAAAATTTGTGACGTTTCATATTAAAAGTCCTTTAGCGTAAGGCGGTCTAACCACATCCTAGGTTTTGACCTGGCCTTGTTTTTTGTGTTTTATAAGTCTGAGTATTTTGAAAACAAAAATTACTCCACTCTAAAGCATCTTGTTAGAAATTACACTTAAATCTTTTCAACCCTGTGAAATGAATCAGAATCAGTTGATATCAGCTGATGAATTGGCTACCGGCTTTTTCATGCTCTACCCTGTTGTCATTATATCGGCCTTGGAAACCAGAGAAAAGTGGCAAAGTCTGACATTAAGGACACTATAAACAGCAAATATTTGACATTTTTGCTTGATAAATGACTTCCAGGCTTGGTGTTGGTTTTCCTGTTGATCAGCTAATCGGTTAATGAACTGTTTCAGCACTGTCTATGGTGTTTTACAGAGCCCCAGCTGTTTTCATGTCGGAGCACTTTACTTCAGGCTCTATGAATTTGTGTCTGAGTTGGGAATTAGCCCATCACAGTGCAAAAACACAGTTAGTGAAGTAAGTGTATCTTGTAGTGTTGTGTAATCCACTACAACACCACCATATAGAACCTCACACCTCCCCAGGATTAAAGCAGCACCTCCATGTCTTGACTAAAACTGTCACAAGTCTCACATGGCAGCATGTGCTGCCGAGCCACCAGATTGGATTGCATTCAGATATTTGGTGCCCTTGTTATTTTTTTCACCCTATGAAGAGTGTTGGAGCCTCATTTATCGCTGACTTCCTGGTGTTTCTAACCACAATGATTAAAAATAAAATTTTGGATTACTGAAACTGAGCAGGGTGAGCGATCACAGTGATTATTTATGTCAGCACTTTGTTAATACTGCACGCCATATAGACTTTGATCAACCTGCGCTTAACTAAGCAATAAAACCATGAAGTTAATAGCTTCAGATGCAGTACATATGTGTATGCATTGAAGAGTCACTGGACTGAAGAAGAAGCAGACATGAACTGTGATATATATGGGCTGTAAGTCAAAGAGTGGTACTCTTATTGTCTGCTGGCATGTGCATACCATGTGTGCAGAGAGGCCAGTTGATGGATGATGAAGATGATGAAGAGCCTGCCCTGCACGTAAAGCGCAGATCCAGGAGGTTGTCCCATAGAATGGTGAATACTGTACCCCCCCTTACTCTACTCCTTTCATGCTGTAACCGATAAAACCCACTGGTGTACAGTTCCACACCCACTTCACACTGTCCTCTGGTCAGGAATCTTTGTCCACCTGTGCACCTTCACACCTGGCTTCATTTTAGCTCCTCTAGCCTTACAGGTGCCGAGTCAAAGTACAAAATTGCTGCAGTTATCTGATAACTGCTGCCTAGATGTGATAATGGTATTTATCATGGCACTGTAAAAGACAAGGATTCATTGGCTAATGTGTTTCATACTGACTTATTTACTTAAGTTACAAAACAACAAAAGTACTTAATCTTTCTGTGCTTTGCACCTCCTCTCTGTTTCACGTGTCCTCTCTTGCTACAGTTATCACTTCCTGTCCACTGTTCTTCCCATACTCTGTCCATAGTTCTGGTTTTCTGTCCCAGCAGATAGTGCCTGAGGATCTCAGGCCTGTGTTTACAGATCAGGTCCCGTCGGAGTCCAAAGGGAGGGTTCATCACAGACTGGACAGTCCAGCTCGGGCTGAACCTCCCTCTACTTCATCCAGACCTGCTCAGGTAGCTCTGGGCCTTTGCCACTGTGGCTGTCTGTTTACTCACTGATAACTGCACAGACTCATGGCTCTGTTCCACCATCTACTGATCCGTTGAAGAGATGGGTGCTTTTCTTTAAACATCTTGTCTCAAACTGCACCTAGGGGTAGCCATGTGTTGACAAATATGTGTGAAATCAACTGGGCTGTTGGTCACATGTGGGTTACAGTTCACTTGCTTCTTTGTCACGGTGAAGGACTAGCACAACCTTCAGGAACTTTTGAGGCTTTTTAGTGCTTTGTCAGTTTATTTTCCTGTATCAATCCTTGGTGATATTCATTGCAAGTTCTCAGGTTTGTTTAATTTGCTGATACGACTGCCTCAAGCTACATCCACACTAATACATTTTAATTTTAAAATGTATTGCTGTTGCTTCGTTATTGCCTAGCATGCACACTACTCCAGTAACTTGGAACCCCTGGAACAGCCACTGTAAAACACAGTGACCCCATTGTAGTTTGAAAACGTCCAGGTTGCTTTTTATTCTGGACGGATAAGAAAGTGCCTGTTACCATTTTCAAAATCTCCTTTGCTGCAGGAAACAATAACAACCTCCAACTTGCACACTGAAAACGGCAAGTTTTGACGAAGATTTGGATCGTTCAGTGCGGCATGTCTGCTTTGTTCTTTCTCTGAATTGTTGTTATGATCTACAACAAATAAAACAACTTGTCAACACACCTCAGACTCTGTCTGGGCTTTTCTGAGGTGCGTTGATAACATTGGCTGTCATGCCCGATGCTGATTTGGTGTCTGACACATCTCGAGTCAACCTACCCGAAAACGATCCTTTTTGCACCAGAGGTCTGATCTCAAACTATCTCAGTTCCCCGCCAGATCAGCAAACTTTCTGTTGCCACCCTCTCCAAAGCCGCTCTCCTCCCGTAGAGTCTGCACAGTTAGCACGAGTTGACACGGCAACAGGGCCTAAGTCCAGCACTAAGCTGGTATCCCATCGATACAAGAATGCCTCAATTTTGTTGTGAAACCCATTAAAAATGTAGCCCTATCACTGTGTTCGTTTTCTCCTGACACTATTTTACAAGAGCACTATCACTGCATCCTGGGCTTAGTGCCACCCAGGATGATTGTGATTGGTTTAGAGAAATAAAAACAAGCCAAAGGGTTTTTTTTTCTAAAATGCGATTGTATACCTTTCGCAAGTGCTGACACAGCTGTGTGGATTGGTCTGGCTACACGAGACTATAGCTTGGGTACATACCTTATGTGATTGTATCCTTCCTGTGTTGCCGCTACTTTCCCATCGCCATGACTTCCTCTGATGATGGATAATGCTGCTGGCAGGCACCGCTCTGACATGTTACGTATTTGCTTTGCCACAACATCCAATGTATTGTTCACCTTGATCGGCCTAGTTACATTACTTTCAGTAACGTTTCCACCTCATCGTTAGTCCAAAGAAAGAAAAATCTGGTCTTACTTTTTCATCGTATCCCTAGTATTTTCTTAACTATGCAACCAACCACAGAGAAGACAACCTGCTTCTTGTTTACACCTGCACGCACATGCCTAGTGTACCTGAATACTCATGTGCGTTGTCAGGCCTCTTAGTATTGATGGAGATTATTTCCGCAGTGGTGCTAAAATGCTTGTGTGTATGGAGATTGAAGTTGGAGAGCCAGTTTGTAGAGTCCTTGAAGAAACTGTCTGCTTGCTCACCTTCTGTCTTAAACCTGTAGCTCCGAGAGGAAAAGCCACAGCAGAGTCTTGCTAAACTCAGCAAGGATTCATCTCACAAGCCAGTCGTTGTGCTCAACACCGCTCTGCTAGAGGTTAGCGCCTGTCTGTTTTACATAAAATGACATTTGGCATGTCCACAGCATCATATCAGCAAACTTGAGTAACAGTTAATCAGTCAGCACAGTGGTGATGAATTTCGGGGAATGGCACAGAGTGGGGTGGTGAGCGTGCGTGTGCGTGTTTGTGTGTGTGTGTGTGTGTGTGTGTGTGTGTGGCTGGTGTAGACAGAGTGTAAGGCTTCAGCCTGAATTCTGATTCATTCTTTCTGATCTTGTGTATTTGTGTTGGTGTCTCAGGAACCTGAGCCAAGTATCAAACCTTCACGTCCAGCAGCTGTGGTGCGTAGAATTTGTGTAACACTAGAATTAATCACTGAAATCATTTATATCTAGTATGTTTTAGTATAACCGTAAGTTCCTCTTCTTTCCCTCATTTTTGTGCATTTCTGAGCATGTATGTGTAATAATCTAGTCTGTGTTCATCAGGCAGGCTCTTTGATTTGTACTTAACAGAGTCCAAGGCCAGCTGCCAAGCCATCGTGCCCTTCCTCCCCTTTGGTTCAACTCCGCAAAATCGACCCAGTCACCTTTAGCCCCATGAGTAACATCTCACCCATTAAGAGACAAGAGAGCCACTGGTCAGACCATTTTGGATCTAAGCCCGGTGGTGTCTCTGCAGCACTGGTACAGCTCTACTCATACAAATGTGGTGGCTGCTTTTCCTACTTTTCCCTTTCTTTCTTGTCCTTCACTCGTGCTTCTCTCTGACACTTGGATCTGAATGGTGCATTGTCTCTGGTTAAAACATAAAGAGTTGAAACTCTCACAGTGTGTACCAGTATGGGGTTGTTAATGATCAATCTCTCAGTTGTGTGTGCAGCTGTTGAGGCTCTTTGCAGTAACAGTTGTGTGACAGCTGAACTGTTAGCTGGTTAAACAACCTTGACACACAGTCACACACATTGTTTGTGAGCAGGAGGAGTGCGCCCCTCCAGATGTCCTGCTGCATGAAAGGAGGCAGCAGAAAATCACTAGCTTCCTGTCCACATGCAGCCCTTTGAAGACGCTCAACTGCACGTCCATGCTGTCCAAGGATGTGTTAGTGAGACAGGTAGACTGTTACCCTGCAGGGACTGTGTTCTGTGTCACATTCACAAGGTGGTTCAGTAGTCAACATGGTGGTTGGCTCAGCCTTTTGTCTGAAGTGGTCACATGGTGGGAGGTGTCTAATATCAAGCAGGGCGCCCTCTGCTGGTCCAAGCATGCACCTACAGGTGGCTGCAGTGTGAAGTAATTGGGAGGATTTTCCCTTTGCATCTATGTTAGCTCTTTAAATCATGCTCTCTGTGCTCATTTTATCTTTCAGGTTGAGAAAATTGCAGCCAGCGAGCAAGCCCCCAAAGTGGAGGAGACTGACATTCTGAAGGAGCTGTTCCCCAATGACATCAATAGTCCAACAGGAATCACGTAAGTAACTGATAGTCATTAATGCTTTTTTCCTGTCTAAAAAAATGAGTCACCCTAATGTGATGTGTCCACCAGCAGTTGGATATCCTAAGCTATTCAAGTTAAGATAACTTACTGTAACAACAGAACGAAAGCTGTAACCAGACTTTAAAAGTTTTTGAACTTAAGCACTAACTGTGGAGGAATCTCACTCAAAGTTGTTTGTTTGTGTTGCATTTAAAAGTTTGGATTTAGACAGGTTCACAAATAAATGCAAGGGATTAAATAATTTTTTTTTAAAAACTACAGGCAGTCCAGAAAATTAGTAATGCACTTTCATAGAGACAGATTTGAAAAAGAACTGTCACAATCAAAGCAGCCGAGGTATTCTGAACTATATTTCCCTTTTAAGCAACCAGAAATGTGTTTTCATTGGGAAAATAAAGAGCGGAAGTTTGCCTCTGGCTCACAGTATTTTTGATCAAAAATTGCTATTGCCAAAACTGATTTTAAAAAAACATGTGGAGTCCCCTTATTGGCTCCCTTTGTGTAAATTGTTGTTTTTATGTTTTATACACGTATTCAGTACAACTTGTCCCATAGCTAATCAGCACACTCCACTAGTACCATACTGTGCCACTAATGTCACCAGTAACAGCAGTTTGGTTGTGATGTCAAAGCAAAGCAGAATTACTACAGGATTGTAATAGCGCCATCTACTGATAGTGAACTGTCAAAGTGACCTCCTAAGGGATCTGTATAAGCAGTGTATGTATATAGATCATTGCATAAATGGTAATCATGGAAGAGCTCATCCACATGAGTATATAAGTTGAAACTAGGGTTGTCAGTGGTTCACTGTTAATATTTTAAGCGCAGAATATTTTTGACCAGCTACGCATTTGTCGATAGCTCAATTTTGCTACTCTTCAGTTAAGTAGTAGTACTAGCTCTATGCTTCACCACAACAAAACTATATATTTATCCATGCTACACTGACAGATGTCCCGAGCAGTTGGTGTTCAATCCCAAACTAGCAACTCTGCAGCTGCCAGTCCATGCTCTTTACTTGGTCCGTACAGAGAGTTGAACCAGCAACCCCCCGGGCCTCAAGCTAAGTCCAAATGGACTGAGCTTCTGCCGCCCCATGGCTAATGATGCTAACATAGTTAACAGTGCTAAAGTGGATTCGTGGCTCAAAATTAAGCCACTTCCTCACCAGCATGAGCTGTTGGGACTCTGGAGGGTGGCCATCATTTTCTGAAGCAACCAGCAAATGAGCAGCGCCACTAGTTAGCACCTGCCTGGCTGGTAAGCAGTTTGAAGCAGCTACCTAACCAGTGGAGACCGGAGGGAATGAAGTGGGCACTATGTTTCCGCATGTTAACACAGCTAGTCAGCTGTCTGTCAGCAAAGTCAACAGAAAATAAAATGACATTTACATCACAAAACATTAAAATTCCACCACTTCTAAACGGATAGCCCTTTGAAATGTGGGACTGAAGCTCATTGAGTCAACAGAGCGCAGGACTAAACTGAAAGCACCTCTTTTATTTCAGGACTTTTTTCTTTGAAAGTTAACAAGTTTATTGCAAGGTTGGAAATCAGCACCAGCCTTGAAGATGATCTTCTTTCTGCATGGACCCCTATTATCCAACACCTGACCAAAAACAGGATTGGATGTGCGCACAACTACTCTGTCTTCTGCACATCCTCACGGTCGGACATAAAGTAATAACATTAAAAAATAGGGGCGGGGCTTTTACTCACCACAACTGCAGAGGCTCCCAGCTTCATTTGAAACAGACTACATTATAGATGGTCGTTATTTATTAATCCCTCTCTATCTTTATATTCTTGCTTTTTATCGACTCCTGTTGTCTTCATAAAGTTAACATATTGCGTTGTCATTTCAAACTCAACACTTCCTGATTTTCCTTCAAATTAAAAGCCCCTTATAATCTCAGCTGAGAGAATCCCTCTATTTTCTAAATACCATTGTGTAGTGTGTCATGTCTGCCGGCCAAGTCAAGGCCCGATTTTATGACTCCACAATTGTGTAATGTGACATAGTGACTTTCAGAACGGGCAGAAAAGTTGTGTAGTGTGTAGCAGGCATAATGCAAGTCCTGAGTCTGAAATATGTCTGTCAGTGAGTCCTCCTCCACCTTTTTTTATACTCCACCATAGACAACGGCAGCATTTCTTCTACCATGTAGCGAGCCACAAGCTCCATGGCTTCTTTCAGACTGATAGGTTTAACGTTATCTCCGTTATTAGAACCAAACGACAGCCGTTGCTGTTTTGGAGCTGAAGGACCAGCGTTCTAAAAGTAACGGAAGTAACTGGTGGCTTGTAGAAAATGTACTCAAGTATCTGATTACTCAAACAGCAAACTAATGTGTTAGGTTACTCATTACTGCAAAAAGTAATCAAAGTACTCTAATGTGTTACAAAGTAACACGTTATACCCAACTCTGGTAATACGTCAGTGAGAACAAGAACTAAGAAACAATGATGGATCTGTAATGTATCTTTAAGATTGTTTGCTGTGCTTTGAGAGACCAAAACAGTTCATCTCACCCTCAGAAACAATGACTGTGAAATCCTTGTCTTTTGCAGCGCCACCTGCCGACGACCCATCAAAGGAGCTGCCCGGCGTCCAATCAAGTCCAGTGACCTGTGGAACGACGAAAACTTCCTCTTCTCTCCAAAAACCACCAAGACAACCAGCTCCTCCTCCACCTACACAGAGAGCTGCATTGTCAACAGAGTCAGCAGCCTGCCCCCCTCTGCCTCTTCTACCTCCACCTCCTCTTTCATTACCACCTCCGCCTCCCCCTCCTCCAGGCTTCTGTCTGCAGCTCCCCCTGCAGGTCAGACCAAAGCAGCGCCCCGTGGCATGTCTGTGTGGATAAAGCTGTTCCTGCTGGCCATTGTGGCTGCCTTCCTGTTCCTGGTTTACCAAGCCATGGAGACCAACTCCATCAACCCTTTTGGCACCTCAGACACAGAAGTGGCCAGCAGTGGCAGCACAGCATAAAGAGCACAGGAAGAGTCTGAGGGAGAAACAGAAGCCTGCCTGCTTCTATTTTTTCTTTTTTTTTTCCAAGTGTGAATCTGCATTGTAGCCATTTTGTTCCTGGGCGCTGTGAAATCACCTGACATCTTTGCCCTTTTTTCCTCAAGATTTTGTCTTTTTCTTTCAATTTCTAAATCAGTTTTCAGTGAATACCTTAAGAGACGCGACTTAGGCGTTTCATTGACACTTCAGTGGTCTCCATGACATGTTGTGAAAGGACAGTGCCTCCTGTGCCGTCAGTCTGTGAGGTTACGACAAAGCCAGCCACACACAGTAGCTTTCATAGAAATATGTGAACTCACTTTTTATTGCCATGTTTTTTTATGTCATGTTTGTGTGTGTGTGTGTGTACGTATGCATGTATTGAATGCCTGTGGTTGCGATTTTTTTTCACACTTTGCCTTAGTGTCTGTCTCTGTTGGTCATTAACAGCCTTGAAGATGGAGTTTGAACCTGTATTTTTGTTTTGTACCTTACTTGACCATCTTTGTTAATGAGACAGGGAGGCTTGTTATTATAATCCAAATATTTCTGAATATTCTTAAACCCAAAACCAATATTTTCTTAATGTTCTCTTCTAATAAACTGAATGCCCCTATGTATTCTACTTTATTATGTATTCACTGTCACAAATACTGAATATCCACTCAATAAAATATTACGTTGTTACTGTGCCTGTAAGAGCATTTTATTCACAAAAATGTTGTGTGTGTACTGTTTAAAAAAACAAAAACACACACATTAAAAAAATGTAAACATTTTAAAGCAACAAATACATTTTTAGTGAGACATTTTAACTGAATTCTCCAAGCATTGGAGGAGGGGTTTGTGTGACCTTGGAAGGTGTAGGTCAGGGGCAGGGGCAATAGCTCCTGGTACAGACTCTCAAGGCAAAGAGGTGCCAGGGGTCGGACAGGACTAAGAGCCATCCATTGACCCTATATGAATCAGCCAGAAAGGAGCTGCAGCATTGTGCCAAAAAAGGGAAAATCGGGCCCTCTACAGGAGCCAGACTTGGGAGGGGAGTTCGCTGTGAGTGTTTGGACAGGTGCGACCTGTGCGGCTAAGCAAGGCACAGCCCGAAAAACCTACATGCAGACAAAAGCGGTTATGTAGGCATGCTGACCCCTGGCGTCATAGACCGGCCTTAGGGACATGGAACATCATCTTTTTGGTGGGGAACTGGAGAAGGTACTTGAGGTGGATTGGTATTGGTACCAGCTAGTGGTAACCAGTGACATCAGGTCCTCTGGCAAGAATCTATTGAAGGGCTATTCATTATTCTTCTTCAGTATTTGTTTAAGACAGCATGTTACAATGACTTCACCAGAAGCTCAGACTTTTGCATTTTGTTTTATTTTTTACACAAAAACTGTTATATATGGTATATTCCAGTAAATGTATGCTTTACTACTGTTCCAGCAAGGACATACTGGTCATAGTGTACAGACAGGGAGAGGAATGTGGTATAAATAGGGGCCCAGCAGCTCATTCCAGCCTCAGGGGCCCTACACAGCCTTTAATTTGCTGCTTAAAGGGGAAAACAGAGATCAATACACCCCTTACATCCCACAACTTTTCTCCATGTTAGATGTACAGTAGTTCTTCCTGTGACAATATAAAATAGATCTTAATGTGTCATCATCAAGATTCATTTTCTGAATCTCCAGATGGGCTTCGTCAGGCCCACGTGACACTATGAGGGGGGTTTTACACTCGCTCCTTTTCAGCCCTCTAAGCGGACTCAGACCTGTGACTCAGGTTTCGGTTCCCTTCAAGTCTGCAGTGCAGTTCACTTAACCTGTGCACTGTGAAAACAAAACACTCTGGGTCCGCTTACCATTGACAGATCACACGCTATTTCAGTGGGATGCATAATAGACACAACAGAACCATGGCCACAGGTAACAACAGCGTGACCAGTGGACGAGGAGCACTTTGGTCTGATGATGAAACAACTGCACTCCTTCAGATTCTGAACGAGGAAAACATCAAACAGCAACTGTCCACAACGCACAGAAATGCTAAGGTTTTCCTCAATTTTTAAGTGCATAACCACACTGCAGTGCCACATCAAAGTAAAAACAAAACAACACCAATATATATTATATATAGGCTATAGTGTGAGAAAGAGACTCCACCAGAGCTGAAGTGGACTAAAGAGAGATCTGAGTCCTCTTTCATATGAACTGACAATGTGAACGCAAAAAGAACTGAGTCCCTTTTCTGTCGGTCCACTTAAAGAGGACTGGTTCATTTGAAAAGAACCAAGTGTGAAAACACCCTAAGACAGGGGTGTGGACTCAGGTCACATGACTTGGACTCAAGTCAGACTCGAGTCACAAATTTGATGACTTTGGACTCAACAAAATTGAAAGAGACTTGCAACCTGACTTGGAGTTAACACCAATGTCTTGTGACTTCACTTGGACTTGAGCTGATTGACTTGAAAACACCTGATACCCTCCTCCAAGGCCAAAATTAAAAAGTATGCTATTTAAAATGTTCCACTAATTAATTCATTTCCGTATTTCATCTAATGTTAACGTTATCACTCCCAGGAAGTCCACATTTAATTCCCGAGGTCCACTTTGTATGAGCCAACCTCACAACATCCAATTGATTTACAGGAGAGAACCACGAAGAACTAATGGAACGTTAACACCAGTTGGAAAGGGGATAGGCCCGCCAAAGATAATTTTGTTTGCGTATAAAAACCACATGGTTATCAAGAACAAACAAATAGCAGTATGCAAAAGTGCGGATTGAAAATCACAGACAGACGCAGCAACGTCCAACTTCGTACAACATTTGAAGTTATTAGCTTAACAGCTTAGTAACTTTTTAACAATCTTGTTAACAAAAAGTATAAACTTTAAAAAGCATTCAGGCTTTTGTAAATTAAATTAATACTCTTGTTAAAATGGCATTACATGTGGTGAAGAGCACATTATGACTTGTTCAGCACTCGAAATTGAAAGTTCAGGACTTGGGACTTGTCAGACTTGACTTGGTACTGGACTTGGGACTTATGTGCAAAGACTTGAGACCTACTTGTAACTTGCAAAACAATGACTTGGCCTCACCTCTGTTATAAGGAAAGGTGAAACTTTTGCCATTTTCCAGATTCTGATTACAAAATCAGAGTCTGGTCTTTTTTCTATGTCAGCAATTTTATTTGTTTCTGAGTGACAAACAACATAATGACATTTCTTTATAAGAGGTGAGGGAGCTCCACTCCACTCATGCTGTGACACCGAATTTACCCATCCTCCACCTCAAAGGCTACTAACCACACCTCACGTGTAACCAGGTGTGCGGTGACGTCACTAAGTGATCACCTGTAGAGGGGGCTTCACTCTCAGCCTTATTACTGAGGACAAGAATAGAGACAACTGCTAACAGGTAATCCAATTTGTCATCTGGGTGTCATTCTCCGTCACACACACATCTCTCCCCTATTTTTGAGTGCTACACGCGCTCACGTTTTTATTTACCCGAGGGGGGAAAACTTTAACCTTTGTTCAAAGAATTCCATTGCAAGTTCCTACAAGCGCCGCCTTAATTTATCATCTATCTAATGTGCGATTGGACCAGAGATGTTGATTGGCAGCTCTGCGGCGTTTTCCTACAGGACAGAGAGGCTGAAGGACCCGCCCAGGCTTCTCGGTGACGTCACGAAAGGACAAATCGGTTTACCGCGAGGTCATTCGGCCTCTCCGAGCAGCCGGTTGCAGCTAAGCGGAGTCGCCATCTTAAGATACTGAGAGAGTGAGTGCAGTTATTCATTTAAAACACTACATATGAAATATAACACAACCGCGTCTTAATGGAGGATATGGTTAACGTGATCGTGGCTTCTGTTAGCTGTTTTGTTCATGCGACTTTTACCTCTTTTGTTAACAGGAGACCTTGCTCCTTGTGGAGCGGTCAAGTTAGCTTAGCACGTAAGGTAGCATAGCATTTTAGCATCCGCTATGCTAGAAAAGGACAAGGGGAATACGGCTACATGAATGTGTGGGCACACCGTTCCAGTTGGGTGTTACAACAACGGCCCATGAGTTTACATAGGCGTTGTTTGCGTATTAGTGTAGCTTAGCGTTAGCTGTGTTTTCATTCAATAAGCTAGCTAAGTATTTCCTGTCGGCGGTCATTCAGACGTTAAGCTAACAGGCACGTGACATGGCATCCCTTGGTTCAAGTGTCAGTGTGTGTGAGAGAGTCACATCCGCAGCTTAGCTCAAGCTAACACTCTGCTAACTTGTTGCTCATTGCAGCGCAGCTCCGCCAGCAGGCAGGACACCACCATGTACCCGACCGCTTTGACGCATCTGGCCCGGGCCAACCCGTTTAGCGCTCCCCTGTTCACCCTCCAGAAAGTGGAAGAGCCCCAACAGAACCTTCATGGACAGAGCACCCGCAGACTGGCAGCAGCCGCCACCGCAGAAGGTAACCCTGGCGCAGAGTCCGTAGGCTGGCTAAAGGGCTAGCGTTAGCTGAATTAGCTTAGCCGACCAGATTCGCCGGGTTGCGGCCAACCTCATTGCGTAATTCAGTGAAAATACGTGTATTGTCATGTAAAAGAGCCAGTGTACGAGTTGTGTGTTACCTTTAAATCTTTAAATGCCTACAAATGATTAAGGATACGATTGCTGAGGCAGTTAGCCGCTAGGCCTTTGCTGCATACAAGCTGCCTGTGGAGGACAAGGAAGGACAAAGTGGTATCTTGCCTTTGCACTGCAGCAAACTGTACTTGACATGTCGTAGTTTCTTGCTAACGGTGGATGCAAGATGAGTGAAACTGTTTTATTACTGCTAGGAAATAATATGCAGAACTACAGACTAGTCGAGAAATAGCAGTGACCCCTGGCTGTTGGCTGCTCAGGGGTTGACCAGAACATAATGTCCCATCTTGAAATATTTATCACAGGTTGTTAAAACGCCATCTCAACACTACTTAAATTCATTATTCAACAGTTATGCTGCTATGTGTCAAGTGTCAAAAGCCAACAAGGAGGCCCATAAATGTTCTGTTAGTGCTCCACAGGCTTCAGCCACAAGTCTGCAACTTCTTGACCTCTTGTTATTAAGGCAGTCGATGCCCAACCGTTTCTTAAAGAGATATTATGTTGCTCTGCCCCAGAATACAGGGGGCTGTGCTTTCAGTCAAGCATTTATCACATGAAAACACCAGGTTGTGGAGCAAAGTCAGAGTACTTATTTCATAATGCTTTCCTTTCCTTTCTTTAGTGTTTGTTCAATGCATTTATAAGTTTGGCTTTATTGTAACAACACAGCAATCTTAAGAGAGAGTGATACATCTTAATTGTGTTTGCATCTTGGGAGTGGATGAAATTTGTCAAGATTGAAGAGCATATTTAAGAGTTTACTTGGCTTTGTTTTCAGACTAAACAGTGGCTGTTAGGCAGGTTTAAACCTGTCACACAAGGGCAAGTCAAATAATAAGTTACCTCCCCAGTACAGCTTGTAGCTTGTCAGACATTCTAGCTGGTTTGAAATAGCAGATAACACGTTTCTAACTCTAGCAAGTTAGACATCTCAAGACTCAAAGAAAGTGTCATCCTTTCTAAACTTAAAGATGCCCTGCTCTTAAAGTTTCACCTGTGTTTCTTCAAAAGGAGACAGTTGTGAGTTCGGCTCTCAGAAGTATTTCATCCTGTGTGGCTTTGGTGGGATTCTGAGCTGTGGCACCACACACACAGCTGTCGTTCCCCTCGATCTGGTCAAATGCAGAATGCAGGTCTGTCTTCTGTGGCTCGGCGCCTTGTTTTTTTTTTGTTTTTTTAACGTCGTGACCCATCCACCCATGAATGGTTTTTCTTTTTTGTGTGTTCCTTTGAAAACGCACCAATTTGCATGGGAGAAATACCATCAGCCCAGCTGTAGGTTGTTTTTTGTCATTGTGTATTGATTCCCATAAATCTAATGTGTGGGAGTGATCCTAACATGGTTGCATGATTTTGCACCAGTGTTCCTATGTGTTCAATGATTTCCACCCACCTCGCCACCCCCACTCACTCCACAGTAGAGGACTTTTGTAGGTGAAGGTCAGGAGTGTCAGACCTGAGGGAGAATATGTACCGTATGTCGACGGTGCTACTTGACAGCATCAAGGTGTCTTCTCGGGTTGTCTGAATGTATAAATGACCTATGAGATACGACGCAAATTAATGCAGATATCAGTGAGCCATTGATTATTCATTAAAACACTGACTGATTAACCTTGTACTGTCAGGGATTATTGTCTGGAAAAAGTAAAAGTACATTTGCTTCAATACAGGTATTCAGTGATGAAGAAAATAATTTTGTGTGTGTGTGGGGGGGGGGGGGGGGGGGAATAAAATATGCATTCATTGCTGGTAATTTTTTTTTATGTCAGCCTTAGGTTTATTTAATGATAAATTGTTAAATCACAAATTTGTAGGAACATAGTGGTGATTTGCATTTTTAGCCCTTTTACTACCAATCCCTTGAACCTGTGCTGATTTCTTCCTTTTAGGCAGCCATTGTTGCCTTAACAGTGTGATTTTAAAACACAGATTAGGTATTTGTATCAAGTTTTAAGTAAACTAAGTTGCATAGTTTACTGAGGTTAAATGAAATATGTGGCTGCATGTAAGGTAGCAAACAAGTCTAGAAACTTGTGGTATGCTTTTCTAGTAAATGGCCAAACTTGCAAAACACCACAAAGTCCATGAAATTTTCATATTGAAATCACTTTGTAAAATTATTTTACCAACCGTTGGTGTGTGATCCTAATAAATGGTGGCATGTTAGTGGCAGAGTCACCTGTAATGGGAGAGTCCTGGCACTGAATTCAAACAGTCCAGTAAGGACACGAGAAAACTGGCCTCAAAAAAGTTTGGCAGTTTTCTTTCAGTGGTGACAGCTCTCCCATTTGTGACTCTGTTTTGGTGTTGATTTTTGTCCTGTGTTGCATGTGACCCTGCATGTTGCATGTATGTTGTGTGTCCCCTCCCTTCTACCACAGAGTTCAGCTGTGAGTTTGGCTCCCAAAAGTACTATGCCCTGTGTGGCTTTGGGGGTATCCTGAGCTGCGGCCTAACACACACAGCGGTGGTGCCCCTCGACCTTGTCAAGTGCCGCTTGCAGGTTTGTATGGAAGCTGAAACACACAGTAGCAGCGTGTAGCCAGCAGCTCTTCCAACCTCTCAGCCCCATGGCGTCATGTAAGATCATTAGTATAGTGGTAGTTGTGCACAACATTGAAATAACTCAAATAATTAACAGTGAGATTGCAATTTGTTGTGCAAGAGAAACCCTATTCACTATTTTGGTGTTGCTAGCCTCATGGCACTGTTAATTATTCATACTTCATACAATTTTTTGCAACTTCAAAAGTTTTTCTAAATTTCAATTTGAAGTCAGTAGCCTAGTTGTTTAGAAGATAATTCCTATTTAGCAATTAAGTGTTTTGAATTGGAAACTTTTGGAGTAGTTTGACCCTTTTGTCCTGGTGAGTTAAACAGGTATTAAGGGCCGTCCACACCAAGAAAGATAACTAACGTTAACTATAACGATAACAATGGTAGCATCCACACCAATGAACGATATCATTGTGTTGCTAGGTTACGACAAACACACTGCACGGTGCAGTCGGCAGGGGAGCAGAGTGATGGATAAAATGGATATTGATGACCTGTTGTTGTACTTTGCGAGAAAGAAAAAGAAAATCAATTTTCTGCTTGCTCCACCTGTCTGTCTGTAAGCTCCATCTGTCATGAGACAAACATGAATGAAGACATGCAGTTTATTGTGTTTCACCGTCGACAAGCTGTCATTACGCGCGATAATTACGCACGGCTGCGCGCTCTTTATAACTCAGTGTGAACCTATATTGCATAATAAAGATTTGCCCCCCTTAGTAACGTCATCCTGGCTCCTGAATTTTATGAATGGAGGAGAAAAGAGGAGACGCATTCCCCTGCAAAATGTATTTTATTGCAGTTATTTACCCGGTATTTGCGAAACAAAATCACTGAAGTTAAGGTTCAGTCACAAAACTATATTGTTACGGATCTTTGCATATTTTTAAGTGGGTGTATGGAAATCCTGGAGCTTTCTTAGTGGGTACACGTGACGTGATGAACGTCTCGACCTGTCATTTCAGATGGATTTTGATTGGCTGTCAGTGTTTCTGTCGTTCATGAAATCGCCCTGAAAGTGATCCAAATGATATCGTCCACCACTATCGTTGTCATTATAGTTGTAGTGTGGACGCTGCCAAACACTTGAGTTTAGAACGATTTTTAAAACTGTATATTTATAGTTATAGTTCTTGGTGTGGACGGCCCTTTACACAGAATCACCGGAAGAAAGTGTTACACAAAAAAATCACTCTTATACCACACTTCTGTAGGCGTTGTACCTAGTTTAAAGATGGAATTTCGATTACCAGTCATGACTTTAATAAATCTGTTCAGCTAATATAGTTTCAAATGTCTAAATTGCCGTTTAGAAAGAAATACTTGCAGGGCAAATATATTTAACAGTTAGGGAAAATGCATCCTTGGCAACACAAACAAGAAAAACACTAGATTTTCAAGTATTGGCACATTAATGGCTAGCCATCCTATAAGCCAACACATATCTGCCCCAAACACCACATCCTAGAGTTGCAAATAATTCAATGACATTCTTCATCAACTTTAATTCTTCTCCTCAGGTGAACCCTGATAAATATAAGAGCATCGGCAACGGCTTTGCAGTGACAGTTAGGGAAGATGGTGTCAGAGGCCTGGCAAAGGGCTGGGCTCCCACCTTCATCGGCTACTCCATGCAGGGACTGTGCAAGTTTGGCTTCTACGAAGTGTTCAAGGTCATCTACAGTGACTTGCTGGGAGAGGTGAGTCCTGATACCACAGTCAAAACTAGAGTTGGGTTGATTTCTGTTTTGCTAGTCCGGTTCGTTGTATGAGCTGAAACCATTTGGAATGTTGACAGACCGGCTGAAGCAGAATTTGTCGGTATGTCACATTTTGGCAAATTTAAAAGTAGCCTATTAAAAAACCTGTGCTGGTGGCATTGCAGCGCTAAATCCAACTTGAATTGCGTTTGTAATAGGAAATATGACACTGGTATTAATTTAATATTGTGGTTGTTCACAGGCTGTGTGCAATTTACTAATGACCTGAGGCCACTAACATGAAAGAGCTTAAATTTAAGTACAGGTGGGACGGTGAACGAGTAGCACAAGTTGTTAGTTATCCAAACAAACGGGAGTGGTGCAGTGCACTGTTTTGAGCTGAACTTTTGTCAGACAGACACCCTGTTTATATCTGTTCCTGTTACTTACTTTGAAAGCGCCGCAATGGACGAAGAGCGGCTGATTGATGAAATGGAAATGAGGAGTTACCTGTGTGATAATTCCTAAACAAAACCTAAAGTGGCAGCTGGCTGTAGGGAGATCACCAGATAGCTGAAAGTTTTTTGTACACGACCACTGCTAATATCATCCTACTTGCTGTTGACTAAATTAGTCATCATTTCCAGTAAATATAATATTCTATTTAAAATGTACAACAGTGCAAAAACAGCTAGATAGCTACTCACCCATCTTTTATGTGGTTTCTGTCTCCAGTCTTATCTTCAGCACGCAGCTGATAGGTACATGGTTTGTCTACATCACGTAACGGAAGCGCATATTTAATGGATTCAATGTGCAGAGAGAGCTTCCATGTTACATGATGTGATCCTTGATGCTCAAAGTAGGACAAGTTATCATCTTCCACTCAGGAGCTGCTGCAGAGTCAAGTGCGACACCTAGCAGTAAAATTCTATAGTCCGGTGTTGGGTGTAATATCAAACCAGTTTGAACTGCAAGCCAAGCTGCCAATAACATTAACTCAGCTTGTTTAGGATTTAGACATACAATGTCTAAAATCCTTCGAGTCTAAAGAAGGGTAAAAACTACCAAGTTCTAAGCTGTGATTGCAACATGACTTCAAACTGTTAGAATTACAGTTGTTTAGATTTGCCATTAAGCAGCTGAACTGTTAGATCACATTCGGTTTCCACCAGACTGCAGTTACAGAGATGGGTACATTTGTTTTTTTAATTGGTGCTAACACTTGCCAATCGGTATTCTCACTGATACATCAACAAGCAATTTGCCGTTTCTACTTGTGGTGTTTCTTTTGGTGATTTTTAAGTAAAGAAACATATTTCTACTTTTGGCTGGAAAAAAAATCCGGACATTTTCATTACTGCTTTACTGCCATAAACTAAAATAAGATACAGTTCCTTATTGATAAGAAATATAAAGGCTCTAGACTGCAACTGTTGAGAGACAGTGGAACATTTAAGAGCTGAGAGTTGCTTCATTCTCTCTGCAAAAAGACCATCAGGCTTCCACATCTATCTGGAGTTACTAATATTACATTTGATGTCCAAAGTGAACTTTATACCTAAGACACTATCTGATTAAGTGTTGCCCTGAGTTCTGGTTGAATCGTAACTACTTTTTTTTTTTTTTAAAGATATTTTTATGGGCATTTTTTGCCATTTTAATTGATCGGATAGTGAAGCGTGAAAGGGAGAGACATGCAGCAAAGGGCCACAGGCTGGAGTCGAACCTGGGCCGCTGCGGCAACAGCCTTGTACATGGGGCGCCTGCTCTACCACTAAGCCACAGACGCCCCTACTCGTAACTATTCTGGGCACGAGTCACAAGCTGACCTACTAAAGCCAAGTGTCTTAAAGTCGTCATAGTAAATCAGAGGGGTTGTTAGTATGGCCATAACCTGCATGCAGCCAGGAGGCTTTTATGTAGGTTATGGTCATAACACTGTCTGGAAGCTGTATTATGCCAGAAGTATTGCTTTTTTTAAAAACTGTTTTTACCTGCTGCTGGGGGACAAAAGGGAGAACCTGAGTGATGTATGTCTGTCACTTAACCTGTCTGACCATTTGTTGTGTGGTTTCACCCCACAGGAGAACACCTACCTGTGGAGGACATCGCTGTACCTGGCTGCCTCAGCCAGCGCAGAGTTCTTTGCAGACATTGCCCTGGCTCCCATGGAGGCTGTCAAAGTTCGTATTCAGACCCAGCCAGGCTACGCCAACACCCTCAGACAGTGTGTCCCCAAAATGTTTGCAGAGGAGGGACTCTGGGCGTAAGTCTAATACCTTCTCACTATTCCTCAGCATTCTGTTTTGCCATCAGTCACTGTGGGTAAGTTATTTTGAATGGCTGCGAGGTTATTCAGATACAGGAATGGTTGAATTAGTAGTTGAAAAATAGATGAATAGAAAATGGATTTCTGATGGCAACACGCTCCTTAGATCCACCTCTGGAGGGTGCTTTGCTCTGAGCACAGCCCCTCAGCAGCTTGCTGGCTGTACAGTTGGAGGTGCTTGAGTCATTGGCGTGTGAGAACAGTCTACCTGTCCCCCAGCCCACCGCAACACTGGCAATCCTGTCATCTATAGACAGGGAACTTCCACTGCTGCAAGCCTGGGGAACGGACACAGTTCACATAGTTTATAAAACAAAAGCATTGAAGAATGTGGTTGGGTTTTAATGATTCTCCTAATAAAAGGTAACTTACACAAACATAATGTATTCTTTTGACATTAAATGTGGGTCCATTCAGAATGGACCACAAGTGGCTTTAAAATGTGTGAAGTTTGGAAGAAAAAAAAAGCGCATTATTTTTAAGTACAGTAAAGTTCTGGCACTACGTTTTTACTGTTGAAGTGCCGTTTCCTGCTGTAAAGTGAGTGACTAAGGGACAGCGACTTGACAGACAGTGAACTTGATCAACAGTATCGCCAAACACAAGTACGAGACTGAATGTATTAAACTGTGTGGACCTTGAACTAATGACGAAGGAGAAATCTGGACCTCGTGGGGGGGACCAATTGAGAAGCACTGCCCTAAAGGAAGGCAGTTTTGGAAAAAAGTTGGGAAGACTGGTCCATAGAGGTGGCTACAAGGGAGACAAAAATCTCATGCCCATATAAAGACTGCAAGTGAACCTATGGTTTCCTTATTTTATTTTTTTTTCTTTACATCTGACATCTGTACGAGAATGGTGATACATGAATATGTAGATATGTGACACTTGATGCTCCTTTTGAACTCGCATCTCCTCCTTCCTTTCACTCCAGTTTCTATAAGGGTGTGGTACCCCTGTGGATGAGGCAGATCCCCTACACCATGATGAAGTTTGCCTGCTTTGAGCGCACTGTGGAGATGCTCTACAAGTATATTGTTCCCAAACCCCGTAGTGAGTGCAGCAAACCTGAGCAGCTGGTGGTCACCTTTGTGGCCGGTTACATTGGTGAGTAACAGATCATCTGACAAGGTCACTACAAATCATGATGCTCATTAAAGCTAGGAAAGTAATCAGTCAATAATGCTGTAACGATGAGGATGTGATGAAATCATCACAAATTTGACATTTTCTAGCAATATTCAAATATTTCTTACTTGTGTAATCACATAAGCAATGCTATGAGTTTCAGTAGTGTATCATTAAACCTGTGTTAAATATGACTGTATAGACAGGGGAGTTGCACAGCTGCACACTCCAGTTCTCTGATGTGTTTTTGTTTGCTCTGTGTGCAGCTGGTGTGTTCTGTGCCATCGTGTCTCACCCTGCTGACTCTGTGGTGTCTGTGCTGAACAAGGAGAGTGGCAGCACTGCTGCCCAGGTCCTCAAGAGGCTGGGACCCAAAGGTCTGTACCAACACCAGTTTACTGTAACTTAAGTAGCATCATAGTGCAGCATAAGGCTTTGATCAACACGCTCCTTAGATCCACCTCTGGAGGGTGCTTTGCTCTGAGCACAGCCCCTCAGCAGCTTGCTGGCTGTACAGTTGGAGGTGCTTGAGTCATTGGCGTGTGAGAACAGTCTACCTGTCCCCCAGCCCACCGCAACACTGGCAACCCTGTCATCTACAGACAGGGAACTTCCACTGCTGCAAGCCTGGGGAACGGACATGCTGCTGGTCTAAGAGCAGCTGAAAAACTAATGCTGTGTAGATGTCACTGTAATGGAAACACTGTAGCATGTTGTAACTAACAGGAGCAGCCACAATACAAGAAGCCTACAAGAATAATCAAATCAATTGCATTTTCAGTCCTTGAGATACATTTTCCCACAGTAAATATGACTGAAGTGAGATGAAAATGCTGAGAAGTTATCAGATAAAACAGATGTTGCCCAAATTTTCCTTTTAAGGACATAATGTAGTTGATAAAATTGTAATAAATTGCAGTATATCAAAATGTATGTTATCACAATACACAGCATATAGCAAAATGTTTGAAATCACAATATTGCATCTTGAGTATCATAAGTTGTGGTGATTCACACCCTAATTTTCACTCCTGTCCCATCCCACTCCCAAGAAAAATTCCTGCCCTGTCTCTCATCCCAGGAGAATATCCCCCATCCCAGCTAGTTTCCATGTTGTGATTTTTGATAACAAAGAAAATAGTGTTTATTCATATATAAGTCTAGCATATTCCATAAACTATACAGTGTAGTTTAATGCTGAAGTAACTATTAACCTAATGCCCTAAATAGCTTTATAGTACATATATGTCACAATATTCTTAAAGTAGTTTTTTGTTTCGTATTTTTTTAATTTAATTACTTACTGTATGTTTATTGCATACAATTAACGTACAATGAATACATTAAACACGCAGAGATTACTTGTACGTGAAACCCTGCTTGGTAATTAACCTTATTCTGATTCTAACGGCTACAACCATGCAGGAAATAAATAGCACTGAGCTTATTCACTTGATGCTGACACATGGGAATTACCACAAATGAACATTAGCATCTCACTCATGATATTATCTGATTAAAACAACATGGCTCACACTTGCTATGCTCTGTGGAAACCAACTGATAGCTGCTAGCTTCACATTGCCAGCTCAGTATTATTATGATTCCCATCTTGCCTGCTCCCACTGACTTTTTTGTCCTGCCTTGCCATGTGATCAGTGGTGAAATTGAATCCCATCCCATGGAAATCCCATGACCAACAGGATTCCTGAAAAAGTGTCAGCCTCTAGCTTGATGTATAGATTTGTAAATTGTCAGATTATGTTGTACAGTTTGTACTGGAGCAGCACTGCCTTCATGCCATGTGCACAGGACCACTGTCATGCTGGATTCACAAGGTTTTTGGCATTGATATGAAGTATCTTGGTTTGTCCTTTGTTAAATTCAATGTATTAACCAAGATAGACATGTTTTTAGTTTTTCTGTAAGTTGATCCAAGTACTCACCCCTGTTGTGAGGTGGACAAAATTCTAAAACTTAAGGGGATTCTTTCTGTTTGTTTTTTCCTCCAACTCTGAAAACTGTTACCATAAGTCAGATAATTGATGACACTCAGTCATGCTGCTCACTCCTGGGTCAAGGGTTTTCCATTGATATGTTGAATGACATGCAGAGTTTTATAAACCTCATACTATTATCTGTAAGTGATAAAGTGCTCCCAGTGCTGTGTGGATTGTGTTGTGTTGAACCACAGAGTTTACAGTGAGCTCAGCAGTGAGTCTGAACCTGATGTGTTTGTGTCCTGCGCAGGTGTGTGGAAGGGTCTGGTTGCCCGTATCATCATGATCGGTACTCTGACCGCCCTGCAGTGGTTCATCTACGACTCCGTCAAGGTCTACTTCCGCCTGCCCCGCCCCCCTCCCCCCGAGATGCCAGAGTCCCTGAAGAAGAAGCTCGGCCTCACAGAGTAACCTCCCCCTCCCTCCATCCCCCCACTGAGCCGAAGCCTCCAGCCGACACATCTGAACCCCAACTTCTACAGCGCACACAGCAGTTTTCTATATTTATGTCCTCAGCTCCTGCTGCTCTGCACAGAGCGCAGGGCTGCTGCTACTCATGTATATTTAAAACAGAAAAAACAAGCAAGGAAAGAAGATGGATGTGATGCTCTGGGCTTTCCATGAGTCAGACAGAAAATATTCCTCTGTAGAAATGCCCTTCTGGTTTTATTGATTCCTGACATTAGAATGCCATTAGAATAAGGTTGACATTCTAATAAAAGACTTAAATTCCCTGGAAAACATTTGCATTTTGCTTTTCTTTAACATATCTGGTTTATACATTTAATTGCATTTGATCAATTTAATAGATTACAAGCCTCGGATGAATCCTGGTCATGCATCTTTGTTCTGTACTTAAAAACAGTCCACTTTTACTCTGAACATAGCAGTATTCTGAATGTGGATATTCCAAATGTACCTTTTTCCAGTCAAGACGAGGGACGTGCTGATATTCAGGGTTTGATAGAATTCTTTGGGCATGTACAACACATTGGAAATATGTTTATCAATTGAGGTTTTTACTGCAGTTTGTGACACAAGCCCTCTTTTTTGTTTACGGTCAGCTCTGTGTCACAAACCATCTAGCCGACAGTTTGCAGTGCAAGGGTGGAGACACGTCCAAAGAAAAGCCGACATTACTGATCCGAAAAAGAAACAAGCACTTAAGGATCTGCTCTAATATCACATTTACTTTAAGAAGGTGGTTGAAGGAATGAAAGAGGAAAGCTGTGTTTGCACGGTCCAACAAGTCCACCACTGAACTCAAAATGGCACAAGCTAAAGCTTTTTCCACTTCTCCATATCAATGAGATAAATGGCATGTTTAGAGCAGGTTAATCTGTGTATGCACAGCTGCATATAAACAGAAATATTAGTGGAATATAACATTTTATTAGCCATTTAAACAGCTTTCTAAGAATATTGTGTTTTTGGAATAAGAACAAAATATTTGTGAATGTAAACACAGTTATTAACTTCTGTATCGTTGGCAGCCAGAGCTGTTTCTGTACCTTACAGGGAAAATCAGTGTGACTTGATGGAGCTATACAATACATCAGAATGAACAACCAATCAATCCTGTAGCGTTTACAGTCAGTATTACTCTCTAAAACACACAGTGTGTCCTTAACAAACATGTTGGGTGCATTTTCTTTATTATAAAACATTTGCAAAGCCGAAGTAAGAATCAGTATTGAAATACCAGCATTATATTGCTGGCCTGCAGTCTTCTTTCTCCCTATCTCTGCTGGCACATTGTAGCTTATCTTGGCATGATACCGCCACCAGTTGATCAGTGGAACATTGTGAAACTGAGTGTGTACACACAAAAGGGGCACCTACTCATCAAAATACACAGTTGTGTGCTTGAGGTGATGCAGCACAGATTCTTCAAATCCGGCTGTAATCAACAGCACTACTTAAGTACAAATGTTTTTCTGGGAGCCTCCCTGAGTGACTGGCAGAAAATGCATGACTCATCCTCCACCATAAATTAGCCATCAGATTTTTAAAAATTTACGCTTGATGTTTGAAAGTTAAAGACAAATTCTTTGGTTTAAAAAAGCCTCAGTTCTTCACTCTTGTCTTGAAGCAGGCTAGTTAGTGTAAGCTTTTATTATTTGCCAGATTTGAAATAAGACATAGAGAATGAAGTGATTTTGGTGAAATATCATTTGTAAACTGGGATTTTTTGTTTTGTTTTGTTTTCTGATGGAGGTGTTTGTCGCACACAATGTGTCGAAGAACCTTCAGAGATTTGTAAATCCAATAGTTGTTTTTACAGTTATGATACGGCTATGATAAATAATGGAATTTTTTTAAAAGAAAACATGTCTTCTTAACCCGCCGAGAGGTTTTAAAGGCATTTTTTTCTGTAAAAATCTGTGGCAAAATAAATACAATTTACAACCATTTATATTTCTATGCCCTTACCCCCAATGAAAAAAAAACAGTCCCTCCCCAACACTAAAAAAATTAAATTAAAAAACTTTTTGCACCACCCTTTGTCCCTCATAAGTAACCAACAGTTTTTTTGTAGGGCACACTAATCTCTTAAAACATATCTGCATATGTGTGCAGATATTTTCTTCCTCTTGTTGTCAGACCGATAGCTGATGGGTTCCAAGACTGATGACAACCAGTTCAAGCAGGTGTCAGGAGTCTGCTGTCTGATTTTCATGCCATACAGAAAGGTGTTGTCACAAAACACAAAAACACATGTAAAATCTAAAACGTTTGAAAACGGTCGTCAAAAATGTCTTTAAGTATTCATATCTTGTAGTTACGGGTGAAAACTTTCACAACTGTGTAGGCTGTGCTTCTTTTAGTGGGAATATTTCAAATGCAATTTCTCTGGTGAAGCACCACCACAATTTAGTTCAGTACTGGGCTAAACTGGTTGCCATCCTAGTGTGGCTCCTGCTCTCACAGGCTGTTCTCATTTTCTACCACTAGAGCGTGTGCGTACCTCACTATTTACTGTTCAGTGGACATGCAGCTCCACTATTCAGCTGACTTGAGCAGAGATACAAGTGGGATTCAGATCCTTTCTGTAAGTGGCAAAAATGTAAAAGTAATCCATCAGAACAGTAAGAATATTTACTTGCATTTATTTTTATCCTTAAAGTTGGGACGCTGTTAAAGATTAGATTAAAAAACTTTATTAATCCCCAATATGGAAACTCATCTGCCACCAGAATCAACTCCTGCAGACAAAAAACAGTGTACACAGTACATTCACAGTACACAACAAATACACATGCATGATACATCCAATAACACCATAAAAAGCCATTTGAGGCATAATCAGAAGCTGAGACTAAAAGTTTTCGTTAAAAATCTGACAGCTGCTGGAATAGAAGAATGTCTGAGTCATTCAGAAGAACACAGAGACACTCTGAGTCTCTCGCTGAATGAGCCTCTGAGTCTGTTAAAAACACAGATGTGAACTTAAATAAAAAGAATGGAATAATTTGCAAATCCTTTTTTACATATATTCAGTTGAATACACAGCGATGACAAGATATCTTACTATATCTTATCTTACTATATAATAATGACGGAAACTCAGTTTTTTTTTCTGATTTTTACTAAACTTGGTAGATATGTAGAACAGGACGCCTCAAGGTGACTGGAGAAATTTAACTCTAATTGGCAACTGGGTGGCGCTATAGCAACAGAAAAATGCTTAAAAATGGCTAAAATGCAACCGATGGCTGTGGCTCCCTCTGTTTGTTTTTTCTAATTTTTGGTATGACTAAGTCATGGTATGGTATGCTGTACATAATCATGGAAACTGTCAGTGTGTCATTCTGTCAGTCAGTCATTCATTCTGTCCCATGTTTTTCTACTCACTGACGTGGTCATTCTACGTGAACCTGCACATAGGCACTGAGGACTGGCATAGGTAGAAGGTGACAAAGCTACCAATGGGTATGGACTAGTTTAATATTAAAATGATAAACTTAATTGTTTTTAGTAAATATACACTCATTCTGAATTTGATGCCTGCAATAGGATCCAAAAAAGTTGGGACAGGGACATGTTTATCACTGTGTTACATCACCTTTCCTTTTAACAACACTCAGTAAGTGTTTGGGAACTGAGGACACTAACTGCTGAAGTTTTGAAAGTGAAATTCTTTGCCAATCGCTCAATGTACAAATTTAGTTGCTCAACACTCCAGGGTCTCCATTGTTGTATTTTACACTTTATTGTGTGCCTCACATTTTCAATGGGAGACAGGTCTGAACTACAGGCCGGTCAGTCTAGTACCTGCATTCCCTTTTGCTACAAAGCCACACTGTTGTAACATGTGCAGAATGTGTCTCATTGTCTTGTTGGAATAAGCAGCGATAGATGGCAGCATATGTTGGCAGTAACTGTTTTTGAAATCTAAGCTGTAGAATTTTTAAAAAGTGATCATGTCTATCCTGAAAGAAAAGAGAACAAGGTACAAAATGATGAAAAGTTACACCACCAACAAACCCTTATTTAAGGGTCTGTTTCAGGTCTCTGTAGCTTTGGCTGAATTTCGGTCAGTATTTTTGATTTGCATGCATCCACTGTACCTGCCAGTGTGTTTTGTGTTATACCACCACGTCCATGTGACGCTGGTGCTAACAGAGCTCCTGGTCAAAGTTAGGTTAGGAGAAGGGCGTCGTGAAAATCATGCACTACATTTCAAATTGGGTTAGAAGCAGCTAAAGTGTGTGCGAATGTCACATGTGGAAAGAGGAAAGTGAGCAGGTTTACCTGCTGCTGCACACTGAGATCTCCATCAGCTTATGTGCTGTAGCCTGGTCTGGGTCACAGCACACACACACACACACACACTCTCTCTCTCTCTCTCTCTCTCTCTCTCTCTCTCTCTCTCTCGCTCTCTCTCTCTCTCTCTCTCTCTCTCTCTCTCTCTCGCTCTCTCTCTCTCTCTCTCTCTCCCCCTCTCTCTCTCTCTCTCTCTCTCTCTCTCCACACAGTCTGCGGATGTACCGCTGCTGTCATTAGAATCCATTTGTTTGTTTATAAAATGAGCAGTTTGTACACAGGCAACAATAGTGCTGTCTCTTGTTGCAAAGAGGTTACATCTCAGCGCGTGTGTTTGCACCTAACAGGGCAAGGTTGCAAGGGGTTATGGGAAATGGATTCCATTTATGTGCTGCCTATTTGTGAGATCATAATGTCATTTCTGTCTCATCGAATAAAACATCGACACTATGAGGGATAAAAAGGTTTCTCAGAGCTGTGGTTTGCACATCTCCTCTTTTGGGGTCTCATCACAGCAGTAATTTCCACATTTAGTGATAACCTGTAAATATGTGCAGTCCAGTGATTTGTTCCATACTTGCGGATTTGTATCCATTCTGCCTTTAGCATTGTTCTTGCAGCTGACTTCCACACAGCTTTCCCTCTGTGGTCTATTTTAGGGCTCCATCTCCAGCATGTCTGACTGACTGCTGATGGAAACAGCTGTGGGCTCCATCAGGGACAGTTAGGCTTCGGCCTTTATTACCAGGTCCAATACAAACTATGTTTCCATCACTCCGTGCCAAGGCAGAGTGAGATATGACACCACCACGACCCCCATGAACCTTCAGCGTTAATGCTTTTTCAACAGGATTTTTGCTTGCTTCTGGGGCTGAATAATTTATCTCTAAAACAACAATCTCTATTTTCCAAAGTATTATCTATCTATTTATCTTTTTTGATGATGAGTATGACGCAGAGCCAGGCGTGTGGGAGATGACAGCTGTTTCAAAAAACGCAGTGCTGAATATCAAAATACATGTTAATGGCTATTGGTAAATTTGAGAATATTTTCGTAGCCCAATTTTTCTGTAAAGGAAAAAAAGAAAAACGTGATTTGTGTTTTTTGGGCTCAGTGACAGCGGTGACTCACTGAATGCAGTGCATCACAATGTGTCCCATTTTCTGTAGGAAGCAAGCTGTCGTATCTGTACCTTCACTATTACCTCTGTCTGTGTGGCGTGTCGGATGTGTGCTGCAGGTGTTGATGAATGGTCAGTGGAACCAGCTGTCTGTAAGAGTAGCTGAGAGAAGGAGAGAGGTGGCCAAGGAAGAAAGAAATGTCCAGGAATAGGCTCATCATGGCAGCAACAACAAGCACTTTAGATCCTGGTACAAGTCAACAGCCAAAAAAGAGAAAAAGATAGGCCTGCAACTAAAGGTTCTTATTTTATTATTGATGATTTTGTTATCATTATTTTTGATTTATTTTTAAGTCTGTAAAATGTAAGTTAATAGTGAGGAGCATGACCCTGGATCTCCCTACAATGGCTTGGGTTCAGAACTGTCACTTTTTCAACCTACATGAGCAGCCAAGTCGCCAGAGAAAACCTTTAGCATTGTACATTTCTGCAAACATACATTCCAGTGGATTTTGTGCTGCAGAACATGGATGATTTTTTTGGCGACTCATTTCCGCTTTTCTAGGGGCTTTTGTGCTGTTGAACGTGGGTGTTTTTTAGTGACCCATCACTGCTTTTGCAACAGTTTTTGTGCTGTTAAACGTGGTAGTAAATGCAGTAAATGCAGTGATCACAGTTTAACCAGTGTATCATTCCCAACAAGCTTGTTTGCACAGACTGTAATGCCTCAGAGAGAGTAGGAGCTCAGCCTGTTGCTTTTGGCTCTTGCAGGAAGGAGGGGAAGAGTCAACACTGACTGCACCGCTCCACGGAGAAAAGGACCAGGGGCTGAGGAGACAGCACTGGCGCATGTGCAAACGTAATCATCCGTGCATTCGTGCATCTAGCCATTGTCCTTCCAGCCCTGTGCGCGGTTTTGGAGGTCACTCTGAAATAGCGGCCAGTGTTTCTGGTCACATGAACATGGGGGCATGGCTTGGCTCGCTGTGAGGAATTTGCAGTGGGCGGAATCCACTCTACAGCAGGCCTGGGAAGTCTCTCTGAGCAGGGAGAAAACTTGCTGGAAGACTTAGCTGGACTACAGACTGAGCAAGGTCATGAGAAGGACAAGCTTGTACATCCATGTTACAACATCTGTCACTGCATACAGCTGGGCTTCTTCTCTCTCACAGCCAAGATATGTGAACCTTTTTAACCAGTATGTCCATTTGTATAAAGCTCTGAATTACATTCACACTTTCACAGGACTTCATTGTAGCCTCATTATGTAACAAAAGCTGATGACCTGACCTTTGACCCGCAGTGACAGCAACACTCAAAAACATTATGAGTAAAAATGGATGAAATGTAAGGCTTCTGTTACACAGTTGCACTGCTGAGTTTGTTGATTGTGAGAGGTTCAGTCAACTGTACTGCTGCAAAAGCTGTCAGCAATGCTTTTTTTTGCATGGTGATAATGGTTATTTTATAGACAAAATTCTTTACTTTTAGTAAACCCTGTCATATCTCACATCATTGTCAAATAATGATTTGTTTTTCTTGGGTTACAAACAGTTTTATATCTGTTGTTCCAGCTGTCAGCTGATTGGTAGTTTTTAATTTTACTGATTTCACCAAAGTAACCCATTTAGTACTAATACTGCAATGCCCCCTCTCCTATCTCTTACCCCTCTAATTTCGGCGCTCTTGCTTGAACCTCACCCATCTTTTGATCCTAACTACACACCTCTACAGTTTTGATACTGCATCTTGCACGGTTGTGATGCTATTGAGGGTGACAATCTGTCAGCAGACAGACAGACAGACATAAAAACACCTGGCTTAAAACTGCGTTGGCCACACAATGGCCACATTTTGCCATGATGATACACACATGCACAAACTCACAAGGTGAAAACAATGCAAGCCCCACTGTTGCAACTGATAATCACTCTTTGCATTATTACAATTTGAGTAAGTCAGATATGTGTGTGTTGTCAAGCGGCGATTCCTCTTATTGGCCCTAGACACTGGTTTCAGAAAATCCTATTAAAATCTATTAAAGCTATCAGACCTTGTATCCACCTGATGAATGCAAGTCCACTATTCTTTCTCTTTTAGCTCTGTTTTTGGTCTCCACCAACTCCTGAGGGAGATATCTGTCTCTTGAGCTGCTAAATGTTTCACTGTGTTCAGCAGCTACTCTCCGACTGTGTCTGTCTGCTGCTTGTTGCTGAGCAGATAGTGTACAGTGTGCACAGGGGATGGTCCTGTCACCTTTTGTTTTCGCCCTTTACACCTCGGATGTCATATACAACTTCAAGTCCTGCCACCTGCAGAAGTGTGAGCAAAAGGATGCTGTGGACAGTGGTGCAATGAAGTCGTTTGTTGAGTGGTGTGAGCTAAACCACCTGCAGCTTAAGGTTGATGACATATTAGCTATTTAGGCTAGTGACTATCACCTTGGAAGGTGATGTTCATGCTATATGTGGGCAGTCCCTAATGTGACACAAACGGAAAGCTAGCTTGCTAAGAAATACTGAAAAATATCGTGTTATTGTACATTTTCCATTTTCTTACGTTGCATGCCTGTCTCCTGACTCACTGCCAGCCAGGCAGCACCTCTCATGTGAGGTGGTTTGTATTTTTCATTTTTCTTTTCATACATTAGCAGCAGGTTAGACATGGCAACAGTCAGTGTCTCCTTCACACATATTTCTCTGCTATTAGTTGGCTACGACTTTTGTGGTCAAAGTTCACCAAAGTTGACCTCAATGCAATGCAAATTTGCTTTGCCGCTGCAAGCAAACAGTTCATTGTTAATACAAAGAATATGGATTAGTGGCATTATATAGAACAGCAACTTCCTTTTACAAATTAAAAAAATACCTCCCTACCAAAAACTACAGTTTACAGTTATAATTTCACTTCTTGAAATGCTGTTGTAGTGATTGTTATATGCATTATTGGATTGAGGAGATATTAAAATGTGTGTTTCAGGTTTCTCACTGATGTGGAAGACTTTAACTTCCACGTCAATCTTCACTTTATGAATAACAGAACAAACTCAATGAGCCTCAGTTATCCTTACTTGAATGTATATTACAACATAAATCTGACATCAGAGAAGATCTTGGTTCAGCATGTATGCAGGGACACAGTCATACCAAAAATATAAGGTAACATTATACATGCTCAGTGCATTGGCAGTTTGAAACCTTATTCACTTGTTATCATGTTATACTGACACAACATATCCTCATACAACAGTTAGTATCATATTCAACGAATTAGTGCCCCTACCACTTAGGTTAGGTTCAGGAGAAGAATCATCTTACATACTTAATATAAAGTTATGTAGTTAAGATTCAAAATTCACTTAGTTTTACATGGGACACAAACACCAGTCTCCTGGGGGTAAGGCCTGTCTTAGTTTGACCCATCCAACAATCCAAACTGCCTCTTTATGCAGACTTTCACTCTTTATACTACAGTTTTCTTTACTCCTGTCAGTGAATTGATCATAAGATCACAGCCTTCTTAAAATATGTGGGTTATATGCATATTACTAGTTCATGATTACATGGGTTATACACAAATTCTGTGTATAATATATAATATACCTTTAATAGGTATATTTACGAACGGTGCATTAGAACTTGCAAAAACTTGCCTAAGAAGTCTTTTTGTTTACTCCGTGCTAAAGTGTTTAAAAGCTGCATCACAGCAAATGTTTTTACAAACAGTTGGGGTATTCAGCCTTCGGCTTCTTAGCAAATGTTATCAGATGCAAGACTGTGGAATTCAGCCTCCAGCTCAGACGGAGGCAGAAAGAGCCTCTCGGCAAAACAAAGATTGTAACCAAAAACATTCTCAAGAGGGTCAGGAACATCCACAAGGTCTCCATCTTATCTCGTACCCCTGGAAACCCACAGGCTCCTCACAGAAAATATACCAAGTGTGACGGACTCAAATGATCAAACTGTGACAACACGCCTTCATGTCTTATAGTTTTCTACCACGCTCGGCCTATCAAACTCAGCTGCTTCTTTCTCATCCTCCCTCCACTCCAGGCCAGGGACCCTGAATCAGGATTAATGTGTGCCAACTGCTGTGTTGTTATTTAAAAAACAATTAGGTACCATGTTCTAATAAGGTATCATTTATAAAGGGTTCGTAAGTTGTAACTAAAGGTTTATTATAAGTGAACAAATGATCAATCTAATGTTTATTGGTCAATTATACACCCAGAATAAAAACTTTTGGGTTGTCAGGTTGTGAAAATCCCCCTTGACTTATTGCATCATATAACCATGTATCATCTATAAAAGGACTGCAGATGATCTGGACCAAAATCCATTTATTAACTTTTAAAGCATTTATTAATGAATGAATAGCATGTATACGTGCATTATTATGTAAGAGAAAGAACACACAGTGGTGATTTTTCCCCCACAACCTGGCAACCGAAAAGGTCATATTAATGGCTTATTACTAGGGATGTACAATATTGGATTTTTTTCCCGATGTGCCGACATATAACTAATTTGGCCGATAACCAATATCAATATATTCATTTTTTCCCCACCTAACTGTAGTGATCATCAAGTCTCCTCTGTAGTGGCATTAATATCAGATTATGCATGCATGCTCTTATCGTGATGACCCACCAGCAGATGCTTATGTAACATTGATTCATTGTGCAAAATAAGAAAAAGTATGTTGGCCACTTCTAATATTTAATTTCAAAGCCCATATTGGCTGATACCAATGACATGCCGATATTACCGTGCATCCTTACTTATTACTGATCTATAAAGCATTACTAAATGATTTATTGACCATTAATTAAGCCATCCATCAGGATTTATAAATTGGAGTGTCTATTTGCATCCAGGTGAGAGGTGTCAAATTGCAGCTATTCAACTATTAACATTCATTCCTACAACACATTATCATGGATCCTACTCTGTGCTGTTGATACTTAGCACGTCGATTCATCGAGGTCGGAAGAAGTTAGGGTTGGGGCAAAGAGGTCATGGTTAAGCAAGTAGTACCAAACATTTGTTGTAGGAATTTGCACCTGTAAAGCACAATATCAAATTAAAAGCCTTACCATTTGATAGTGGGGTCTTATCTTGATGAGCGTCCCTGATTTGAAATTTAGTTTTAAGACCATCATAATGTTGGAATTGTGCTCATGTGTGGCATACTCAAAGGTAAGAACAGCATAACTCTGGGGCCAGGTGGTTTACCAGAAACACTGTTCAGTCTGCACAGAGAGCGGGAGGAATGAGGGGTTAACAGGGGCCTGGCAGCTCATTTTTGCCCTTTGACCCCTTAACAGGTTCATCCAGCCATACATATCATTGTTTGTCCTTTTTGCCCAAATTAGGATTTTCAGGCGGCAGTAACTGACAGAGAAAGTGGTGAGCAGTGAACTCAACACTCTGGTTTTCAAAATAAATGTCCCTTTAAAGTTGCTTGGCTGATGTGACGTATGCTATGTTTAAGTTTCTTGACAGCTTGTGGTGGAAATTAAAAGAAGAAAACACGACACAACAGAAAACACAAGCGCTAATACAGATTCTTTTTGGACTGCTGATGAACCCGAAATGGCATTTTGAGCTTGACTTACATGAGCACTGCAGCCACAGGTAAATTCACAGTCTAAGCTTCAGCTGTGGAAGTCACTTTGTTTAACTAGTGATGGAATTGTTCCACCTGGCCCCTCGGCCTGCCAAACTTTATCCCTGACCGACAAAAACACAATTGGTGCTTTTGTCTGCACGCTGCTTTAGGATTGGTTTTCTTCTGCTTCCTCTGTCTGGGAGCTGCGTGCATCCTGATTGGCCAGAGGCCCCTCCGGGTCAGCGGGCTGACCTTGCACAGTGTCGGTAGTGTGTAAACATTGACACACACAGTCCATTTCACTTCCATATTTACAGTAATAACTGCACTGAATGAAGCTTGTTGTAATCAACAACTCAGCACACACACAGCAGCTCACCTCTCACTGTGTAATCCTGACCTGTATGTGATTTTGTTTTTGATACGCAGCAATCACACTTTGTACATTCACACTGCTGGTGACCTTGCTGGTAAAGTGCACAAAGGAAGTCACAGCAGTAGTGTGCACGGGGGGGGGGGGGTCCAATTGTTGAAAATTGTTTCTGAATTTGCTTGTGTTGTCTCTGTTTGCAGTGCATTTCTGCAGTTGGTTGTATTTTCTGTGATTGGTGCACTTCTGCTTTCTGTGTTTGCAGTGGGTTTTTTATGAATGCTGATGCTTATGTGTCAGATCAGTGAGGATGCTTGGGTTTTGTTTTCTTAATCTGCAGTGTGTGCCCTCAGAATCATTGTAAGAGACACAACCGACAGCACAGCTGCAAGGCCGTGAGCAGCTGCACAGTGGTACTGCACAGAAGCAAGGTTTATTTACGTAACAGTTATTATACAACAAGCTGGACTGAGCCAGGTGTAAGGGCAGGCATAAGGCGATGAAATAATTTCAAGTGAAAACTGCTAAAACTTTAAATCAATGTTAAGAACAAAGGATTAAATTAAACATCAAGCATCAGAAGCATCATGATTTCACGTCTTTACTGAGCCAAACCTTTTCTGTGTCACCGTGTATCAAACAGTGTGGTGCTCATCTGCATGGACATTTTAAGACATGATTTTAGCACCTTAAGATTTAGTAGAAATTAGTTCTTCTACTGGCCAAACCACAATAACAGTTCACTTGAAATGCACTGTACTTTTGTAAATTTATTTTTGATTTAATGTAATTTTAGTGTCTGACTTGGTGTTTTCTGTGTTTGATAAAAATTCCTGTCTCCCTTTTGGTACTTGTCTCTTTTCTTTGTTGGCGTTTTCTTTGTTAAAATGCCAATGTGCTTTTACTCTTTACATGTGCAAATGGAAGATAAAGTGATTTGAATAGTGTGAACCTGAACTTTAAAATAATATTAGCATCCACTTTGATTGCAGCCTCAACCCTTTTTGTCTGCTTCAGCATCTCTCTCAAATTTCACTCAGCAGCCTCGAGCCTGTTTGCTCATCACTGAGACAAACATGAGGGCTGTTTATATGGAATATTGTGAGAAATATGTGGAACCGTTAAGTGTGTTTGCATGTCAGAGATTAGGAGAGCATGAGGCTCACTGATAAAGACAGAGAGAATGAGGCAGCTTTGGTTATGTAACAGCTTGTTAGCCCCGCCTTCCTACACTGGCCAATCTAATCCCTCCGTCACTCTCCTTTCTCTTCACACGCAACGACCTTACCAGCCCTCTCACTCACTCACACACACACACACACACACAATGGCCCTGACGCAGCTGGGTGGGCGCCTTTAAGGGAACTACATCCCCGTCCCCGTTGGAGGAGAGAGATGCATGACCGCAGCATCCTATTGGGTGCCAGCCTGTATCACCACCACCATCATCATCATGTGTGACATGTGCAGCAGCAGCAGGGGGATGCAGAGAACAGCATGTTCACATGGATATATGGGCCACCATTGGCTACTGTTGGAGCAAGGTGCAATGTCTTCACATTGCAAAATGGAATAACTGCCCTATAATTAGCTTTTAATGTGTGAAAGTGAAGCATTTAAAGGGATAGTTCACCCCAAAATTAAAAACAAATATTTTTCCTCTCCCCTGTATTTTTGATTTGGGATTGAACTGTCTCTTTTACACTTTGTGAAAAAATGAAGGTAAATGTTAAAAAAAGAAAGAAAAATGTCAACCTGAGTTGCTCTGCCATAGAAAGGAAGTGAAGAAGAAAAGAAGAGGTTCTGTGGAGTTGAATATTGTATCTCTGTTCACTTTCTCTTCTTCTCTGTGACCCAGTGACCGTTGAAGACATAAAACGCTTGAGATGAATCTCGTCTGACCTCCAGACCTCGTTAGCAGGCACAAAGCCCAAAGGTGACTGATGGATATTTTGTTATGCAATATCACAGGTAATTATGACTGAGTAAAGAAAGCTGCAGACATCACTGCAGATGGTGTTGAAGAAGTGTCACAAGTTGTAAAAGAATCCTGATGTTACCATATAATAAAATGTTACATTATATTGACAGTTTTAACTACATGTTCTGCAGACTGGACAAAGTACACCATTGAGTTGAGTTAAATATTTTATTTGCTACAGTAAGACTCACCCTGGAGTATTGTGAATGCTTTATTTACAGGTCAAGGTCCACTTGTGTCCGGGTCCACCCAGATAAGGTACACACATCTGTGGAGTTTACAGAGACTTATTGGCTGGATGCCATCTCGGTTCAGATAACTAAGGGTAAAAGACTGGGTTGTGTTTTAGAGCTGATGATGCAGTGTCTGGTCACCAGTAGGAAATAACCACATCCTGTACTTCGGTGAAAGCAGAGATACTACACGTAATACAGCTCTGCATTCAACGTGGTTCTTTTGTAATGGTACCGAATAAAGTGTAAAGTAAAGTAGTGATTATGCTAATACAATAGCCCTTCTCAGTGTTATATTATTGTATATTATAATGCTGTTATTGCAATAAATGATGTTGTGGTTGACTTCAAAAGGGTAAAATGTTATTATTATTGTTATGTTATGTTTACTTCCTATCTAATAATAATTTTACTTTAAATTTAGTAGAGAGGTACCGAACTTAGAGATATCTGAACTCCACCACATGCAAAATCCCCTTTGTCATGATAAAATTAAGTCAAAATAACTTGGTTTAATTAAGTTGATAGAATGTAGGAAGAACAACTTATTTCTCTTGTCATTTTTAAGTTGCAACAACTTATCAAAGTTTTATAATCAGTTTTAAGTTATGTCTACTTTGCATCTAATGATAAGTTTACTGACAATTTATCTGTATTAGTTAGGATATCCGTGAGTTTTGTAGTTCTATACTTAATTTAAGTAAGCTTAATAATTACTGGTGGATATAAAATAAACATAACTGAAGACTTATAGTTATATTTACTGGTTTCCTAGATCCTAGATTTTTTTAGTAAGTTTAACTTGTCAGGTTTTCCAGAGTAATTTAAAATTTGAGGTTATATGAAACAAAAATCTGTTAGCTGATATAAATGTAGCAAAGTAAGAAATATATTTTCTCTGAAATACACAAAAATACAAAGTAGTGTTGCAGCCAAACATATAATACTCAAGCAAAGTAGTTCCTCAAGCTATGTATAAAAAACTATAGCCTATGTTCATAGGTTAGGTTATTATGCACATATTTTATTTATATTTTTTTTAGTCTTTTTTGAAACTCTGCTGCTGCAGCTGAGACTGAACGTGTGGGTCAGAAAATCCAAAACCCCCAGGAGAGGTTATTATTGGATCTGTCCTTAATTTAACAGTCCTATATACTGTGGAGCATCTTTAATCACATTTTGCATCCTCTCCTCTCACATTCATGAAGAGATGTTTATATTTTAAACTTTTTAACTTTAAAATGACCTCTCTTTTATGTAAAAGAATGCAATCAGGGCTATGAATCTCTGTTGTTACAGTTAAATAGAAATAAAATGCAATGTGTCAACCACTTCAGGAAATGAAAGGGAAAGTGTGAGTAAGATACCCTGGTGGTTGAACTCACTGACTTTACTCAGAAGGGGAAATTATACGTGAGCAGCGAGTGTGGTTACATTAACCTACATCACTCAGGGTGGGTGTCCGTGCTGCTGCCTGACTGAGGAGTGGAAACTTAAAAAACAAAAATGTATCTTAAAGAGACATCATGAAATAGAGTTGTGCATTTTACATCCACCATATTTCCCGATGCAAGCATGTACATGTCACGCAGACAGCCTGGCATCATGCCCTGCACTCCTCCTCACATGTGAAGCCATCCTGGTCACATTGGCAATCCATCCTCCACCTCCTCCTCCTCCTCCTCCTCCACCACCTCCTCCTCTTCCTCCTGCAACCCGTTCAGCTCCACACTCTCCCCATCTCTGTGCCAGCCGCCGGACTCCACCGTCTCCTCCACCGGAGCAGATAACGGATATCAGCTTGTAGAAACGTCTGTAAAAGCGTGAGTATCCTGCTTATTATATTTCATATTTGTCTGTGTCGGGTGCGGGGCTGGCGCACACTGATGCGTGCTGAGCGCAGCAGCAGCAATGGATGCTCTCAGTTGAAATGCCCGCTGCAGGAATCCATTTTCAATTTATGCGAAGTTGCACTAAATCTCATTTAGATGAAACTATATTAAAGGAAAGTTTCATGAATGTTTTGCGTCACTTTGGATAAGTCAAAAGCCATCGGGTAGCTAAGATTATGAATTATTATTTTTAATGACGTGCGAATTTAATTTCAGCCTTTATGACTTGTGAATAAGTGCTGGAAGTGCAGCTACTGTAGCTCGTTAATCTAGATCTGCGATGTAATATAGAAAAGTGTCGGGCTGCTATTTTACATTCTATCACATAAATATCAGCATATTTATATTTACGGTCATGTTTGAGTGTATTCTCGGAGGTGCACTTGACTGTGACAGCGCTTAGCCTATATATTTGCACTGACATGCCTTATTGTCGCACAGACAGGAAACCACATGCCAGTGAACTCGCAGCGAACTTGAACGCCTCTCAGAGTTCGGATGCCATTAAGCGCTGTATTTATATTAACTGCACATCTAAATCTTTGTGCCTGCACAGTCTGTCTTCATGGTCACCAAAATCGAGGTCGACGGCAGGCAGGGCCGAGGCCGGGCTGTTACATAACCCCAATTCCATTGAAATCACTATTTAAAAAAAAAGAAAAAAGAAGAGGAACAAAAGCAGCCTGTCACCTCATTAAAGTAAATCTCCATCAGGCTGTGTTAGTAGGACACCTGCCCTGTAAGCCATGAGGCTACTGAACCCATTACAGAGTTGATTTTTGGAGGCTAAAATGAGGCATTGTGTGCTTCAGCAGCTCCATTGTCTCCTGAACAAGTGGCAGATATCTGCACAGCCCCACACACAGCCACGAGGTGCGTCCCTTTCTGGACACAAACCACCTCCCCTACCGCCTATTTCAAGTAGCCATATGACCTTGGTATGAGCTGATATCATAACTTGTTGGCAGCGTGTGCCAGCAGGCTAAATATTACAGGACAGCACGAGCTCAGGGCATTGTTCTTCATGCATGCTGATAGATAAGGTCAGTGGTTCCCAAAGTGAGGCCCCGGGACCTGCAGGGGTGTCCTGAACATGTGGTTTATTCAGTTTTCTTTGTCATAATATATTACTTTATATAAGGGTGCCATTTTTGCATCTTAAGTTAGTTGTATAGTGATGTATTATATTTAGTAACTAGTATGGTTGTCCTCTCAACACAATTTTATTAAATAACACTTCAGTCTATTATATTTCTAAAGCTGACAGAAAGTACTGATTTCAGTCACATTAGAGAAAATCAATTTATTGCATTAGTCAGACTAAAACCCGGCTTTTAAAATACATTTAAACATGTTAGTCTGACTGACATTGTACTAAATTTCTCAAAGTCAGACTAACACACTCAGATAATGCCATTATGGACGATGGAGCTGAATTACTCCTGCATGTATACAGTCAGTTGGACCCCATCTGGACCCAAGTTGAATGCGTTAAATGCAAAAATCGAAGAAGTCAGTAACAACATGACAAAATCTACATCCAGAGCTGTGCATTTTTGTTCGGATGAAATATACAGAGCTGTAAAGTCGTCCACCATGGTACCAGTTTGCCGCTAGCTAACTGTAGCTAACTTGCTTGTCGATTGTTTGGTCTGTGACGTAACAGGTCAACCAAAAAAAGGTTGTGTCGCCTGCACTTTTTCTTTTTCAGGAGGCCTTTTGTTGTTTCCAAAAATGCTATACAAAAATAAAAAGGCAAGGAAGTTGGAATGTGTCAATACAGCATTATATTACGATATTTTTATATGGCAATACCGTATCATCACGCAGTGCCAAGTATCTATTTTGTTTTTGTCGAAATAATTACTATGACAAATACAAATTGAACTTTAGGTAGCCTACTAGAATAATAGAATCAATTGCTTTATCAGTCCACTAGATACATTTTGCTAGTGCAAAAAAATGGCTGGAGTGAGATGAATTTTATTAGATAACAGATGTTGACAAAGTTTCTCTTTGGGGACATCATTTACCATAGGAAAAAAGGAAATAAATTGCAGTATATTTTATCACAATACTCAGCATATCGCAACATAATTAAAATTGCAATAATATTGCATCTTCACTTAAGTATTGCGATAATATCGTATTGTGGATCCTCTGATGATTCCCACTCCTACGTTGTAGCAAATTACATAGAGAATGAAGGGAGAGTATGGAAATGAGAATAACCTTAAAATAACTTAAAAACTATAAAGAATTTCAAAAATCTGTGTAAAATCTTTAAAGTACTTACAGTATGTATTAGAGTGAAGCTCGGTGTGTCTATTTTAAACCTTGCTAGAGGGGATACATTTTTAAATCTTGAGCTCCAAAGGGTTTAATGGGGTTAATATTTTATTTTCTAAGAAAGAAATGACAGTTTATTGTTTCATACTTTGTTAAATATTAACTTAGAAAAATAAATTTCACTCCTCACACATTTTGCTTTATTGCACCATCATTGCTTTTGTGCAAACTGTGCCAACATACCATCATAGTATATCACCTTATGTCAAAGTAACCTTCTTTTAAAAAGGTGTCTGTGTAAAATTTCTGACTGCTTTGTATTTAAAGGCCTCTATGAACTAGTTTTATGACATATTTTGATATTCATGTAGGGCAGACATGAGGGAAAATTTGAACGAAGTAGGTGAAAATGACTGTGACACTGTTTACTGTATAAAATAGTTTTCTTATGACCATCCATTTCATGACAGACATAATTCGGCCTCTGGTTTCAGTTGTACACTGTGTCCCACTTTTGGTGAACAGCACCTACTTTCATCCCGCCATTTGAAGTGCTAATTTGACCTTGATATATGACATGATAATATATAAATGAACAGTGCTGCTGAGTTAGGCACAATAAGATCAACTCAATTGATCAGTTGTTGTATTGCTTTTCCTCGAATCATTTTCAGTGTCTGAGCTTCCTATAATCTGTAATTGAAATGTCTATTTGACCGTTGCTATGAAAGGTCATTTCCCTGTTGATACTGTAACTTGTCAACAGAAAGCACATGAGCAATGCTGTCTAGGAGGAAGTACAACACTGAAGGACAAAATGAACTTGTGACTCAAGTTGAAAATGTTTCTGTGCAGGAACACACAGACGTAAACCTGCTGTGCTGTTTGAATAAATGAATTCAAAGATATTCTGTAACCCAGATTCATTGTCCTGAGTGTCATTGTCAGGTTGATGAATAGAGGACTGAGAGACCTCTGTGGTGCTTTGTCAGTTTGGGGGGCCCTGAAGTGGATTCTTGGCTTTCAGAGAGCTCCAGTGCATCTTATTTTATTCTCTTTTTTTTTTGTTCGTCAGGACAGTCATGTTTGACTCAGGTGTTTTTCAGTTGAAATGATTAGGGCACATGTGTCAACATAGTCCCCAGGGAGGAGTTTTCGAAATGCTGTGCACTTTGAATAATTCATTTTAACTAAGAAAGTAATATGAATAGTACTTTAAACACACACATATCAACATTAGATGAAGCTTCCATGACATCTACAAATGAAAGAGAGACAAGTTAGGAGAAGACACTACATGTGTTTTTGCAATAATGGCATGAAGCCATGAAAATACTGGGGCACATGGAAACACCAACACCATTTTTTTCCCAGACCGTCATAAATCAGCTGTTACAGCTGCAGCCAGCTGTACACATTTAAGAACTTGCTCATAATCAAAGCATGTATCAAGACTATTTCCTGTATTATTTTACAATATATTTAACAATTTGATACAGTAATAAAAATGCCACAACGTGAACAAAACTGTGGCTGTGAACTTGCTTGTAATCATGCTGTAATATGTCATAAATACAAGTTAAAGCTTGTGAAAATGAGAAAAGTGTGGGTTTCGTGGCCCTCTTAGAAGCTGCTAGCTCATGCAGATAGCTAACACGTCTATCTAACAGCACATCTCAGTACTGTTCCTGGTGGCCATATTACAGAACAGTGCTACTTTTTGGCTCTATCCCCACTAGAAAAACAGTGATGGGTCACTACAAAACACCCATGTTTGGTGTCTAAAAAGCAGCTGGAAACACAGCAATGAGTCACTAAAACATAACTTTTTTTCAATCAAACCAAATCTGACCAACGTAAAGATGAGCTTAATATTAACAGTGTGGAGTGTGGAGGTCAGTAGTGTCGCTGCCAACGTTTTCCTCTGGCCACTGGGCTGGTGAGAGGAATGTGGCATTGACTTGAGGCCTCAAGGGGCTCCAAAGTTACAATTCTTGGTGTCAGATACACTCCTGCTTTTTCAGGTAGATTTAGTAGATTTCCCCACTATAAAAACAAGAGGAAAACATGACTCATCAGTACAAGATACTGACATTCTACAGTAATCACAAATAAAAACAGTAGTAGCATTTTTTAGTTCCCAGTTGTCCATGAAGGACGTCATCTTCCTGTGATAAGTGTCAGGCTCTGAGTCAACCACTGTGTATCAGAGGATGACAGCATCAGAAAATGATAACTGCTGTCAGTGTCATACATACATACAGTGGTGCAGGATGGATATGATAACAGCCACAGTAACAAACACATCATGTATGTTCAGATTAGCATGTTGCTCGAACAACTTTGTGTTCATGTCCGTACAGTGATGATGCCGTCAGTGCAAGTGAAGAAAATTATGACAGTGACAAACCTGATAAGACTTTACTATTTAAAATGGACACTGGCCTTTAGTCAGTCATCATTTGTTGATTTCTGGGTTTGGTTCCTGCACTCGCCACGATGTCTCGCTTTCTGATGCCCATCCGCAGATCCTCCTGTAAGTGTTACTATACCCTTCATGTGGGTTTTACGTGTTGTAACTGCTTGTGTTTTGTTACTCTGCAGCGTACAAACCAGGATTGGTTGTGTTGTAGACTTTATTTGCCATTATCGAGTCTCTATCGAGACTAATTGCCTTATTTGTGGAGCTACTTTGTTTTTAAAATCCACTGCTGTTCATTAGTTTTGGAACTATTAATCAATGACACTTTAATAATCAGTTAATATTTAAGTCATTTATTGAACAGAACTGTCACACATGGTGGTGACATCTACCAATCTGAGTATTTGCTTTCCTTTTATATACTGTTGTAAATCAAATACATTAAGGGAAAAAATGAATAGTAGATTAATGGGTAATGAAAATAATCACTGAAGCTCCTGCTCGTTCATTTTGATTCATGTTTATGTATGCAGTCTCCAACTATTTGTTGGAGAATCTGAGCACTAAAGTGATTCATCAATTCATCGATTAGTTGACAGGAAATGAATCAACACAAACCTGATGAGCTACTTTAGACATTTATCAAGCAAACATTGTCTGGTTCCAGCATTTCCATGGGGATGATTTGATGAGGCTTATCTCTGTGTGATGTCACTGTAAAATGAATATCTTTAGGTTGTGAACCGTAGGTTAGACAATACAATACATTTTAAAACCTAACCTGGAGCTCTGAAAACATATGACGGAGATCTTTTTAGTTTCAGACAATTTGTTGACGATATCTGTCTTCTCCATTGCTTTGGCTGGGAAAAGTTTTTAAGTGATGAGTTTGCTATGTTCCACAAGCTCTCTTAGCTTTTTTAGTCAAATAAAAACTAAAACAAAACAGAATTCTGACTCACCAAGTTCTTCCTTATTTATTTCAATCCCCTGAGAGACCCTGTGACCTCTGACCTGTGTGTTGCTACACTAAACCATTTAGGCAAACCGCTGCTGTAGTCTGCAGGCTGCTTTTCGGATTGGACTAGTTGAGACGGATTGAAGCCCAGATTTTTTTCTTGCTTCCTGTCTGAGAGCTGCTCACCAGGACATGTCTCCTCTGTGTCTCCCTGCAGCTGTGATCATGTCCTCAGTGCTGCAGAAACTGATCAGCCCTCTGGCCAGCAGCCCCGCTGAGCCTCCCAGGAACAAGGTGACGGTGGTCGGGGTGGGCCAGGTGGGCATGGCCTGTGCCGTCAGCATCCTGCTGCGGGTAAGACACAGCAACACATTCAGAATGAGCTGTCTCACAAGAAATACAAAATGGAAATGAGCCAATAGAAATAGCATTGGTGGTTAAGTCCAAGAACAGAGACAAAACCTTTTTTGATTTTGTCAAGTCACACCCTCTCCTTGTCTTCCTCCTCCTCGTCTACAGGACCTGTGCGATGAGCTGGCTCTGGTAGATGTGATGGAGGATCGCCTCAAGGGAGAGATGATGGACCTGCAGCACGGCAGCCTCTTCCTCAAGACCTCCAAGATAGTCGCCGACAAAGGTCTGTATCTGCTGTTCACATGCTGCAGCTGCACTGCGCAGGAGATTTCCCATCTAAGAAAGCAGACATCACTCATCAGATCTCGTTTCACTTCCTCTCCTCTTCCTTTAGATTACGCAGTGACAGCCAACTCCCGCCTGGTCGTGGTGACGGCCGGTGTCCGCCAGCAGGAGGGAGAGAGCCGCCTCAACCTGGTGCAGAGGAACGTCAACGTCTTCAAGTCCATCATCCCCCAGATCATTAAGTACAGCCCCAACTGCACGCTCATCGTGGTGTCCAACCCTGGTGAATACAATCATACACATCTCTGGCTTTGTTTGCATGTGTTGTGTATCTTACATATCAATAACTCCTGGTTGTAACACTCCCTGCACAGTTGACGTGTTGACCTATGTGACCTGGAAGCTGAGCGGTCTGCCCAAGCACCGTGTCATCGGCAGCGGTACCAACCTGGACTCTGCCCGCTTCCGCTACCTGATGGCCGAACGGCTCGGCATCCATGCCTCCTCCTTTAACGGCTGGGTGCTTGGAGAGCATGGAGACACCAGTGGTGGGTAGACTTTGTTATTCATCATCAATTCACAATCATAAGAATAGTCTACACTGACAAGGTGAACGGACTTAAAAAATGTACATTGTATAGTATTAACTATGTGTTTTTTGTTTTCAGTGCCTGTGTGGAGCGGTGCTAATGTGGCAGGAGTCAACCTGCAGAAGCTGAATCCTGAAATTGGCACTGATGGTGATAAGGAACAATGGAAGGCCACACACAAGGCTGTAGTGGACAGGTACGGTTTGTGTGAGTGAATGTAAGAGAGAAAGCAAGACTTATGATCAGATAATAAAACAGAAAAGTTGAGTTTCAGGAAACTGAATTGATAACTCATCTCTAAAATCTGGGATTTACGTCTTTTTTTACGCACACAATTAGGGTTCATATCTTTTCAGTAACTAAGCTGAACATCTAATAAAACATCCAGTAGGCTGAACTAATCTCATCACAAAAATGTCTATTGAGCCAAAGTCCTGATGTCACTTCCTGTTTAGCCGGTCCAAGAAGCAAAACATTTACTGGGAACAAGCCTTTGTAAGTTTAGGGGAGACTCGTGGGTACCCATAGAACCTATTTTCATTCAGATATCTTGAAGTAAGAGTTCAAGGGACTCTTTTGAAAATGGCCATGCCAGTTTTTCCGTCGCCAAAAGTTAGCCTAACTTTGGAGCATTATTAAGCTCTCTTTGCAACAAGCTATGCCAATATGTTTGGTACAAATGGGTGCTTTATGCTGTCTAGTTCTCCAGGATACCCCACTACTTCTGCACTATCTTAAAAAAATGAGTGTGTCACAGCCTCTTAAAGAAAGATATTTTTGCCCCCAGTTATTTCTGCGAGGGGGTCCAATGGGGGGCCAGCAATTGTATCAGGGTGGCCATGGCCCCCCCTGCCCCCCTTTGGGTGGCGCCACTGCTCAGAGCTCAGGCTGCATCCTGTCATGGCTTTTAAATGGAGACAAAACACAAGACCACAAGACTGACGACATTTTTATATGATTAAGTGGACCAGTAACTGCTATCGTGTACATGATCATTGATTCTCTGTGCCGTTATTTAACTCGTCTGTCAGTGGGAGAACTGTGAGTGCTTCCATTATCTGAGGCATGAGTGATTACAGTTTTAGTTCAAGTGGCCCAGAGGGAATGTGACCTCCAACCCAGGCAGTGTTAATACCAGCCTCACTCACTAGCAGCCTGTCAGAGCGGATGTGCATTAAGGACTCTGCATGAAAGGCAGCGGCACAGTTAGTTCATCCACAGCACATAAAAGACCAATCAGCAGGTTGTGTCCGCTTAAACAGCATTTACACATTTTATAATAAATTTTTATGATGGCATAATATATTGACTATTATTCATCAACTTGTGTTATATCAGTTTTGTTACTCATATTAAAATGGGTTAAGGTTAGCCTAACCCTGATCCCCAACCCTGACCATAACTCATTCACTGTAGAAAAGGCTCTTAAGAATATAATGACTTATGTATTCTTGCAATATGATTAATACATTATACTGTAGGATGTCTGTAAAAATGGAAAGTTCTATTTGTGTACTTTTCATATTAATATAAAATTGATTTACAACTATTTAGGTCCGTTTTTTTACAGGGTAATAGTCAGATCATAGATTTTATATGAATTTACATGTTACAAGGTGGTTGCTACAGTGTTGTGGGTGGTTGCTAGTAAATATATGCGTGCACACACACACACACACACACACACACACACACACACACACACACACACACACACACACTATTATATATGTATATATATATAGATGTTAAAAGAGTGTGACTTTGTGTTTTAGTGCCTACGAGGTGATCAAGCTGAAGGGCTACACCAACTGGGCCATTGGTCTGAGCGTGGCAGACCTGACTGAGAGCATCGTCAAGAACATGAGCCGTGTCCATCCTGTCTCCACCATGGTCAAGGTCTGACAAAACACACATGCATGAAAAAGCACAAACAAAAACACACATACACTCACATACGTTTACTTACACAGACATATACATTAATTTCCTGACTAAAGCTGACCCCATAATCTTCTTCTTGCCAACTGGGGACATGGCTTCTGTCCCCAGTTGCACAAGCCGTCCCTCAATTTACAAATTCATTCAGTTCAAGGAACCCCTTTGAAAAGGGCCATGCCAGTTGTTCCCTAATCAAAATTCAGCCTTACTTTGGAGCATTATTTAGCCCCCATGCCTTCAACAAACTATGCTTATATGGTTGGTACCAATGGATGCCTTAGATTATCTAGTTTCCAAAGATACCACTACCTTCTTAGCTTAAAAAACAAGTGCACCACAGCCTGTAAAAGACAGTCATTTCAGCCTCTAATCATTTTCGCAATCATTTTTTGGCCAGTGGGGGCAACTGTTTCAGGGAGGTTGTTGTGCCTCCTCACCTAACTCTGTGTATGTGTGTGTCTTTTCCTCAGAGCATGTATGGGATTAGTGAGGAGGTCTTCCTGTCTCTGCCCTGCGTGCTGAACAGCACCGGCGTGAGCAGCGTTGTCAACATGACCCTGACGGAGGCCGAGGTGGCCCAGCTGAAGAAGAGTGCCGACACGCTGTGGGGCATCCAGAAGGACCTGAAGGACCTCTGAACACACCCGCGCACATAAGACACACCCATGGTGCAGAGAGGCCTGTCGACACGCACACACTCCTTTTATAACGCCCCCCTCTCTTAGTCCATATCGCTCTTATTTTGAAGGAGAGTACCAGAGTTTTTTGTAAAGATTGTGCCAGTGAGATTTTTTGTTTTACCTGTATGTCATCCAGCCTGATTTGACTGTTTAATATCAGTGCTGTCAGCTTCCTGTCATTCACCTTTATGTCTGAGAAACTCTGGTATGCTCCTTTAACAAAATAAAGAGATTTCCTCTCCAGCACTTAGTAGGCTGAAGTCACTGTGTTACTGTGTTTATGTAACGAGATGTAAGCTGACCTGTGTTACTGTACTCTTTCAGCTGTTTGGACCAGAATCAAATACAACCCTCAAAAAGCCAAAACTATCACTGTACTCCACCGCCACCACTTCCTGTACTGAGTCTTTTCTTTAGTTCACTCAGAGAAAGACACCAAACATCTCGGCAAAGGCAAAAAAAAAAAATCCAAAAGGACGCTGTTTTCCTCCCGCCTTCGTCTAAAAGTGGTTTTCTGCAGCAGTCAGCTGCACACTTAGGTCAACACGCAGTTAAATTGTGACATTGTGAGTGTGATGGTGGATTGTTCTTCCCCTCCTGTTTTCTCAGTGTTAGCAAAGGGAGATGGAGCAGCAGGGGAGGAGTGGGAATGTTCAGCTCGAGTTGTTTTTTTAAACATCAGTTGTTACTGTCCGACCTTGTGTTGTGTGTAACTTAATAAATCTGATGAAGAGTGGTTTGTGTATGTGAGCGTTTTTCCTTCTCAAATTACTCAAATTATGTCGCCTCTTGTTAACAAGAGGAGAAATCATTGCTCCTTCATTTTTTGCTTGTGGAATAATAGACACCACCATGAGAGCAGAGGGAGGACTGGAAGGTTGTCCAACTGAAATCAAATGGATCAAATGGATAAAAAGATGTCAGCAGCAGGCTTTGTTATCTCAGAAATTGTGTTTTATTTGGAACCACATCAATATTACTGTCAACTATTAGAGCACAGATGCACCATTTCCTTACTGTGTTGTTTGAGAGTGGCCATCTCTTAAGAATAAGGATTTTCTTCCAAGTTTAAGAATAAATCTCTGTAATAAAGCCATTCTTAAAAGTATTAAAAAGTTATTGAAATGAAGTTATCATGTTACTGTTACAGAGTCATGTTTTTAAGTAAGATAACAGATCCAAAATATTTAAGTACAGATCGTTTAGGAATCACCAAATTAGCCAATATCGATTAAGTTTGCTCCTTTTAAATTTTGTATTTCAAATGACAGAAGAGAATCTGGTTAAAGATTTGACCTGACCTTTGTTCATGATCATGTCAAGAATATACTGATACGAATGATAAACATAGATATTATGATATGAAATGAGGTAGCACTTATATGTATGTATATATATAGATAGATAGATAGATAGATAGATAGATAGATAGATAGATAGATATACATATATATGGGGAGGGGACACAACCATCAGTATTTAAATGTGCTCAAGTTCACTACGAAAGACAGCCATGCAATCCAAAATAATAATTAGCAAATAGAATCATAATCATAGATAAACTTAACAAATTAATATCATTATTATGATATTATGTAATACGGTGTAGTTTGTGCAAGTGGTGTTGAGGCCGTGGCTCGACTGAAGTGGGTAGATATAATCAATGCCAAGCACTGTACTGTCTTTCTATTTCAAATTTATTTAAAAAAAACAAAAAAAAAAAAACAGCAAAAAACTAGAACTGATAATGAATGTCGTGTAGGCTATATCACTGTCAACAACTTTAATCTTCACATGCTTTTTGTGTGTGCTTAGATACTTACAATACACAAGCTGGTTCAGTGCCATGTTAACATGTTAACACAGGGGTGGGGGGACCAAATCCTGGTTAGTGCTTCCAAGATTGCTGATGCACATTGTATGAACATGATACTTATTTGCACAACAATGTGGCTGCCTAACAACTCAACTATTTTAAAAGGCATCACAGTGACATCTTATGGTCAGATGAAGCCACTACATAAAATTACAATTGAGCTTCTCTAACATTGCATCTCTTCTATCGTCCCCTCATCATTAAAGCCCATGGACTGTTGAACTTCTTAAATACTAGAGGACTACAAGCAAACATATTACAAAATGTTACTGTCTGAGGCATTATCCTTTTCTAGTATAGTAGTTTTTTGTACTTCTCAAACTCTTGTTTTAAAATAATTTCACAGTGATGGTGGGTACAAAAGTTTTATTCACAGAAACATCATTTCATCTGAGACAAAAGGCCTTTTCCAAACACATATAGACAGACACTTGTCACGTTGACTTTTCACCAGTGGGACACAAGTCCTTAAAAGAAGACACACGTCTGTTTCAAGAAGGCACCTCCAGTTCTCGCGAGAAGAGAGAAAAGGGTGAAAACTTATTTGTCCTGGCTGTTTTCACGGCTCTCCTGTAAATGTAGCCGTTGTATCTTTTGCCAAAGCGGAGGCCGAACGGGTTGAAGTTGAATTTACTCCTGCGGTCGTTACATAGCAGCTGCCGCTGCTCCTCATTCTCCCTCAGGGACAAGCACGGGCTGGTATCCTCCGCCACAAACTCTCCTGAACTCCTTCTCCTCAGTGCAGACAGGATGGACCCTGAGGAGGACAGGGACATCAGCTCAGTGCATGGACCTGCAGCCTGCTGCTGCTACATAAACACACCATCACTGTCACTGTTTGTTAACTAAACTAAATGACTAATTCTATCATTAGTATTATTTAAAGCTAATATTTTACTGAGGCATATTTGGTCATATTTTCTGTCAATCTTATATCTGTTTTCTGAAAATGTATGTTTAAATACGCAAATAAGGCAGCTAAAAAACAGCCCTAAAAAGTTTGGTGTATGAAAGTGATACTGATGTAGTTAGTCTGAGGAAAAAACTGCCTTTAAAAGATTTGTTTTGTAAGGTTCTGTACATTTTTAGACCAAAAATAAGACAAATTAAGACAGAAGACATTTTTCTTCTCAATATTCTTGTTTGGTTTACATGTTAGAGTCAAAGGCTTAACAGAGGGAATTTTAAATTTCTCTTTTTATAACTCCATAAATTTGAAAATACTGTCAACAGCCATTGAAAAAATCCACTGTCGCCATGTTTTTTTTTTAGAAATAAAAACTAAGGCTAAAAATAATATTTGAAAAAATTCCTCTGTATTACAATCACAATACCAGAAACATGGCCTGTAATGATAAATATTGTAAAATACAAAAAAAAAGACACTACAGTGGAAAGGGTAAAATAAATAAATAAACAAAAAAAACTTATACATATCACCATGAAACTTACCCATTTTATTACTTACATTAAGACAATATTTTTTATCTTATAAATCTCTAAATTGTATGTATAAATTTTCATTATCTAATAAAATACATGCTTATTTGCCAACACAGAAATCTGAACTAAAACAAACACCTAAACGCTTAGATGCTTTATTTCCACTAGTCTGAAAGAAGACGGAAGTAAAATAACCTAAAATCTCAAAAGACCAGTGTATAAAATATGTTTTAACTTGTAGGCACCCTTAGTTATTATTCTAGACTGTAAACTCTCGGTTTCTACAGCCAAAATAAAAGACATGTCCAGTGTCAGCCTAGATTAAAAGTAAAAATCCTGTATTAAAGGAAGTTTAAAAATATCAAAAAATATGGTAGTGAAAGTACTTGGTGGGGCTGTATACTGTAAGTACTGTGGAGAATGGTCCCCTTTAGCAGTGGACTAATAATAATAATAATAATAATATAATAATAAAGATGATAAAAATAATAATGATTCTTAAGATTATATTCAGTTCTTGGGTAAATGTATCCTGAGTATTTACCCTCCACCAGTCACTGTCTACTCTCTCCATAAAGAATAATATAAGATTAAATATTCTCATCAGTTTGCCCACCTGTTGCACGTGTCCTCTGTGCAGAGTCAAATCCCGGCAGAGCTGCTCCCACACTGTCTCCATCCTGTCCAACAATCAGGCCACACACCACAACCAGAGTCACCAGTCTCATGTTTGGACACAAGGTACAAATCCTTTGTCTCTCTGTCCAACAGTGCTGATTCAAGTGTTTATCTTCACCTCCTCAGCAGGCACTAACACGTTCACTCCTATCAGACCTGTTTTATATTTTCACCAGGTGACCTCGTGCACCTCCAGCTCACAGCCAATCACAGCCGTGTGCGTCTGTGAGCTGTAAATTGCGGAGCTCTCCGCTGCTGCTGGTGCTGAAATGTATCATTCATCAGCTTTTCTGGGAAATGTGGCCAGCTCGGTTTGCTGCTGGGATCATTCAGGCATAATGTGTGACTGCATGTTGAATAATGCTGACGTCCTGAGCATTTTAATATCAAATAAGTGACAGGAACAAGGCTGAAACGCCAGGATGTGTAATTGGGCAATTAGATTCCAGTTTGGAGACAGTAAAACAAAGAGCAGCAGCACAATGGTGGGCTGAGTTGATACTCGAAAACTGTTCTTTAATATATATTCTACTTTGATTCTTCACTTCCATGTGTGTAATACAGCAATGTGTTGCCATGCAGAGGGAGGAAGGCTCAAAGCATTTGCTGCAGCAAGAGTTAAACAATCTTTCCTGTATTTTTGAGCATTTCTTTCGGACAGAACGCAGGTAATGAGAGGGGAGAGAGGTAGGATAACAGGAACCATAGGCTCTTAGTCAGACTTGAATCAGGATGATGACATCACGTGGTTAATGTCTTGAAGCCCTGTGGCTACCAGAACGCACCAGGTTTCATAAATTGAAATAAAATACAAAATAGACCAGATTTAGATTATTAAGTAAAGTGAATGCATTTGGAGAATTGTCTCTAAGTTATATTTAGACCTAAGTTACTTTTTGTATTTTTCTTATAGAACATTACAGGGCCGTAATCATCTAGTTAACATTTGGGGTAATAAGAATGCTGCAGCTAAAACTAAAAGGGTATAACAACAAAAATGGTTTGGGATGTTGCATTTTATTAACTGTTTGACTTGTTACTCTACTTAAGTTTTTATGGGGAAGGGTTTTAAGTGAGTAATTAATGCATTCAGGTAAAATGGGACAAAAGAATAAGCTAAAATAGGGCGTTGTTTCTGAAGTGAAACCAGCATGTTGTTATGCTACCAGCTGCCATGCCGTTGTGTGCCACCCTGTAATATAAAAGACATTTTTAGTATTTGTGCCACTTAAAAAAAAACTAAAGATGACGCAGTGAGTTTTACATCAGCCAAAGTAGTCCAGCATTGGCCATTATTGTTACACAAATGCAAGCACACACAGAAAATATCCATTGTGGACAATATGGCACCAAGGAAACAGACAACAAAGGAACTGGAAATGCATGGCAGAAAAGCTGGACATATGTTTTAAATGAATAGTTAGGTTACATTAATGATTTGACGAATTAATGACTGAACTGGTAAATGGATTTAACTGTTTAAAAAACAGTCCCACTTTACCTAAACATGTCAGTGGAGTGAGGTGGCAGTTCTTAGTGTGTTTAAATGTCCAACACTTCTAAATTATTTTATTTGGCAACATATTTTCTTTATAGAAATATAGCAGAAATATATAAAGTTAAATAAGTAACATTCAAGGTAGTCCTCAAAGTTTTAGGCAGTTTTCTCAATAATTTACCAAAAAATGTCCCAGACCCCTGCTAACACTTTGCAAAACCTACAAGTGACAGTGATGTAGCCTACATGACACTCATATAAGATTCTATTTTTCCACTTTTCAATGTGTGTGAGAGATTTGTAATTACAGCCTAGGGAAATGATAAGCCTGACAACGGCTTGCAGGTATTGCAAGAAAACTGTATTAGACAGGATGAGCGCAAAAAACTGTGCAGTATTTCCTCACTGGAACATTACCATGCCTGAGGTTAGCTGTCTGCCACTTAGTGTCTGATAATGTATGAAACACAGATCTGTTTCAGAATATGCACCAAGTGAGCAGAGTATAAATTTTTTCTTTCCACTCTGTGGCATCAGTGAAAACACTGAACATATTTCCATTAGGTGTCTGACAGTGAACCAAGACAGAGATGATGAAGATGACTATGAGGTTGATGGTGACTATGATTAATTGCACTGTTTATGAGAACATTTAATGAAAAACTGATGTTAAATGAAAGCTTGAGAATGCTGAAAGGAGTTCTGACCATAGGTGGATTATGACGCGGTGGGCCTTTGGGCTCATACATGAAAGAGCCCCTCCTCCAAGGTGATTGTGTAGGTTTTAAAGCCAGAAATGAAACTGAAGATGTAGACAAAGCATGTTTGTGTGTCAGTGTAATTAGCCCATATACATTTTCATCAACTTGAAAATGAATAACTTTGTTCTACACTTTGTGCTATACATGGCTGCCAAAGTATCACTTATTTACTCAGTTGAATAATGTTGATTTCATATTCTACGAAGAGCAAGTATTATTCAGTATTCTCAGTTTTTCACAAAATCCTCTCAAAGTGGTCATAGGATTTTGGGCATTAGGGGTTAAAAAGAGGTTAAAACATTGTTGCACCACACTTATGACACGCCAGAGGGCTCCACAGGACTGCAACAATAACAGTCGTCTTCCTGGCCTCCTGGTCTGGTCTGATGCAAACTAGAGCATGAATCGGGAGTGGATTTTCACTCCCGTTCCCTCCCGCTCCCAGAGAAAAATTCCCAATCCTATCCCAATCCCGGGCCAGAGTCAAAAAGTAAATCCCATCCCGTCCCACTCCTGTAAAATGACTCCCGATCCCATCCCGCTCCCAGTCAAAATTACTCCCACACCCGTTTTTTTCTTTTTTTACTTACACCTTTAAGTTGGTCATTAGGAAAGTCAATGGATTGTTCTTTTTAGATTACCGTGTTTCATGCAGTTTAAAATCAAATTATGACACCATGAACAGTTATCTGTAAAAATATAAAATGAGGAATATACTGTATGTTGCCATAATCCATTTCAAACAAAGGCCCAACACAAATATCTTATTGCCTGTCGTCCTGATTGATTCTTGGATGAATAAACCCAAACATTTTTCAAAAATGATGCATTTTATTTAAGAACTTGTTTTCTTTTAAACAACATTTAAAGGTTTAACCTTTAAGGTACAGTAGTAGGCTTGCACTGACTGCACACAAGTAAACGTCCTCAATGAACTTAGTGCAAAGAAATGGACATGGACAATATAACAAATAAACTTGGCATATTAGTCTCTCCAGAAACTTCGGCCTAAGTCATGCCTTTAAATTCACATACTTGAGTTTGGTGTAAACATAAATAAAAAAAAGTGCATATAGGTAAAACCAAGCCATTTATTGCTATTTTTTTGTCCGCCTGGCCCCTCTGTCTATTAATGCATGTATAATCTCAACCCTTTCATGCACAGTCAAGTAATGAACATCTTTTTTTTTTCAGGACAACCTGGGCAATAATAATATGTATGCTAAAATGATGCCACATGAATGGATCAATAGTTATATGAGTATAAAAACAAAAGAAAAAGCAAAACGGAAATTGAATGTCACAGAATTTAATTCAAAAAAGACACAGATCAACAATGTACAAGCTTTTTCATTTTCAAATATGTTTCTCTCAGGCCTTGGCTATCAGGAGAAAAAGATCCCAACATTCTAACACAAACACAACAAAAAATATTTACATTTTTTCTCCACTCGTTTTTTTCCCTCACTTCCTCAGTCACTTGTGCCACTCCTTGAAACAGTTTCTGTCTGGAACAAGACAGAGGGCTACATCACACATCAAAAGTTGTTAGTAAATGTTTATTTATCTTTGTTTTGGCCATGGGAGATTATTATTCCTTTGTTTTCGATACTGGAAGATAACTATTTCACCTCACGCTGATCTTTGGCTGCTGGGATTGGATGTCACCGTCATAAAAACAAAAGAAGAAGAAATCGGAGCATCTCATTGGTCAAGAGATCGACCGGAAGTCATAATTTACACGTTTTTATCACAAAATGTAATGAATAATGAACTTATCACGGAGTTATCACGGTGGAATTCACGTGCGAAGTTCCAGGAAAAAACGCCGCACTTAACGGCTGGATTGAAAACCTTCTCGAAAGGCGAGAATTGCCCCGAGCTCACCATAGATCGCCCAAAGAGTATGCTTGTGATAGCAATTTTCCCCATTAAGTTTTGTTGTGTGGTTCCCGAGATGTTCTGCAAAGTACCGACGCTGTCGCGTGGGAGCGCCCGCGCACCCGTGGAGTTAGAAGGGTTAAAGTGGTTATTGCGCACTTTCCTCTGTAGCTCACTCTTTATATCTTCATCTCCTCCACCGCTCGCCATGTTGTTGTGTGTTCGTCTGTCTTCAGTCCATTTTCCGCTGCTTTAAGTTCCGGTAGTAGCCGGAAGTCGAAGCGTTGGGATATTGGAATGTGTATTTCTTTTGACGTGCCAACGCAAGTCAAGATAGTGTTGGCCCACGAAAATAAAACTACAAAAATGGACGCTTCGGTCCTCTAGGTTGTTTAACACGGGTAAAAATTATCATCTATTTATGTGTCCCCGATCCCGCCCGCTCCCGTTGATTATTATTCCCGTACCGTCCCAATCACGGAGTAAATAAAATTTTGACTCCCATCCCGCGGGAGTCCCGCGGGAGTCCCGTGACCCGCGGGATTTCCCGAAATAATTCATGGTCTAATGCAAACCATGCAACTGCACAATCCTCCAATGTCACCGCCTCCTCACTCTCTCCCCATATTTCTTGCCCATTCTTACTTTTTTGATTACATATTAGAATGCATTTATAAATTTTATGTTAGGTCTCTTTATTCTATTTTCAGGTTGCCTTTTTTAGTATGACCAGGAACAACAGAAATGAACCTTTTAGGTTAACACAGGCTCATTTACAGTGTTCCACTGTTGATCATTAAGCACTGTCCCTGTCAAATATACTAACTTAAGTAAACATGAAAAAAAATGAAAATAAAGGCAAAACATGGCACAAGTAATCGTCTTTGAACAGCTCAAAGAAATGTAGCTAAAAAAAAGTTGGCATCATAACTTTCTTTTAACCATGCATATGTCATAATGTGGCGGATACATTGAAACTTAACATTTCCTTTTCCAACAACACTGTGGTTAGCATGCAGCGAGGTTTAGGCACAAAACCACTTGGTTATGGATAGGAAAAAAAATCATGTTTGGTTTTAAAATACCCAGTTTTGGTTGCACAGTCACAGCTGCAGAAGCCACCAATGTCTTGGTCAAAAAAACAATCACTTTTGTGGCACTTTCTCAGAAAAAAACAAAACAGTGATGTCTCGACTGCTTTCTGTTGTACTATACCCAGTGGAAAAACAGTGATGGGTCGCTTTAAACCATCCCCTCCACCTCCAGATGACAAGGTCAGCTCATATACTGCGTCACTTTAGAAACACTGATTTGATACGTATGACACATACAAATGTAACATATTCGTGGTTCACAAAAATGTACAAAGCCAAAACATTTTCTTCTGACATCTGAGCTGCCAGTAATGATGCTAAGGTTTTATGATGACTGCCAGGGTGACATTCTCTGGGAATATTCTGGCACTTTCAGACAGTGGGAGTGCACTAATGGGCAGACCTGCTTTCATTCATCTACATTTCACAATCACATTCAGTTCAGCTCAGCAACAACTTCACCAAACCTTTCACCCCTATGTGTGTGTGTGTGTGTGTGTGTGTGTGTGTGTGTGTAATGTTGACATCCCTTCCTGGAGGTCAGCCTCAGTAGGCGGGGTGGAAGCTCTTTGCCCCCATCAGTCCCTTTTATCTTGTCCTGGAGGTCTGTCCCCGCTGAGCCCAGGACCTCCACCTGCAGGCCTGTTTGAAGGATCTCTTTTAAATTCCATTCAGTTTCTGTCGGACCTTCAGATATTTTAAGATGCCGCTGTCACGTTCCCTGTCCATGTCGTCCCTGAGCGGAGTGCTGCCGGCCTGGGAGGAAGACGAGCTCCCCGTGGAGGATCTGCTGCTCTTTGAGGTGGCTTGGGAGGTCACCAACAAAGGTCAGATCACAAGTGTAATGATTTTCTGAAGAAATTAGATGTTTGAATTGATGCATTCAGTCAGTAAGCACGAGTTCAGCCACAGAGGGCTTTCTTCCAAAATTGCAAAATTCTGCAGTGCAAACATGTGCAATTTTATATTTCTTAATGCTGCCTCATCATTTCAAGTATTTGAACATAGTATAGTCTACAACTTGAATCAAAGTCAGCCATAATGAAGGGAAAATAATGACTGATTTTAGCAGGGAACTGCATGATTTATCTAAAGATTTCTCTGATTGTATAGTAACTGTAAAATAATTCCATACAGAGCATTTTATCAAAGTAGCAAATGAAACATGTCCATTTATGCTTATAACATGCACTTTGAAAGTCTGTCTGTTTGGCAGTGTTGGTTTTATTTTGTGTAAATCTGTGCCTCTGTACCCCATAAAGAGCAAATATTGAAATCCAGTGAGCATAGACACAGAGTCTGCTCCCACTGAAGAGTTAAACATTAAACTGCAGATAAGTGGTGAAAGAGGAAAAGGCATGTGTAATAACACAGGCATGAAACAAAAACTGACAGTGAACAAACTGGATAAATAAATTCCTGGATAAGGTGTCAACATATCCTAAGTGTTGGTGACAGTGTGTCACCCTGTGTCACCACTCATTATGACTGTATATACCCTCAGTTTGACTTTAGCTTTGACTGAGGCAGAGCCGTACTGCTGAGGATGACGAGGTCATGATCCCTTTGGGGGATGTGGAGGGTTTGCAACTTGTTTCTAATGTGTGTAGCAATCAGTATAGGTGGAGACTAGTTGTGGAAATGGTCTGCTAGTGACGACATCATCTATTGGTTTCAGCACCTGTATGTTATACACTCAAAAATATTCTAATGTTTTTGAATTAAGTCTTTTTGTCAGACTCACATATTTCAACGACATAAAATTTCCATCCAACTGAGGCAAGTAATTCTAACATAAACTAAAAAGTATCATTTATGGAATTAAATCAAATAAAGCTGAGATTAATAGACCATAAGAATTTATCTAATTGTTAATATTCTAAGTATTTCAAATATGTTAATGTTCATCAATTCACAGTAAACTCGAGAAAATGCATAAAATAATTTCTGTCTTTCTTCCATAGAGTACATATTATAGTATTCATATTATGCTGTGCATATAGTGCATGGTCATGTTGTCAAACAGTTCAGAGGTTATTGGCCATTCTGGTGTTTTCTCTACCCTCTGCTCTTATATAACGCCTGCTCTCTGATGCAGTTTAGACGTCACTGATTGTTGATGGTCGTTCATATCAATATTTGTCTTTTTGCTGCCACGTGAGAAACTTGGAAAACATTTCCACATGTTTTGGTCTGTTACAAAAAAGAAAAAAAATCTGTCTGCGTCACAAACCAAACAGCGATGAGATCAGTTTGTAGCCTGCTTTAAATTTCCATTTTCCATTATTTTTTAATGTTTATCTGCATGAAATTACCCCCTTAGAACTGTGTCAATCTGGTCTTGATTTAATTTCAGACTCATCCTTTTTTCAGATTTTTCCTGAACTTTAGGATTCAAAACTAACACCTCCATCCCAAAGTCCAAAGTCAGCTGCATAAATACTCTGAAATTAACTTTTGTTATGGGACAGATGTGCCTGTGTCTCCAAGTCTCTTAATAACTCCAAGTATGGATGAATGCATGTCTTTCTTCAGAATAACCTACTTGAAAATAGAGAAACATCTGAATTTAAAATTTATGACAGATTATGTACATGTACAATTTAGGTTAGCCCATAAGACAGTTGTTACAGAATGCACTTAATTATAATAGACTACATCAGATGAGTCTTACACAGAACCGTAACTCAACTGATCCCTTTGACCTGTGAGGACTATCTGACCTTTGACCTCTATTAGTGTATTCAGGTAGAACAGGGTCCCAAATGTAAAATAGCCTTTCCTTCATCTTACTCAGTGACGTCACACTAATATTTAAATGAAGAGAAGTTAAAAACACAACTTCAGGGTTGTCTCCTCCGTTCACTCTCTGTGTGTGAACCTGCAGTTGGAGGAATCTACACAGTGATCCAAACCAAAGCCAAGATCACAGTGGATGAATGGGGGGAGAACTACTATATGATGGGGCCCTACTTTGAACACAACTTTAAGACTCAGGTGGAAGGCTGCGAGCCGCCAAACCCCGCCATCAGGAAGGCCATGGACGCTCTCATCCACAACGGCTGCCAGGTGGGAGAGAGTGAGTGTTTGTGTGTGTTAGAAATAGACAAAATGTCTCATGTCTAATGTAATTAAGGACATTGGGAGAGCTGTCTTAGTTTTTGTTTAATCTTAATAATTGCTAACAAGTATGATTGAGTCTGGAGCAGGCTGTCCGTTATTCCTAGAATTGGTGGCTAAGAGCAGATTTGGGTGTTTAAGAATGTTTGATGCACTTGATTCCTTTTATTTTTTCTCTTAACAGAAAATTAAATTCGAGAATGTTGTTGAATGGACCCCATTGTTACACATATCTGTGTATGTAACGCAATAATGCTATATAACGGCAGAAATGAAAATGATCACAACACTAAGTGTGGGAAATAAACATGAGCAAATGAATATAACACCTATCAGGATATGAACCGACTACTGCACAAGTAGGCCTGTGTTTTTAAACGTTTTGTAGGCTACTTTTTAAGTATGTACTGAAATGTATTCAACAGAGATCTTTATTACATAGTATTAATAGTATTCATAATTAAACTATACCGTAATAGATGCTAAATTCTATGGTTTGGCTTACTGATTTCACAGTCCATTCTTTGCCTATTGTCGCTGAGTACATTTTAATTTCTAGTTTGTTTGTTTTTTAACAACCAATCACACCTCTTAAGAATACATCATACCCAGCAACATAGTCAACCACACCTCCTCAGTAGGGTAAAAGTTTCTCTCCTTTTATTGCTCAGAGTTGTGCTGTGAATTTTCCTAAATTACTCCTCACTACAAAGTGAGGCTCTCGGAGCGTCGGTGGCTTAGTGATAGAGCAGGCGCCCCATGTACAAGGCTGTTGCTGCAGCAGCCCGGGTTCAATTCCAGCCTGTGGCCCTTTGCTGCATGTCACTCCCTCTCTCTCTCCCCCCTTCACACTTGTCTGTCCAATCCATTAAAGGTTAAAAATGCCCCCCCAAAAATATCTTTAAAAGTGAGGATCTCTCTGAGACTAGACTCAATAAGGAGACTGGTGGTGGCATTAGAGAAATTAGATCTTCATCACACAAAAAGACAAACAAGGTATTTTGTTAAGTATCAATTCTCTGATACACTTCCCTTTTTCCATAACTCAAGCTTTTCCCTTTCAGAGAAACCCAAATTTATTCCACTCTACTCAAATTTACCACACAAATACACCATGGGAACCAAATAAATGTACATTGCACAAATATGCATATATTAACACTTATTTTATTCTCCCACCCCAACAGTGTCACAGTGTACATGCAACTCTCACTGATAGTACTTGTGCAGTCTCTAGTAGCTACCAATCAGTAGCCACTAGATGGCACCATATATCAGAGACCCTGAAGATCCAGGAGTATGGACAAATATTTCAGTCCAAAATTGACCCAATTTAAGTGCTATAGGCAGCTCATTGGTCTGCTAAAACAAAACAAAAAAACTGCCACCACCACTTGAGAATTGTGCTTCATTACACTCCATGATGTGTTAGAAACAGAAAATGTAATGTTACAAGCCTGCAAAATTTGAGTGAGCAGTGCCTGACCACATAAAGACAACCTAAAGATGAACTCTAATTACACAACAAATTAAACACAACAAATGCTCAGTTGCAGGGAAACATGCATAAAATGATGCATAATAATTTATTTCATTTATGCAAAGTTGCATCCACAGTAATGGCTTCTTGGGTTTAAAAACTCAAACATTACAGTTAATGGAATTAGAAATGCTAAAAGAAACAAATATTGTATGTGATATTGTTATTTTCCTTAAAGGTCCAGTGTGCAGGATTTAGGGGCTTCTGCAGAAATGCTATATGATATTCATAACTATGTTGTTCTAAGTGTATAGTTTACTGAAAATAGAAATCACAATTTCTTTACTTAGGAACAAGCAGTTTATATCTACCCACAAAGCAGGTCCTCTTCCACGGAGTCCTCCATGTTGTTTCTACAGTAGCCCAGGATGCACAAACAAAACACTGGCTCCTGTTAGGACCATAAGTATTTTCACTACCATAGTTCTCCTACATGCTTGGCACATGAGAGAAGTTTCAGTTCTGCAACCTCCCCACTAGACACCACTAAAACCTCACACTGGACCTTCTGCATGTAAGAATTCTTCTATTTAAGTAAAGACAGTGAGAACTTTTTCTACCACTCCTATTTGCAAAAAAAGGTCACTGTCAGCAGCTGTATTTGAGCAAGAAATTGCTGATAGAGGCTCTCATCGCAGTGTGTTCTTAGTGGACCCAGCCACACTAGAATTACATTTTGCCAATTATGGTATGTCTCTCACTGGGCTTCCTTTACTGACGTTGATGCTGCAGGTTCATTTTGGCCGCTGGCTGATTGAGGGCAGCCCCTTTGTGATCCTGTTCGATATTGGCTCTGCAGCCTGGAACCTGGACCGCTGGAAGGGGGACCTGTGGGAGACCTGCCACATAGGCTTACCCTACCATGACAGAGAGGCTAATGACGCGCTCATCCTGGGCTCCCTGATTGCCTGGTTCTTCAAAGAGGTGAGGTGGTGTTCAGCCTGCTGTTCAGCACGCTGCTCATCTGTAAATTCCCAGAATGTCAACATTTTACCTCCTGCTGCCATTTCTGGCTAAAAAAGTGCAAAAGTGATCATATGAATTTAGTTAACGCTATTTCTGACTCAGATGCATCCTTTGTTTTCCAGTTAACAGACCAGCTGGGAGACAATCCCAATGTCATCGGTCATTTCCATGAGTGGCAGGCGGGTCCAGGGGTTATTCTCTCTCGCGCCCGCAAAATTCCCATGGCAACGGTCTTCACTACACACGCCACCCTGCTGGGAAGATACCTTTGTGCTGGGAATGCCGACTTTTACAACAACTTAGACAAGGTGAGAGACCAGGGGATCAGGTTGGTCATGCAGTATACAGAGGCATGCACATACTGTCACTGCCTAAAACAACACTGTAACAGATATGGACAGATATGGGCACATTATTACTGAAGGTGACAATGCAGCTCCTGCATAATTCTCTCAAATGGAGATTCTGTTTTATAAGGGGAATTTGAGTCAAATCTGGCAGTAAGGGTTTTATTATTTCAGTTAATACTGTGCTAACATGGCAACCTCATCTCACAGAAATACATGAAATAAGCACAACCTCTTAACACCATGTGGTTATGTGGTGGCAGGTTTTAGCACCATAGAAAAAATGCCAATGGAAAGTCAATGGGATCCTTTGTTGTGATGGGCACATGAATTCCCTGATCCAACGATGTCATGCAGTGGGTGATGCTTAATGTTACAACCCCACAGGTAGTATAAAGAGAGGAAGAGTCTGCATAGGGAGGATGTAAGGATGGTGGATGGGTCAAATAAATACAGGACTTTCACCCAGGAGCAGTGGCAGTTCTAGCCTAAATGGCACCCTGGGCTGCTCAGGCTGCATTTACCTGACCGAAAACAACCCGAGTCCGACGCAGTTATTGTTATGGACACCATTTTCACATTCAAAAGTTCAGGCCAACAAATCACAGTCTTTTACAGCCGCTTAGAGCATCATCAGCGGTGTTGAGTTGTGTGTGGAGGGGTCAGTGTGAGGTTTATAATTGGCCCTGCTCTCGACACATCCTAAAGGTCAGCGTGCAGCTAAAGGCCACTCACTGGCTGAATGGATAATTGACAGACATCATGTTTACAACCCTTGACTTGAACAGGAAGTCACGCCTGTTCTACTGAAGGAATCATATCAATATGCATTTTCGGTTTTATTGACTGTGTCTTATTATGCATGCAGGATAGAGGAATCAAAGCAGAGCATGGAACCAGAGAGCTGTATTATATACCAGAGATACACATTGTAAATTAAATCAAAATAAAAAAAAAAAAAATAAAAAAAAATATATTTATATATATATATATATATATATATATATATATATATATATATATATATATATATATATTTACATGTATGGTAGTTGTATGTGTTAAGCAAACATCATTTGAAGTTTAATTAGCAGTGGGATGCCAAAGTCACATTTATTTGTTCACATTACATCACTTCCTGTTAGTAAAAACAATGCTTTTACAGCCTCTACTCACCTTTAGACACACACAGATGCACTACATTTATACTACAAGTTTAAAAGAGAGAATTCTTGAATAATTGCCCCTCACACCATACTGACCTGTGTGTTGTAGTTCAACATCGACAAGGAGGCGGGTGAGAGGCAGATCTACCATCGTTACTGCCTGGAAAGAGCGGCGGTCCACTGTGCTCACGTCTTCACCACAGTATCCCAGATCACCGCTGTGGAGGCCAGCCACATGCTGCACAGGAAGCCAGGTGGGGAAGCTTTCCACTGTTGCACCTTGATTTTTTTTTCATTTGATTGTTTTAAGCACAGTGATGACAGCTGGTTAGTCTATTCATCCATCCATTTGCCCATTAAAGCTGTCCTGTTGCTGTGTTGATGGTACAGATGTAGTGACCCCGAACGGGCTGAATGTGAAGAAGTTCTCGGCCATGCATGAGTTTCAGAACCTGCATTCCACCAGCAAGGCCCGCATCAAGGAGTTTGTCAGAGGACACTTCTATGGGTGGGTGGAGTTTATTCATGTAGCTCTGATTCATCTCATTTAAAGGCAACCCAGATTTATGTTTTAAGAAGGGGCTGTCCAGTTTTGATTTATTACAGGAGAGACCATTTACATATTAACTGAGACAAAGTACTTCAGAAAATTATGAATTTCTGTCATTCTTAATTCTTCTCAGTCACCTGGACTTCAACCTGGAGAAAACCCTCTTCTTCTTCATTGCTGGACGCTATGAGTTTTCCAACAAAGGAGCTGATATTTTCCTTGAGTCACTCTCCAGACTCAACTACCTACTGCGGGTGAGATCATTTAGTCCTTTGCATTCAGTAACACTTTGCTGTACGCATTAAATGTGCAAACCTCGCAAAAAGTACACCTTCAAACGTTTAACAACCTTGTAAAGACAAAGGATGAGCGTATAATCTTCAGCATGCATTCCTGTACATTACCGCTTTGTCCTGATCCCCCTGTTTTTCTTTCCTCACTCTATCCACAGGTCCACAGAAATGATGTAACAGTGGTAGTTTTCTTCATCATGCCAGCTAAAACCAACAACTTCAATGTGGAGTCACTGAAGGGACAGGCAGTACGCAAGCAGCTCTGGTATGTCCTGATGTGGTTTATATAATAGTTCAATACCAGCATAACAACCCCATCACCAGAATAAGATAAGATAAGATAAGATACACCTTTATTGATCCCATAATTGAGAAATTCCAGTGTTACAGCAGTCAGGAGAAAGAGTCAGATTAAAGATGTCAATATTTAAAAACTTAAAAAACTTAAAAACACTAGGCATGCAAAAAAAAGTACAGAAAATACAGAAAACAGCAATAAATAATAACAATAATAATAATGAGCAGTGGATAAAAAGTGAGCAGTGGGTTAAAGTGAACATATTTAGTGCAAAGTGAACTCCAAAAGACCTGAGCCGCCTCAGCAGGTAGAGTCTGCTTTGGCTTTTCCTGCACAGTGCTGTTATGTGATCAGTCCAGTCCAGTTTATTGTTAAGATGAACACCTAGGTGCTTATAAAATGTCACCATCTCAATGTCCTTTCCCTGGATGTTCACCGGTGTTGGGGGGGAGGAGTCTGCGCCTGCGGAAAACCACCACCAGCTCTTTGGTTTTCCCTGTGATGATCTGAAGGTGGTTCCTCAGGCACCAGTCCACAAAGTCCTGGTTCAGTTCTCTGTAGTTACTCCCTGTCGTCCCCATCTGTGATGAGGCCGACGATGGCAGAGTCACCAGAGAACTTCTGCAGATGACAGGTGGGGGTGTTGTGTGAAAAATCTGCAGTGTAGAGGGTGAAGAGGAACTGTGCCAGCACCGTCCCCTGCAGGGCCCCCGTACTGCAGACAACCAAGTCCGATACACAATCCTGGGTCCTGACATACTGCGGCCGGTCCGTGAGGTAGTCCAGGATCCAGGATGTGAGCTGATTAGCCACCCCTATGTGCTCCAGTTTGTCCCTCAGAAGTGCAGACTGTATGGTGTTGAAAGCGCTGGAGAAATCAACCAAGTTGTTTTTATGCCTAAACTAACCGCAGCAGTGGCAGATAAAAATAGTAACATAAACCAATTTTGGATTGGGGAACCAGCAGGCAAGCTTCTAGTCCCACGCTGGTTTGTTGAACCTCTAGTCTAGACCTGAAAATGTAGGACCTTGATGGTCTCTCATGTCGTCCTCATAGAGAGTTAATAATGGATGTTTCCATTTTCATATTATTGTTTAGGACATGATATGTGTGTGGTTAAGCAATGCTGGTGACGTGCATTAGTGAGGGGTGAATGGTAAATATAAAGGTACAGTTCTTCAGAAGGTTTCCATTTGGCTTTTACAGGGATACAGCTCACACTGTGAAGGAGAAGTTTGGTAAAAAGCTGTATGATGCTCTGTTAAAGTAAGTAAATGGACACTGTAAGTGTACTTATAGCTTTATTGATTTTACACTGTGTACATCAACACGGCTTCTCTGTGATGAATGGTGAATGTTCTGTGTTAGTGTTTAATGGTCTGCTCTGTCCTCAGAGGGCAGATCCCGGACATGAGCTCCATTCTGGATCGTGACGACCTCACCATTATGAAGAGAGCCATCTACGCTACTCAGGTACTGGAGCTTTTCTCTCCTCTTCCTCTGTTTACAGTAAACAAATAGTGGCATCAGTTTGAGTTGTTTGTTGTGTCTTTCTTATGATTTCTTTTTTTTAAATTTGTGTAACATGGCAAAACATACGTTCATAAGACGGACCATAACAAAGTGAGTTATCATGAAATAACACTCCAAGCAGAGACTATAGCAAACAACATCAGGGTTAGATAAGACTGGGGTAAGCTTGCCTGTGGTGCCCAATGTTCTAGGTCCAGCTCTGCCTAGAGTTCTTCCCAAAGTAAATTATAACATAACATTTACATTAATATTAATTATCATTTCATTGTTCTTTAACAAAATAATTATTAACTGAAGTTTAATTAACTGTCAGTTATAGATGATGGTTATTGTAGGTGTTTTCCAAACATTACATTTTTGCAAGTTCAGTAAATGTGTTGTGCACTGACTAAAAGGCTTCCTCTGTAATGATAACAATTTATTGGAAGTGTGCTGAGTAAAATCCCCGTTTTCCATATTATTAGCATTTCTCAAGATAAGTCCTTCTCAGGAACCTTAATGTAACCTGACATTTCCTTTCTAGGAAACCATTAAATAATACAAAGAATTACTGGTGTTGTTTTGTGTTGTGATGCGGTGTGAGCCAGTAATCAGATATCATTAGTTTCAGATGATGCCTGCACTGATCAATACCTCTCAGAATCACACTCTGAAAGGTTACGAGACGCGGACCACTGACTCACAGTCATTAGGTCATTTCTCCTCTCTCCGCTGCTTTAGCGATGTGGGTTTGAATGTGTGTGATGTATAGTGTATGGATGCAGCTATGTAAACATTAACAACCCTCTGTCCTTATGACCCTCACAGCGGATAAGGAAAAACTCCCCAAATAAACGGGGGTGAAAAACAAACTGAATACACACATTGTTTCTCTGTCCAGTGGTGTTCACAGTAGACTTCATCATGTTTCAGTCTCTTATCCTGATACAATGAGTATGAGCTTAATTAACATTACTATCCTTCAGGGACATTGATTTAAATGAAATCAGAACAACATTCAGGACCCTGACCCCTTTAAACTGACCTTATGAGGATATAGATCTTACATGGACTGTCAAGCCAATCACCAGAAGAAAATGTTGGCATTGTATATGTTTCTGTAGGCCAAAGGTACATTATATTGACATGTTATCACGTAGTGGATACGTTGAAATATCCATTTTTGGATGCTTGATAACAAAAAACAACCACTTTGTGTGACAGAAAAAACGGAGAAAAAAAAAATTGGAGAAAAAACGATGTCTCGGAAAAAAGAACCGCTTTTCATGGCACTGTCCCAAGTTCAAGAAACAGCAATTTCACAATAAAAAACAACTGCTTTCTGTGGCGCTATCGGGGCTGGAAACACAGCAGTGTCTCAGTAAAAATGATAACTGCTTTTCATGACTATCCAGCTCTAAACGCAGTGATGGTAGAGGAGGCGCCCCATGTACAAAGACATTATCCTTGCTGCAGCAGCCACGGGTTGGATTCCAGCTCACAGCCCTTTGCTGCATGTCATCCCAGGCATCTCGCCGAGGTGTCACTGCAGCCACAATCACCTCCACCTCAGCTTATGTACTGCTTCCCTATATAAATGTTGATATGATAACTATAAAGCATACAAATGCATTGTATATGTGGCATGCAGAAACATATATTGCATCAACATGCAAAAGCATTTTCTTCGAGTGAATGGGCTGGTGTTTTCATGTATTTTGTCAGGTATGAAAATGTGGTGCTTGAAAATTCCATCACAGAACCACACAATCCAGACACCAAACTGACCTGTGCCTGTCTTTCAAATAAAACTGTATGCAGAGACACAGCCTTCCTCCAGTGACCACTCACAACATGGAAGACGACTCACAAGATCCCATCCTGTCCAACGTTAGACGCGTCGGCCTCTTCAACTCCAGGACCGATCGAGTCAAGGTAGACCTCATATTCCTGTATTTACTGTTTCACATATTGCAAATAATGACAAGTCCACATTCAAGTGGAGACTAAATCTCATGTTTCTACTCTACATTTCTCAGATTATCTTCCACCCCGAGTTCCTGTCCTCCACCAGTCCTCTGCTGCCGATGGACTATGAGGATTTTGTTCGTGGCTGTAACCTGGGAGTGTTCCCCTCCTACTATGAACCATGGGGATACACACCTGGTAACTTCACAGTTGGGACATAAATCTCCACAGCAGACACACGAAGCAATGACGGAGTAGTTCTTCAGCATTTTGTATAGCTGGTGCACACTTTACAATATGGCAGTCTATGAGCTCATGAAGCCTGGAAACCAGTTCAGGCTTACAATGCATGTTGTGCTGCATCATTAATGCATGATGCATACCTTGCATAGCAATCTGTAGAACACGCTGTGCAAAAAGGCACCTTACATAAGCTGGCATGTTGTGTTCACACTTCGAGCTACAAAGCGACTCTGTGGCCAGCTGCATTAACACCGAATTGCCCTTGAAGTGTTGCTCGTTGGTGTAGTTATGTCATCCTGGGCTTGTATGTGTCTGCTACTTGCGACAAAGCACCCCGACCGAATGTTATCTAAATTTGGTATTTGGTCAAAAAAATATTTATGCTTTAATTAATGTCTGGACCTTATTTTCGAAAAAAATACATGCAGTAGTCAGTAACAGCGAGAGACAAATAATTGATGATCCCATTCGATTGTGTCATATGATGTTTGTCAATTGAAAACCTAATTTTGCAAGTCAAGAGGGTTGCTGCATGTCGTGGGTTCGTCGCAGTACTCTATAGTTTTTTTGTGAAACTCAGCTCAACTTAAATAGTTTTAGGACAAACTTTCTTAACATGCAGAATGATCTTTTAAACTGACAGACATCGTATGTGTAATTCATGGCGCAATTCAAATCGGATCAAAAATTATTTGTCCCTCCCCATTAACTATGTACACATTTCCTCTGAAATTTTTCTACAAAAGTGGATACTTTTGGATTTTACCCATATATTTCCTCCAGTTCCATGGTGGTCCACCGAAAGGGGAGAGACTTTGGCTCCCTATACAAAGAAGGCTTGCACAGAGTGAAGAGGAAATTCGTTTTTTGCATTTTTGCAACACGTGGTTTCCTCGTCTCAAAGTTGATGGGGTTTTTTTTCTTAATGGGTTTTTGCTTAGATGCCGAAAATACATTCTGTGCTGAGCACAAGCTTAAGAGACTTTAATGTTTTGTTCTACAGCATAAAATGCGTCGTTGGATACTTCTGAAGCTTTTATGCGTCTCAAAAAAGACGGCTGCTAACAAGTGGCTAAATGAGATGATAAAACGTCATCATGCCAAACATGGCTTCACAGCCTCACTGTGGTAGGGATGCTAATTTATGCAACTGTGGTGTATTTCTTTATAGCCCCACGCTAGCTTTTTACTTCTGGTGATTGCATTTGGGCTTCAAAACTCATTAAAGTGGTGTTCATTTGTGAAGATTATCTTACTTCCGTGTATCATAAACGTTTGCATTATTGCAGAAAATAAGCTCTGTGACAAACAAAGTCCAGTGGGAAAATCCCATAGGTTTTTTGACAAGGGAACCAAGGCAATGCTACATTCACATCAGCCTACAGGTCATCATCCCTGAAGCAAGCAGTGTTTGGTGTCGGTTTGAAGTTGCATGTCACTGGCTTACATTGAAAAAGACTTGTAGCCTCTTGCTGTGTAGCTCGTTGTGTGAACATAACATTAAACCTCAACATTCTGTATATGAAATTCACCCAGTTGGTAGTCTTTGATCAGCGCACTATTTAATGCAATGAGACGATCTCGTCATACTCTTTCTGAGCTGTGGTGTTCCTCCCCAGGTGAATGCACTGTAATGGGCATTCCCAGTGTGACCACCAACTTGTCAGGTTTTGGCTGCTTTATGGAGGAGCATGTGACAGACCCTGCTGCCTATGGTGAGGACACACACACACACACACACACACACACACACACACACACACACACACACACACACACACACACACACACACACACACACACATTTTGTCTTATAATCAGAACTATTGCTGCCCTTTCACTTTGAGGATTTACATGCCTGTCCACATGCTGACACTGATACTGTCTCTGTTTTTTTTTTCCCCTCCTTCACTCCCTGTCTTGTCCCTCACTGTCTCTATCAGGCGTTTACATCGTGGACCGGCGGTTCCGTGCAGCCGACGAGTCCTGCAACCAGCTGACCCAGTTCATGTTCAATTTCTGTCAGCAGTCTCTGCGCCAGCGCATTATCCAACGTAACCGAACTGAGAGGCTGTCTGACCTGCTGGACTGGAGATACCTGGGACGGGTCTGTCTTTGCTGCACCAGCATCAATTAGATGATTGATAGAAGAGAGAATACAATATCTATATTGTATTCTTTATTCATGTCTGCACACAGTTCATGGAATCATAATAATCAATAAAACAGAAAGAGATTTTCATTAAACCATATTTAAGATGCACATTAGGTAGCCTATGACACTGAGCTGTAAGTCAGTGTAGCTTGAGTAGTAAACAGGTTCAAGACTAAGAAGTTAAGTTCTTGTACCGGACGTAAACATGCGCCAGAAACAGGAAGTATTTTCACTGTGTTCCCTCCGTAAACCCATCTCCTTTTTCATGTTACTGTTTTGAAACAGGATCATAAAATGCCTAAAATTTTTCAAAACAAAGGTGAAAACTTGAGCTGAAGATGTAGTTCTAGCCAGATGTTCCGTCAAATGTTACTCAGTTTTTGATGTCCATCTCTGCTGATCTGTCATTTGCAGTTCTACATACACGCCCGCCATCTGGCACTTCACAGAGCATTCCCAGACAAGTTCAAGATAGACCCCATGGCCCCAATGAAGGTAAGGAATACTGTCCAAGAAATCTGGAAGTTTGTGAATGAGTGAGTGAACAGAAGAATGAACACCTCTGCCAAGGCCCCAGAGTCATCAACATAAGTTATTTTAATAATGAAAAAACTGTTTTTACATTTTGGATCCACACCTGCAAACAGCTGCCAGTCGTATCCAATGCAACTGCTTTATGTGTAGTAGTTCATGGGAAATTAGGCAAAATACCATGCCTATGTTAACAGATTATTTTGTCCCATATTGCCTCCCATTTAAAAAGTTCACTGCCCCTTGACAGCAATTCTTGTGACTGCTTAAAGGGACAGGTTACCCCTAAATCAAAAATACATATTTTCCCCAGATTGTTTTGAGTGTCGGAGATATAAGCCATAGAGACGTCTGCTGTCTTTCCAGTATAATGAAACTAGATGGCACTGAGCTTGTGGTGCTCAAAGCACCAAAAAGAAAAAAATATATAAATTTGAAAAACTCAACAGCAATGTCTCTTTCCAGAAATCATGACCTGGTTACTCAAGATAATCCACAGACCTTGTTGTGAACAATGACATGTAGGAACTGTTTTCTTTCTAAACTACACCCACCAACCGGATCACTGCACAGAAGGAAGCAGGTCACCTTGGACCACTGAACAAGCTAATATTGCAACTCAACCCATTAATGTTTACATCTCATGCTGTCATGAGCACAAGCCTCTCATCCATGAGTAGATGTAGCTTGGAAGTAACGGGCTTGGGAGAAGGTATCTGGTATTTTGAATCCAAAAGGCTCAAGCCCAAGTAAGGTCAAGAGTCAATAGCGTTTAAGTCTAAGTTGACTTAGGCTATGGCAGTTCAAGACCAGAGTATGTAGAAACGGCCAGTAGACAGTAATATGGCGGAGTGAGAAGAGGCTGTAACCGCATGATGGTCTTGTTGTGATGTTCTGCATTAATGCCAGCTCAGCTGAAGATGAAGTCTGTCATTGATATCCGAACATATCACAAGTCATTAAATTTGTGACTCGAGCCTGACTTGAGTCCAAGTTATGTGACTCAAGTCCACACCTCTGCCATCTAGTTAGTATGTACGTTTATTAAGCAGGATAAGCCCCTTGAGATGAACCATCTAATTTACAAGGGGGTTCTAATCATACAGGCAATAGTTCCATTATATTGGAGAGAAGGCAGACATCTGTAAGTGATATCCCTGACACTCTGCAACTCACACCAAAACAATCTATACTGATAAATAGCACTACATAAGAGGAAAAATATGTATTTTTGATTTTGGCATGAACTATCCCTTTAAGAGTGCTCAGAGATTGGGCCAGAGGGATGTCCAGGTGTTGCTCAGACAGACAGGTAATTGGCTTGTTAGTATTAGAACCTCTGGATGATGTGACTGCAATGTCAACAAAGAGACGCAAAATGACTAAAATGTTTATTACTGCAAAGAACCAGGACTTTAAATTGGAGTCTTACCAGATATTTTCTCATTTCCCAAATGAGTCAGCCCCCTCCCATTCAAAAGCATGACGGCACTACCATGCTTCCCACCCTTATTTATTTTATGCAGCAAGAGTTCTCACTGACAAATAAGCAAACAACAACTTTTAAGCACAATATCTCAATGGTGCGACAGACTGAAAAGCATCTTTCAGCAGCTCCCAGTGAATTGCTGTCTGAGAGCCAAGAACAGGGTCTCACTCTAACTGCACATGCATGTACATGAGAATCCCTCTCATGTACTGACTGACACACACACACATTGGATACTTAAGATTTCACCCACATTTGTCAGACTTTAATTGACAGCCTAACATTTGGATGAATGACAAGACATTATCGTGGAGTGTGTTGATGCCGATCCCCGCAGAATTACATAAAATAAGACTTCCCCTTTCTACCTTTGTTCCTCCTTTTGATTCAAGGACTGTGATTTATACTATATCTGATACACAATTTTCAGGTTCGATACAAATTTTGAATTTCAAACACAATGAGATTGCATGTCATTGACATGTATTAATACAAGAGTGATAAACATCTAGTTCCAAAAAAGGGAAAAAGAAAAAAGCAAAAAGGATAGGAAGGAAAAAAGAGGGATACAAAAGAAAGAGAAGAGATGAAGATGGGAATTAGGAAGGAGGGGGACAGAGGAAAAGTAAAGAAAGTGGTAAAGAAAGGAGGGAAAAGAAGGGTTGTGAATGACGGAAAGAGAGGAGTGACAATAAAACTTGACCTGACTTAAATACAATTTATGAAGTAACTGATAATGATAAATGATTTATTTGCAGAAAATCTGAAGTCTCTGCTAGGTGGTTTAGACGTGAACAGAAAGCTGTTTGGAAAACAGAAAATCTTTAGGTATACTTTATGCAGAGTAATCTTCAATAACACCTTTGTCTCCTCAGACCGAGGGTTTCCGTTACCCCCGACCCTACTCAGTGCCCCCCTCTCCCTCTGCCTCCATCCACTCCACCCCCCACCACAGTGATGTGGAGGATGATGATGACGAGCCCTATGATGAAGATGAGGAGGCTGAGAGGGACCGACTGAACATCAAGTCTCCCTTTGTGCTGGGTACCATACCAAAGGGCAAGAAAAAGCAACCTGGAGAGTCAGGAAACTGAGATTTACCTTGAGTAGCTGCAGATTATACACAGGTTAATGGAATGTGAGGAGAATAAATTAAGAAAATAATAAAGTTTCTTGAACGTTAGTGGATTTTGAGACAAAATCATTAAAGGCCTGAAAGTGTAATGAAAATGGATGGTCTTGATTGCACTGGTTTGAAATGTACTAGTCTTGATCTAGGTCCAACACAATCCCAGACCTCACTTCTGAAGAAATAAGCTGTCTTTGTGGGGTTCCCCAGGGCTCCATTTTTGGTCCACTGTTTTCAATATACGTGTTTCCCCTCAGTCAGATAATACAGAATAAAGATGTTGTCCTCAGTTGCTATACAGATCATATTCAGTCATATGTAATAATGGAATCCTGTAATTCTAGCAGCCCAATTCATTTAATTGTTTGCCTTAATAACAGCGAAATTAAAAAATAAATAAATTAAACAATTTTACAATTTCACACCCTGTGTGTCTGTGTAAATTTTTTTTGGGTATGGATATATATATATTTTCTCTTAAATCATTGCATATTTATAGATTTGAGACAAAATGATTAAAGGCCTAAAAGTGTTATAAAAACGGATGGTCTCGATAGAGTTGGTTTGGAATATACTAGTCCTGATCCAGGTCCATCACAAAACCCAAACTTCTCCTGTAAAGCTCTTAATTAAGCTTCAGTGGTGGTGTTCCCCAAGGCTCCATTCTTGGTCCACTGTTGTTTTCAATATACATGTGTCCTCTCAGTCATGATAGACACAAGAAAGATGTCGTCCCCAGTGACTATGCAGATGGCAAGTTCAAGTTCAAGTGCTTTGTCACATGTACGCATACAGTGAAATGAAAAAAGAATATACTGTATATCATTTCCTGTTAAACCTCACTGTTGATAGCTCATCAACAAATTAGGTCCAACACTGATGTCGGGTAATAAGGTCTGCTATGTGTGTGGACAGGGGCGTGTAGAGGTCGGGGGCTCGAGAGATATGATTTGAGTCAGACTCAAGTTGCAGATCTGAGGACTTAAGACTTGCTCGGCTTACATTATTAAAAGACTAGACTTGAATTTTACTTGGTATTAATGACTTGAGACTTGAATTAGTATTGAAACAGATGACTCGAAAGGACTTGGATTTTTAAAATTAAAGATTTTCATTATTCTGGATATTGCAAAGTTATCCACTGTTTTTGAAACACAATTGGCTGATTTCTAGTGCAACTTGGCAACCTACTCGGATGCAGTAGACCAGCCTAGCTTTACACACGGGGCAGCTATCATGAAGGGGGCTGGTCCAAAAATAGTAAAATTTGGATCCAGGATTATGTTGTTGATGATGGTTGTAAGAAGAGAAGTGACATGACCACAACAACATCCAACATCATGCATCACTACAAAATCAAGAAAAAAAGTTACGTGAATGTATCTTTTTTGTTAATTTATTAGCTTACTGACTGATCATAATTGACTTGAGACTTGCTTGACCTGAGCAATGACTTTACTTGTCTTGCTTGACTTAAAGCAGACACTTGACTCGACTTGGGACTTTACTGTGAGTTGAAGGTTAAGACTTGATGTTTGCTTGATACCTGCAAATGTGTGATCTACCCCCTCTTCTTGGGGTGCATGTACTTTTGGCCATACAGTCATATTTATGGACAGATGTAATTGTACATGTAACATCTCTTTCCCTTAATTTCTATCCTGTTATTTAAAAAAAAGAGAGAGAGTCACTCTCAGAGACAATTCCCCACCAAAAAATAGTGTTTGTACACTAAAAAAAAAAAGAAATTATCTAAAACAAACAAACAAAAAAACCCCACCAACTCTCTTTGGTTACGTTTGTTATTTACATGGCTATATTACAGAATTTTGATTAATTTTTATGCACTATAATTGATATGCCATCATAAATGCTGTATATGATCTACTTTGTAATCGCAATAATGATCAATATTTTGTCAAGGAACTTTACAAAACTCAGTCAATCTTAAACCAGTAGTGCTATGAATTCAAACTCTTTTTTATTAAAACATCACATTTCAAACATAGTCAGAGAATTCGTATTTACAAAACAGCTGTTTTTCTTCTCACAGAGCTGAACACCTTCGATTGAAAACAAAGACAGTGTTGTCTGGCAGCTTTAAAAATGTATGAAAGACGGTCAGAAGTATTCTCTCTTCCACACCGGCAGCTCCTGGAAATACACTTCATCTGGGTTTTCATCTGCTAAATAAGAGAAAATGACCATTAACTTATAGAATTCAAATATAAGGTTTGAGTCAAAGAAAGAGCATATGACACAATCACTCATATGGATAAATAATTGGCCTTGAAAGTACTGGAAAGACCCTTACATTATATTTCTAAGTAGGTGTTCAGAGAAAGGACAGTAAGATACTCTTGTGTTTAAAAAATGAAAATGTCACAAAAATGATGAACTTGAAATCCTACTGTTTTACATTTCCAGTTTGTTTGATTAACTCACTAAAATCTCTGTAAACATTGTCCTTTGTCTGTCCCGCTGTCATAATCCAGAACTCTGATTTCATAAAAATGGTGATACGCTCATCTGGGTGACCTTCAATTTTTCTGTGCGCTCAAAGCAATAATCTTTATAAGCAACAGAAAACATTTGTTGATTTTTTTGCTTTGGGTTTCACCTCACAGACTACATACAGGCTGCCCATATCCTCTGATACTGGACGCTGTCCAGTGCTGAATTACTGAGGGGTTATGAAAGCACTGTCACCTCTTATACTTTTTTGGGGGGTTAAAAATCAATCTATATTTTGATTTAAGAAATATAAACATCAAAATTAACAATGTGTTGTTGTTTTTCTCAAAAAGTTACCAATACAATATTATCCACAAATAAAACTGGGTGTCATTTAAAGTCTTTCTTAATAATACAGAAATTCACATGAATTAAATTGGTTTCCTTTCTAGCCTTTTTTTTCTATTATCCTTACAATAATTTTGGTCATACTCTGCTATTTGCTTTTGATAGAAATATATTGGCTTAATTATCCTCCTGCACTACTGAAACCAAACCTCAGCTCCTAAAGCTATGGTTGGCAACTTTTATATTTTAAAAAGTGGCATATTTGGTGAAACTGTCACTATATCCTGATAGTGTTATATGAGACGGATAATATGTGGGAAAAAAAATAACAACCAGTCGTAGCTGAGGAGTCTCTAACGCAGCTTTCAATCATGACAATCACTGCTAGTGAACTGCGGTCAAATTGTCAAACTAGGCAGCACTGATCAAATATGATCAATATTTTGTTACCGCATTGCCTATTTCTTACCTAAAAAGTTTTCAGAAACATATTTTAGTGTACTGTTTAGCTGTAAAATAAGACAGTTTGTGACCTGGCTGCCATGTTGGTTAGAAATCCATTCAAAACCAAATACAGCCCCTCAACGTGTTGTGGATTCTTACAGGTGCCATCAGGAGCACTATGTGGAGGCAAAGGAACCTGATTTTTTTTTTTCAGATTATCCGTCTCATGAACTACTGTCAGGATATAATGACAGTTTCATCTAATATGACAAACAGCTCTTTTTTTTTTTTTTAAATCAAAGTCACCAACTGTGTCAACCTGCATGTGTAGATGTAGTTGCTGTGTGGCAGCTGGTGCAGATGCTGCTCTCACCTCCCTCTCTGGCCTGCTGCAGGAAGTTAAGCAGGACGGTGGCTGCCTGGTCCACGCTGAGCTTCTCTGTGTTCTGACTGCGGGTCTCTGACAGGAAACAAACACCAGATACAGATTATCTGTTTGCTTTATGTGCCAACGGTGATTCCAGCTTCAAGACTGTTTTAGGAAGCTCTTGGGGAAATTTCTCCAATAAAATAAAGACGGTTAACAAAGTGTGTTCTAAACTACACAAAGAATTTTTGTTTAGTAATGTTCATGTACCTAAGTGTAATGTGTCATAGACATCTCCTTCTTTTCGGTCCTCTGAGATGAACCTTCGTCCCTCTGGGGGAAAAAATAAAATGAAAAGATGCATCTAATACTCACTTTTTGGAAGGTAATGCCAGATACACAAGGATTCATCTTTCTTCGAAAGTGTTCTTAAATAAGTATGTTAGATATAATGAAGTAAATAATAATATCAATAAGCATATAGATTATGTGAAATACACATGCAGCCCAGAGGCCAGAGGAAAATGTTTGCATGTGTGTATAGCAAACCATAAATACGTTACATTTGAACATTTCTTATGTACCAATGTTTTAAAGTAACGTTATATGTGAGCTGACTTAGTCATCGGGAGGTGTAGAGGATGGTGGATGATGTGACACCCAGGCAAGATGCCCGTGACCACTGTTCAAGACCAACAAACTACATAACCTGTTGTGTTTCCAGTTGCTTTTTAGGCACCAAGCACGGGAGTTTGTTAGTGTCCTGCTACTGTGTTTCCAGCAGTATTTTAAGTGATCCATCACTGTGTTTCCAGTAGGCTTTTTCAGCACAAAAAGCAGTTGTTGGTTTTACAACAGGGTTGTGCCAACAATATCAGGTATTTTAAGCCAAAACATGATCTTCTCCTAACTGTAACCATGTTGTTTTTGTGCCGAAACCTAACCACACATTACCCACAGCATTGTTCAAACATAACACTTCAAAGCTAGTGCAAATGTAACGAATCTGTGGTTTGCAGAAACATGCAATGCCAAGACTTATTCTGGCAACTGGGCTGACACATGACGCTGTAAAAAAATCCAAAAGATGTTTCAAAATCAGTTCATTCTTTTCACAATAAAAGAGTGATTTTATCAATTAACAGCAGCTCTTATTTCACAATGATCTTTTTTAAAAAGAATAAATTAAATAAAATCTCAAAGTCACAAACTTTGAATTGCTTGTCTTGACTGATGGATAAAGGGTTCCCAAGGACGCATTATGATTTAAAACTGACTGCGGAAAAACTGCATTATAGTGCGTCTGTCTTTAATCATATTTAAATGATTTTTTACTAAAAATCGAACACTTTGAGTCTGCATACAGACATGATATCATTAGGTAGATACATACGAGTGCCCTTGAGGTACAGCATAGCCTGCGGCGTCCAGTTTCTCCGTTGGAAAGAGCCCTTTAATAAAGAAACAAATCTTATAGCTACATACATGTAATGCTTGTACCCTGCCCTTCTTAATGTTGCAATCGCATTTCATATTTGGAGCTCTCTTCCTCCAGTTATTAAGTGAAAACATCACTGTCGAGAGTTTAATAAAAAGAAAATAGCTTTACCTTCGGTGCGCTCCACGACTGCGAGATAAATGATGCCAGCAGTAACAGGCTGAGCACATACGTTGATGTGACGGCCTTCAAACCCTGTTGGAGATAAAGGCAAATGGGAAGAAACTTGTAACACAGCAGCGTCCTTCTCAGAGACAGATTGTGCGTTTTTGGAGCGTAATTTACGCACGGGGTACGCGCATTAGAAGAAGACTAACCAAACACCGAATTCATTTAGTAACTTTGAAAATTGAGTGCAAGATAGTATAATTGATATATATGTAGGTACGAACCATCTTTTATTATTTATTTTATCGACAGCAGTCCAATGGTGCGTAAAATGCCAGAAAAGCTTTCTTTCGTTTCTAAGAACTGCCGAATTAATTAGGCTTATTTTCTCCTATAAAGTGTAGGAGAAAAACGCATCTCACTATATTCTCCACATCTCTGCACTGTACTTACTTTCATGGTGTCGGAGCTCCTGGTGTCCAGCAGAGAGGATGAGAGAGTTGAGGATGCTTGCTGGCGGTGTTCCCTCTCCCTGTATTTATATCCTCTGGGACGGGGAAGCCTCCGTGCTCTGCGCTCCTTCACCACGCCAGCAGCGATAGGTCACGCCAATTTGTTGAATCGGGGGCGGTGAGGGGAGTGAATGAACGGAGCCATTGATCGATTCCGCTCCTTCCATTGAGAGCTGGCCTGTAAATACTTCTGAATTAAACCTGCTGCCATAAGCACATTCAGCTCCCTCGATGTAGTTTTTCAAAATTACACATGTTGGTGCTGCAGGTCATTGTTGTTAAATGTGGATGGGCTCTGGGGGATGTTGTCACAGTCGATATGAGAGGTAATATTTCCCCCTCCGTGGGAGTATTGATATGTTTGCACCTTGCTCACTGGAGCATGACGGGAAGGAATGAGAGCTGGATTTTATGAATCAAAAGGCCACACTTCCAATTATGAATGTAATTATCCGTGAGTGAGTGAGACTGGGAGCACTGAATTTTCCTGTCAGTGATGTCAGACAGTCTAAGTAATACCATTAACTGTCAGGGCAGCACCCCCGCCCCTTCCCCGGACTCTGAGATAGGAAGATTGCTACTTTTAGAAATACTGAGGTCATGAGTCCAAGTTTGCCTACCACTGCTGCCCCACTGAGAATTACCTCAACATGTGTAGTGTTTATTAGTTTATTATTCTGTCATACACAAGCCACATTTTTTTTTATCAAACTAGAATTACCGCCTCATGATTGTATACCTCTGCAAATAAGTTAACTTGCAGTAACAGTTTACAGTGATGTCTGTCTTAGACTCATATGTAGCCATGACTGTAGACAATGCGTCAAATATGGATGTTGCTGCAGAGATGCTACAAATTCTAAAATGTGAATACTTCACACACATCTTAGGATCATCTAATCATCAGCACAGTTTCCAGATGGACACCCAAGATTAATGTCACCAATTCAGTATCTGACCAAATGTCAGTGACCTTTGAACATCAAACAGTTCATCACAAAGTCCAAGTGGGCATTTGTGCCAATTTGAGCAAGTTCCCTGAAGGCGTTCCTGAAATATCACATTCTTGTGAATGGAATGTATGGATGAATGGATGGAAAACCCCAAAACAAAATGCCTGCATCTGTGGATGTAGCTGGCATAAAAAGAGCTATTGGATTACCAAATTATTAAATTTTGAATTCTTGATTTTTGGTCAAAACATGTTTTGTGACATTGACCTTGACCTCAGCCATCAAAAGCTAATCAGTTCATCCTCGAGTTCCAGTGGAAGTTTGTGCAAACTTGAGGAAATTCCTTTCAAGGCATTATTGAGACATCGTGCTCACAAGAAGGGGATGGAGACAAGGTCACAGTGACCTTGACCCTTGATCACCAAAATCTAATCAGTTCATCCTGGAGTCAAAGTGGACCTATGAGCCAAATTCGAAGAAAACCCATTAAGTTCTTATTGAGTTATCATGTTCATGAAAATGAGATGGACATAAGTTCACAGTGACCTTGACCTTGATCACCAAACACTAATTGGTTCATCCTTTTGTCCAAGTGGATGTTTGTGCCAAATTTGAGGAAATTCCCTCAAGGCACTCTTGAAATACCACATTCACGAGAATGGAATGCGTGGATGGACTGACAGACAACCCACAAACAAAATGCCTCCGACCATAGCTGCTGCTGATATTAAAAAGGCCATTGGATTAACAGAATTAATAACTAAGATTCTCCAGAGACAGTCATAGCAAAATTCAAAATTTATATGCTTTCTGTCTAGTAAATTTTAGACCAGTCTGACTATTAGATTTTGAGATATTATCAGATTCTTCTGATTTTTTTTGGGTTAGATTTTAGAGTTTGTCCCATGGAGTACCTAAACACAAATACAAATAGCACCTGGCTGGTACTTTCAAGATATGGATGAGTGACAAGTGAATGGAAAAATCAATATGAAGTGTGTTAGTGACGTAGTGTTCCACTTCAAGCCTCCAGAACAGCTTCAGTGCTCCTTGACGTGGATTCTCCTTCTCCTCTACTGGAGGTATGAACAGAATTTTTTAAAAAGACATTCAATCATTTTCTCTTTTGTTGTTGATTTACATGATTTTCACACAAATTCAGTATGTATACTACTCAAAAAACTAATGGAACACTAAATTGTGACAGTACTAACACCGAGTCAGTTCAACTTCAGGGATATCACTCTGTCAATTTAGGAAGCACAAGTGATTGTGAATCAGTTTCACCTGCTTTGGTGCAAATGAACGTGAAAACAGATGTAATGGAGAGGCAAAAACAAGACAGCCATTTTGTATGTAGTGGCCACAGACAGTTGCTCTCTCCTTATCTTTCCTGACTGATTTTTTTCTAGTTTTGTGTTCTAGTGTCCTTGTAGCATGAGGCCGTACCTGCAGCCCAATCAGGTTGCACAGGTAGTCCAGCTCCTCCAGGATGGAACATACATACATACATGCAGTCACAAGAAGGTTTGCTGTGTCTCCCAGTACAAGAGCATGGAGGAGATACCAGGAGACCGGCTGCCACACAAGGAGAGTTGGAGAGGGTCATAGAAGGGCATTGACCTAGCAGCAGGACCGCTATCTGCTCCTTTGTGTGAGGAAGAACAGGAGGAGCACTGCCAGAGCCCTGCAAAATGACCTCCAGCAGGCCACTGGTGTGCATGTTTCTGACCAAACTGTCATAAACAGACTCCATTAGGGTGGCCTCTAGTGGGACCTGTGCTCACCACTGGAATGAAATTGTCAGACCTTATGCTGGTGCAGTGGGCCCTGGGCTCTTGTAAAGGGTCAATGGCAAGACAGGAAAAAATGAACAGAAACAATATGGATGGCAGATACAAAGCTAACTTCCATAGTTTATTTACAAAAGTGCCATACAGCAAAACATTGTCATTTCACAGGTCACTTCAATTTTCTGGATACCCTAAACAGAAAAACCCACAGCTGAAGAGTTCATTTTTTCAGTTCCTGGGTTGTGGTGGCCGATTGGCGAACTTCTGAAGAACTCTCTCTCAAAGAAAAAAAGGAGACTTTGAACATTAAAGCTCAACAGAATTTAAGGACACAGAGGGATTCTCTAAGTGGTATGATCTTATAAAACTAATGCTCATTTAGATATAAAGGGTCTGTAAGTCCACAAGAACGTGAAGCTGCAGCTGCTTCAGAGTGAAAGTTCTCAGGTCTAAAAAGACTTTTACACAAAAACTGGACAGACTGCTCTAAACCACTGAAGGAATATTTCTGAGTAAATAATACATTCTTTAAGTGAGAAACCAGGGCCATACCAGTATTTAACATGTTTTAGTCCATATATTATTTGCTTTTTTTTTTTTTTTTTACAGTTTGGCTCTTTTTTTTCATAGTTTTGTCTTTAATAGGACTCACGTTGAAATAAAGCAATAATACCCTTTAATAACAAAAGGTGTACACTTTATATCACCAACCATTTTCCACAGTATACCTAGTTTTCTACCTCAAAGGCAGACACCGGTTCATCTCTGTAAGCTATAAAAATCAGCTTGCAGAGAATTCAACCACGCTGCTCAAGCAATCCATAACAATTATCATTACATCTTGAAAAATGTTCTTTTGGGGATTTGTTTAAGTGCTTGTGTGGGAAACTTCTTGTTGCACCAGAAAGGTTGAGAGACAGGATGGTACAAACATGTATTGAATAAACTGAACCTTCAGTATTTCACAACTAAGCTACCTAGCTTGGAGAGCTCTTGTGACCGACTGGCGCTAGCATGTTTCCAGCTGGCTAGAGTGTTAGCTGTTAGCTCACCAACTACAACACTGTGCTAGGTGGCTTTATGAGTAGTCAATAAATTACCAAGCTTCTATCGCCTTCACCTGAACAAACTTTCCTGTCCATGTGTCATTGTGAATTAGGTGTTGTCACTTTCTGATTTTACCAGTTGTTAAAGGGACAGTTCACCCTAAAATCCAAACTAGGCCTTCATATTTTTCCTCCTTCCTGTATTCCTTTTTATTTAACTAGATCAGGGGTCTTCAACAACAAGGGTTTTTCGCTGGTGTCTGAGGTGGAGGTATGTCTGTTTGAGTCTTTTGTTCAGAAAGTTACAAAACAATCCACTGTGGCTCACAAGAACTGTTAGCTTAGTAGTTCACCTTGCTGTATGGACAGGTGCCACACAGTGACTTAGCGTTAGCTAGCTAACATGATTGCACAAGATTCATGGTTTACAGTTAGCTTGTCATGAATGCTCTGTATTGTAAATTAAATGTTTTTTATTATATAGGCTAATTTATCCGAGCTAATATATTTGACCCACATTCATGTGTATTTTCAGGCATATTTTAATTAAAAAATAAACTAAATTAAAAGTTAAACAATAATTTGGCAGCCCCCCCCCCCCCCCACAGTAAGTCTGAGGACCCAGAATGTAGCTTGTGGTGTTCAAAGCACCAAAAAAATACAATTGCAAAAAATAGTTCCTACATGAAACTGCTCACAATAAAGTCTGCAGATTATCCTGAGTAACCAGGTCATGACTTCTGGAAAGAGACACTGTTTTTGAATTTATTTATTTTTTGGCTCTTTGAGCACCACAAGCCGAGTGCCATCTGGTTTCATTATATTATAGAGAAGGCAGACATCTCTACACCAAATATCTCCAACACTTGGCAACTCACACCAAAACACACTAGACTGATAAACAGCACTAAAGGTAAGAGGAAAAATATGTAATTTTGATTTGGGGGTGAACTGTCCCTTTAACAGCAGTAATAACATTAGTGACAAATACTAGTATGACCTCATAGCGCCTCACCATAGATTAAGTAAAGCACGGATCATTTAAAAAATAATTTATACTGAAGTACTCATTAGCCAACCGTGAACAGAAATAACATGTAATAAAGGGAAAATATTATAGCCACAAAAAATGAACAAAGTGTCACAGAATAACTGCAAAGAGACAAAATGCTGGACTTAAGCTTTTGTCCAAATAAAGTTAAAGCACAGGCACAGAAATATGGCAACATGACAGGCTGTCGGTCCACTTCTCATCCTTGTGGAGGGTCAGTGGTTTTGTCTGTTTGTTCCACAGAGTAAGAAAGTCACGTAGACAGAGTCGATGGTGCTCTGAGGGAGTCTTCCATCCTCCATTTTCATGCCAGATGCACTCAATGGCGAAGGGATCAATAGCATTTGAAATATTTATTGTAGTGACCTTAGTGACTCCACCCTTTAGTAAGAGACTGGTGGTGCGACGCTCCGATGAACCTTTGATTGGTAGCACTGACCAGTGAAATTGCAGACAGACAGAAAGCAGTCTTTGCCTGCTGGAGGAGGGGAGGAATCTGAACGTATAACCTTAGCGGCTTTAAATCAGCCCAATGGGAGATTGTGTTGCTCTATAAAACCTGCTGTACTCAAACAGCCTTCTCTGGGTACAAAGAGTCACTGTTATACCATGGTGTTGCTCTCGCCCGCTTGATCCACGTACTGAAAGAAAAGAAAAAAAAAAATCATGTTAAGAGGCATTTGATTGATTTTCAACTTTTCCCATGTATAAAGCATGATCTGACACACACACACACACACACACACACACACACACACACACACACACACACACACACTTGTGAGCTTTTGATGAGATGCAAAGTGTTGGTGTGGATTAATCCGATGACTGGGCTGCATTGTCTGCCCGCTATCCTGAAGCATATTATAATGGCAAGCATGCATGACTTAAGGGGACACACCACAGGTGAACAGGACAAACAGAATTACTCTGTCACTTTTGGTTGTATTGTTATTACAATTTGGAAATGAAATGAAAATTTTCATTGAAAATGTGCAAATTTGTGCATAGGTTGAGTTCTGTTTTAATTTTGAAGAATCATTCAACAGGTTATAATTTAAAGAACACAAGAATTTGTCAAAGTCGTAATGATAATATCTCATAAAACAACAAACTAAACCTCACATATAAGCCTAATGACTTTAATTGGGGTTCCATCCATATGTATCACAATGTTCAATAGATCGGTGAAAGAAAACTAAAATGTATGTGCTTTTCCATCCACTACTGTTACGTGAAAATTAGGAGTTGGTTCATCAAGATAAGCAACAGGTGGCGCTAAGTCTCCAGCCTGGTGCCATTGTACCACTGCAGAAGAGCACCTACCAGAATAATAAAATCAATAGCTTCAGTCCACTTTACTGCAAAAAATGACTGAAATACGAACAGACTGAAAAACTTTATCTTATTTAATAAAACAGATGTTGACAAAGTTTTGCTTTAGGGACATAATCTGCAGTTGAAAAAGGGTAATAATTGCAATGTATGTAATTACAATACTCAGCACATCACACAGCATTTAAAATCAGCATTTAAAAGTATCGTGAAAAACATCCTATCATGGGGCCTCTGCTCATTCCCACCCCGAGTATTTAGAAGATTGGGGTAAAGCTAATTATTTTCGAGGGAAAACGGTGTTTAATGGATTTGCTGACAGAGGTGAAATAATGATGCACGCAGCTTTATATCTGAGTTTAACTTTGTGAATTTACCAAACGCTAAAACCCACAAGGTCTGACTCAGCAATTTTACTAAAAACTGACCATTACTGACTATGCCTGTATATATATACATATATATATATATATATATATATATATATATATATACATATATATATATATATATATATATATATATATATATATATATATATATATATATATATATATATATATATATATATATGTATGCAAAAAAAAAAAAAAAAAAAAGTGGATCGGTTGCTCACTGCTAAAAATGTGGCCCGTCAACATGATCTGGTTTTGAAATGTGGCCCAGTTGAAATAGTTGCCTAATTGAATAGCTCTGCTGTAGTTTGTTTGTTTGTTAGCTATCTAACAACACATCAAAAATAGGCTAATTGTAAGCCAGTCTTGTTCAGTGAATCAGTTAATCATGTACACTCAAAAAATATTTATGCCTAATATTTAAGATTGTTTGCTTATAAATACATGAATCTGGTTGTTCTATATTTAAAACACATTGGGTTTATTAGTGCTATTAGATAAATCACATTATTACTTATTATACTCATCATTATTATTACTTGAGCTTGTTTTATTTATTCATTTCACAGATAGTTATACATCCTTAGTCCTTAAATTAAATTCATTATGAACGTGGACTTGAAATCATTGTTTTATTGTATGGCCTTGCTGCCCTGGCTTTTGGCCTTTGTGCCCTCAAAAAATTGACAACGCGAAAGGCCAAGTGGCCTTGCTCCTAAAATGACGAAATTCCAGGCCTGCTGACTACGCAAACTGTTATTACAAGGTTTTCTTATTAACAACACTGGCTGTGGGTTTGATTTATGGGTTTTTATTTTGAAAAGTGTTAGAAAGGATACAGAGTTGGTGGAAATAAGTCTTTTGTTGGGTGGCAGACCCATGTATTAAAGAAAATTATGTTAGAGTACATCTGTAATTCATACAGAGAGGTGCAAGAATAACTTTTAACTCTGTGTGATAGGCTTACATCAACTCAATTACTTAAGGGGTGGAAAATAATTCATTGTTATAGGAGGCTTAAAAACTCAAGTTTGTCAAGCATGGATTTGGCTTATTTTCCTTGGTTAATACTTTTGGAGACATCCCTATATAACTTAAAAAACATAACTATTCAGCCAGCGCTAGCTAGCTAGCTAGCACTGTCTACTTACGAACTCCTTGATCATTCCAGAGCATAGAAACTTTCACCACTGCTCATTTTCAAAAGGCCACCACTGTTTAGATTTAAATGGACAATGGATCATAGCTGTTTGTTTCTGGCTGCCCCCAGCATAGCTAGCATGTTAATGCTAGCAAGCCTTTATTTTCCCAGGATCATGCCGGCTGGTGGACGGGAAACAATCTGAACCCACATTACATACATTACTTTATGCAACAAGTTTGTTTCAACCTCACTCCCTCTTGACTTCAGCTGTGTTTACTTTTGTCAATTCTGTTTCTGTTCTTGTGCGCTGAGGTGAAGTGCCAACCAGAGTGATTTCATTCATTGATGGAATATGCAGTCAAATTGTCGATGGCAAAAAAAAAAAAAAAAGCAGATGCGAGCATTTATCTGGTCTTGTCCAATGTGTCGGAAAAGTTGACGTATGATCCAGGAGCCAATGAGGCATCTACGTTTATCTATGTTACCAGTTCGCTTGTCAGCTATAGCAGATCACAAACTTCCCCTGCTAACAGTCACTATGCCATCACCCTTCCTGCAGGACCCATTTTGCGAGGCTGATACATTTTTCTGTGCAACTTTTACTTCCCATGCACATATTCTCAATAATAGTTCAGAAAAGGCCACATTAAATAAATAACCTGGACTTCATAATTGCCCTTGAATCTTGCTTTACCTATGGTGTGTGCCTTTAAAGTCAAATGAACATTAGGGTTTAATCTTTAAAAAAAAAGGATTAGCAGATCTCTAACCAAAGTATATATTTCCCCTTTAATCATGAGGTAATTGTTTACTAGATACTGTAAAGTGTACTAAATATGTTAGCATGCAAGGGAAAATCGGCAGTGACTGACCACGACTGCTGATTGTCCTCAGAGCCTTACGAAGGCTTTAATAAAAAACAAAGACAGAGAGACATTCACCTCAAAACAAAGCTTCACACACAACAGCATGGAAGGAGCATGTCCACTAGCCACAACACTAACTATGTGTCTGCTAACTCATAGCTCTAGATGTAAATGGGACAGTCCCCATTGGAGACCTCATGAGACTGGGGGTTAAAGGCCAGATGACCCTCATATCACTTCATTTCTGAAACTACCTTTTTGATGTTGATATACCACAACATTCTTGCCATGTATACTCAGATCTTGTGATCATTGAATTAATCTCTGACTAGATTTGCAGGTAGTTTCCCAGTGGTTTGCCAACCCAGACAAACTGACAGTTTCAGCCAGCTGTTATGTGCAGGAGCTGAGCTTTCACTGTATCGGGGCAGTTCGGTTAATCTGTTGTAGCTGCGGTGTTTGAACAGAGTGATTAATAAACAAGAAAAAGCCATGCTGCGTGTGGACGAAGCAGAGCTGCAGGATTGCTGCAGGATCGCTGCAGTGCTGGGTAATACGTACTGCACTGATGAAGGGCAGGTTTAGGATGGAGCCAAGGACAGGTATTCTTCTGATAAAGCCCACTACAACTGGGAAGAAACCCCTGGATAGGATGAGAGTGAAAGAGAAAGGGAGGAGAATAGACAGAGACAGTGAAATCAGAGTCCAAATAAAGAGAACTGCACTAAACAGAGGACGACAATTTACAAAAAAATAATAACATCTAAACATGTATAAATGATTTGGATCTTGTAAAATAAGAATGATGTTCAGAAAGTACAGTAGTTTATTATTATCAAGAGTTTCTTTACCCTTACCTAAACAAGAGGAAAAAGCCGTAGACCTCCAGCACAACTCCGATGATGGGCCAGCCAATCAGCACCACGAACACACCACCCAGGAAGAAACTGGTGGCTTTCATCTTGTGCTTCTGGAAGAAGAAACGGAAGGTCCTCTCCAGCCCAATGACGAAGGCAAGTCCAGCAACAAACAGGATCTACAGTGTAAGAGGGGGGGGGGGGGGGTGTCAAATTTGGTCCAATATTTGTCCTTTGAAAGTGCAGGAACAACTCCACCTTTTCCTTTATCCTGACTGAGGAGTCTATTTCAGTTTTAGCCCCTTTCTCTGCTGCACCCTGCATGCAGCATCCAATCAGACTGCAATAAAGCATTGGTTAGTGCTGGTATAGTAGGACAAGGGATAAAATTTAATTTAATGTTATTAATGTTTACCTTAATTCTGTAATTTTACATGAAGTATGGGGGGTGCTAATCCATCGATGTAAGAAAAAAATTCTAGCAAAGAAACAATATTAGAGACCCATTTCTCTCCTCTTGATATGCCCCAGTTGTCAAAATAAATTTGATCTTTTTATAGCCAGTATTTGGCAACTGACATTTTGCAGATCACATTTAGCAGGATTACACCACCTATTCTTACATAATATGTATGTATATATATACATATATATAACTACTGTGAAGGGGCACTCAACTGATATCAAGATAGGCTGAAAACCTGTGAAAACTGTCTTGTGCTGCTCTGGAGGAGCTTCGTCAAGTCCGAGAAAATAACCCAGATGATGTCATAGTGATGGCATTGGGGTTATTTCAGTTTTGGCTTGGGGACTTCAGACTTAAGACTGGCCCACATAACAAGATTTTTCAAATCTTAACAGATGTTGGAAATGTAATGATAAATTTGACTGTTCTGCTCCTATAGTCTGTGCGACAGCCATGATTTGGCCAAAACAGCACACCACACACTAACAGATTACACTCACTAACAACCAGAGTCCGGAGACTCAAAACTGGAAATCTTGCAAATTTCTCACAAATAAATGTGACTTTAGAACAAACAAGACGGCAGAAGTCAGGCAGAAAGAACTGACTGTTAGTATGTGCACTACTTTTTACCAAAAAAAAATCAGGAAGACAAAGGAAAAAAAATCTGTATAAAGTAATGGAGACAGCATTAACATGGATTTTACAAGTTACAGCTCCAAGCTGGAGGTGAAAAAATTCTGAGTTGAATCCCATTTGACATTGCATTAAAACTCTCTGACACCTGCATGACTGCTGGTTGTCCTTGGGGTTCCACTCTCACGACAGGGATACTGAAGAGCAAACATATTAATGTGTTTACAATTTGAAATTGATGCAGCCAGGAAGGACTTCTGAGCAAACCAGGGGCTGTAACAACACTCATAACATGGTCTTTAGCACCATCAAAAATCAAGGCTTTGCTGGCTACTGTCGGGAGGGTGGAATCGTGCCAGAACTAGCCTGATGTTCATGTAGGGTGTACCCGGCATTAAATAGAAAGTATGCATTACAAAGTGGGGGGTGTGGAGTTTAATGACGTCCAGATTTACATGCCAGGGAGGCTCTGACAAAGAAATGATATGGAATTGCATCATAGGAAATGTAGGATCCAGTGATTTTGAAGGTCTAACAAAGTAAGAGCTTATGATATCTGCTGCTTCAGTTTTGACCGTTCTTTTTTAATCTGTCGCTTGTGACTCCCCCAATGCCAACAGTCAGAGACAACAGAAGAACAGCAAAGCTAGAGGAGTTGTTGAGAAAGCTGTGCAGCAAAATTTCAAGAACGTGTCAGTTAGCCAGTTGTGATACGATCAAGGACTCATGCAGGTGGTTTTACTGTACAACAAACACAGTGTTTGCAAACCTGTTTCTACAAGTGTGCTGAGTCTGTCTTGAACCGACTTAATCAGCACTATCAACCAGTTGAGACCTGATAAACTGCTCCTCTTTAGTGAAAAGCAGAGGATGGACCTTTAGGTTAATAACATATAACTTGAGGACAGAGTGCTTTCCAGGGTCAGCACAAACTCTTATGGAGGAAAGATAGCTGCATCTGTATGTTTCTCAACATTACTTATAATAACAGTTCAATGAAACAGAAATACTCACATTCCCAATAGCCAGGAGTGCTTTGTCGAAGAACAGGATCATCCCAAAGAAGAGGAAAAACACGCCGAAGCCTGTTAATCCCATTCCAATCTCTGCAGGACACACACATACCACAGTAATATTTAATTACTCCATCTGAGATAGTCACTGAAGTGTAGAGGTTTGCTTTACACAATGACTGTTCAACTCTTAGGAACAAGTGGAAATCACCTAGAAAGTGTGATTTGTATTGTTATGGGTGGCCAATTCAAACTACACTTATTGTTACAGAGAGCTGCTATAGAGAGAGAAAGGCGATGATGTAAAGTTAACAGGTCCCCAGCTGTTTCACAGCCAAGGCCACAATCAGTTTGTCATCTAGATAAATATCTGGTGAATGCAGCACACTTTGTCCTGTATGTCATACTTGTTAATGATCAACGTTAACTGAATGGTTTCAGTATTTAACCTGACAATACCTCAAAGTACTCCGTTTATACATGGAAAAACAGTTAGGTAAACAAATAAAGATCAATATTTCAAGTAGAACCACATTCAAACTGAAACAGTAATTTCACTGAAGCTTCCTTTGGACCTCCGTTGTTCCCTCTGTATTTAAAGCTAGTCACAGCTTTCCAAATGCGGAATTAAAACATGTCCGTATGTTATTTACAAGTAAAAGACTTGCCAGGAGCAGCACAAATGGTAACAGGAGGTAGCTATTAGCTTTCTGGGCCACATGTTATCGTTATGACACACCATGAGAGAAAAAAACGAAGCTAACTTTCCTAGCAACGAATGCTAATTGCTAGTTAACCAAGTGGTGCAGCTGAGATAAAGCCGGTGTCACAGAGACAGCAGCAGCTCACAGAGATGCTCAAATACAAAGAGTCTTACTTTGGGAGTCCGTTAACGAAATCATCTTGACGCCGAATAAACAGGTCAATATAAAACAGAAACAGAAAAAATATTATTGTGGCATTCAAGTACTCCTCCTGGAACAATTTGGATGACAGCTGCCACTGCAGCAACAGCCACGTCTTCCGGAAACACACCTTCTCGCGATGTCATCTTCCGGAACAACGCCGTGTCGCATTCAACGTGGCAACTTCACCTTCGTTCTTCACAGAGTTGCGAAGTGGATCATGAGCTAATTTGGACAATGGTATGTGACCTGTGTGACTCACAGTTAGAAGTTCCAACTGCACTATTTGGATGAGTACGAAACTCAGCAGGAGAAATGATTGAGAACTCATAGTTCTCTGAGAAAAGAAACCAGAAGTGTGTGTACATAAAAACTTTGAGGTTGATGTTAACTACGACTCCCATGATGCATTTCGTCGGCAAGAAACATCCAATCAGTATTCGTGGAAAGAGCTGAGCTGGAGCAAGAGCTGCTAAACTTCAAATTCACATGGCATTATTGTTAAAGGAGAACTACGCACATTTTCTAAATTCATAAATGTTGTTACTATGGTCTGAGACCATCCAAAAAACCCCAAATATAAACAACTATATCCCAAATCCATAAACAAGAATGCTAAAACTCAGATTGATGTTGTCTTCAAGTGTGGAACTGCTCCACAGACAATGAACTGAGATAGAATCAGAACCAGAAATACTTTATTGAGTCTGGAGGGGAAATTATGATTTATTGCAGTCGCCCCAATGTAAAGAATAGATAATTATAAGTAGGAAAAAGACTATGAAATAGAACTATGTAGATATAAAGCAATAAAGTACAATAAGATATAAATACATATACAGAGAGAATAAAATATATATTTGTTAATGTGTAAAACATGTACAAATATCTGCATTGTGCTACATTACACTGTATAAAATGATGTCACATACAGAAATATAGAATATTTATTATGCTATAATGTTGACTACAATATATACATCAATAGAATAAAGATAAGAATAAGAATAAACATAATAAGTATGTACAGTTATGTGCATTGTATGTTGAATAAATATATACATTCAGATCAGCGGTCTCCAACCTATTTCCTTAAGGGACCCCTTTTCTATCAATTAGTCAACTGATGACCCCTAAATAAGTGACATATTCTGTGCATATTTTATATTTTATTTAATGCATAACAATAACATTACAGAGCAAAGGACAAATTATACAATCACTCAAAATAGTGAACGTAGTAACTGCAGGAAGTTTGTGTAAAACAAGCAATTTGGATGAATTTTGAGCAGATTCTTTTTGCATATTGCACCAGAGATGACTTTTCCTGATATTTTTTAGGGAGTCTTTTGGGGACTTATACAATTCTCTGTCTGTATTATGTTTTTTTTAATCATTCATTCATTTTCCATAGCTGCTTATCCTCTTGGGGGCTGTGGATGTGCTACCTATCCCACAAGGATTTGGGTTTGCATAAATTGACAGATGTTAGTAGACACTTAGATGAACATATTAGTGAAGAAAGCAAGTGGTAAGCAGTTTTGTCACAGATGGTCTATGCAATTTGCTAAAATTCCCTAAATATCTTCTTCTTACTGGATTCATATTTGGCTCCTCTGCTCTTTGTATGTTACAGGAGTTCCCAGGATGCTACGTCATTGATGACGACACATCCCCAATAAAACTTCTAATTTATATATATTCTCTCAGCAACTGCATTGCTGCTTCTCTGCTGATATAACACGCCGCTACTGGACTGCATATGACAAGAATACTTACTGAAAATGAGAAACATTTTAACTGTGAAAATCATTTCCATTACTGTACAACGTCCGCTTTAATACGCAGGATATAGTTGCCCTGTGTATATTCTGTCAGGCAGCGCTGGTATGGAACTTAAAAAGTACAATATTGTGCACCTTCTCAATGTTTTAAACGTAGACTATATAAGCTTCATTTATACATTTATAAAAACAAACCATATTTGATAATAATAATGTGTGTCAATCCTGCAGCAGGAGGCGGAATTTGCCTAGCAGGCAAAACTCCGGGTGAAAATTCAAGATATGAGGTACTTCATTGCACCCGGCGCGGTCTGTGTCTGAATGGTGCCACAGTACTATAGCAACCGTGAAGGAGATTCACCAACAAGAAAGGGGCCTGGACAGAGTTTGTGAATGGTTCGTTACTTGTATTTAATATTTTCTGCTTTTCCAAAGTCTTGTCCCAGACGTGTTAACTCATTTTACCGACAGCAGAGAGGAAGTGTTTCAAGTAGGGAAGCTTATGTAGCAGTAGAGTGAGAAACCGAGTAAACATGATGCTACAATATGTTTGTATGGTGAGAGTATCCATCAAGAAGCTAACAGCTAACTTAACTGTGCTGCTTCCTGTGTGATGAGACAGGTGTCGCGCTGTGGAGTCTTAGCTAAGTTAGCTTAAGATACGAAAGGTAGTTTGGGTTGGCTAACGCTATGTGAATTTATGTACTTAGTCACTAACGTTACAGTTAGTTAATGATGGGTGACGTTAACGTTAATTAGCTGTAGCCTGAAATAGTTACTTAGTTTGTCCTGGTTACTGCTCCATTATAGGTGAACTGGCAGTGGTTGGAAATTAGATTATGAATGCTCCACTTGATAATAACTTTAATAATTTAGCTAGCTAAAATGTATTTAATACTGACACGTTTTATATATATTTAAAAAAAAATCAAATTATTACACTTAAAACACTGAACTAAAAGAATAAGTCGGGTATTCACTCACATAAATAATCAAGAACTAAATTATACAGCACCATTAATAAGTGTGCAGTCAGCTAACTGTAGTAGAGGCAGGAGTAACCTCAGTTTGTTCCTCTCATTTGAAAAAATGGGGCCCAGTCAGATTCACAGTACGAAACTGACTTTCATGTCTTTCTGTTTTACAGGAAATCATATTTACATCTCTTACAGTCTGAAGGTTGGCTCCTCTCTGAGCAGATCAGTCTGACAAACATGGATGGTGATGGTGGAAGCAATGGTAAGTCAGTTCTTTCCAAGCCAAGAAATAAACTGTGCAGATATGTTGTCACCAAACTACTTTGAATTAGTTTTATTTGTGTGAAACCTAACAAACCTTATTCAAGACCCAACAGGGCAACAGAGCCAAGATGTAAACGTACAGAACGTCCTCTGTGATAATCTTGTTGTTGTTTTTCTATGAGAGGAGGTTGATTTCATGGGGACTGATGACAGATCACACTCTGCCTCAGCTTTAATGGGACTCTGAGGGGATGTACAAAGAGATGGAATGACATCATTAACTGTGGAGGTGTGATCCCCAGAGGTCTTAAACCTGTGCAGGTGCAAGACCTGACAGTCTCCTCCCTGTTCATACTCATAGGATAACTCCACTGAGAAAACCTGCTGCACATGTTACTCTATAATCATGCAGTCTGTCCCTGCCTGCCTGTTACTAATTTGATACAAGTGCTAAGTGGACTATAGTTCACTGGATTAATTGATCTAAATCATGTATTATAATCCTATCTCCATTCACATGTCCATGTATCTACTCAGAATCAGTGTCCCTAACAGTGTTCCTGGTGTGTCTGTTACTTCTCAGATGTGCAGGCAGAGCTGGACTCAGTGGAGGCAGAGCTGGAGTTAGTGGAGCTGCAGATCACAGAGCTCCTGCAGAAGCAGGCCGAGCTGACTACTCGTAAAAATGCACTCCTGCAGCAGCTGGAGGAGGCCTGTGATGCTGCCCAGCCGTCATCCTCTTCATCCTCATCGTCCTCAAAGTCATCTGGAGCTGATTCAGTAATGAGCAAGAAGGAGATGCAGCTCTATGATGGCACAGGTACTCTACACACAGGGCTGTACGTTTTCTTTTTTTTTTGCACATAGTACTAGTGCTACTTAGGTTGAAAGCTTTGTAGTAGAACCACAAAACTCAGTCCCTCTAATATTTCATGATGTTGTAAGTGAAAATTTTAAGGCAAGCTCAGCAAATCCCTGTGAATTCTGTGCGACCCTGCATTGTTGTCCAGTCACCACAACTTTCCTGCAAATCTAACTTTTTAAAATGTGTAAAATCTCTTTTTATTTTATTGATTCCCTCAGCCTCTGTATCTTTTTATCAAGAGACTGCTGTCAGACCAGAGCTCTGTGCCTGGGACAGTCTCACACACACACACACACACACACACACACACACACACACACACACACACACACACACACACACAGCAACAGGGCTAATTGTTAGCATCACAAAGCTAACGTTACTCAGTGTTTATTAACAGGTTGAATAACAGAGTCGAGCCCTTCCAATGTCTGCTTCTGCCGGCAATGTTTCCGGCAAAACATGACATGTAGTGAGGAGTTCTCTTTGTGCTGTGTTAGCTCATGCTAACTGGGAGGAGATAAGAGGAGGAGAGTGGCTCATGGAGACAGTCCTACAGTACTGCTTCAAATGGCAGATCTGTCACGATCAGCTTTTGCAGCCCCTCACCCCCACTCCCCCCACTGTCATAAAAAGATTCTAATTCTGTGGGAAACCCTGAATGGTCATGATAAAAGACTCAAAATCCAAGACAGCTGTTTCTGCAATTTCCACTTGCCCCTGTAATTTAATTGCAAAAAAACGCCTTCAAACATCGCAACATTCATTGCAGATTTTTAGAAAATCTGCTGTAAAAACAGACATTTCAGGCTGCAACAATCCCAAAAACAGCCTGTGAAATCCTGGAGGGAGTGAAAACTGTACAAGTACAGAAGTATCAGTTAAGTCCTCTGTAGTCAGAGACTATTCAGTATCTGAATTGGAGCATATGAAGATACAGTTTAAAAGACATTTTCCATGAGCTTTTAAATGAATGTAGTACTTGAATGTATTAATAATATGTTATGCCTATGTTATGAGCATAACATGGGCATCTGAAGTAGGGATTCTGTGGGGACTGCAGCACCTCCTAAAACCAAGTGTTATAACAACCATACTTTTGATAAATAAATGAATAAATAAATAAAACTTTGTGTTAAAACTTTTGTGTTTTCCCCTTCTTACTGGGAGATGAGCTATATGTGTTGTAAGCAATATTTCTGAGTTATCAGTTTTCTTCAAAGTCAACCTGAGATTCTTAGGTACAATGACATTAGCTTGACTTTGTGTATGGCGCCTCCATGCAAACCAAGTTCAGTGAGAAACTATTTTGTAATTTATCTGACAGGCCTGAAAAAATTCAAATGTAATTTGTAACAAAATACTTTCGAGTGAAGTCTGTGTTTTTCCAAACACTCCAAACAATTTCCCCATGCTTTATTGATTTGGTAGATTTTCCATGGTCCAAAGAAGTGGAGCGTCACCTGAAGGACATGTTCCATCTCTCCACGTTCAGACCACTGCAGCTGAGGGCCATCAACCTGACCATGTCAGGAAAAGATCTGTACTTGGTGATGCCCACAGGAAGAGGAAAAAGCCTCTGCTACCAGCTGCCTGCAGTCTGCTCCAATGGTACACTGACACACATACAGTGTTGATGCTCACATACCATTTCTGTAGTGTCTAAGATAATTCTGTTCATCTTATGAGTACATACATGCTTATTGTCTCGGTCTTTCCCACTGTAATCTCATTAGCTGAGTGTGTTTGTGTCAGGTTTTACACTGGTTGTCAGTCCCCTGGTGTCCCTGATTGAGGACCAGATCATGTGCTTGACGTCCCTCAATGTGTCAGCAGTCATGCTGAATGCGTCCAGTAGCAAGGTAATGACTGGCAGCCATATTCTGCTTATTTATTTCACTTCAACCTTTCATACTGTCAGTCTTCTCTTAGGCTACTCTTTGACAACAATAATAATAATAATAATAATAATAATAATAATAATAATATTAATAATACATGTTATTTATAATGCCCTTTTCATCAAAAGATCTCAAAGTGGTACAGGTTAAAAACAAAGAAAGATAAAAAAAAAAAGGGAATGGAAGAGAATAAAATCTAGAGACAACCATGCATGAACCTCAAATTCCACAGAACCGCTAATAAAACTGTTGACATGTGGACTGTAGACGACATAGATTAATGAAGACACTGTTTCGGGGAAGATGTTGCTGTTGATTTTTTTTTAGAAACTTTATTTCATTCTCCTCTGTATTATTGGGGTGGAGGCAGACATCTCAGAGTGAGATATCTCAGACTTGTAAAACCAAAACTATCTGGCCAGATATAACAAAAAGTAAGTGAGAGGTTTCGTTTTTTTGGTGAATTGACCCTTTTTAAAAATCCGTCATTGTCATTCAAAAAGGGAAACCGGAAGACCATCTTGATGTTAGTTAGCCAGTTAGCACATTCACAACATAATCCAATAAGAACAAACCATATTTACTCTGCAGGAGTGAACAACTACACAAACCATCATAAAATATTTCTGCTTAACAGCTCAATGCTAAAGAAAAATAATCTTTCCTTATGTTACAAGTTTATTGAAGTCTCACTCCCTCTTGACTTTAGCGGTTTGTTTACTTTCCTCACTTCACTTTCATTCACTGACGGGCTCCACTGTCGCCATCGCTGATTCAACTTGCTGAATTGTCAAAAAGAAAAGCAGACACGGGGCAACAGTGTGGGACACATCACATCGACTACAGTGACAGACACTCACTGATGGCCCAACATTGACCCGTGGCTGACTGTCGGCTTGGTTGTCATGGCCTTTACACCTATTTCCCTTATCAATTACAGAAATACAACTCTACACCTTCAAAATTTAAGATTCTCTCTTTCACCAAGCTAAGACTGGCTTAATTGCCTTGTGAAGTCAAGTCAAACAAAATGTACCTCATTAAAACCTTTTAAGTTAGTGTTGTTAGTCATCTAGTTAGTTAGGTTTGGAGTTAGATGTAAAAATATGCTGTTTTTCCTGCAGACTTTCTCTGCCGTGGCTCCCGGCTGTATACAGTCCTGTAATGTTATCCCCACCTCTCCGAGTCACCGTGTCTGTCTGCTCAGTTGCCTCCTTCACCAGTAGAGACTGACCTGTGGTGGCGCGTGACGTGCACTACATATAATACATTCTCAATACAGCCATTTCCTATGAGTTACTTATTAAGAGGAGCATCTGTATTTTTGATGGAAATGAAAATAATACTGTTGGGATTTCTAAATACTCTGCTCCAGGCTTGGGTGTTATCATGATATACCACATTTTTTGTGCGGTGTGGAATGTCAGCTTTCACAGTGTAAAAAAATGAAAAAGCAACATTTATAATTTTTTTTTTTTTAGGAGCACGCCAAGACCGTCATGAATGGATTGACTGATCCTAAGGCCCCCTTTAAGCTGGTGTACGTTACTCCAGAGAAGATCGCCAAGAGCAAGCTGCTGATGTCTCGTCTGGAGAAAGCCTACAACGCAAACCGTCTGAGTCGCATCGCTGTGGACGAGGTGCACTGCTGCAGCCAGTGGGGACATGACTTCAGACCGGGTGAGCTCCACTAGGATGGAGGGGGTGGAAGTATAGTTCTTCTAAAGCCCGGTTTGGGCTGTTCATAGAAAGATGACCAATCCGAAAGATTTTGGCGATATCTTTGTTCGTGGCTCTTAAATGGTGGTCCTATGTCACACAGTGAGAGAGGTTCAAGGATGGCCATTTTCATGGTCTTGCGATCAAAGACAGCCTGGGATAAAATTCGGACAGTGTCAGAAATTTGGGATGACCATCTCACAGTGTGACTGCTGTTACAACCTATGCCTACCAACCAACCAATAGAAATCTAGGATGAAATGATGCACTGATCAGTGCGACAATGCTAATGCATTGGGCTTGACTCATGTTTGTTTTGATTTGTCTCTTACCACCACAGTGGCATAGATGGATGACGCGCTCTGATGACATTTCGTTCTTGTGTATTGACACTGATGGATGAACGCTGTAGCCTAGGATTCAGTAGACCCTGTCACCGTACAGTGCATACATCAAACCTGATGTCGTACCCAAGGTTTTTAGATCCATGTCGCACAGTTAAAACTTCGATGAGTGCTAAAATCTCACAGTCTCTAGGAGGCTTGAGGCAACCATAGTCCCTTCTGATCAAATTCTAGGTTTATCTTCAAAGTTGCTAATTATGTGTTTGTATGTATGACCCTGTGCAGATTATAAACTGCTTGGCATCCTGAAGAGGCAGTTCCCCAAAGTCCCCCTGCTCGGCCTCACAGCCACTGCCACCAGCAGCGTCCTCAAGGACTGTGAGAAGATCCTGTGTGTGCAAAAGCCAATCACACTCTCTGCGTCCTTCAACCGAACTAACCTCTACTACGAGGTGGTAGCCACAGCAACTCCACCTCTCAGCCACCTGCTTCCTACACAAACACACACACTGAATGTCTCTTCATCAAGTACAGGCACACATGCGCTGCACACACCTGCTTACACACCTGTCAGACCAGTTAAAATCCACAAATTATAATACACAAATGACCATTTTGTGTTTTTGCACGTTCAGCCTGTTACGAAAAAATACTGTCATCTCTACGTACTACCTCACACCTGTCGAACAAATTTAACAACTCAGTTTCATACCTCTATGGGAAATGTTCCAGTGACACTGAATTCTGCTCTTTTTTCAGGTTCGTGTTAAAGATTCTAACTATGATGTATCAATAAGTGATATTGCCTCTCTGATCAAGAACAGATACAAGGATCAGTCAGGTATGCACACAAGACTGATGTGACTCAGAAAATGCAAATATAATGCATCACACTGAGGCTAATATGCTCAGGTTTAGGACTGAATAGATTATTTAAGGTGTATAAATTCACATACAGAGCAGTCTTGTTCAGCAGTCATTTTTCTTGGTGTGTGTGCCACAGGGATCGTGTATGTGTTCTCTCAGAAGGATGCAGAGTCAGTGTCATCTGAACTCCAGAAGAGAGACATCCTTGCCTATCCCTACCACGCTAACATGGATCCTAATGATAAGTCTCGTGTTCACCGCAAATGGACCAACAACAAAATCCAGGTATTCAGGTGTTACATGTACTGGTATTATTCTTTCACAGGAGGGACTCCAGAATATTGGGCCAAGATTTGCTTTAATTCTTTGATTATGGTGACTGGAGGTCTTTTACGCAGCATATTCCTATCCCAGGGCTTACTTAGCCCCTTTTCACACACACAGTCAGTACCTTTACATTCACAGTTAAAGCTCAACAAGGCCATTTAATTAGACTCCTGTCCTTGTCCCAGTATACAAGCACAGGAGTGGAATCAATTTATTGACTGAATTATGTCCGACTCCACTACCATAGCTGGCTATACGTCCCCTTTCATCTTGTTAGTATTCGGTTGACGTATTATGTTGCAGACCAAACAATCAACAAACAAGTTAGCTACTGGCAAACGTATACCTTGGTAGACCACTTTACAGCTCTGTACATTTTGTCTGTTCAAAAATGCATGGCTCTGGATGTATAATTCTTCATGTTGTCTGTGGCTTCTTCTTCTGTCATGCATTTAATGCTATTCGACTTCCAGGTCAAAGTGTGGGGCGGAAACTGTGGAGCATGTGCAGAGCACCTCGGCCAGTGTGGGTCTGATGCAGGAGTAATTTGACTCCCAGTCGCATTATCTGGGTGTGTTAGTTCGACTTTTAGAAATTCAATTTAGTAAGATTTTAGTCGGACTAACATGCTTACATATAATTTAAAAGTCCAATATTAGTCAGGCTAACACAATAAATCGATTTTCTCTAATGTCATGCAAACATACTGATTGTTAACCCAGGGTAATGTAAGCCCAGGGCAATACGATTCACTTACTCTGGGTTAAATGTCTGTTGGAACACATGATGGATGTTTACGTTCTAGAATGACAAAAGACTAGTCTTTGAAAGCAAACAGCAAAATCAAAATGTCAGCTTTAGCAGGGCTTTATGTGAGAGCAGTGCTGAAACATCGAAGTCTGACTTTCGTTCGCTTTGACTTTTACTTTACTGAGCTGGCATGAGCTGGCCCCGTTGTTGTGGTCCAGCCTGCAAACTCATGTAAATACAAACAGACTGATGAGTTGATCCTCTCTTCCCCCCATCAAAAAGTGTCATTTGACTGGCTAGTTAGCTAGCTAGCCTCATACTCATAACTCAACTTTATAGAGCTGGCCTCACCTCTGCGGTCCTGCCAACAAAAAAACAAAAAAAAAAACAAAGGATGATGAGGGCAATACGTACAACTGCCCTTTTATAAAAGATACAGACTTACTGCTTCTATTTGAACATCTTACGGTATGTGACTGTGTTGTGCTATAGGTGGTGGTTGCCACAGTGGCGTTTGGCATGGGCATCGACAAGCCTGACGTCAGGTTTGTCATCCACCACACCATCAGCAAGTCCATCGAGAACTACTACCAAGAGAGTGGACGCGCAGGTAGACACTGTTTGTCTTCTGTCAGGACAGAATAAATACTAGTTTATACTGCTCTAGTGTTTTTGCAGATACATCTTGTTAAATTCCTGATGTCGGTGTATCTTCAGGACGAGACGACCGCCAAGCAGACTGTGTCGTCTACTTTGGCTTCTTTGATATCTTCCGGATCAGCACCATGGTGGTGATGGAGAACGTTGGTCAGCAGAAGCTGCTGCAGATGGTTGACTACTGCCAAAACATTGACAGGTAACACACACACACACACAATTTGTTTGTCATGTACCATGACTCGAAGGTCTGTTGAGTGTCATGTTTGCTGTGTGAAGGTGTCGGCGCTCTCTCATGGCTGTTCATTTTGATGAGGTGTGGGACGATGAAGGATGCAACCAGATGTGTGATACTTGCCGCCATGCAAAAGGTGTGTGTTTGTCTATGTGTCAATAAACCTCATGGTTGCATGTGTTCTTTAGGGATGTGAAAAGCCATCTTCTCTAAATTTGAGTGAGTAATAGTCCGATCTCTATCCCTGCAGACTACACCACCGTGGACATTACCGAGCATGCTAAGCAGGTGGTGCAGATCCTGGAGTTAGCAGGGTCAATGGATGAGAAGCTGACTCCTCTGAAGCTGGTGGAGGCCTGGATGGGGAAAGGCCCAGCCAAGCGCAGGAAGATGATCCAGACCACCACACTGTCTCGACTGCAGGCTGAAGCTGTGATAATTCAGCTGCTGCTGAAGGGGTACCTCAGGTGACTTGTCATGTTCTGTTGTTTGTATTTAAAAAGCAAGTACAACCATGGTTAGTCCAAAACACACTGACTTTTTGTTCCTTATTTTGTCTTTATTATGACAAATAGGCTTATTAGCCTTTGAAGCATATGGAGGCTGGTAGTTTGGGGTTGGTATGATGCAGTTTGCCTAGAGAGCATGCCTCTTGAAAGTTTGTGTGTTTATGTAATTATGGAAGACTCTGGACGTTCAGAACCAATTTAGATCTGGCCCTACATTTAAGGTCCTTCCAATACAAAAACATCTGTTATTAGACAATAATTAACAGTTAATTGAGCTACTCCCACCAGATATATTGTAATTAAATCAATAATAAGATGTTGATAAGAACATGTTTTGGACAGTTTAGACTCTGACATAGATTCTGTTTGTTAACCTCAGAGAGGATTTCAGCTTCACTCCGTACACCACCTACTTTTACATGAAGCTAGGCCGCAAAGCTCCTCTGCTGAAGAACCAGACTCACACACTCAGTATGAAGATGAGGACAACAGGGGCTGGATCTGCTGTGGTGAGTTAATGCTGCCCACAGTGATGCATCACAAAGCGGTCAAACAGATGTTGACTAGATCTAGTATATTGCATCATACGCATGTAATCAAGCTGATGTTCGCTTGTTTGCATCGTTCCCATTTAGGAAGAGGTGTTTCTCACAGTGTGTATTTAAGTTAAGGAAATCAACAAGTGCATTTTTTCAATGTAGGGTTGGGGCCTGATAACCAGCTCCAATTTGGATTAAGGTCCATAGTTATCAAACACATTTAAAAATTAGAAACAAGTGTGAATGTAGGACCTGCCCTAAACAATTCAGCTATGCATGTTAGCCACCATATACAGTAAAAACAGTTTATCTGTGACAAGCAAACAATGGGTACAAATGTTGTACAGTACAGTAGATGTTTTCCTCTCTCTTTAGTGCTCCACTGAATATTATTTTCCTGTATCTCCTGTTTGTGTAATAATGTGATTTTTCTTTCAATCGTCGTGTTCTCTTTGTGAAGTCTCTAACCAGTTTCCTCTTCTTCTATTGTGTCTTTCCTCCATGTCACCTTAAATGTTGTCAGATATTTTCTAATTGTTTCTAATAATCCATCGAGGTAAGTCAAAATTGAATTGAAGCTAAGTATTGTGATGTTTATGCTGCACACTTATAATCACATACAAAAGCCTTATGTTCACATAGTGATTAGAGGATTTTTGCGTTTTTATTATCAAGATTTCACAGAAAAATAACCTTCATACCACGACCAAACAGCTACTGATAATGATCATTAGTACTCTAACATGATTAATCATAGATTAAATAGTTGTAGTTGATGTAGATTACACTGCTGCTCTTAATTTTACCACTCTGATTTGCACAGCTGATAGAAAGGTACGAGGCCAAGCACCTATTACTGGCATGGACCACAAGGTAAACCAACCCAATGACCTGAAAAAAAAATGCTAGCATTGTACATTTCTGCAAACCACAGATATGTTACATTTGCACGTTATTATTTGGTGGATATGTTGAAACTTTATGTTTCAAACATGCTGTGGTTAAGTAGTGTTTTAGATTGAAATGCTTGGTTTGGGGGGCACAATCCCGGCTTGAAACAGAGTAATATCTCAGTAAAAACAATTGCTTTTAATGCCACCATCCTGGCAGAAAAAGCAGCGATGTCTTAAGCCCATTTCCCATTGCACAAAAAAAATGCTAACACCTGCTATCATTTGGCCTTTTAATGCAATAGGAAAGGTTTAAATCTGCATTCACATCTGGGTCAAATGACTCTGCAGTAGTCGTAGGTATTTATCTGCACCAAGTTTGAAAGAGAAACTGAATAGGTAGGACGTATATAAAAAGAAGAACATGGTAAATGGACTGCACTTGTGTAGCACTTTTCTAGTCTTCCGACCACTTTTTACACTACATGTCACATTCACCGATTCACAGACACGTTCACACACTGGTGGCTGAGGCTACCGTACATGGCACCACCTGCTATTCAGTAACCATTGACATGCTCTCACACACCAATGTAACAGCCATTGAGAGCAATCTGGGGTTCAGTATCTTGCCCAAGTATACTTCAACATGCGGACTGGAGGAGCCAGGGATCTTCCAATTACTGCTCCATCAAGTAGCTGCGTGCTTCTCCCTACTGTTTACCAGTTGTCTGGCCTGTCTGTGATATTGAATGTATAGTACCAAAAAAACCCCACACATGCACAGAGAGGCATATTCGTGTTGCAGAGCTGCTCTTGTCTTCTAGCAATAGGAAAGGAGTCTATACCCTAGTCTTAAAAACCCACGTACATGCACTTATTTTGGTGGAAAGGGGTATTAGTAAAAAAACAAAAAAACAGCCACTTTTTGTCCCATTATCCTGGCAGGACTAACAGTGATGTCTTGGTAAAAAATCAACTGCCGTTTGTGCCTGAATAGCTGCTGGAAACACAGTGATCGCTTTCTAGAACAAAAACAGGTTTTTGGTCTCGAACAGTGGTCTGCAGCTCGGCAGGCGTGTCACCAAGGTGTCCTGCCATCCACCATGCCATCCACCACCTGAGGATACTATGTCACTTTAGAAACTTTGATATGATACGAATTAAATGTACTAAAGAAACAAATTTGTGGTTTGCAGAAACTTACAATGCCAACATTTTCTTGTGGTGACTGGGCTGGGAAAATAGCAAATTGTGACCTATGGCTTTTTACTTACTTACCTGAGTTACATATTTATATCATATTACACAAACAGTGATGCTTGAATTACCATTGAGATTATCAGTTAAGTAATTAAACAGAAATTAAAGATTTAAAAATCATATTTCAAATGATCAGTTTTAGAAGATACATTTTTAATAGCGCCAAAGTTCATTCTTGACCTTGTAAATGGTAGTTTGACAAAACACTCATAGCTCACAGCCCATTTAATATATTTTCTGTCTGTGAACAATTTGGGGTAATTTGACTGTTGTTCAGGCCACTTAAGCACTTATGATAGGCATTTTTGACTAGCATTTTTTATTTGATTTTTTAGCTCAGGTCCTAAACAGTTCCATGTAGATCCGGAAAGACTCAGCAAAGAACCTGAAAGGTGATCTGAGTACAGAGACCTCTGGGATCCCCAGCATCAGCTGTTGTGATGATGAACGGAGGATTCTGTCATTAATGTCCATGTGCAGACTCAAGTGTCCTCCCCTCTAGTGTTCCCTCGTCCATTCCATGTAGGTCCTTGAACCCTCTCAGGTAAAGACTGTTGTTAATGACCTGCAGGTAAAAGCTGTGAGTGGCCAGGGCAAAGCCAAAGAGGGAAAGAGATCAGTACAAAGCGGTGGAGACGCCCCTGTGTCCAAGAAAGTCAAGACAGATCTCCCCTAACCCCCCACCCTGTCCAGAAGACAAGCTGACAAAGTACAGTCCATCATTCTTTCTTCTGTTCACTACTGCTTCTGTTGGCATGGCACTGTCCAGACCTTTACTTCATGCTTCACACGTGGATCAGGCAGTCTAAGTGCGGGAGGATTAGTCAACACAGAAAATCTGTTTTTCAGTTATTTAAAATGCTCTTAATGGTTTTAAAATAATCAGCATGATGTCATCTATTTGTTTCAAACCAGCAGGCTTGGGCGATAAAAGGACATTATTGGCTCAGTTTGATTGCATTAATCTTCCTGGTGACACTTTTTGCAACACTAGAGCACTCGGAGAGCGCAGACCTCCGCCAAGCAGCTCGGATTTCCAGCCATTTTATTATTTTATCCACTTCGCTTCAACTCATCACCACCAACATTTTATCATCTGTTCCTTGTCCCACTATCAACATTTCCTGAAAATTTCAAATTAACTAATGTGCCCCTTGTTTAGCCACTCTGCTAATGGATGTAGAGTGGGTTAACTCACTAGCCAGCTAGCTCGATGAAATGTCGTGTAGCTGTATGTGGCTTCTTAAAATGGAGCTCTGATGTATTGTGTTGCCCTGTGGATACAGGAAACTGATCGATCCTATCATCTTAATCTTTTATACCCCTCCAGAATTTTCCATAAGCTCTTAGCATGCTTGTCAAATTTAAAGATGCTACCTATTAAAAAAGAAATCAGTCTTATGATTTAATATTCACTTATTCATAGCACATAACAAATGTATACACATAGTTAAACTTTAAATGAAGGCTAGATTTAAAAAAACCTATGCTGCTAAAGCACAGATTATTCTGTGACTATGTCTACACTGTCACTTAGGCCTACTTTACAGCGAAGAACTAACTTCTTAATTTGTTTGAATTAATGGTAACATTAGCATTAGCAAAATCATTATCCAAACACACCAAATTGCATTGACATCTATAGGATCAGTGTTCTATCTCCCCAAAAAGGGCGTGGCCCTGACGTTTTATGAAGACCCCATATGTGCCAGTCTGTCTGTTGGCATATGCAGATAATTGACGGTAGGAATATCTAACGAGAGGGTAAAGTTAGGAAGTGCGAGCAGTTTGCTGAGCCGCAAATACTGTGCTATACAATATTGTATTACTGTATCGCAGTGTAGGCCTACACTATCTAAACTTACTTAAATAACGTCATAGAAATGGGGTAAAATAAAAATTATTATTGTTATAATAAAATTATGGAAAAGTTTTTTAAAAATTCATTGGTAAAATGTGTGGGAACCCTGGAAGAAAATAGCCTGGCACAGGAACAGGATATGCAGTGTGTCAGATGGACAGTGCACAGCTTTGAGGTTAGACACTGACTGATAGTGACACATTGAAGTATGTCATTTATTTTAATGTGTGAACTGTTGATTGAATCATGACAAAGACAGCCCAGTGATACTAGAGTTATTAGGTCTCCTCGATATTTTGGGGCATAAATAATGCGGACTGACTGACAATACTGATAGCTGTAAAAATTGAAGTATCGCCCAAGCCTATTGCTCGTAAGCAGAAGCATGTTGCCACTAACTGTCACTAACATTTCATCACACTGGCCCTGCTAACATAATCAGTTTATTCTCACTGACTACACAGAGAGGTCAGCTAAACTTCAGTATAGACTCCCTTTGCCTATCTGTTATGGCACATACCTGAATTGCATATTACTCAACAATAAGTAATGAATATGATGGTGACTAATAAAACTGGTGTCACTTTACTACTGTCGTTCACTGACACTTGGTTGTCACGTTTACAGCACACATCAGCCAGTGAGGAGGGGATTGATGTGACCTTTGACCCCACTAGCATAGACAACAGCTGTCCCCCACATCCCAAACAGAAACTGATTAAAGAACAGAGGAACCTGTCCAGGAAACAAGACCTGAAGCCAGTCAGCCAGACAGACAAACAGACAGAGCAAGCAGAAAAACTGCCGACAGAGAGACATGGAGAGGAAGAGCAGGATAAAAGGAGGGCCTGCATGCCTCAACATGAAATTGAGGTCAATGTTGAAATAAACATTATAGAAAACAGTGATGGTCAAAATACACCATTGCACCCAGCTAAACTTTGTTCTAAACGTAAATCCACCACTCCTCAGAGAGTGAGGAGGAAACCCCGTGCTGATGCAGCAGCACCAGGTGGTGACACAGCCACCAACACTGTGCCTGGCTCTCCATCACACTCCTCCATCATCTCTGAGACTGCGGCCGAGGAGCTCTGTGACCTGAGGAACTACTACAGCAAACAGCTGAGGAGAATAAACTACATTTCCCATGAATACCTGGGGCAGCCCTCAGAATCAGGAGTACTGGCATGTATCAGGGAGCCTCTTAGGAGCCTCCGCCTGCCCCGCAGGGTTACCATCGCCCAGACGGCTCGCAACCTGTGGACACGAGTCAGTGGCAGGAGGAAGCTGGTCCATCGGTGACATCATAGTTTGGACTGCAGTCAGCTGCACTTAGAATTATTGTTCATTATCAACAAACGTGTTGCTGCAGTTGGACTGTAACCACAAAGGTTTTATTTGCTGTCACAGGTAAAGAAGCCACTGTTAGTAGGATTTAAAATGCCAGACTTTGGAGTTACCTGGTGGGTGTATGCTAAAATATATTGAACCCCATCATGGCACATATTGGTCCTGGGGACATAAAGATAAATGGACTCAAAGCAACACAAAACATGATTGTTTTATTTTTCTACAAACAAACATACATGCTATAAAAAAAACTTTGAAAGATGCTGAAATAGGAAATCTCAAAAATTGAAATGCCCTTCATAGGTTTATAAACATTTTTTCATAATTCATACCTCAGCTGCTGTTCTGCAAATTGATGAATGTGTTCATAAATATAATATGAAGTTCTGGACTCTGATTTAAACTTGCACTTCTGTTTTCTATAATCTTTGTTATTAGAAAATCTGTTCCTATTAGCTGCAGCCCAAAAAGGGAAAAGATTATGATTGCAGATTTAGATTGATTTGGGGCATTTAAAGGAACTCACATAGATGCAGTGGAGTTATGTTATGTTTTCCTGCTACCACATATGTATCTGAAAATCACATGTCCATTGAGGAAAATCAGAATCCCAAAGGAAGAAATATATGTATTTTGTTTCATAGTGACACCCGCTGCCTGCATACCATAAACCCTGTTTGTTCTCTGTAAACATTTCTTTTCAAAGTTTGTGTCAAACCAGCAGCTAACGCTACGGCCAAAAAAACTGCAGTTCTCCTAATGGCCACATGAGGCTGGCTCCAAATGCGAGTCAATCCCATAGACCCCCATGTTAAAATGCCCAACTTTACAGCAGAAATAAACATGTTTACAGCCTGGTATAAAAAGCAGTTTTGGTCTCCATAGCTAATATCTACAAGTTCAAGACATCTGTATGAAGGGTGAATTTTCATATAACTCACCTGTTTTCAATCTTATGGATTAAAGTTATGCATAATCAAGAAGATGACTGGTGGATGTAGTCCATTGTCAAGTTGCTACCACTGTGACAACCTTGTAGCTGTCCCTATTGGTGTGTTTTCAGTTTATAAAAGCTAATTGTAACACGACTAAAAAAAGTCTTGCCCAGTGTTAGGTTGTATTAACAGACCCTTAAAACCATTAAAACAAAATGTACTTACTGATTGAATAAATTATCACTGTTAACCGTAAAAAACAAACCCAATGTGACGATGGCCAAAATGCCAAAGTTAGTGTGTGTTAGTTTCATAATGCCATTCCTTCGACGTCTTTTGTGTGTTGACTACCTGTTGAACTGTCAGATCTCTATTTGGTAAACTCCTCTGTCCAAGTTTTGTTACATTTTTGTTATTATTTTTCATTTCTAACAGCAGTGTGAGTTACAGCTGAGGGAAATGTGACCTGTAAATAAAACTGCACAAGGTTTCTAAACTCTGCTTTTGCTTTTATCTTGTTATTGGACTGTTCACATTGCCCACGGCAGATCAAGCTTGTACAAATCAGTGCGACAATGCTTTATTTACAATAATTGGGCTCTTTCTGTTGCTTCAACAAGTTTTCCCGGTGGAATTCTTGTTCTTGTTCTTCTTCTACTTCTTTTTATTCTTCCTCCTTCTTTTATTCTTCTCCTCTTCCTCCTTGTTCTCCTCCATTGGTCATCTTTTCTAAAAAAAAAATATCATATTTTGAGACTTTTTTTTCAGATTTCTCAAACTCCTATTCTTGAGAATTCGTTTGAAACCCCCATTCATCTCAAAACCTTGGCAGGGGCAGGACAGCTCCCAGGAGTATTGTATTCTGGTTTGTATATTGACATAGTTAATTTCAGTCCCCCATTTATTGTCCATCCTAATAAGGTATTGACTGTGCTTGTGCTGAACCGTGTTCCTGTTATTCCTGCTTATTTTAGTGGCTGGTTCCTTCCCTTGATTCTCTGACCATGTGCCTGTCTTCATGCCTGGTGTTTTGAATTGAATACGGACCATGACATATATCTTCAAATACAGTAGTGGAAAAAGGAATCCTTGTAGACACTATTACATTTTATTCAGCATAGCTCAGCCATTCATCATTTACTTGACTTGGATTACTTAATGGATGATAAAGTGCTGGTATCCTACTTCACATTTGATTTTTGAATATATGTATTCAGCTGTAACCTGACAGGGACAAAATATAGATGACAGCAACTGAGGATGAAAACATGATTGTACAGATAAAACATAAATTCTTAGTCTGACCCAGTAATAATTATTTTGTTGATATGCAGTTGAAAAGGTGTCTAGGTTTTAAAATCTAACTCAACCGCATTTAATGATTAGTCTGTAATTTAATGTGTGTAAGATGAAATGCTGTCAAAGCAGCCTTTAATGAAAAACATCAATTTCAAACTATCTTTAGTCCAGTTTAGAATCTTAAAGTCGTTTCAGCTGTACCACAATCATCCATACTCAGAAATATTGACATAATTTGCAACATACTAACAACTTGGCTTTGGATGTCTGCCTGTTTTTTCCAAATATATAATTGAAATTATTATTATAATTATTAGTAAAACTGTTGATATATAAACAGACTGCACTATCATTACAGACTGCTGATTATAATATACCGTTGTGTTATCATCAGTCACCGCCGTCCCTGCAGTTGACTTACCCTGGCCCCGCCCCTTTAGCGTAATATCCTAGCAACGAGTTCTTCTGTTCTCCCCTCATTGGTCGTTTTTTGGATTTCCGCCATATTCAAAAACAGTCACGAGCCCCTGCTATTGTAGTAAGATTTATTGTTATTATTGTGTTCAAGCTATTCAGTAGCACGTAGTTAAAGAAAAACCCGGTCTGTGACATTTCAAATGGGTGAAACCGGTGAAGTCCAAGCTCCCGTTTCAACATTAGAGAAACCTAAGAGACAACCGAGCTCCAACAACCTGAAGAGGAGGTGTTCAGCTGATGAAGAAGAGTTTCCCCTGGAGAACACCAGCAGGAGTCTGAGACGGTGAGTGGGTGTTTTCTGTTCGGACCTACAGTCTGTGGTTCTCGGAACGAAAGTCAACAAAACTGAAGTCACAAAACTAAAAACCCCGAAAAACCCTCACTTGCAAACCAGTCTTTGCTGTTAGCCCGTGACAACATTCACAGTTAAACTAACTGTGGCTAGCATGCTCTAGCCTAGCACTTTGCCGCAGGTAACGTTAGCAGTCGCGTTACGTTAACGTTACATGGCTTTAAACTTGGACACAGCCAAGTGAGCCTGAGCAGTCATTTTAAACAAGCTACAAGTCCCCTAAATACATTTGAACCGTGTAGATATTTTCGTTGCATCAAAACGCCCCAAGATGTCAGCAAAGCGCCACAGTTACCTCCTCAGGTACAGAAACGTGTGGCCTGCCACTTGTTGTACACTGTTCCTTTCCATTGTGTTACGTTTCCTGATGCTTACTCAGCTTTCATTTTTATGCTTCCCTTAGCAGTTTTAAATCTATGTTTAACACCTTCAGCATTTCTAGTTAATGATGTACAGAAGTACTGCTTTTCCCCTTTTTTTTATTGAGAACTCTATCAGTACACATTCTCTCTCAAGCCTTGTTCATCAAGTAGACTCTGCCACAGGTTGAAAAAATTATAGAAATAGAAATTTAATAATATAAAAAAACAGGGCTATCTCAAATAAACTTAAACATATTAAGCAAAAGAAGAAGCTATACTTTATTAATCCCAGAGGGAAAATTATTATTGTTTTCACTCTGTTGTCACACACACACATGCATAAACATGACCTACATGCATTAAATAGAGAGATGTCAGAGTGAGTGGAGTTGGGGGTTTGGTGCCTTGCTCAAGGGTACCTCAGCAGTGCCCAGGAGGCAAAATGACACCTCCCTAGCTACCGATCAACACTCCATGCTTGGAGCATATGAAGACTTGGTCTGTATGGGGATTTGAGCCGGCGACCCAACGTTTCCTAAGCCAAGTCCCTGTGGAATGAGCTACTGTCACCCCAATAATGAAAACAAGAGCTTTCTTATCCTAAAACAAGTTTCAGTGACTTACTCAAGAATATTCATAACTGCTTTTTTATATTGTCACAACAGGTTCAGCCTTGTGATTACCATTGCATTTTATTCAGATGCACTTATATGTTTTATCCCATCTACATCTAGCTATTTGTATTTTTTAGTCTTGACACAATTATATGGCAAAATGGGTTCAGATACACAAACCCACTATGAAACAGTGGGCCCCTGGGCACACATATGCAAAATGCCTCACCACCTCTTCTACAGAGGAACAAGACTCACAGACTTTGTGGTGGTTTTGCATCTTATTGTTGTCATTATGTACCTTATGTATGTCTTTGTGAGGTCATTTTGTGTCTCTCTGAGGTTGTTTTGCCTGTTTTTGTAGTTATTTTGAGTCTCTTTGCAGTTCCTTTGCATCTGTTTGTGGTCATCTTGAGTCTCTCTCTGATCAGTATGTATTCATTTGAGTGGCAATTTTGCAGGTGAAGGCCAGGGGGGGGCCCTGACACTTTGGGCCCCTGGACCTGTCCCTGGGAGGCCTGGTCTGTAACCCATCCATGCACAAACCACATAGTAAAGAAGTGGTTTATACAAAACAAAAATGTGTCAAAGGATTGTTTCTCATTTTTCAAAGTCTGTCTAAAAATGGTCCGATAAAGAGGGTATTTTGTACTAAAAAGACTTCACTTTGGAAGATATCCACTTGATGTGACCCATATTAGCTTCAGTTCAGCTTTAGGTTGCATATTTGCAAAGCTCTGTGGATTTTCCCCCCCACCTACATTGGAATTGTGCTAGATGGGGATCATGTCACAAGTAATACTGATGGAAGGAGTTATTACAGCAACCAGTAACTCAGAATTTATCCCAAACTGAACTGGCATGATGTTTTTAATGCCAGTCCAGTAATGGGTGAACTTTGAAAACTCCCAAGACAGTACCCATAATAGTAAACCTAGTATCAAGGGTCTGTTATTCCATCCCTATCTATGTGTATAACTTTAGAGATGATGTTATTCTGCATCCAGGCAACTCAAGCACTCATCACTGTCTCTTTAGGTATTCTCTTTAATTCATTAGCCATAAATGTGACCGGTGCTTAAATAGTATCCCAGAGCTCATTTGTATCAATACAATGAGATTTATCTAAGTTCTCAGACTAACGTACAATAATAGTAATCAGTGTGTTTTGGTGTAATAAACCCCTGCGAGAGTTTATATTGGACTCTTTTCAAAGGCTTTCCATGTTGTGTGCCAAAGTGCCCCAGCCCTGCCCAGTGCCCAGCCGGCTCTGCAGACAAACATGGAAAACCATCACCCCGTATGTGACCTCCATAACAAAGTTTATGGAAAAAAAGCATAAGCGTTGAGTGAGAGAAAATAAGGCTCAATTTCCCAAGTGAGATTGGCATTAAATATTAGACTGGCAGTGGAATTTTTTTAAATTTATTTATTTTGAGTTGCCAAGCACGTGCAGCATTTAACCAACATAACTAAACAAGGTTGATCCACAGCTTGTGAACTCAGCATTGTAAGTTCATTGTCCATGTAAAGCATTACGGTTTCAAACAGCACGTTGAGCGGGCGGATGCAGGGTTGTATAAATGTTCTGTAGGTGGGGTTTGTACCTCATAAAAATGGGAATGTTTTTCATTAAACTTCACTTCATATAAGACTTCATACAACAATAGAATGTAAGCACCCTACAGTGATGTTATCATTATGAGAATGCAGTGTGTGCTCTCTGTAGTATCAGTTAAGGAGATACAGGACGACATGTGGGTGCAGGTGGTGTTGGCACTGGGGTACTTCAGTTTCAGAATCAGCTTTAACAAACAAGGGCAGGGCTAACTGGGATGTTAATCCACTGACTCATGAGCCACTCTTCCCTCGACATATAAGAGCAGGTACACGAGTAGACCTTTGTCCCCTGGCTGTATTTATGAAGAAGCTACACACAAAGGCTATCAGTTTTCAGAATAGCTCATCTTGTGGGAAACATGACATTGGATAAGTCTACATCCAGTGACTCATTTAACGTAGAAGTATGTTTTAATGACCTGACAATTTGCTGAGATGGCCTCAGTAGTGTTACCCATGCTGCACATTGCAGACAAAATAGGTAATAAAACAGACCAAGTATTCTCGGCCATTAGTAAGAGCTCTGATTCTTTTTGGAGAAGTTATGTTTCAGATGTTTAACCGTTGCTCATTAGTCCACAGGTAACTGACAAAGAGTAAGCAGAGATTTGGCTGTATTTATTCGAGTTTCTCACCAGAAACTACATTTTACAAGATTGCATTTGAGCTGTGTGTTCCAGCCACCGGCTGCTAACAAACTACCTCTCCTCCTGCTGATTTTCACGGATTTGTTGTTCACAGTGTAACATCAGGGACACAATAGGGTGTGTCCCCTGACGTGTCGATAGGGAGTTTACTGCATCCTTTCGTCCCATAAAAGCCGCCTGCTACCAGCCCTCTCGTCACATAACAGTGAGATCACAGAGCCCATTTGCCAAATAGTCATTGTGTTCTTCTTGTACCTGCTCATTAATTTAAGTTTGTGGTCGAGACCACTTTTCAGTTTGTGCAACACTGATGTGACACAATAAAAAAACATTGGCCACTGCCATCAGCGAATATCATCTTATTTGCTGATAGGCCAATGGTCAACAAGACCAATATGGATGTTAAGACGATAAGTCAGAGCATCCCTGCTTTTGTTCTTTTGTCCCTGTAAGCTATGACAGTGTGAGTGTGAGCCAATAAGGTATAATCTGGTGAATTTTTCTGCAGCACCGCAAAAGAATGCACCGGGAATGAGTCTAAAATCTGTAAATGAGTTAACTTTTTTTGCACTCCCAGTTTATTTGTCGTGAAGTCAACAGGTTTTTGAATTGTTTTTTGCCTGAAATTAGGTCTGTGGTTAACATAAGCTTAAGAGACTTAGGTCTATACGTTTTGCTCTACAAGATAAATACGTCAGTAAATACCCCACTCATGAATTTGGAAGCTTTTACATGTCTTCAAAAAGACAGTGGCTAACAAGGTGCTTAATGTGGCTGGAGAGTATCATCACACCGAAAATGGATTTACAGCCTCGTTGTGGTGGTATCAATTAAGTCATGCCACCGTGGTGTAGTTCGTTTGTAGCCTAACGTTAGCTTTTTACTTCTGCTTGTAGGCTTCAAAAATCATAACAGTGGTGTTAATTTGTGAAGCTTATCTTGCTGAACAAAATGTGTAAGTATCATCAACTTTTGTTTGCAAAAGAGCTTAATTTCTGCAATAATTCAAAATCAAATAGGAAAATCCCATAGGCTATTTGATGAGAGAACCAGGGCAACACTAATGTCTTTGTTGCCTACAAATAAAATTTATCCTTGCAGCACTCTAGACAATGTCATAGTAACTCCAGGTGGCAATCCTCAGGGGCTGAGCAATGAAGCCATCTCAAAAATGCCAAAACCTGCAGTACCTTAAATGGCCACTTGAGGCTGGCTCTTGACGAGTTAAGAGCCATGTTAAAAAGCCCAACTTTACAGCAGAAATAAACATGTTTACAGCCTGGCGCAAAAAAGGCTTTTGAACACTATAGTTAATTCCCCTGTTGGGTGTTGAATTTTATGGAATTCAACTCTTTAAATGTTATAAGGCCTTAAAGTTATGCAAAATTAAGGGCTTGTGCTTTGAGTGATAGTTTGTCTGCAAGGCGTCACTGCAGTCTGTGAGTCAGATCCACCCTCTCGTCGATATATGGTCACTTCTTGTTTTTAAAATCCAAGATGTTGATGGCCAAACTGTCAAACTCAAGTCCAAAAACCAATCTCTGGGCAACTAAGTCTTCTTTATAGCATGATAACTTGTTATAAACTGCTGTGCATTGTTTCGGCATCTGATAAGTATTTGATTTTAGGACTGTCAGCCATATTTCATTGTCTTGGCAAGATGCCCACAGGAACATAGCTCCTAGTTTGTTTGTTTGTTTTTAAACTGGTGATGTGTTGTTAATAAGCTTTCTTCCTCACAATCTTTTATTACAGATATCCTTGTCTGATCTGGCACCATTTTCTGTAGAAGAATTTAGATTTAACAATGAGACATTCAGTTAATGAGCGGAAGAGTGGTTATGGTGAATTGCTGCAGGCTCTCATCTCCTGTGAGATTCCCAGCATGTCTCTCTACACCAGTGTGAGAAATTGGCCTTGGCCAAAAGCCTGATGATATAACAATCATTAGATACTGCATGTAGCCCAGCCCTGCTCCTGTGCCAATGCTCTCCCTTAGCTACAGTGACTGTGTGTCTAGAGACTGTGCCCGTTCCATGGGAGCCTCTGCTTCTTACTCAGCTCATCTCCATCCTTGGTCACTGTCATCATATTTCAGTGACACTTTAATAGCCTTTTAATGCCTCTTCATTGAGTGACCCTCTTATTGTGGGTGAATTAAATAATATATTCTTCTACTGAAATAAGCTAAATGGATAAATTCCACAGAAGTATTTACATAATTGCTGTGGAAAATGACGAGACCAAAGTGTTCCAGAGAGACAGTGTTAATGGACATAGTTACAGGGAAGTCACTCATTAGTTCGTGGATTGGCAGTTTGAAGCCTCAAGGTCAACATTTTGGCCATTGCCATGTTAGTTTTTTGGAGCCAGAAGTGACCATATTTGCATTAAAAGGGGGGGGGGGGGGGGGGGGGGGGGCTGTGGAATAGCGAGGTGTGGATCTGACTCATAAGCCACTTTTCCACCAACATTCATTCATTCATTTACCTGGGTAACAGAATTCCTGGTCATCTGTGTGGTTTGCGTTTCCACCGCATCGCGTCAGTGTGTATGTATAAATGTGTGTGTGTGTGTGTGTGTGTGTGTGTGTGTGTGTGTGTGTGTGTAGGAGATCAGCTCCAGCACAAAAGGACAGATACCGTCATCGCAGATCAATACTATGGTCTTTGATAATATAGCCCGGCGCTGATTTAGTACCGGGTTTTGGTACCTATCCTTAATCAAAACACAAACAAAGTGAAGCTTCTAGAAATTAAATAAAATTTGCAGCGGCAGCTCGTACCAGGAAGTGCGGAACGCTGCATCTCTGTGCTCCACCGATTACTGTTCTTTGGCAAACAGCCCGGCCCCTCAAGAATTCCTACTAGGTACTTTTTCCAGGGTAAATTTGGGGTTAAGGGAAAGTTTTTTCCCTGGTTAATTTCGGTGGAAACGTGCAGAGGTTTTTCAAAATTCTGGGTAATTGATAAAAGTTCCTGGTGGAAAAGGAACTATGGACTGTAGCAACTCTATGCAGACTGCCTGTCAGTCAAGCAGCCCCGCCCTTAAATATGCATAACTTTGGGCCTTAATAAAATATAATCTGGTGATTAAATAAAAAAAATAAAAAAAAGTGATCCCCTGTACAGTTGTCATGAGTGAGGAAATTTACTATAGAGACCAAATGTCTTTTTTTGTACCAGGCTGTAAACATGTTAGTTGTAAAGTTGATCATTTTAGTGTGGGGTTCTGTGGGGATTGACTCTATTTTGGAGCCAGCCTCAAGTGGCCATTCAGAACTGCAGTTTTTTTCAATGCATCAATCAATGCATAGATTCACGTACTTGCCAATCCTCAGTCCAGCATTTCGGCAGTATCGGAGGCATTTCCAATACCGGTATTGGAACAACTATGCTGTGAACATTTGCTTAAATGCTGTATTTCTTTTTTAAAAAGCAACCTCATAAAGAATCTCACCTGCGTCTCCTTTTATGTATGTATGTATGTATGTATGTATGTATGTATGTTTGTATGTATGTGTGTGTATGTGTATATATATATATATATATATATATATATATATATATATATATATATATGATGTGTATATATATATACAATCAAATGACTGTTTTCTAGAGACTAGAGAAGGATATATATTATCCTTTATACACTGTAACCTGAAGATGTAAATGTCAGTGTGACAGTAGGCCTATAAATGTCTATATTAGTTTGAGCAGCTTATATTTGTAAGGGTAGTCGAGGGAACTTTATTTGTAGTCTTGACAAACTTAATACGGCGTTGCACATGGTTAGTAAGGCCCCGTTTATACGACAACGATTTCAACTGAAAACGGTAAACTTTAGTTGCATTTTGGCCGATTGTTTACACGACAGCGGCGTTTTGGGTGCCTGAAAACGCAACGATTTGAAAACGGGTTCCAGGGTGCAACGTTTTGGAAACGGCAGCATCTCTGTTGTCATGTAAACGTGCAATATGCAGTGAAAACGGACTTTTCGCACATGCACATTACGGTTCCAGTCACTAGGCATGCCGACCGTCACAACAACAATGCTGAGCTCTGTTTGTGTTGCTCACCCTGTTGATTTGAAAGGAAGTGTAGATCTGTTCCTGTAGCAACTCCACCTCGTCATCCATCAAGAAGTTATCTGTGCATGCTTTCGCCATTGTGTCTTCTTTGTTTTGGTTTGTAATCACTGCGTTGTAGAGGAAGGCGCTTCAGCGCAGGCGCACGACATCATGCCGTGGTGTTGCTTTGCAAATTTACACTGCCACCCATTGGCCTGGCGTGCATACTACAGCGTTTCCAGTAGATTCTGCGGCTCCATGTGAACAGGGATAGTTTCAATAATGTTGTCATATAAATGTAGAAGTTTTTTAAAAAGCAAAGGACAGACTTTTCCGTTTTCACTGAAATCGTTGTCGTATAAACGGCCCCTAAGTCGGCATTGATGCAGGCTCTCTGTTGGAGGGTCTTCTAACTCACTTCCACTCCTCACTAGTTGGTTTGAGATGGCACTCAATGTGGCGGACCCTCCATGTGAACGCGGAAACGAAGTGAAAGTGGGTAGGGAGAGAGTGTAGGGGCCGGGGGTGGTTTGGGAAAGACCCTAGGGGTGTGCAACAGCATCAAAAGTTTAAATGACCACTATTAAGGAGCATCAAAACCACAGGGCTGTGACAGTATTTAGTGTTTTGTCTTAAGGTGTACTTCATTTCAGATGGAGAAGTGAACTTAGTGGACACTCCTCAAAATGTAATGTATATGTAAATCAGTAGATACCTCCTGATGTAGTCACGGAAAATGTTAAGAGTGTGAAGACTGTAATGAAGTATATGATAAGAGATACAGAAAGAAACCATTTTGATCTTTCTGTTCAGCTTTTGGGACAGCTCATCACACTGCATTTGAATCTGGTTTTGTGCCGTAGATCTGTCACTAGGACTGCAACAATTTACCAATTAGTTGTCAGTTATTATATAAATTGGCCACTAACTTGATAATTCCAGCTTCTCAAATGAGATTTTCTGGTTTCTTAACTCCTCTATGATAGTGAATACCTTTGGGTTGTGGACAAAACAAGACCTTTGAGCAGGTCATTTTGAGCTTCGAGTGACACTGGACAACATTTTTCACCATTTTCTGCCATTTCATAGATCAAAAAACGAATTGATTTGTCGAGAAAATAATCTGCAGATAAATCAACAATGAAAATAGTTGTTTGTTGCAGCCCTACTCCAAACCATCAAGCAGTTTGCTGGGTGGTTGAGACACTCCTATACAAGAGTCCTGTTGGAGTGTCTCAAGTTAATTCAGCACTTTGACAGTTAAGTCTGAACAACACCTGCAGTGACCTTTGACCGCTGACTTGCCTCCAGGACACCCAAGGAGCTCCTCATTTTCCTTCTCTCTGGAGCTATTGTTGTTGTCCTACAACACATGCTGTTTATCCCAAACACCTTACAGTAGCATCAGTGCATGCATTCCCAACATGGGTGGTCCCAACAGGAACTCCAACTTAGTTCATTGATGTGTGTTGGTGCTCTGTTTCACCCACTGAGCTCCACAGGACCTGTCTGCTCCAGTTTTCTCCCTTTTGCATTTATTGTCTCTTCAGCCAAACCATCTGTGATATTGTTTATATATGAGCATTGTTATTATTGGAGCAAAGATACTGTATCTCAAAGGCTGTTTCAAAACGTAACTATCATCTTACATCATTACAGGGCTGCAACTAACGGTAATTTTCATTTTCAATCAATAAATTAATTGAAAATAATGACTGTATTAGTTATAATTAGTTAATGTTTTAGTCCATTAAAGGTCCATAGTGTCAGATTTAGTGGCGTCTAGTGGTGAAATGCAGAACTGAAACTTCTCCAGTGTGTCAAGCATGTAGGAGAACTACAGTGGCGGATGCGAAAATGTGAATGGTCCTGTCTAAAACCATTGTTTAAATTTGTCCCTTATGGGATACTGTAGAACAACATGGCACAGTCCAGGAGACGACCCGTTCTGTATGTTGATATAAACTGCTCAGTCTAAGATAACAAAAACACAGATGATTATTTAGTTACTTATGAAAACAAAAATAAGAATATCATTTACCATTTTGCCTGTAGTTGTCCCTAAATTGCACACACTGGGCCTGTTAAATGTCAAAAATAGCCCAAAATTCCCATCAAGACTCCTCAAAGTCCAAGGGGATGTCTCTAGATGAGCTGGAACCAGCGAATGTTTGGCATAAAAAAAAAAAAAAAGAAAAAGAGTGAAATGATTAACTGATTATCATATAATAGTCAAAATAACTGATTATTTTTCTATTAATCGGTCAATCAGAAAAATACCTTATTAACCTGATTTGAGCTTAATTAAAGGGATAGTGCACCCAAAAATGAAAATTCAGCCATTATCTACTCACCCTCATGCCGATAGAGGCTCAGGTGAAGTTTTAGAGTCCTCACAACATTTGCGGAGATCCCAGGGGAGAGGGGGTAGCAACACAACTCCACCTAATGGAGGCTTTACGGCGCCCCAGATTCAAACGTCCAAAAACACATAATTGAAACTACAAAATATCTCCATACTGCTCGTCCGTAGTGATCCAAGTGTTCTGACGCCCCGACATAAAAAGTTGTTTGGAAAAACGTCATTTGAACTCTGTTTTTAGCCTCACTGTAGCCTGTAGCTCTAACTGCCTCTCTGTACACCGCGTTCACGTATGTTCGCTTGCACGAGACATTGAGACATGGGCACTGCGTTCCTGTGTGTTCACGTGCTTTCGCTGGCCTCGTGCGTAAGCACGCGCACGTGTACGCAGTTCACAGAGAGGCAGTTAGAGCTACAGACTACAGTGAGGCTAAAAACAGAGTTCAAATGACGTTTTTCCAAACAACATTTTTTATGTTGGGGCTTCAGAACACTTGGATTGCTATGGACGAGCAGTATGGAGATATTTTGTGGTTTCGATTATGTGTTTTTGGACGTTTGAATCTGGGGCGCCGTAAGCCTCCATTAGGTGGAGTTTTGTTGCTACCCCCTCTTCCCTGGGATCTCCACAAGTGTTGTGAGGACTCTAAAACTTCACCTGATACTCCATCAGCATGAGGGTGAGTAGATAATGGCTGAATTTTCATTTTTGGGTGCACTATCCCTTTAAGACCTTAGTTTGTCTAAGCAATAGTAGACATGATGTTCAATGTTGCTGATGTGCAAATACTACTTTATAGTGAGAGACTGTAAATGATTGCGTAGCCTCAACTAAGACCGGAACAAAAAAATATTTTCATTAATAGTTATTTTCTATTATTGACTGTAATTTTCTTGATTTTAGTGTTTCTGTAAATGTAAAAAAGAACCCCAGACCCCAATGTCATCCCTTCAAATGTCTCGTTTTATCTGACTCAAAGTCCCATATGAAAAATATTCAATTAATAATGATATAAAACCTGGAGAGGCAGTAAACCTCACATTTGATATGGTACAACCGAAGAATGTTTGACATTTGTGCTTGAAAAACGTCAACAGTTCACAATGAATCACTTTTTTAAATGGTTGCTGGTTAATTTTTGACTAATAAATGAATCAGAATAATAATGAATAATCATTTCTGCACAAGTCACAACCCACTGTCAGAGCAGAGTGAGAGGGTGCAGCTGCCTGCAGTGCTGACTATAGATGGACAGTTGGCTGTGTCACTGGATAAATGCCAACTGGAGCAACAGTGGTAGACCGGTAGGATAACTGGGATGACTCAGCCTTACGAGCAGCACTTGCCGGACACACACGCAGAACAAGTGTTTCTGAGCAGTCCTGCATTCTCCGGATGCTGGAGTCTTTTTGGGTCCCCCCATCTAAGGCAGCCCCAAGACATTCATCATTAATATTATCAACTGCTCTGACACCATGTATGATCATGTGTACGATCGGATTACGAAAACTGAGGAACGTAGGAGGTTTTGATTCATCGTGCTGTCATGTCTGCTGAGTATGATGCACTGTTGTTGGATGATAGTTCCTTTAAACATACTCCATAATGTCTTAACATTTCATCTTTTGCTGATTTCACATTAGTTCAATTGTGGTATCTGCATTTATTAGAAATGTAGCTTTTTTCTTCATAATTATATGCCTCCGCACTGGCGACAGCATAGCTGGAGGCCTAATGTTTTTCAGGGTCATCCATCCGTCTGATTCTCAAGAACGTGATATGTCAGGAAAGCTTTGAGGGAATTTCTTCAAATTTAGCAGGAACGTCCACTTGGACTCAGGGATGAATGTATTAGTCAAAGGTCACTGTAACCTCACAAAACACGTTTCAGGTCATAACTCAGGAATTCATACACTAATTATGACAACATTTCAAACAAATGTCTAATAGGATAAGATGATTAGGTGATGACATTTTATATCCACAAGATTAAAGGTTAGCTTCACTGTGAAATCATAATGTTCTGCAAAAAACATTGGACTAATGACTGTATGTAAAGATGGACAACACATCTCCACTTCCTCCCACTGTACAAAAATAAAGCCAAAATTTCCCGGATACAGCAACGGTCATATTGATGTCATTTAGAGCCAGAGTCTGCGCAGCAGTGATCTCAGTGATAATAATTTCAGCCCACACATCTGTCTAACCATTGATTGCAAGTACACCCATTGGAACACACAGACATCAGTCCCCCTTTTTATAGCATCAAATTACTAATTAAAACCAAACATGTCAGAAAAACAAATACTTGAACATGCATCAGCATGGGGATTTATTTGGTGTGTGCTTTGATCTTTTAGTTTGGCCCATGTCCTATTGGCTAAAATGACCTATTATGACCCATAATGAAGCCAGCGAGCAGGGCACAATTGAGACGCTTTAGCTTGTCTTTTGGGGAACTTTAATTATGCCCATCTTTATCATACAGTCAACAAAGTGCTGCAGAGATATTGTTTTTTTTTCTGTAGACCAACACGGAAGTTAGCTTTATCCTGGTTCCCTTGTTAAAAAGCCAAAGGGATTTTTCCATTGGATCTTTGAATATTGCATAAAATAAGCTCTGTGGCAAAGCTTATGATACTTATACGTTTTGTTCACCAAGAAAATCTTCACAATTTTTTTTTGTTTTTGAAGCCTACACTAAGTGGCCAGAAGTAAAAAGCTAACAACAAACTATACCACAGTTGCATGACTCAGTGTCGCCACAACGACAAGGCTGTAAAGCCGTGTTCAATATGATGTAGTTCTATAATTTCATTTAGCCACTTGTTAGCAACCGTCTTACTGACATACTTTAGGAACAAAACGTGAAAGTCTCTTGTGTTAGCCACAGACCTCATTTCAGGCTTCTAACGAACAACCTATTCAAAAAAATCCATTGACTTTGAGACAGGGGAACCAGGAGTGCTAAAATGTTAACTCATTTCCAGGTTTTTGGACTTCTTCCTGAACCGCTCTATGGTCTGGACAGACATGGATGTACACTGTAACTTGACTGGTTGATGGAGGCACACAACTGCAAGCCGGTAATTCTTGTTTAAAACTAGTGGTATAAAACTTTGCCTGCCAGTGGTTTCCTTTTTTTTAAAAAAAAAAAAAGTTGAGGCTTTATGTTTTTATCAACAAGAAGTACAAAGATAAATGCAACAGGATACAGTCTCTTTCCACAGTGTGTGTCAAGGCTTACTCAGTTTCATAAGCTGCACTGTTACTTAGCCTTGTATGGCAGTCATGAAACACAGTTCTGACTGAAAATATTTCATCAGTATGAAATAATGCTTCAATAAAAATCCAAATTGTTGGTATTAGACAGATCTTAAGCACTGCTTTGATGTTTTTCTTCTTGCTGAGTTACCATCCATTCACTGAGTGTGATTTGTTGTGTAATTGTCCACAGTGTGGCCTTTTCCAGTCGAACCTTGTAATACTTTGATAATCACACGGGTTGAGGATAAGTTGTTTGACAGAGGAAGGAATCACAGTATGCATGACTGGTTTGGGGGTGGTTTATTCCGGACAATCCCAGCATGGAGTCCCAAAAAAGGCAAAGCTGTCCCCTGACAGAAAAACCCAACAAAGAGAGACGTTTGGGCGATGTCCAAATCTTTGGGCAGGAAGGCGGTGCGGGATAAATGACTCCTCCTTCAAATCTGACAGGGGTCTTAGGTCTAAGGACAGTCATGTTCCCCTTCCCACCCTGACAGGGAGGGTCCTTATCTGTCAGTCCTGGTCTGAGCTGGAGGGCAGCACTGCGGCTACACCATGCTGAGGCTGTGGTAGGTAACAGGAGGTGAATGTTTTCTCAGGACAACACTGTTCCATGAGTCACAGTTCCCCTCTTATCAACTTATGAATGCTTTATGCTCACTAAGTCATCAGCTTTACTCACTCTTTAGCTGGGACTTAAGGTCAGAGTGGACTCCACTGGTGGTTTAATTTGATCTGCTGCTTCTTAAATATTCTCATGGTTGCTTCTTAGTCATGGTTGTTCACAGCAGTGGGTTTTGAGGGATTACCTTCTCAAATAACATTCAGGACAAGGCTGCACACTCAGCAGTGCATCATACTCAACAGGCCCTACACATGTTGGTTTTTGTGGCATTGTATTTCTGTTCTAATTGTGACCCCTCTGGTTGTTGTTCAGGTCACTGCGAAGAGGAAGCTCCTTCACCTTCCTCACCCCAGGACCACAATGGGACTTCAGTCTGGTAAGTTAAGGCCTTTTGCAGAGCATATTAGGCCACACGCAAGACACAAACATTGAATTTTGGAAGTTCATTGCTAATCAAAATAACCTACAGCAGAGTGCCGACCATCAGCACTACCTGGAAGAAGGGAAAAATATGTGCAAGGTGGTCCACATCCAAGACAAAGTGACACAAGAACATGACATTTCTGCTTTATTTACTTTATATGAAATATACAGTACTTGCATGAGGTATGCATTTTTCATATATACATTTACCGTCTGCACGTTTCTGTGAGATGGCTCCTGGCTGACTTCTGTCCTGTCGTGCAAAGTGGGAGTGCACTTGAGCAGCGCTTCCCGTCATAACAATGTGTTTTGGCTTTAAATCTCGCCTCGGAGTTTTCAACAAAGTCTCGGGAAAAGGTAGCCCTGTTCATTGTCACAGTGATGGAAGGCAGGTCCCTTGTTGGCCCTCAGCCACTTTAACCCCGATAAACACCCAAGACCGGAGGACAAATGTCTTATTTACTTTTACCTCTTTACACTGTGAGCACGTTATGCATCTTGCTACATACAAAAATTCTTTATAATGCCAATCCCTGGGCAGTATTTGTGCTCCAGTGGTATACCATAGGCTCTATATGTTTATTTCTTTTGGGGTGTGAAAGTGGGGAGAGACGGTGTTATAGAAACAAAACTTAGTGACTACTCACAATAACAACACTTCAGGGCAAGATATAAACTCTTTGTACAAAAATGCTGATATTTATGGGGAAAAAAAGAAAAGTAAATAACAAAAAATACATGTGTTACAATATAAAGTGTACATTTAAAAGCCCTGTACACCTGTTTTCTCAATCAACATCTTATCATGAGCTATGGGGGTCCTACAACACAATATTTTCTGACAAGATTACAACAGTTCTGCTTATTTTACACAAGAGATTTCTCTGTCTGATTTCTCAATGACTTGACGTGGGTGGGCCTCAACTGGAAAAAGGTGACGTGAAAAGGTGATGTCTTTGTACCGATCAGGATTTAGCAACATTTGAGTCAAAGTCTGATGACAGTTGTTGGGGTGTTTGCATAATGTTGCAAGCATTGTGAATCAAACCACACCCACACAGTACTGATAAAGCAGATGAACTGAATTTTTGAAAAATAAACTCTTAACAGGTAATACCTTGCGATGTTTTTCCAAATTAAAGTTTGATTGTCACTTATTTAGTCATAAATATATACTTTTACGAATAGGGATGTCCTGATTAAGTATTTTTGGCCCCAATCCCAATAATAGTCCTTTTAATATTACATATCTGCAGACAGAAGTCTGCTATGATACTACCCAAATGTTGATCAAATATGTAGGCCAATATGACATATTCAAATAACAGCTGTAGCCTTCTAAATTTCACCCATCTTATTTTTAGGAGTATCTTGACCCAAATACTGAAGGTCCTAAGTCAAATAATGTTTCACATTCATATATGCGCTGCAAAACCAGTAGGCTGAGGTCAACAAAACACAAATGAGTACAGTGAAGAAATAATTTTATTTGATACTACTTTATTAAAATAAGCCTGGATTAGCCCTTATACAGTTCCTTAGGACTGGCTGGGGACAAATCCCTAGTTATAAAGAAATAAGATTTGAAATCAAGTTTTTAGGGTTTTTAATATTTTAAGTGAACATATGGATATTGGGGGCTACACAAGACAAGGAGCACAGTTACAGTAACAATTACAGTAGCCCTTTTAACACAGAGATTGTGCTGCAACAATGTCCTTTCTTTATGCCGCCTTTCAATTTTAACACAGAACCAAATAATGGTGGCATAATGCTGCTCCAGTGTGTGATTTTTAGACAGCATGCGAGCATCACAGAAGCAAAAGAAATGTGACAGGCGTGACTTGTTACAAAACAGCGTCAGTCTCGTGTGACATACTGTATAGCATACATATCAACAGCACTTTCTAAACAATAACAATGGCAAAACATGTCAATAACAATCATTTACCGTGTCTGTTATATGAAGGCTGATCTCATTCTCTGCTGGGAGGGTAAGGAGCTCCCGGACCTCATTGTTTTTCCAATTTGTGGACGTTTTGGCCGCTGTTCTTCTTCTTTTAGTTCGCTGCTAACTGCTATCAGCTACTGTTTAAATCTCTCGGGGTTTTTTTGAACGCACAACGCGTCATCAAAACATCATACCTGTGCTGCCCATAATCCCGTCCTGTTGGCAATCCTTTTTTATACAGAACTGTGAGGCGGAGTAACGGCTTGAATGTCCTGCCTTGAAGAGGCAGTAAAAAAAGGGTAGTGATTCTAGTATACATTTGTTTACAGGGAAATGCAGGGGAACTAGTCCACTTAACAAACAATCATGCTGACATATTAGCTTACAAATACTTTCTAAGGTGAGAAGTGTTTGTATGCATACCTTTGCAAATGAATGGATGTGTTGATACTGAATGAAAAAATGATAGAACATTAGAATAGGAAAAAAATACAACTTTGACATTACTCAGTCACTTTAACCAGCCTGATAAACATATGTCTGTGTTTTAAGGAGGGAAAAATCAACAATAGGTTCATTGCACCAACAGAAGTTGTATAACAGTGTTAGTTGGCACCAAGCAGCACCTGCAGCACTATTTGAGATTTACAGAGTTGTTGGCACTCGTTCTGTGACTTTTTTAGGTTAGTGTGATCTATAGCAGTATTGTTCTAAGTGTAGCACGAATTTGAGAGTTATTGTCCTGTGTAGAGATCTGTCCATCCAAAGTCTTGAGTCTTGGCCTTGTTTCACTCAGGGCTGCTTAAGATCTGCGCTGGGTTGCATAAACTACCTTAAGATGTAAACTTCAATTTGTCCACTATACAAAATATTTCCCTAAGGTGAGAAGTTCATTTGAGAGCGTTGCATAATGCCTCTTAGGTTGTCTCTTTGCCTAAGTGTTTAGACCAAGGCTTTCATAGCTGTAACAGTCATAATGTTATATTTCACATCATCATAATAATCATAAAAGTAAATTTAACCCAGTCATGTACAAACAAGCAGATGTGGCAAGAAATAATGGACAAAATCAATGTGAGAAATCTTGCAGTGAGACAAACTGTAGAAGAGGTAATAAGGAGATGTAAAAATATACTGTGACAGCAAGAAAGGAGATAACCAAACATCAACAAGAGTCGACAAAAACTGATGAGAATAAAACAATACAGCTATTGCTAATAAATGAAACAGTTATGTTAATGTTTTGCCTGTTAGCTACAGAGTTGCTCGTGCAAACTGCAACGTTACAATACTGATAATAACTGAAAGAACAACAAGTAGGACTAATATGCAGGCTATACAGATGCCTTGCCACATTAACACATTGTTACATCTAACAGAGCTGAACTAGCTTATGGTAAACATCTACTCCTTTTAAAAGATGACTAATGATTTCTTATGAGTCATAGAGCCTGTTTTCGCCTGGTACTCACACACGCTTTCCTGATCCAAACAGAAATGCTGAGACACATCGTGGTACACATCGTGGTTCACACGTGTATCTGTCATGCATCTTCAACTGACCACTTGTGTTCAGATTTCATTACTGCCTACTTCAATTACAGGAGAAGGTCAAAGGGCCCCACACACAACTATAATGTCCACACTCTAGCTAGCTGCTTGACATATTAGCGGTTGTGTCAGTACAGCTGGAGGTATCGCTGTCAGCAGAACACATCTCCTTCCATATGGCAAAATGATGGACGGTTTCGCAAGACTTCATCCAATTTGTTGTAAAATGGGCAAGTTATAGAGCGTTAGCGCACTGACATCAAAAACAACCACCACGTCCTGCAGTGACGACATTAGTTTTAGCTCCATGTTAAGTGAATAAACATGTTTTCAGATACCGTTAATGCTCGTCTGCCTTAATGACACAGTTTACACATTTTTATGATTGCTGCTTGTTAAATTAGAGTTCTACTGAGTGAAACAGAACACTGATTTCAGCAGAATACCTCAATAATGTCAGTAATATAAAGTACTAGTTTGGTGTTTAAGGTCCAGTTAAGATTTGTAGAGATTTTGAAGATAGTCAGACAGTGTACACTCTTCATGGGCCAATAAATAGTTTCCATGTCCCTGAGGGTCCACTTTGGTCTACGTGACATAAATGTCATCTTCATCCCATGTCCGTGAGAGTCCATACGGACAAACTCTTGATCCAAAACAGTCCAAAACAGTTTGGTTAAGTCAGTGGCAGCCGACTAACCACAGTGAAGAGAGTTTTAAGGTGGATATTTGAAAGACATTTACCCCGGACCCAGTAGCCTTGCTAGTTTCACTGTCTCCCGACGTTGGCAGCAGGACGACAGTAAACTCACCTCCTGGTCCTCCCATTTACTGCTGGGGGCTGATGTGGATAGAACCGCATGCATGTCTGTGTGACGGCAGCCGTCCATTGACGTCCAATACTGAAAGCATGTCCAAGCCTTAAAATGTCTGAGCCCTAACATTGCTCATAGTGTCCAGTGGGTTTTCCCCGTCCCAAAAAAATGTGTTTTTGCATCTCCCCCGCCTTTCCAATCATCATAAATTCAGCCATTTTCATGGCGAGGCAAATGGTCACTGAGGCCCTTTTATCAATGCATAAGAAAATACAAAGTAGCTAAGGGCAAACAAGTAATCAAAGCGTTTTCCTTTACAACATCCTTAGGAAATCTTTATGGTGAATTTTTGCAACATTTTTTAAGGCATCCTAAGGTGAAATTAAGGGGCAGCCGTAGCCAAAGTGGTTTCGTGCACCCACAACTGGAGCCCCTGTACTCAACCTTCATAGTAATCGCCAGCCTTAATCCTCATACCTTGGTTTCAGAGTGCCATCAGTGGAGTGAAAACTATAAACTTGGCTCTACATTCCAGCCCAGCTTTCCCTTTGGCAGCTCCAAACACTGAGCCTATATCTTCATCTAATACCTTGCTAAGGGACCGTGATGACTGTTCTTATGTGGCTCCCTCATGGCTGAACAAGGCCTGTTCATGTAGCCAGGGACCAAATGCTGGATAAAGGAAATCCAGCCTGCTCCGATTTCTTATCCTCCCTCCTATCAGAGAAACATAATGGCCTACAAACCGCTGCTCCCTCTAATAGAGTGGCCTGCTTGTGGTTTACAGTCGGCTTTAAATGAGAAGAGCTGATTAGAAACAGAAAAGAACGAGCAGATTAGACGGTGAGCAGCATGACGAGTGTGGAGGCATTTCAGGGTTTACAGCTGCCTGAAACACAATCCATCGCTCATCTGAAGGCCGAGGACAAGGAGTAAAAGCAGGGTTAGAAAGAGAGAAGGCCAACAGCTCTTTATCTCGTGCCAGCCTGCTGCCTTTGATTTGAAAACATGGTACGCTTAGCTCATACACCAAACCATGTGGACCTCGTTAGTGCAACCTTTCAATTTACTCCCCCCATTTTATCTGTCATTTATAAATCTATCAAACAGCAAGCAATAAAAGAATCCTGGAAGTGTCTTTGTCTCAGTGCCCCTCTTATCTCAACCCTGCCACTTTAAGCTTGAAGGTTTAGCCAAGTCTTTGGGCTTTGAAGTGGTTAGGGGAGATTTTTTTTACCCCTGTCTAGGGCTGGGGGAGGGATAGGTATAGGTGGGGGTGTATTTGCCCCCTTAGGCAAATCTTGGAAGCAGGCGAGGCGAGCATTCCCCGGGCGCTTGGTGCATTCTCTCAGACTACATCAGGTACAAGGCCTCAAGGGTCTGTCTGTCACGCCAAGAATGTGAGTCAGGTTTCCAACCCAATGCCAAGGTGGAGCAGATCAAACCAGACTGCCTTTTGGTGGAATGTGAAGGTAATTAACAACAGTGAGAGTCAGATTCTGAGCTTTCTGTATCATCAGGCAACAAGTTCAGGCGGCCAGAGATGTCAGCTTCAAGAGTGGCCTGTCTGATAAGTAGCATTCCAGACCAGCTTTAATCAGATGATGTGATTTAATGTGGCTGTCAGCTGCCGAGTCGCGTCAGGCTTTTTCACGCAAACACTGATAATTATTGTGGGAAGGCCTTGCCCATATAAACAGCAATTTATATTCAAACTAAGACCGACTTCTTCAACCACTGACTGTCTGAAGATTCCTCAGCATTCCACAGAGATTGGGATTTATATCACTGAACCCTTGATAACACGCAAATGCATTCAACATGCTGCTCCCCAGTGGCCATTCATTCATTCCAATAAGAGAACCCAGTACAGCTGTATCATCCCTCTGCAGATACATAGCACTTTGATGTTACATTGCAGCTGTTCAGTACTTTGGATTCATGCCTCTTAATAGTTGCTAACACGTGTCAAGTAAAAGGAAATTTTTTTGACTGGTTTTACGAGTTCTTTGTGATGTTTTGCAGGCTTTTGACAGGGATCATAAATGTATGTTGTAATGCTATAGTTAGTGACCATAACTGATCAGGCTCTCACAGAGACACAAAATCCATGTGTTTCAAACATGCACTTTGCAACTGCATGAATGCATTATATAGGAAGTATGACTTTCCTTTTTTATGACATCCTTCACTTTCCCTCACTGTGTTTAAAGCAGCTCTGTAGAGAGTAGGGTATAACTAAGTTGTGCAGTATGCAGATCGGTCAATGCAATCCAATTCTCAGTCACTCCAGGATTTTGTGGGCTGCTTTTTGGGATTGCTGCAGAGTAAAATATCACAGCAGCTTGTCTTAAACACTAAGATGCATGTTGCAATGTTTGTAGACATTTTTTTGCAATGAAAATTAGGGAAGCAAGTGAAGATTGCAAAAATAATTCTTTGTGTGTAATTCATTAAAACTTGAAAGCAACTTGTTCCAGTGAGAATATCATGGCAATGATCTGAGTTCTCTGATTAGTGGAGTTACCACTGATCACGCATATTTAAAAGAACTCACCTCATTTCCTTCACCACATGCAACAGATGGATGCAACAGCCTCTGTCATGGTGTTTTGTCTGTTGTCAGTGTGTTAAAGCCACTCTCTGGGTGTGTGTTTGTGGTAGACAAGTGATTATCAGTTGATGAGTTTCGTTTGTGTTCCACCAAAATGTTGCATGTGGTGCAAAATAGGTTACCCCCACTTTCATGCAGAGCACAAGGGAATTTCCTTGCATGATTTTTAGCAGTCATTTTTGTAGGTATACGTATGTGAGACATGCATGCCACATATCTGTATCTTAACAACCAGAAACATGTAAGTGAGTTTGGTGATTTGTAAAAAGTTGCAGTGATTGGAGAGAAATTGCAAGGTTGCACAGATTTCAAAAGGACTAGTTGAATTTGTGTCATTGTTGCGATTGCAACATCCTGGAGGAGCTGTTCTCTGGATGCCATTACAGCCAAAGTTAAGTCTGGTTTAATGTTTTTCATCTGCATCTGAACTGTTGCATCTGAATCTAGTGGCTGAATTTTTTTGTCCCCCACACAGAGCCTGTTTCCACCTGGTATTAACATGCATTTTGAGTGATTCGATTACAAGTGGACAGCTCTAACTTTGTCTGTTTACATTTGGCATTAGAATCTGTCTTGTGTCTACATGTGTCTCAAGTGACCATTTGCAATCTGATCTCACTCTCCCGCTTTAGTATATTCAAATAAAATGATAGCCGACTTCATCTCATTTACCATCTTTAGGAGACTATTGCTGCAGGACTGTGAGCTCTGCACTGGGGACAGTTGGTGAGAGTCTTCACAAACAGTGACAGGACTTATTGTTAAGAAGAAAAATAACACAGAATGACATAAAAATACAAGAGGCCTTATCTGTAAGTTCTGCACTTTATTGACTCCGTAAGTGTTAGTGCTGAATTTCAAAGCGCCATCCATTTAGAGGTGGTAAAATTTAAACATTTTGTGATGTAAAAATCTCACCTTTTACTTTGTTTTCTGTTGGCTTTACTGACAGATAGCTGGCTTGCTGCATTTACATGCAAAATATAGTGCCCACTGCCCACCTTCCTCTGGTCTTTACTGGTTAGTGATCCTTGGCTGCTCTGCACTGTGCACCACGTAGAGTGGGTGGGAGCTAGCTAGTGGAGTTGTACACTAGCAATTACCGTTGATTATGTTGTCCTGGTGGTGGGACTGCGTTGCTGCTAAAATATGGTGCCCCCCCAGGTCGCACCCATTGAGTAAGCTGCCAGATTTTGAGCTGCAAAACCCCTTTAGCATTGTTAACTCTTTTAGTACCAATTGTTGTGCTGAAGCTGCTAACTGTTTGTTTTTTTGCTGGGGAGTTAGATAGGCAAGGGTGACAGCTGAATAGGTAGTCCTTCAATATAGCCCAGGACACATTAGCTTTCACACTGCGAAAGAAAATGTGGCCACATGTGCCTCAGACCACCTCTATCAGATCTTACTCACACCTGTACTCAGAGCTGTCCACTTCTGATCCCATCACCCAGGACACATGTTTAACCAGGTGTCTGGTCAGTCTGAACACTGATCTACATAAGGCCATTGTAGAGGTCTGGATGCTTGTGTACTCTGTCAGCAGACCAGCTCATAGTGTTACTGTCATTTACATGTGACTATGGTGGGGCAGAACAATGATCGTGCGTGTTTGATTTGCATTTGCATTCGATTTGCAAACACAGATGCGTCTTGCTCTTTGTTTTAGTTTTTCTCTTTATTTCTCCCTCCAACTTTTCTGTATCCATATAGTAAATATTTGTCTTCCTTTTCACCAAACTCTATGAGTTAAATATTTCTTGGCAAGTGTGGCTCAGGTCTCATCTAGGCCTTGGTCAGAACGAGCAGCTTGTCAGGTCAAAGAATGAATTTTTCTTTGAACACTCAGCCCATGATGTCATGGTAATATGAAACTGTGATATTGTTTGAATCTGGCAGACAGAAGAACAAGCCTCCATCAGCAGGCTGTTATCCAAAGACAGAAAAGCAAAACCCCTCATTGTCTGTTGAAACTTGTTTGTAGTGTTTGTGGCTGTTCATTATGGCTGCTGTGTTTATGTTGTCTGTGTACATCATCATCCTTTTATGTAACATACAAATCTGTCAGTCTCTCCCCAGATGAGTAACTGAGTAACCAGGCCCAGGTCGCGACACTTTCTATAGCCTGAGTGTGTGTGTAATGAGCAGAGAGGGGGGCCGTGTTTGTTGAGTCAGAGTATTTACGAGGAGCCCAGCCCACCATTTGAACAAGTCACTGCTTGGAGTGTGTTATTCCATCTGTGAGCTGCTGACGGAGGGATTTTCAATGGTGGTAGGAACGGGACGGCTAATTTTCTTCTCCTTTACCCTGCCGTGTCTGTTTTTGCACAGAGATTACTCTCGTGTCATTTTTATCTCATGTGTAAGACCTGAGCTTAAGGCAATATTTAACTTGGAGGGAGCATTCACACTTAGCACGCACACCTCATGGACAATAAGCTGCGGACTTCAGCTGACCTGCTGATCTGTACACACAACCACTGTTCCGGCTTTTCTTAGTCTCAGTCAACGTTTTCATAACCTAGTCTGATTGTTATTCTCCTCATATGTATAAAAATCCTGCACATGCACACAAATACTGTCTAATCAGCAATGTAAAAAATGTAGCTATGTTCTGCAAAGAGCTGGTACAAAACAACATGTTTACCTGGGGAGGCCTTGGTATTGAACCTCACAGTGTACTAGTAGTACACTTTTGTACCTCTGGACCAAAAGCGAATGCCATAGCCCATTTTCGTGGTTTCCACTGGTCATGTAGCACCAATTGTAAAAGTTTGTTTCTCTATAGACAGCCTAGTTTTATGAAAAGACCATCTTTCCAGCCGTGAAATACTTCTTTGATAGTGGAGGCACCTGAAATAAAGTATAGCATTGTTAACATTGAATAAATGTATTAGATTTTTATAAAATATAATATAAGCCATATTAAGCTTTGGGAAAAACACTTATTTAGTAATGCCTAGCTCATACTACCTGACTTTAGCTGTGATTTTCTACTCACCAACAGCTTTTGAAGCTTTTCAACAAAAGCCCCACAACGGTAGCATCATGTTGCTGCATTGTGTGATTTGAGACCGAATGCTGTCATCCCAGAACCAAAACAGGCGTGACGGGCCTAGCGTTGAACACAACAGCTCCTGGACCTCACTGATTTCCAAATTTGTCGACATTTTCAGCCGCAGTACTTCTTCTCTGAGTTAGCTACTAACTGCTATCACTACCATCTACTTTTTAAATCGCCCACAGTGGATGGCACACATTACACGTTATCAAAACGTTATACCTGTGCCGCCCATGATCCTGTCCTGTTTATATAGATATCCTTTTGGCACTGTTACGATGATGGCTTAAAGGCAAGACAACTCTGTCACCACGTTCCACAATCGTACCCTTTAAACAGAATGGTAAGGCAGCGTAACGGCGTGAAATTCCCACCTTGAAGTGTCAGCATAAAAGGAGATAATGAGAGAAACGTGTGCGTTTTTGGGAGGGAACATAGTATGGAGACCAGACATAATTCCTCCTGGTAAAAACTTGTACCGTGTGACCTTCTGTCACCGGTCAGTCATGTAGTGTGACACAACGATTTCAGGACTCCCAATTACAAGGCAACAAGTTGTGTAATGTGAAAAGTGCAGCAATGTCACGACTTTGTAAGTCCTGTAGTGTTAGCCTTGGAACTCGTCAGATATCAGTCTGATGCAATAAAGCCTCTGGAAGTAACACTATTCGGTCATCCAGTGTAGAAAGTGAATATCCAGGAAAAGACTTCCTCTTTCGTGCGCCGCACATTGTTAACAGTTCGATTTGCAGCTTGAAACAGGCCCAGACAGCATTTTGGCCAATCTCTATAAACAGATATATATATGCATATGAATGCACATCAATAAAACAAAAGCTAAATAAAAGCTATAGGTCTGACCCAAAAGCTGTGAGGCTTTGATCATTATTGTAAATAGTAGTTATCCAACAATATTCATTATGCATTAACATTAATCATTTTAAATTACTCTCTCATCAAGTCTCTGAGATGATGTCAAAATTTGTGAAGATGACCCCCAAAAGTCACGCCAGATATGCCAAAGTAAACAGGTATGTCACAAATCCACAATGAGCTCGGCAAATTACTTGGAAACTGTAAGCAACGGCTCACCAGAACCAAACAAACCAAACCAGATTGCTTCTAATGCCAAAATCCTGGCATGAACGAGGCATAAGTGAGACGATGCAAATTGCTCCTCAGGAAAAAATTGTGTTTTAAATCTGAATTTGAATTTACTGTTCAAAGCAGGGCAGTAAATGCATTGATGTGTCAGGATCTGTCTGATTTGGTTCAACAGCTGTTTGATCAATCACATTGGACATTAACTTCACAGTAATTAATCAGAGCAGCACATTGCAGTAGTATGAATGACGAAAGTCTCCTGAATTTTTACAACTTTGGAAATTAAGAGATACTTGAGAGTTGACCAACAGGGTCTATATTGGGTTTTCCAGTGGAACCACTGCAATATGATATGAAAATGACATGTTTCGAATAGATTATTTTGTCAATACTGCCCACCATCAATGGCTTATGTAGGCATAATTTCGTGAAATGATGGAACCCATGTTTAATCTAATCCCATCTGATGTTAGTACAAAGATTATATCAAAAAAAAGTGTATATATTCAAACTAATTTTGTTAGTAATTACAGTTAGCTAGAAATAGGGCTAGACAATATGAGGAAAATATCATAATGTTTTCAACCAAATACCTCGATATCAATATTGAGACAATATTGTAGGGTTGACTATTGGTGCTTTCAGAAAGTGTTTACACAATGAGATTTTTTGCTCAAAAAAGTCGGTGTAGGCATATAATATAACTGCAAGAACAGTTTGATAAGCTCAGAAAATTACATCACTTTACTGTAATTCAGCCTCTAAAACCAGGAGAAGACAACACTTACCATATTACAATATACAAAATCTAAGAAGATATCTACTTTCATATGCAGATATTGATATAATATTGATAATTGGACAGCCCTAGCTGTTAGCTTGTCAGTCTATTTCTTAGCTAGCTGTAAAACCATAGGTGAAACCTCTCTGCTGTGCTCAGCTGTGACGCTGAATAAAAGGTTGCTGTGAGGTGAATTACACAATGTTGTGTTATTTGCAGCTCTGCCTCCTATTGAGATGCAACCAACTTTAAACACACCATTGCTGTGTTAAGGTTAACAGTCACAACACCACCTGAAATGATTGCAAGGGGGAAATATTTAAAGTTGTCGAGTAGAAATTGTTGAGCAGATAGCTCTTAAGTTTTTACGGATGTGGGAAAACAAACAGGTTCACCCGTCAGAGAGGAAATGCCTTACACCAACACAAACAAACACACAGCTCAGTCATTCATCGTCCAGCCACCCCTGACCATTATGTGTCCATTTTGGCCCTCCTCACCTCGCTGGTCAATCAGGTCTTGACGTCCTGTGTGTACAGCCAGAAGCATTCTGGCCTCCATGGTTAATGGAGCGCAGTAACAGAGCCCCAGGGGTCCCAGAGGCCACCAGTGCTCCTCAGGGCTATTACAACCCTCAGCTTCAGCAGGCCAGACTGCTGTTCTCACCTGCTAACTAAACTGACTGTCCCTGCCTACTGTCAGTCCACATGCAGGTGTTAAAGTGTCCTGCTGCCTAATTAACCCTTTCCTGTTCCCGAGAGGACCTCCAGCAGTGTCTAGTCTAGCTTTACAATGGAGCTAAGGGGGCAATGAGCATAATTGGCCTAAAGTACAAGCAGGGATTTGGGTGGCCGTAAATCGCTTTTCATGATAGTCTCATATTGGCACCCAGACAAAGATGTGTATTCCGGCATACAGTCAAGAACATATACTGATGTTACTGAATGGAACTCCAAGAATTTGAGAAATGTTTGCCCATATTCCCAGTCTGAGATCAGTTGTATACAAAGTTTGGCATAGAGCACAACAACTTAAAATGCTACTATAAACCTGGAGAGGAAAATCCTCTTCTGTTTAGTGTTTATTTCAGACTTCCAGACTTTTGTAAGTGTCTGTGTCTTCGTCACACTCTACATCATCACAAGAATGTTTAATGACACATCAACATGTTCCAGTGATGCATGTTGAGTCTTCCAGCTAACATCCTATCTGCTCATCTGTCCACAGAAGCGGAAACGCAGAGAGAAGGATGACGGTGACGCAGTCAGCCTCTGCAGCTTTGACTTCAAGGTAAATCACATCAGCAGACATTCAGTTTCATTTCCAGTTAGAAACACCAGGGCTTTCAACACTCTCATGTAAAGAGGAAAAACTGTGTTTTAGAGAAAACCCTTGGTAAGATTTTTTTTTCAGGAACTCCTATTTTTGAAAGCTTTTGTAATGGTGTTTTATAGAAAGTTGAAAATCACAGTAGGGAAAGTGAAACCTATGCATTTGTAGGAAGTAATCATGTTTTGTTTGCTGGGACCCCTTTGTCATGCGTCAAAGACCCCTGTGTCTGTAAAGCCGTCTTTGAGAATCAGTGAATGGGCTCTGCATGTTCTTCTTTGTCATGAGGTCACAGCAGATTCAAAGATTCACTTATAAACCTTTCATTTTATTTCACAAAATTATAAATTTAGAACAAAGCCATGATATCCCAAATTAGAGCCAATTTGGGCATTTTAATGGCCTAACATTTTACAGTAGTAGGCCCAGTGACAACAGGCCAGTAGAACAGTTGCAATGCAGGAAAATTAACAAGCACAGCTGGGTTGTTATAATGGTGTCTAATCCAATACAAACTTGTGTATCAGTTACTTACTGCATGTAATGTTGAATTTGTAAAGAAAACTTGTTTTTTCTCGCAAGCCTCCACGATGAACAAAATAAATTAAAAAGGTCAAACGTTCTTCATGAATTGAAGTAAATGGGGTCAACGTTTACAACAGCAAAACTATTTCAACACATTGGTTTACAAACTCCTGCACACAACTCCTGCAGTATAATCCAGGAGTCATTTATCCAGTAGTATGCTCAGTGCTTCCTAAACTTATGCATTTTTGCTAAAAACATGATTAAGAACTCAGCTGCATAAACAGTCTCAGGTGGAGCTCATACGCACACACAAATTATGTTTAAATTAGTTATTTTTCTCCAACAAAGTTCACACACTTGCGATACCCTTACAATCCTCTCAGCATCAATCTAAGTCCCAGTAGTGTGGGAACCATTGAATTACATAACACTTAAGACATAGAATAATCTGCATTTTTATTGGTATTTTTTAATGATGTTTACTCATTCATTTGAATTAGCAATAATGAGCCATGATCAAATCACTGTTTATACATCTTGTTAAATAATCTATTGGGTTTTATTGAATGTGAGTAAACTTGGAGAGGAGAGTATTGCCACGTGTCAAAAACCGAATAATGATACAAAGACTTTATTTTAAATTATTTTATTCCATGGCAAACTTTTGTACAATCCAGACTACAGCACATCCAGAACAGTTACATGAATCTGTGCCAGAAGTCTGTGCCGCAGTCCACCACACTGTCTGCAACAGGCTTCAACTACGAAGCAGTGGTTGTTTGTCTTTCTGCAGGCTACAGAACACTATGCATTATAGTGTGTGAGCAAACAGGTTTTTTGTTTTGGGTGTCATAAACAAGAAGAAACATAAGGATAACCAAACAACCGGTTTGACACTTAAACTAGAAGGAAACACAGTCACAAAGAGCTTTTGAGAGGCTGATTGGATGACAGCGGCTGTCTGACAAAATCTCAGCGGATAAGAGATTGGATCAGTCATGGCAGATCCAGGGTTGTTTTTTCTCTTATTATATCATTAACTGTAATAAACAATGTTTATTTTCAGACCAAAAGAGTTTTTTTGGGGGGTGGGAGGGTGGGGGGTGTGGGGGGTCATCCTTATCCGCTGTGAGGGTCCAAAGGCAACCATGTTGCGTAACTAAAAACTGATGGCCATATCTGATCTGTTACTGTATCTGGAGTCAGTGCTTGCTCTGTTTATTTAGAGCATATCATCAAAATGACTAAGCTTATCACAGAGAGACATCTAGATAAAGCTTGTGTTTTTCTGGTGAAGAGCCCATCCTACTGTAGGATCTCTAAATTGAAGAACCTGCTTTGCAGTAACTGAAAGGCGGGTCTGGCTGGGTTGGAAAATACACCTCATTTGGTGTGTGGGTGTGAAATGAGCACATTTACGAACAAAGATCTGTCAGTGCTATTTCTATGAAGGATGATTTCGTCATAACTGAACACAGCTTCAGGCACATTTCACCTTTTCACTAGCAATGCACGTGATCTAAATGAGTGTTCTGCATGTACAAAGCAGAGTGTTCTCATGCACTGTTAGTATGCATATCTGCGAAAAGTAATGCATCAGAATTCATATATAACCCACATAATTGTGAAGGCTGCAATAAGTTGATGTGCCAACAGCAGTAAAGAAGGAAATAGTATAAAGACCAAAAGTCTTTGTAAGGATGCAGAATGAGGAATGGTGGATAGGTCAAACAAACACAGGACTTCTCCCCATGTTCATGTTCTGTGTGAAACAAAGTACGCCATCATGTTACTTTGAGTGTAACTTTACCATTATGTAATGTGACAAAGCCAACCATGATTCTTTTCCCAAACCTAACCTACGTAACTTAACTTTCCTCAACCTAACTTGCATAACTTTTGTAACTCATGATTCTTTTTCTAGGCCTAGCCTAACCAGATACATTGACAGTGTCTCAAACTTGACTAACTTCATTTCAAATCTTATTTTTTGGTTGCTCTCTCTCTTCTTAGAAATATTTGGGTATAAAACTCCTCTCGTGCTGAGGGTGCAAACAGTTTAGAGCCAACCAGTGGCCTCTCTCCATCTATTCTGACTCCATACAGGCTGTTTTTGTCCTGCGCCCACATAAGAGGGATTAGCGGAGACGTACAGCCTGGACTTCTGTAACCAGTTGGATCAGTTGCTCTGATTTAAGTAAACAAAGCTTTAACAGTGTTGCAGAGAGTCCTGGGGGCCACTCCTTGATTCATATCAGAGCAGTGCTCAGTGTGCTGCTCTGACTTTCTTCTCCTCCAGCGCAGTCTAATCCTTGCACTTTCTGTTTAACATTCAGAGGCAGTTGTAGTAGAAAACCATATGGCTGATGGTATGCTGCTGTTCTTTGGTTCAGAGCTGCAAGAAATGGTCTTTGAACGCAGTTCTTTTACAGTATCTCATTTTTGTGTCATGTTTAATAACATTTGCCATGATTAGGGCTGCAACAAACAATTACTGTCCTTATTGATCAGTCTGCAGATTTATATTCCATCACAATTTGTCAGAGCCCAAAATAGCATCTTCAAACGTCATTTTGCCTGAGCAACAGACCCAAACCTGAAGACTGTGACATTAGTACTCTCCAGATGTAAACTATGGCTACAAGTCTGCCATCAGGCGCTGATTTAAGTCGGCATTCTCCCTGCCTTGCGCTATCAGTGTGTTAACATTTTCAAAATCCTCTTAGCTACAGGAAAAAATAAACCTCAGAGCTAACAAACTACACTCTGAAAATGGGGAGTTGTGATGAAGATTTGGATTGTGCAATAAAGCATGCCTGCTTTGTTCTTCAGTACAACGAATAAGACAACTTGTGAACGCACCTTGGTAAAGCCCAGACTCCGTCTCGCAGGATGCTTGATTTTAATCTGTTTTCTGACACAGCCAGTCGGAGCAGATTTGCCCCATCTTCTTACCCTAACAGCAGCATGTGCCAGTTACAGTGACCTCACAAATGTATTGATCCATTCCTCTTCATGTGAGCTTCTGTGATATTGTCAGAATAAATAATGTTTTGCAAGAGCCACATAGTAACAGTGTTTGCCACCCCATGTGAAAATGTTCCACCAGAAGAAGTTCCTCCCCAACACTTTTGTAAGGACATCATCACTGTATCCAGAGCCAACACATTCTCACTCCACGTATCGAGGTTTGGTCATTGATTTTCCACGTCAAGGTCTAGGTCGAGGTTCCTGGCTGTGTTGGTTGTTGACGATCTGGGATACCATGTCAACATCAGCCTGTTACCTACATTGTCTGTTTTCAAACTACACTTCCGTTTTCACAGGATTTGTACAGTTTGCATATAGTCTCTTTCAAAATAAATTTACTACCTAGGTACGACACCATGAATCGACACTTTTTTCCTTCAGCAACAAAAGCAAACGGTTGGGTTTAGGAAAACAGCATAACAGGGTTTGGCTTTACAATCATATGGAAAGTGAACATCGGCCTCCTAGGTGAAAGTCTGTGGATGTTGGTCCCATCCATTGTCCCCCTCACCTTCCTTACTCAGGCTTCCACTCCCTTAACTTTCAATGTTGTTAAACATCCACAGGCTAACCCGACAAGCATGGTTTATCTAACAAACAACTTTTGCACAGCTTAAGCTTTCCAGGTGGAACTAACACTCTAAAAGATATGGTCTACACATGCTTTACACTTGGCTCAATCTGAATGTATTTGGCGAAGTCAACTTAAATTATTTGGTTCACAGGGATTACTTAACCAAACATCCTGTCACAAACTCTTTCTGAATTACTTAGAAACCATAGCGAGGGGTGTAATGGTAAACATGATCAGGTTTACCATTACACCCCTAGCGATTAAGTAACTGGGTAGGGTGAAGTGAATAAAACAGTCAGACATGAAATAACCAGAGGTGTGGTATTAAAGTATAACTGGAAATATGATGCATTTCATGTGATGCGAAATCTATCATCATAACTATCAGTCCACTCTACACTGGAACTGTCAAACCGCGTCCTGTCGGGTACATACCTCAGAACCAGACTGTTGCAATGACCATTTCATTGTACATGATGGCTGTGAGTCACATGAGAGGCAACTTGAACATGAATTCCCTGAAACCCTCAAGACAATAATAAAACCTTTTCCACTGTCTCATTTCTGCTGAACTCTTAGTAGTTTACAGTAAAAACATAGACACGCATGATCAGCTGGCAACTGTTCACTGAGGTCTCCCTTAGAACAATAGTGCTGTTGTGTCACCCATGTGCCATATCTACAGAACATCCTAGTGTGAATTATCCATATGTGCGTGTTCCATCATGACAAAGGACTTCATATTAACTTCGCAAATTGTGTTTTTATGTTTGTGTCTGTAGGCTGAAGCTCTATCAGTATCACAAAGCGTCGGCGGTATCACTGAGTCTTAGTTACCGCCCTGTGTTTGGTAGCAACCAGCGCTGCTCTGGGTGTGTGAACACTGGCAAAAAGAAAACAGTGTTGAGTAACCCTAGCATGTTAGTCTGGTTGGAGAACTGTGGTTTTTCTACAGGCTGTTGTGTGATTAGATCACTGTCTACATCTTTGGTCTGTATTTAATTGCAGCCACAGAAGAGTGGAGGTATTTATAGTTACTCGTTGTCTTAACAGAAACTTCCTGGATTAATAGTAGTTCTCTCAATCACGCCCTAACCTTGGGGGTGGGGTTGGTTTTGAACTTTACGGGCAAAGACAATTAGTTAGAGATTTCCTCGTCATAGCCCTGATTCAAGTCAGATAAACTGCAGATGCTTCCACTTTACAAAAAAATAATGTTTCTCAATCATACAGCAATCAAACAAACTCCTTATCATTTAAAAAAAAAAAAATGCAGAATTTTAGCTGCATGCGTGACACCTGGAAGATTTTTGCTGTCACTTAGGATGTTGCTCAAACTACAGATTGTACTCATTCTCGAATGCCTGCAACCACTGACACAAACTCCAATCGGAGTTTAAAACTAGGCAGTGCTGATCTAATACAAAGTTTCTGTTTCTATATTGCCTCTGTCTTGCCTAAAATGTTTTCAGGAACATGTTGTAGTGTACTGAAAGTGGGTGCCAAACTGTTTCCTGTTTTGTGTAAATGGAAGCTAAAAAATGAGGTCCAACAGTAGAACAGTAAAGCTGATTAAATATGAGAAATTCTGTTTCTGCATTGCCTATTCCTCACCTCAGGTGTTTCTAGGAACATTTCAAATTACCGTTTAGCTGCAATACAAAGTCATTTCTTACCATCTGGATGCCACATTGTTTTTGGAGAAGGCGCAGTGCATTCTGGTAGTTGCAGGTTTTCCACCTTTAGAACAAGAGCAAATGCCACAGTCTTTTTTTCTGTTTTCTCTGAACATGTAGCACCAATTTCAAAGTTATTTGTGTCTTTCTTGGGGTGGGGCAAAAAAAGGATACAGTATAGTATAGCAATATTTTGTGTGGCAATATTGTATGGACATACAGATGCCAAGTATTGATATTTTCATTGTATAACTTATTAACACTGATTTGCTCGAAATAACATGATTGAAGTGAGATGACATAATTAGGGGCATAATTTACAGTTCAAAAGAGATCATATTACAATATATGGCAATATATGTTATGGCAGTACCCAGCATATCACAAAACATTTTACACTGCAATAATATTGTATGGTGACTTAATTATCATGATAGTATCATATCGTGGGGCCTCTGGTGATTTACTTTGTACTGCATAGACAGCCTAGTTTAATGAAAAGACCAACTTTCCAGCAGTAAAATATTTCTTTAAGGCTTAAAAATCAGTATTAAAATAAGCCTGTTGCAACCTGCAAGAGAGCAGACAATCCTCTTCTCCAATAATAGCAAGAAACAAATACTTTGCAAGATGTTATGACAGCATTGCTGGTCTTTCTGTGACAGTCCTATCATGTCTGAATGACGTCATTACAAACATTTATGAAACGCACATTTCCACATTTACTTTAACTCAGAAACAGAGGGAAAGATAAATAATTGATATCATGTGGCTTGATAAAAAGTTGCTTATCTGAGGGGTCGGTTGTTGCTACCCAGGGAGATGAATCTTTCAGTCATCTCTCCCCCCCTCCCCTCCTCCTTCCTGTTGCTAAACTCCATCAGCAGAGGGCGGCAACACCTCCTCCTTGTTGTTTTAAGCCAGTCAGCACTCGGCAGTGTTTCTTTGCCCAGAGCTGCCTGCTAATGCCTTCCCCTAAAGCTGTAATTAGGCCCTGTGCGTCCTGTCCTCTGCTGCTGATGTGGAGTTTAAGTTGAGCTGAGCCCCTCAGGCCTCGAGGCTCAGTCCGTCCCTGGCACGGCATAGGTTACACAGCGGTGAAACTGTATTACTCATCTCACTCCAGCACTCTGAGCGCAGACTGGCATGTGTGTGTGTTTTGGAGTGTAAATCACGGCTGCACTCCAGCTGCAGCTCAGTGTGACTAGAGGCTACGAGGCCAGGCAGGCCGAGCCATGTTGAGTTGAGTTTTTATAGTGGCTGGGCCAGACGTACAGCTGAATCAGCCCAAGGTCTCCCCATACAGAGTGAGTAACAGCAGGACTGCACACAGTGTCTTCTGAAGACACGCATAGACTACACACAGACAGACAGATTCATTTTTTATTAGATCCTCTCTGACTCCTCAGTCTGCATAGTTTTTCGCTCTGCTGTCTTATTTCACTCCTGAACTTTCTCTCCTCTGAGCCTGAAGTCATTCCCGATCCAGCTTCACTTTGTTTTGGTGGTTTGTGGGTGACGTAATCCCAACTTGGCGTCCTGTTGTTCTGCAGCAGATGAGACCTCCTGACCGCTGCGTCAACAAACCCAAAGAACAAGGTGTCAACATCCATACACCTCCATCAGCATCTGTGTTTTGTCACCCCCCCCCCCCCCCCCCACACACACACACACACACACACACACACACACACACACAGCAACAGCATGAAGCCTGTGTCCTGTTTCACACCTCCATGTTGACCCAGGGGGATGAAGCAGAGCCATGATCAGGCTTGTCCATTTGCCCCAAAACACACACACAGACACACACACATTGTGACACCCTGCCTTGCAGCACCTCCACATTAGCTGCTCCATCAGGCCCTAACACCTCCACTTTTTGCTGTGCATTTGTGCACCAGCTGCAAGGGTGTGTAGAATTTGTGGCTTCAGGTGTGGTTGTCCTTCAGCCATCTGCCTGTCTGGGTGTGCACACAGGCATGAAAAAGAGACACAAATTTGATTTCACCTTCTTTGTCTTTGCTGAAACTGACCAACACGTTGCCCTTCCACTGTTGGATCAATCAACATATGGGTGGCACTTGCACCCCCCCAGTGGTGCTCAATATACAGGTTTCAGTTTCAACATCTGGCTGAGTGTGTTACAATGCTCCCCTATTGATATTCTAATTGATTACCTCCCCCATTTGAAATGATGAGACTGATAACAGCTCTGTTTAAAGCAGGGAGCAGAGAGCCCCCCCCCCCCCCCCCCCAAAAAAAAAAAAAAAGCAGAAGAGACTGCTTTGATAATTAGCTGGCAAGGAGAGGCCAAGTAATAATGACTTTGTAGTATATTAATTAGTGCATTTTAGTTTGTTAGTTAGAACTTTTGATCTAGATTTGACTTCTATCTCCTCATGACTGTAACACTCATTACTGATCACAGTGATGTGGTAAAATAGTTAGATATGTTCACTTTAGTATTTAATCAATGATCAATATGGTTTTCTTGTCTTCTTGTCTTTTGCCATTTTTTTTACTATCTAACTATAAGGCAACTTTGTGAAACGAAAACAGGCATCACAATTAAACAAACAATCTCCATGGAAACTTGAAAACTAAAATCTCCTAAAATGCCGTAAACGAGTTAACGTGTTTTTCTTAATTAAGGAAACCTTTTATGGGATTCTGTGCAACTGTGTAAGTCCCTCAGCTATGAAGAAATTAAGCCCTAAGTGTCATAGAAAACTAAGGGTGTTTTGTGCTATCTGTCGGAGGACTCACAAACCCTGCCATTTTATATATGCCCCTGCCAGTGTTGGATTGAAACCTATGCCCTTAAAACTTAAGCGGTCTAACTCACAATTAAAATTTTCTTTAACTTAAGCTTAAGAACAAAAAAGCTGAATTCTGAAGGCTAAATTCTAATAACTGTGGCAGGTATATCAATAGGCTAATATTGTCTTTTCACAGATCATATATACACATATAGTGTGTGTGTGTGTGTGTGTGTGTATATATATATGTATATATATATATATATGTGTATATATATATATATATATATATATGTATATATATATATATATATGTGTGTATATATATATATATATGTATATATATATATATATATATATATATATATATATATATGTATATATATATATATGTATATATATATGTATATATATATATATGTATATATATATGTATGTAATATGTGTGTGTGTGTGTGTATATATACGTTGCAAGTTCCCCCCAAAAAAGTTGACGATGTTTGAATTATTGGGATTTGTTATCAATTGTTTCCAGCTCTAATAGTTACATTATCAGTCATTTCCAAGTAAATTTGATAGTAAAGCTAGTACTCTTTCATAATAGTTGTGATGAATCATTTCAAGTTGTATTTTATGCGTTGTTGTTAAAAAGAAAAAAGGCTTGTTAGGCTTTACAGCAGAAGTTAAACTATGAGTAATAACCCATATTGTGTTAGATAAGGTTCACTCTTTTTCCAACATTAATGCACCCTCATCAGAATTGTTTACGTCAACTCTACCTAGCAGTAAGCTCTTCCAGTGATCGTAAAATTCTCACTACTGTTTTTACTCTGCGTTGATGGACCAACAGAGCCTGCGGGCAGCTGCTCCCCACTTCCAGGGAAAGCTTTCCTGCCTCATCTGCAGCTACGAGGGCTGAGCAGAGGCTTGCTCCTCCCCTGTCTGGACTGCCGGTATAAAGCCTTCCCTCACTCAGTTCACCTCAGACCAAAGATTTGAAAGCGTGTTTGAGGGTAGCGCTCAGAGATCTCCAGCCCCTGAGGCAAGAAGAACAGGGGGGAAGGTGTATTTATTTATTGAAGTTTATTTTTTTGACTCACACAGCTCTTGATTTTGATCAACATTTTTTCTGTCATGTGGATTACTTCAAGCTGACTCGCCAGGATTAAACAAAACGGATATTGTGTTTTTATTGAAAGCTATGGTGGCTTACGATGAACTGGGTAGCTTGGTGCCTATCAAACGGACTCTGCAAGTGATAGACTACCAGAACCAAGCCAACAAAGAGTCAGAGGTGAGATGCAAAAACACACTGTGAAGGTGGTGGTGGTTGATATTTCTTCTTTGTTTAGCTGTTCCCTGTGTCTCCAAGTCATTGTTTGTCCGGAACTCATTCACATGAAGTCATATCTTTGTGTCAGATTGTGAGTGAATCAGCGCCTAACCCTGCTGTTATCTTACTTGGGCACACAGTGTTTGTGTGTGATAATGTGCGTGTGCTTTCAATTGCCTTGTACCTGTAAGATGAGACTTTGAACTCTGTCCCTGGGCAGGTTTGAGATACTGCCTAACCTGGAAAAGTTAATCATTGGATTATACTGTACCTATGAAGTTGTAAACAGTGGACAGACCCCCCTCAGTGTTGTGTATTCCCATTCTGTTCTTTAATATGCATCCTAGCAGGGAGCCCAGTCTTGATGGGATATTGGAGGGATTGGGACAGTTGGTAGACTCAAAGTACTACAAACATTGAAGCAGCAGGGGGTAAACTCTCAGTCAACAGCCCTGTCTAGAATTACTTGTTTTTTACCTCTGATATTTGGAGTGAAATGCAAATTCAACCCAGCAGCCTGAGAAGCATTCCTTCAGCTGCAGACACAGTTAAAGGGACACTAGTGTTGAAACCCAGGTGTGCCTTCTGTACTGTTTCAGCTCCTTCCTTCCCTCTCTGAGGCATACATAGTTCTCTTTCGGAAGAGATTTCAGGAAGATGTGGTTTCATTGACAGTAAACCACATGATAAAGGAGAAGGACAATTCATGAAGTGAGTCCTGTTCTCACAGAACCTTTCGTTTTAGACCCTGTGCTGGCTTACTGGTGACCTCAACTCTTTCCTTTGTGGTCTGCTCTCAGCACCTATCAGCACAAGCTGTGCTGCAATCCCAGGAACACATCTGGAGTATTAGCTCACAGCACACACAGGGTTACATCAAAGAGAAAGCACAGGAAGCACTTTGGGGATCCCTGAAAAAAACTCCTGGTGTTTATAAGGTTGTAATCTTGGGTCAGGAGTTTAAGCAGCGCACCGCACATGTTCAGTATGTATGTCTGGAGGCTCGGTGTTTCACTGATAATAGTTATCCAACACAGCAGCACAAACCCCGGATCTGTCTGGTTTCCTGAAGTGAGCCAGAGTCGACGTACCTCCACACTGCCATAAATAGCAACTTTCCCTCGTTTGTGTGCACATTTTCACTTTACAGCTGATAAACAAAGAGTGGGACTAGTGGGCTTTTGTTATTCTGGGGCTGGTTCCTAAAGGACAGGAAGGGCAGAATGACCAGCATGCGTTTCCAATGTTGACATTGGAACCCCCACCCACCTGAAACTCTTTTACTCTCTCTGTCTGCTGATATTTAAAGGTCAAAAATAAGATTCAGGCAAGTCAAGTCCCCAGAGGCAAGGTAAAAAAAAAAAATCTGTCTTTGCATGCAGAACACGGTCAAAGCAGTGACTCCGCCACTAGAAGGCTTGCTATGTTTTCAAGGCTGCTCTGGTCCAACTTGGAGACCCAGAGCAGACGGTGACTCGACCGCAGCCTCAGCAGCTCCCAGGCCACAGCAGACTGAGCGGATCTGTTCTACAGCTGTGTCCGCAGAGCCCGGAGCCTCAATGGCTGCTCTGTTTCCCAGATTCGCTGAGCCAAGGCAAAACCCAATTTGGCCTGAGTCAGGAGAAAACACATACGGCTTTTAGCAGTGCGGTGCTCGATTTCAGAGAGCAAGCCCTCATTAGTGTGAAGTTCTTAAAATGCAAAATGTTTTGCGGGGAGTGCAAACTTTGGGAATGCTAATTATGGCTGTCTCATCATGTCATGTTTTTGAAGAGGCTCTGTGGGCTGAAATCATTACCTCAGATCTTCAGCTCTTTGATTCCTGCAGCCTGTTGTTGTTGGCACGGGGCCAGGTAGCTCTCTCCTTTCTCTCAGCCTCGGGGCTGGGTGAGGGGAGGAGAGTTGGGGGGGGGCACCTGGCCCAGGTGTAGCACTGCTCTCACGCAAGGCCTGTTGAGGAGCCTGTCTTGACTCGCAGCCATAAACACCACCATACACACCCCCTGCGATGCCGCTCTGTGTAAGCACTCGAGAGGGGACAGATTCTTTTTTATGACTGCTGCTCCTTTGCCCGACAAACAGCGGTGGTCTGTTTTACTGAACAATCCTGACACACTGCCACATTGTCCATACTGTGTCCCTGGGAAAGGCAGTTAAAGAGCTGCAGCAATCAGGAAGCGTTTATCTCACACTGTCACACTGAGTGATGGAGCAGATCTACTCTCAAGTGGAGCTGTAGCTGTTGTCAGGCCAGATAGCAGCAGAGTGTGTGCGGGGAGGGGTGCTGAACAGCTGAGAGCAGGGTCTCGTGCATTCCTGGCATTCCTCCAGACCCCCTTCCCCTCCAGATCAGCAGTCAGAAAGGGTCTTTGTGCTCAGTGGGGCTGGCCTGGCTCAAGACCATTCACATGATGGAGCCAACAGCTGCTGGAGCGGCTTCCTCTTCCTCAGTATCTCAGTCTGTCCACTGGTCCGCCAGTCTGTCTGGCTGCGGCTCGACCTCGGCTCCAGCTACTCCTATTTCCTCGCCCCAAAGCTGGGAGTGGAGTCAATAGTGAGGATTTATGACTTGACTTGATGTGTTTCATCACAAGGAAGTCACAAGAGAGCATCTGGACTGACTGCTGAGGTCTCTCACACTTGGCATTACTGATGGATTTGCTTTGTGCTCCTTTTCTTTGACATGACATTGCCTGACTAATCTCTCCCACCATTTTTCTCTTGTTCTCTAGGAACCCAGCACAAAGCGTGTCCGTCCTCTCGGCAGGGTGACGTCACTAGCCAACCTTATCTCTCCGGTGAAGAATGGGGCCGTCCGGCGCTTCGGCCAAACCATCCAGGTAAGCTCCTGTGACACCCCACAAAAAGGGAACACCAAGGTGCACCTCTTTGCACCAAACAACTTGGTTTCCTGTTGCAACACGTCTGACATCTGGGGCTTCCTCTTTCCATCTGCAGGCCTCTTTCAGGGGCGATGGAAAGTCGCCGGGCATGCCCCAGAAGCCTTGCAGCAAGGCGGCGGCCCCAACACCACCCAAAAGGAGGAACAGCACGCTGTGGTCAGAGACGCTAGACATCCACCAGAAGGGAACTTTCTCCACCAAAGAGATCAAGCGGCAGGAGGTGAGAATCAGCACTGACACATGAACATACAGTAGAGCATGATGAGGACACCAAGGGGTACAGGGGCAGGTAAATGAGTTTGCTCAGTACAAAATCCAGACGGTGGTAAATTCTGCCACACTAGTTTAACATAACCCTGTAGTATTTGTGTCAAATAGTCTAAATGGGGCAAAAAGCCTTCCCGGGCTTTTTTCCCAGTCTCACATATACCTGACAAGCCAACAAACTCGTGCTCTCCTGCCCTACCTCCCTACTTGTCCTGCATATGTCAGACATCTTAGCCAACTGTCAGAAGCCATAAAATTTTTATAGTTTTAAACACAGAGAGCACAGAGGAGCGGGAGAGAGGAGCCAGAAAGATTTCAAAGGTGACCTCAGTCATCAGGCACCAGCACAGTTTTAGATGTAATCTAATGGCTATCAGTTGCAATAATGTAATGGCATCCTGATCCATGTGTTTTGCTAAAAAGTATCTTTTTGTTCCTCCTCCTCTCCTTCCTCAGGCCATATTTGAGCTGTCTCGTGGAGAACAGGACCTGATCGAGGACCTCCAGCTCGCACGCAAGGTTTGTACTTGTAAATCTCTGAGGCAGAGGGAGTACATATTAAGCAAACAGATTAAATCAAAGTCTGGCAGGGCTTCCACACAGCCAAGCCAGGAACTAAAAAAAGACAGGAATTATTCCGCTGTCTTTCTCTTGTACCCCTACTGCTCTATACAAGCTATTCTTAGCATCCACCCCCTTTTGGCATGATGGGATGTTGTTGTTTGACTGTTTGGCTTTTCTCCCGTACACAGGCGTACCATGACCCAATGCTGAAGCTCTCCATTATGTCTGAGGAGGAGCTCACCCACATCTTCGGCAACCTGGATGCCTACATCCCTCTGCATGAGGACCTCCTGGCACAGCTTTCCAAAGCCACAGGGCCGGATGGGACCGTGGGCGAGATCGGACAGATTGTCGTGAGCTGGGTAAGCATCCTGTCAAGTACCTCAACCTCTTTGACTCTGTCAGAGAGCTTGGTTTCTAGTAAGAAAGGCAGCATTAGTAAGTGTCTCCTCTCACCCTCCAGCTGCCCAGGCTTAACGCCTACAAGGACTACTGCAGCAACCAGCTGGCAGCCAAGGCGCTGCTGGACCAGAAGAAGCAGGACCGCAGGGTACAGGACTTCCTGCAGCGCTGCCTTGAGTCACCCTTTAGCAGGAAGCTGGACCTGTGGAGCTTCCTGGACATCCCACGCTCCCGCCTGGTCAAGTACCCACTGCTGCTTAAAGAGATACTGAGACACACTCCACCAGAGCACCCAGACGCCGCCAGCCTGGAAGAAGCGGTAAGTCAAGGACACAGATTTCTGGCATTATCTTTAGATTGAGCTTATAAAACATGGCTGAAGTTAATATTTTGATCCTTTGTGCGTTCAGATCACCATCATGCAGGGTGTGCTGTCAGACATCAATATGAAGAAGGGAGAGTCTGAGTGCCAGTACTACATCGACAAGCTGGAGTATCTGGATGACAGGCAGAGGGACCCTCTTATCGAGCAATGCAAGAGCCTACTGTGTCACGGGGAGCTGCGGAACAAGAGCGGCACGGTGAGCAAAACACAACACAATGCTCCTTTGGCTGCCTCTTCACTCATCAACACAAGCCTCACATCCCATATAAGGCAATCAGGCTATAACTGCCTGCTTCACTGACCCCTAACCAGCCCATGATTTAACCATTCGAGTATGAACTTTTGATAAGAGTAAACATCTTGCAGGAAACTTTATTGATGGTTATGTAAAATATCTGGTTTTAATCATTGTTTTTTGTTTCTTTACAGAAGTTGCATGTGTTCCTGTTCACTGAGCTGCTGGTTCTGACCCGCCCTGTCACCAGGAACGAGCGCCAGTGTTTCCAGGTTTACCGGCAGCCAATCCCAGTGCACGATCTTGTGTTGGAGGACCTGCAGGACGGTGACGTCAGAATGGGCGGCTCCTTCAGAGGCGCCTTCAGCAATGCAGATAAAGGTGAGGCTTGTGTCAAAGTCAAAAAGTCTACAGGAGTTAACACAGGAATATGGACTGTGCTCAGTCAAAATTTTTTGCTAATTCAACTTTTTTCCACTTTCTCCACAGCCAAGAACATTTTCCGCGTGCGTCCCCAAGACCCGAGCCAGGCGCAGTCCCACACACTGCAGGTCAACGATGTTTTCCATAAACAGCAGTGGCTCAACTGCCTCCGCAGCGCCATTTCCGTCCACCGGCCCCTCAGCGAGCCCTCCACGCCCTCTCCACCTGTGAGCGACTCCCGCTTCAAGCGCCGCCCCTCCTCTGTCTCTGCCATCGTCCATATGGAGGAAGCAGACGAGAACTGCCCACAGCCGGCCTCTCAGTCTGCCCCCAGCTCACCGTGCAACAGCACAACCCCCAGCCCCACCACGACGTCCCCTTCATCTTGCTCCTCCTCATCGTCTTTGTCGACGACATCTTCGACGTCGCCGCTCTCCTCACCCACATTGCTCAAAACCAAAAAGGACAAGAAATCTTTGTGTTCTTTAGGGAAGAGAAAAGAGACTATGGTGTGAGCTGAGGTGAAAGGAGAAAATGGACTCCTAGGTGGACATTTTGTTTTTTGTACATAAATGTTAAGAAAACAACACGGAGAAGCGTGGGACTCGTATTTATGTGTGTCTGCGTGCGTGCGTATTATTACAACAGTGTTCTGTGTTACTGTCCTCTTCGGCAGCTATTTACCTTACCCCTCCATCCAAGTGCATCCCACAGAGACACAGTATTCCGGAGAGACGTGCACGGCTTCCACAGGCTCTTAAAAGGGAAGCATAATGAGAAGCAAACCCATTTTTCACACATGAATCTGTGTCCTGAGTTTATTGATTTCTTGAAGATAGAGGTGGTGCATTCAATCCTGTTTACTATTAATTTGATATTTAAGCATTATTTTAGACCTTTTTTGGGGGGCTAATGAAAGTTTTACATTTTTATATTTTAAAATTTATTGTAGTATTTTTTTAGGTATCATAAAGGAGCACTGTTTTAGTTTTTAGGTGAAGTAATTTGAAATTTTGAGCATGTTTAGCAGGCAAGAAAGGAGGAGAATCCCCCCCGGAAAAAATGTACGACACAAAGCTACAAATTTCTCTGTACAAGTCTGATTTTTACATTAATCAGAAAATGTGTCTTATTTTTATACATTCCTTTAATGACAGATGTTAGGACATGGAATCTTTTTTATTTTTCTGCATGTAGTGCAGTCGGAGGCATTAATTTAAAAATCCAGTGACAGATGAGACTTCAGTCTCTCTGTTTGAACAAACATCACTATGAAGTATAGTGGTAGCAAATCATCTGATGTCAAAATCATGTCAGACAAGAGATGAGAAGTTTTGTTTTAAAACAAAAGTTTGAACTGAGCCATGTTGGTTTTAAAAAAAAAAGCTGACCTTTCAGAATGATACAGACCACTTTTCAGCGTAGCATCTTGCATGGAGCTTTAGTTGTGGACACTGCGTGCACCAGTACAGGCAGCAGGATGTATTTACGTGTCCTGAGGGACAGGACAGTTAAACATGTCAAAGACTGGTTGATGGAAATAAGAGAATGTTGTTGAATGCTGAAGGGAAAAGAGAAAAGATAGACAAAGCTGTGTTTTGGAACTGAAATAGACTGTCAATGCAAGATGTTAAACTCCATTAACTTCCTGTGTAAGTTGATGTGATATCTTGCTTACAGATTGATGATAGGTGGTAAAAATCAAGTGAGTGTTAATGGTGGGAAAAAGTACGTAGGGGAAGAGAAGTAAACGAAGGTTTTTTGTATGTGTGCATTAAATGTTGTTGCTGAGATGGAAAAAAGAAAAGAGAAAAGGGCAACTTGCCTGCTACGAACTGTATGTAACAAAAGAACAATAAAGATCTGTGTAAGATTTGCAACTGAACTTTTGTTTCATGTCTTTTATCTTTTTCATTCTGACTGGTTATTTGCTTTCTTGCTGACCTGGATGAGTAAACTGATAGTAGTCTCATATCTGTCTGTATGCTGGCCATGAAGCTAGATGTATTAGCTGGCTTAGCGTAAAGACTGGAAGCAGAGAGAAATGGCTAGCCTTGCTCCATCCAAAGGTGACAAAATTATATAAGCACCTGTAAAGCTCATTAAATTTACAGTCTTATTTGTTCAATCTGCAAATGGAAGTACAAAGACAAGCTGTGGTTATGCATGAAGTCTCTGCTGTTCTGTGGTAAAACCATTAATCATCCTCCTCAAGTTTTTGAGTGGATTAATCAGACAAGATGTAATGTGTAAATTAGTGATCTGCATGCTGTCAGGCTAGCTGTTTCCCTGTCTACGCAGCTCTCATGCTAAACTAACCTGACAGACTGTAAGTTTTCATGTTAAACTAAACTAACAGACTGCCAGCTTTAATGCTAAACCAACCTAACCAGCTGCCAGCTTTAATGCTAAACCAACCTAACCAGCTGCCAGCTTTAATGCTAAACTGAATTAACTAGCTGCCAGCTTTCATGCTAAACCAACCTAACAGGCCGCCAACTTTTACATGCTAAACTAAGTTAACCTGTTTGTGTGTGTTTGCGAAAATGTCCAACTATTCTTTTAACAGACTTTGAAACATACGCAGCAGCTTGCACGTCCACATTGGGTTAGGTCAGTACTCACATGACACTGAATAAAAGAGTGTACCAAATGATGGCAGAAGGAGGAGATACCCACTGATTTATGACTCTGCTTAATTGTTAACTAAACAGTAAGTTCTGGGTGCCAAGAAAAACATTTCCAGTGAAGGTATTAGTCAAGATTTGCGACATCGCTGCCTGGTCCCTGTTTGAATGAGCTTATTTGCTTTTAGAGAGTCTTGAAAGAATACCCTCACTTTGTCAGGTCTGTGATTTCCATTTGGAAGACCTGACAAATGGTCCACAAGAGCCTCTTGAAGGTTTTGATAAACAGATTGGGTTTAAAGGATTTAAAATTGGATAGGCCTCTCAGTTGGTGTATAGTGGGGTGATGATGCAAGATAAGTAAAGTGATCACTTGAAAGAAAACAAAGAGGGACAGCTTCATTTCAGCCATCATGAGCTTTTTAACTGTTAAACATTAAGTCTTTGCTGGATCGAGGCAGGTTTTCTTCCCTTTTAATTTGTCTGCTTGGCAGAACCCAGTAATGGCCTCATGTCTGCCTCTCAGAAACTGAGAGCATTCTCCAAACATTCGCTCATGCTCTCCACACAATCGTTCATTTAATTTAATGTAAGTTGAACATGTACCAGCATCACAGTGAAATGGGTACTGTTAAGTTCCTGGGCAGCGAAGAACCTCAGCCTGTGACTGTGAAAGTCAATAAGCAAGCTTAGAAAATACAGAAGTCATTGTACTGTCAGTCATGTAATGGTGTTTATAGGTATCATTTTTCATACAATTAAATATCCATATCATTGTCATGACCTTTGACCTAAAATCAGAGCTGTTGAGCTGCTCTGTACCGTCTTGTTACTACCAATAGATAAAAAAGACCAACACCACAACAGTAACTTGGGGTGTCCTGCAAAGTCCCTGGTTCCATTAAGCCCGCGAGACCTTCTTGTTTGTCTTGACTGTCGGCTGATAATTAAAAGAACAAAAATGAAAAAAAAAAAAAAGATTAATAGAAAAAGAAAAGAAAAAACTGCGAAGTCATAATAAACCAGAATTGTCATTTGATTGTTGTCCTATGAAAACAGGCCATGGAAGAGAAAATGTGGACGGAGATATTTTGTGAAACGAAGGTCATCTGGAAAAAATCCTTTTTTTAAATGGAGGGGGAAAATATCTGTCATTGATCTAAATTTATATGCAGATATCTGTTTGTAGAGATAAGCCAAAATAAGCAATGCACGGAAGCACAAGTCTTGGCCCAGATATCCACTGGCTACACTAGAACCCGGAGTCTAAAGAAGAGCATTCAGCTCGAAACATTACTGGTAGATGTGTCAATAAACTGCACTTAAGACAGCTACGGTGTGGGGACCTTTTTTCATGTTATTTATTGCTATCTTTTTGTCCAACGCGTACCTTAAAAAGTTCTTGGATGTGCACAATCAGAACCCCCAAAATATTGTCTGTGCCACAGACGTCACAAGACTCACAACCGACAGTTTCCAAGACTGGCAGAATCTAGACTGGTGGTGGAGGAGTAAAATCAGTGGATGGAAAACAAATTTTCCCAGTTGAATCTCCTGGAATAATCTGCAAACCATCGTAGTGATGGAAAGGTGTTGCATCACAGGTCTGAAAGACAGAATGGCTGGGTGAAAATTATATTCACAGAGCTACATTCAGACCAGAAAGATGACTGGCCAGATCTGATGATGTAAGATTAATGATGATGACGGTGATTTAAGTAGGAGAGGTCATTCCAAGTTGGGTACTACAGAGGCTAGGCAAGACTCCCTCCTAATGTTCAGTGAACATAAATTGGATACCAGCAAATTTTGAGCAAAAATTATGAGCACTTCATGCCCATTGAGGATACACACATGTATCCTTGAAAATGTTCTAAAGAAAGGACTCTGTCCTTTGTAGAGTTTCAAGGATTCTTGACATTGGAACAGTCCTTCAGCAGGATTCGAGGACATATCCTCCTTGACATTCTGCCATTTTAGGATCCTGTCTTGACTTTGAGAAGCACGAAGAGATGGCTAACTTGATTGTGGTTTAAAGGTAAAAGACAACCATTTTTTTTACGAACACCCAGAGACTTTGGACTGAGTAGGGACCATGCTAAACGTTCACCTGGCTTCAGTTAAACCTAGTGTTGCTTTTGTTTTACTCCATGCAAACACAGAACATGGTTGTTTATTTTAGTGCTGAGTCTGAATCAAAGTGTTGTTGAGGAAGTGAATGAAGTGGCTGAGGTTAATTTAAGGATGCCATACTCTATTAACTGCAGCTGCTGTTACATAACAAAGCGGTTCTTTTGAAGATCTTCTACTTTATGAAACAAACACATGGAGCTTTTAACCAGCACCATTCTCTTAAGCTTTAACAGCAAAATAACTCAACTGAGAATCAGTCCAGACACAAACACAACAAGATACTCTCTCTAGTGTACCAGAAACTTCCCTCTCAGCAGCTCATCTGTCCTATTGAAAGAGCTGTGAGTTGACAGACGCAGACAGCTGAGCCTCCTGTCAGAGATCCATCACCACCACATCCTTGGACACTTATCTCCCTCCAATGAAAAACTCCACAAACACACCCTGACAGCTACAAACTGACTTTAGCTTCAGCGTCTGAGCTGCCTGCCCCATGGCCGCAGCCAGCGGAAGAGACTCACCACAAAGGATCAGATAAACTTCCCTGACTGGCCTGACTCAGTCTCCCAGTTTTTCTTTGAATGTGGAAGTGACACCTAATTCTGGACTTTCGCCAGTGTGACACTGAGCTGAGGTGGCAGAATTCTCCTCTCTGAGTTAGTTTAAGAAATAAAATCTACATCTATATTATTATTATTAGACTTTGGGGTTGCTATTCACAATAAGAGGAACTGGGTTAATTCCTCCAGATGTACCAAATGACACATCAACACCAAATGAAGTCAGCATTTCAGTTCATCATCTTAAAACTGTGAATTCCTTGACGTAATGTATGTTAAATAGGACCAATATAGTATATCCTTTGCTGGCTGTAAGTCACATGTGGCCTTGCTATTTTTCACTAAGTTTGAGCTTGGTCTTTTGTAATAGAATGCTCCAGGAGTGAGTCCTGAAAACTCGGAAATGAGTTAGCATTATTGCACTCCTAGTTCCCTTGTGTTGAAGTCAATGGGTTTTTGGTTAGATGCCTGAAATAAGGTCTGTGGTTAACACAAACTTTAGAGATATTACTGTTGTGTTCTACAACATAAGATTCATCAGTAAATACCCCACTGGTGAAGGCTGAAGCTTTTAAGGGTCGTAAAAAAGACAGTTGCTAACAAGTGGCTAAATGAGACAACAGAATATCATCATGCCATACACAGCTTTACAGCCTCGCCTCATTGTGGTGGCGACGTTAGACATATCAACGTCTAACAATGTTGCCAGGTTTTTAAAATGTCACAGCTGATAAACAGAATAGTCAACACGTTCTTATCCCAAGTTGTCACATATCGCCGTTTTGTTAGTGGACTTTCACGTCTACATATTATGCGCTAGGTGTCTTCCTGCACATGCTGCAGACTTTCTGGGATGTCGCAACTGTTTAGGAAAAAACATCATGGTTTGGCTCTACATTGATTCGGGACCTGAACACCAGGCTCCCAGGTTAGAGTTTGAAGGTTTGCTGGATCATCCACCACCCCTCCCGTCCACCCTATAAGGACTTTCCAGCCCCTATATTACCATCTGGCGGTGTATCATACCACTGCAAAAGGTAGTTCTTGGTGATGGCATCTAACGCCAAAATCCCTGACGGAGCGGCAGTATTTGACGACTTCGGAATGAGAACATAACACAAATACACTGACTCGGTTTTTGCCAAGAATTAGACGAGTAAATAATTCCACAGATTAAATAAAACAAGATAAAACATGTTACTTATTATGCTTCTTTTCTTTTGGTTTCAGCTTAAGACAGAGCCAGGCTAGCTGTTTCCCTGTTTCCAGTCATTATGCTAAAATAGGATGCTGTCAAGAAACTCTCTAAAATCATATAAATATTATTCTGGCTTCATCCAGTACTGAGGATTAGGAAGGAACATGTGTTTGTCACATAGTCATGAAAATACTGCTGTTTGGAGAGGTACACGAGGCTAATTTAGCCGGGACAAAGGCCAGTCTAAACTGCCAGAACATTGCCGGCCTTGCCAGTGAAGAAAATTACAGACAAAAAGGTTGACACGCAAGGACTGTTTTGGCAAAAGTGGTCAGTAAAGCAGCTGCGAAAAAAGAATCTAAAGCATATTTCAAAGAGCACAACAACACACTGCGACTTGTTGAAGGGCCTCTGTCACTGCTGGTGGACCACGTGGGCGATGAATTAATTTACTCATGGCTCATGCATGGTAAAAAGGCCACACAGCCCCACACAGAATGGAGATAATATAACAGAGGGATTGTCTATGAGATTGACATGCAGACACGTGAAGATTTACAAGCTGTGTAGCTTCTCTGTGTCTTCTAAAGCTTCACTTAAATGCAACAACATCCCGTTTATCAGTGGTGGGCTAGATAATAGAAGGCACTGGAAACTCCCTGGATATGAAACTTTAAGATCAGTTTACCAAATCCACACCCACAGCTAATAACACAGTAAACTCCAGATTAAATCTGACCAGCAAAGTAGCGCTTGGGGGCAACCTCAGAAGACTGGAGGTCAAACAGGTTCACAGCACCCCTCCATCAATACCTGGACTCCATGTTTATGTCAAAATACACTCAGTTCTGCTGGTCCTGACAAACCAGGGACTTGTTCAGTCATCACTCAAAGGCTGCCGAAAGGAGCTGTCAGCTCAATGTGCTTTACTCTCAGACAAATATCACTTTGTCTCATGGATTTCCTTTCGCCTTAGGAGATGACATGTGAGGGTGGGAAAGAAAAAAAACTTGAACAACAATTAATGGCTCACTAAAATATTTGGGTGTTCTAAAAGGATGATGGAAAAGATTTTCCTCAGGGATGTTTTATACAAAACAAAAGCAGAGCTGCAAGTGGCAGTTGTTCTTGACAACAAGAACTTGTTTCAAACTTACATAAGCCAAAGTCTTTATCTCTTTAACTACCATCTTGTGATGTACAGTAGCTACATTGTTTGCTAATAGTATTGGTGTGCAGGGTTACGCTATCAGGCCACAACTGCAGCATACTGGTGTGAAAGTTCTATCCTTTTTTCCTATAGACAGCTGGCTGCATCTGGATGGGCATGCAACTTTTTTGCAAACATGCAGTACACTCAGGGGTTGAACAGTAGCTTATTGTGGCTAATGCTTATTCGTCCATGTACCTACAAAAGGTAATGGGTCATAATTTGAATATCATGAGGCAGTAACTTGTATATAACCCATGTAGGCTGTGATAGCATGACCAGTGCTCTGATGGGAGTAAAGATGTAAGTAGTCCCCATCAGGATGCAGGTTGAGGTGGTGGATAGATCACAAACTACAGGACATTTCCCCAGGTGACCAGTGTTCAGAACCATGAGAAACCAAATGAGTCATTCTAATGCACGTCGTCACTAGGGTTGAGCCGAATTCCTCGGATGAAACAAGTATCTGGGACAGATAATGTATTTTTTACAAGTCTGAGGATCACACAAGTAAAATGTGTCAATATCTGTATTTGTGGTGAAGGAAAATTCTCATTTGCGTAGCTGTTCTGCATATGCCTTTCTTAAAAACAAAATAATTATGGCAAGCCCACCAACGTCCGGCCTAAACTCTGCCCACCCCAAGTGCAGGTACCGATACAGATAACTTGGTTACAGATACAGACACAGATACAGATAATGGTGTACTCAGTCATCCCTAGTTGTCACCATGTCTCTCTTCCTAACCCTAACCTGTTTAACTTCACGTTACATTCTTGGGGAACAAATTTGTTAGATAGTGTATGAACCATTGTGTGCACGTTTTCGGAAGATATCATACAAACTGCTGTATGAGTTTACATTGAATTATGTCATTATGGCAATATCCGGGAAGAAGCCAACATAGAAAACAGCTAACCAGTCATGTAAGTTAAAAAGGTCCGAATTTATTTAGCGAAGGTGTTTCCACATTGCATTTAGCAAATCATCTCTTTTTCAAAAGAGGCAAAAACCACCTCAAGCAAGCAAAAAACGTTTTGTGCAATTGAAGAAGTTAATCAAGACAGATTTTCTTATTCAATACCTTAAAGTGTGCATAAAGATAAATTTACCAAAACACAGTTAGTGACTCCTCTCTGTTTGCCAACAAACATCGGCTAACCTTGCTTAAAGGCTTAAAGCTAACAAGCTAGCTACTGTGCGCAGCAGATAAGCTAGCATTCCAGTTGAAAGAAAATGTGAAACAAATTCTTAGAAGTGCATGTGATTTTCAGTGAAATGGTAGATCCTCCAAGATATTGCTTTCAGTGTAAGAGGGAGATTCAGGCTTTCTTTCATTTCCTCTTGAAGAGGCCCAGGGCTTTGGAGAAATGAGACAGTGACCGCTCACTCTGAGCTAACTGGAGTTTTGCTTGGACATGAGTGATGCCAAACTTCCACTGCGTTTTTCATGCTGTGAGTGTGTTGGAGTGAGTAATCACTCTTTATATGCTGACATTGGCTATGATGAAGTGCAGTGGAGAGCAGAAGTGCTTTGAGGGCACATGATCTGCCAAGAGTGGTATAAAAACTTACATATGAGATTGTTATCAAACACCTTAAGATGCATTTTTTTTTTTTTGTATTACTTTGAGTGAGAGCACACATGCAGGTTATAATTGGGTGGAATGCTTCCACTTTGATTTGCCTTTTGCATCAGTCACGAGAGCTATCAAACAGGAATCTGCTCCACATATCAAGCATTCACCAACAGATTAGGCAAAGTCTAAAATAGTGGTTGGCTTCTTCCTTGCTTGCCTCACCAGACTGACTCACTCTGTCAGGTATGAATGCTCCCCGAGTGAGCGCTTTGTTTTAAAATCTGTCAGCTGCTTGTTTACTGTTCTCTTCTCCATCCAAGCCTCCAAATGTTGGAGAAGAGATTAACTGAACAAACCAAGCTCTGTAGTTCAGAGGAAACTCGAGAATCTCAGATTATCTCAGATTGTAATGAGGACTGGGTACTCTGTAGCCCCTTTCTCACTGCACCACAACCCATAAATGGTCCTGCAATTTTCCATGTCTGCATCAGGAGCCACGGTTCATTTTCCATGTGAGACGCTCCAGCAGCATCCTGGCTCAGGACCCGGTACAGTATGATTTCCATAAATATTCGCTAATGGCTCCAGTGGGAATTACTGTAAAGCAGCAACATTCCCAGGTAATAATTAGGGTTATGAAACTCTTCCGTATGATAGCTTAGAACAAATGAGCCAATCAGTTACTAAAGGTATGTAAGTAGGCTATAATCAGGAAAATGTACAAAGAATTAAAAGTAAAACCCCCTGTAGACAGTGGGGCTCCCAGAAATTTTTCATAGGGGTGGCCAGATAGGGCCACTGAAAATCGTCAGGTGACACACCAAAACCAAAAGCCATAACTGAAGCCATAACTGAATTTCACAAATTGTGTATAGGCTAGATGAAATTATGTCAATATGGAGAGTTAAGGAATCGTATAATGAAATACTTTGGTTTCTTTTTTTACAGTTAATATTACTATTGAGCTGATGTGCATAAACCAATACTGGTGCAGTTAACAACAATCCTGTTTTAATGTGTTATGTTTGTATACGTGTTAGGCAGTCCATTGTTCTTTAAAAATGCTGGTTGTCCTTTTTCTTAAAAAGCCAAATTTACTGCTTTGAACGGAAGAAGAACATTGTCTGTGAGGAACAGGACACTGACCGCGAAGAATCCGTTTTAAGTTTAGGAGAAACACATGGGTTCCCATAGAACCCATTTTCATTCACATACCTTGAGGTGAGAGTTCAAGGGACCCCTTTGAAACTCGACATGCCAGTCGTTCCCCTGCTGAAATTTTGCTTGATTTTGGAGCGTTATTTAGCCCAATTCCCAACAAGTTATACTAACATGGTTGGTATCAACAGATGTCTTAGGTTGTCTAGTTTCACTAGATGTCATAATCTTTGCACTACGGCCTCCTAAAGACAGTAATAGCAGTAGGGGGACCAACATTTGTATCAGGGGCCTTGCCCCCCTTTGGGGACGCCACTGCCTGACGTAAATTATCATTACTAATAAATGTATTTATGTGTTTGCCTGTAGCAGTAGGTTGAGGTTTTGAACTTTTTGAATCGGTTTTTAACTAATGATTGTTTTCATTGTGGATTAGTCTGATGATTTTTTTCCTCCATTAAACAGTTTATTGTTTGGTTTGTTAAGATTCTGAAAGTAGTCAGAAATGCCAGTGCTCAAAGCGACACCTTCACAGTGTTTGTTTTGTCCAACCAAGAATCCAGACTGCAACATCATTAAAAATAAAGTTGCTAAAATATTAAAAAGCAAAAGCAGCAAATCCTCATTTGAGAATTTGAATGTCTGTCATTTTCATATACACAAAAAAAGCTTATCAATATAATAGCTCATTCATTTTAGTCCATTGCTTCACTGAGTAATCATTTCAGCTGTAATGGTAAATTTTTGTACGTTTTGTGTGCAAAAGTCTTAATTTGTAAAGAGCTGACAACAGTTGGGAAGTAATTAAAGCTGAGTAAAAGTACAGTATTTACATGTAGTTGAGTAGAAGTGTCATGAAAAGAAATTACTCAAGTACAAGCCTTGTTCCAGGATTTCAGCAATTACTCTGATGAGTACAATGTTATCATTACTGATGGAAGTGATAACCCAAACTACAAAAATGAGAGTAAAAATTGTAATAAACTGGAGTTATACTTGGTGATGGCCAGCATTCAGAGACCAAAGACTTGGACTGATTTGGACTTACCCACAAGGACTTAAAGCCTGAAGGAATAATTCCACATTTTGGGAAATATGTTTATTTGTTTTCTTTTTAAGAGTTCTATAAGAAGATCAATACCTACCATACCATGTATGGTGAAAATGGGGTGAGAGCACAGGCTGTTCAAATAATAGATGTGGCCACCATGACCATTGGTTTATGGCCTCCTGTTTTGAGGCCTTGAGTTTGGCATTAATGCTTAGACAACCAATTGTCTTTCTTCTTTCTGGGTATACGCCATGGTTACATTGCCTAGCTCACCCTGTCACCATTAAAGTAACTTGTCAACCGACGGCACCCACCTGTCACTCAAGGCCATGACATTTCAAGGGGTGAGTTCTATATAGGGTTACCTCCACCCCAAATTAGCTATAGAGACAAAACCTGTTTTTGTACAAGGCTGTAAACATGAATATATTTGCTGCTCACTCTTACTTGGACTGTACAACCACTGATTCATATATAAAAGCCTCATTTATTTTAGAATCTGTCTACATCACCCCTGACCTGTTTTTGTTGATATTGCATACATGTGTTAACTAATCAGATAGCCTGATCACAATTGGTTTCAAATCTAATTACAGGTTGCTGTTTACAGTATCTTGGCCAGAGCTGCCTCTTGACTCATCGAGGTGAGAACAGCATCAAGATATTATGTAAGGCCTCCGAGAATATTATGCATGTGCTCATATTTGAGCAAGCTGTGTATATATACGAGGAGGTCTGTGAGGACATGGTCTCATAAAAGAAGGATTTGGAAAGTGATTTATCTGTGTTTTGAGTGACAGTTCAGTCTGTGTACACAGCATCTCAGTACTCAAACACGCTTATCTGATAAAACTCTAACTCTCATATTTCCTAAAGTTTATAGTGCTATATGATGGTAATAAATTGACCTCGCTTTTAAATCTTTCATGATTTCATTGTTTGATACCAATTTATGTCTTCATATCCTTTCCTTTGTGCAGGATCCAAACATAATATGCGTTTGTTAGGTTAACATTTGGATTTTAGGCTTTCGCCTGACGTAACATACTCTGAGTGCAGCTGTATAATAAGTTTAAATTGTTACATCACTGAAATATATTCAAGGGGGCAAAGGTCAGATTCATATTACCTCAAAACAGGGGATCCACAGCTATCCAGTACTGCAAAGACTTAGAACATACATAGGGTAAGAACAGGAAATAAATAAAAGATGAAGCTTTACCCGTTAAGGAAGTCTGGGGGAAAGGGGAATCCGTTGTTTAAAATGTACCATCTGTCATGTTTTTTAAAACATAATTCCACAGACAAAACACTGAGAGGTACAAGTGGAAAATCTGGAGCTGAATTTACAGATGCGTACGGGAGCATGAGCTCCTCTCAAGACCACACAGATCCATGTCTGACTGAGTGCTTCGATCCAGGAGGAAATCTGTAAGCATGTACCCCCCAGAGGCATTTCCTCCGAGCTGTGTGGTCCCCCGAAAACACTGAGATCTATAACCAAAACAGGGGCTGATTATCATAATTACAAGCTATGTTCAACACTGATCCCTCTGCCTGATTTATCCCCCGAGTGTTTGCCAGTTGTCCAAACTGGTGCTAGGAGTTCAGCGGGAGAGGATAGAGCATAGACTTGAGCCGGAGTGATCCGTGTCAACTGAAATCCTGCCCTGAAGCTTCTATGTTGTTCTTGTGTCTTTAATGCCTCTAGTTTCTTATCTTTCTCTTCCTGATAACTGCAAGGATGAACATGCAGGTCTGAAAGGTCTAAGCAAACTAACGTTTACATTAACACAAATTTCCACTAGACATCACTTTTGTAGCCTATTTTGTGTCTGGGTTGGGTGAATTCAAGAAAGCTTATCAGAAAATATCGGGGTTGTTGGGCAGGTAAGCCAATAATTGACAAAGCAGCGTTCTGATTAGGTTTGTAAATAACTTACAGAAACATTACAATAGTCCACCTTCTACCTTCTCTCCCCCTCTCTCTGTCACTCTAAGACACACACACAAGTAGCTTTATCATCAGTGCTGCTGCTTAGGCTTTGTCTCTGTCCTTGTCTCAGTCGACAGTCCTGACAATTGTGTTACTATAATTCATAAAGTTGATGGTTTGCGGTTCAGATGGTTCCTTAGCATGCATGTTTGTGGGTGAATGAGTGCAGATTGGCTCCTATAATGGGTTGGATGGGTGTGGGTGTTAAAAAATCTTGACCTGCGCATCACTACAGGCTACTCTTACAAAACTAAGGTAATAAGTGTAGTAGAGGGTATATGGTTTATGCTTACCTCTTTTTCTGTCCGTTTACAGTAAACTTAGCTATCACCAAAGAGCCATTGGAATATTTAGGAGAGTATACCCACTTCGTCCCTGGAAACCTACCCTCATAGTACACCTACCTAATCATATACCACCACACCCCTGGTTGAAAAATATGTTGTTTTCAGACAATATTGCAGTACCTAGATACAGTATTATTATATTATTAGTGGTAAGACAACTTCTGATTCATAGACATTGAAGCTTTTTAAAGCATGACAATTTGACTCTCAGCAGGAAGTGAACCCACATCCCTAGATTGAAAGGCAAAAGATTTACCCACTGGATTATGCCACAAAAAAATACACATTAATAGAGTATACAAAGAGATTTAAACATCTAACAGTGTTGGCTCATTATCTGGTCTACTGCTAAACTAGCTATCTATATATTCTGATTTCCTAGCAAAAATGAAGTTGGCTCCAACATACATCTACAGGAATGGCTTTGTTTTTACAGTAAATATTGCCATTGTTAAGTCACCATTAAGACAAAAATGTCATCTAGTAGAGTCGTATCCTCATCCATCACCAACACAGATCGTGTCAGTAGCCGTTAGCAAGTAAAGGCCTGGAAACAATATGGAAAATGTGTTGGAGGGCCCATCTCTCCTCCTCTCCACCGTCCCACTCCTCAGTACATAACGGTATTCTTGTTGGACAAAACAGTAGAGCGGCAGTGAACCAGGGGAACATTGTTGTGTTGTAATCCCATGTGGCTCTGCTCTCCACCCACAGTTTGTCTGCTTACACTGTGCTTTGCTTTTCTGTTTAACAGACATGGATTAAGAGCCTGCAAGTGCACTGTAAAGGCCAGGCTCAAAACACTGAATAATAATAATTTGTACAGATCTTTAGTTAAATGGGGCACAATAGTTTAAAAGGAACCTATTATGCTTTTCTGTATTTAGTATCTTATAATGTTACAGCATCTGATGTTCATGCTGAATGAGACCTAAGTTTCAGATAATGAGGTGAATGTATGTAGAACTAATTGCAGTGAGCAAAGTGTTTACGTTACATAGCCCACACTGCTACATGAAGCTACATGCTTACCATATCCACTTGGTTGCGGATGTTGTAAAGTTACCACAGATTTTGGATCATATTCCTGCTGGAATGAGTCTGGTTGTGTTCAGAAGCTTTTATTGGTGATTTTTTAGGTAGAAAGTGCTGCTATTCTGTGGTACAGTCATTCCCCAGTTGCAAGTACAATGCTAACTCACATGTAGCTATGCTAACATTAGGGAAACATATAATCTTAGTTGCTAATGTTTTTCATTTTGGCACAGTTTTGGTTCATATTACTGCTGGAACATGTTTTGTTTTGTTTTTTGATTTGTGATTTCTCACAATAAGAAGTACCCCTATGATCCATTACAGTTATTCACCAGCTGCAATGATGGTGCAGAGACCATAGATTTTAAGAATAACTAGATGCCAAGATGGTGACTATTTATTCCAGTGGAGTTTCTTGCCTGACACACACACCAAAAATGTTTCCGGCCCACTGAATATACACAGTAGCGTTTCTCCTGCTGGCCTCATCTGTTTCAGAGTTTCTGCTCGGTTCATAATCTTTACATTGTGATGACGTCACAGAGTTGTGTTTTTTTTCTTTTTCTTTTTCTTTTTTTTGAAAATAAAGCATGTAGACATGTTCTAATTGATACTCAGAATACAAGTATGGAACTGAAAATGAGCATAACTGGTCATATTTAACACATGTTCATAAAGAAATCAAACTACACAATAAAAGACAATAAGATCAATAGAAACCGGTAAAACTAACAGTAAAATAAACTATAAAAAATATACACAATATAAAATATAAAAAAGGAACTGTAAAATAATAAAAGAGAAAGCATGTCTATTAAAGGGCAGTTTTTCAAAGGTTGCTACCATTTGAGCAAGAGACCCATTGGCTGAGCTAAGGTAAAGTAAATAAAAAAAATGTTCTTAACATTAAATCGGACAGTAAAACAGCTGGGGTAGAGACAGAGAGGTATTTATATGGATATGGTCTTCATTGTCACCACCAGCCTCATCCTTCCCCTCCTTCCTCCCTACTCTACCTCCCGTTCTAAGTGAAATGAGGTGACTGAGAGTTACGTAAACTCTATGATCCATTTCCATTCTCCAACATCAATGCGGGCTGGTGTCCTTTCAGTGAAGCTATGTGCTCTCCTCCCTGATGACCACGGATTCTCCATTAAACCTGGGGGACATATTGTCTCCGAGGACGACGCCACAGCAGGCAGAACTAATCCTCTCTGTGTCCTTACACTCTCTCTGAATGGGTCCTTCTTTTCTCTTTCTGCCTGTTTCAGCTTCATTAGCAGCTTTCCAGGCAATGCCGTGTTGCCAAGGCCAGCTAAGTGGAGTCCAACTTAGGACCAAGGGACAATTTAAAAAGGAAATGTCAGATATGTCCGAGCCACTCGGGGTCAAGCTCCAAAGTTTTATCACAATTTGCATTGTGGCAGACAGGAAATCACTGCTTCAGGTCAAAATGTAGAATGCTTGCAAAGGTCATTAAAATACAGGATTATCACTGCAACTGTTTGTTCAGTGACATCCAAAGCAGATGGAGGAGCTTACACGGGGAAAACCCAAAAAACAAACAATTGTGTTTCCCTGAAAACATATTTGGCTTAATAGATAAGAGGTATGTAAACTTATTTAGCTGAGAAAAGTTATATGGTGAAATTTGAATAAGTCACTTAAAGGCCCTGAAAATATATTTTCTCAACAAGCCCCTTGCTGTGAGTGACATCATCAACAAGTTACAATGAACTTCTCTTGGAAAATGTGCATGGAAATGAATGTGCATGTATTGTAAGGAAAATTTTTCAGTAGATCACCACCAGGTGTGTTTAAGTGTAGGCCTATATGTGTGTATATGGCTGTATCCAGTGCTTGCATTGAATTTAACTGGGGGCAACAGCCAATATTTCAGGGGTTCTGGTGTAAACAGTGGATATCCAGATAATGGCTGTCCAGGCAAAGACTTCCTCTGTGCATTAGTAATTGTTTACAGTCCAATTAGCAACTTGAGACGAGTTGGAGTTGAGAGACGACGCCTACAACCAGATTATTTTACAAGTAGTCAGTAAAGGAGCTAAAGGAGCTAAACCTACAAATTAAGTTTTTTACTTACGTTCTAAGTTTAAAAAAAAAAAAAAAAGAATGCATGCATTTGACATGCACTTGTAACAATACATACAAACATAAATATATCTACGATGTAAAAATGCAAAATGTGGTATCATAATAACTTTTCCATCTGTTCGTCTTCATTCATTAAACCAAGATTTTACAACTCAATTTTAAAAAGATTCAGTGGGAAACATACCCCGACATGCCTGACATTTTTTTACAAAGACAAAAACACAGGAGACCATCTGAAAAAGCCCTGAGGATAGTCAGACGTGATCTTGATAGAGCTTAGGATAATTTCACCCCATCCAATCATCCAAAGCTGATCTATTTATGTCCAATATGAGATATTATATTAGGTATAAAACATTGACACACAGCTTTGGGACCTGTCAACCCGGGCCAACAGAGCTGAGCCATATTGATGAATAACATGTAAAATATTTGTTCTTTCAAAATCTCTTCAAGCCTTATGTTATTTCTCAAACATACACTTTCAGGACGTATATTCAAGGCTTCTCAAGGAGCGTGGGAACACTGCTGTGAGCTGCAACTAAATGCCAGAGATGCAGATGTAAAATACCACCTGTCATTCAGGCGCTCATGAAAGCAGTGATTGGAAAATGATGGCTGACACTTTGTCTCACAAACCTGCCTCTGGTGCCAAACAGTAGCTCCACCTTTATAGCCAGTTATTTATTCCATCAGCATTGTCCCACACCAGTCAACTGAGCCACCAGGAATTCAATTTACACTGTATATTCAATCGTCAGGGTGTGGAGAGAGGAAAAGTACAAACTGGCAGTAATTACGTTTCATAACAGGGATTTACATAACACCGAAACTTATTTAGCGCAGTGTGTTGTCTCTGTTTGTCCCCTTTTTTCTAAAAAAAATACAGAGGCTCCTTTGATGCACAGCAGGACAACAAGTCCAGCTCATTAAGAAGGAGGAATATAAACCGGCTATCGTGGGACATCAGGGTGGTCTGGTGGTTACCTTCAACCAGACAACTCAGGCCCCTGCAGAGGTGTCCTTGGGCAAAACACTCAATGTCCAAACTAGCAGCTAGCCTGGAGACCTAAATCACCATTGCTTTTAAAATGTGTCAGAAACTGACACAGATGCAGAAAGATTGGTTTCATAACACCTACATATGAGGCCAGGGGGTGTTGGATGTGGCTGCAGCTGCACAGGTCAAGAGTCAAGGCCAGAGGTGAAGAGGTGAGGCTTGGGGTTTTACTGGAAATATGAGAAGGGTAGGATGTGTAGGAGCGTAGGTGGGCAGGAGGCAAGCTTTTCCAGTTTTTTCAATTTCATGGTCAGCGGGAAGTCATCTTGCTTACAGGCTCACTGTTTGGTATTAATTGACGGGACAGAAAGGTGAAGTGATGGGGAAGGTTGGACAAGACTCAAGTCAAAGCAAGCAGCTATATGTATGTATGCACTATGCAGTTAGAGAATGATTGATTTTTTAAATCAAAACTAAGATTCCACAAATGAGTTCTCACGTCTGCAGGAATTTAGATAAGTGCAGTAATCAGTAACCACACTGAGCTCAGCATCCGCACCGTGACCTACTGGCCTCATAAAAACATGTGGTTGTCTTGTGCCGCCGTCATGTTTGTTTTTGCATGTATGTGTTTGAGAGATTGTGGGTTTGGGTGTGCGTAGTGTGGAAGAATCAAAACAAAGAGCATCAGTCATGATGGTCAGCAGTTCAGGGTGTGGTTAAGAAGTCTCAGTCACAGCCACAGTGTGTTTTATTTGGACTCTTTGACTTGTGCTACATCCACTTCGCCTGGTAAAAGTCACCCACTTCATATATTACATATTGAATGAATAGAAAGGTTTTTAAACACAGGAAACTCCACTGAAAAAAGGCTATAGACTACTTTCCAATTGCCAATTGCTTTTATGCTTTTTGTGTGTGTGTGTGTGTGTGTGTGTGTGTGTGTGTGTGTGTGTGTGTGTGTGTGTGTGTGTCATGTTCAATGCCACGGACATGCCAGAGGGAAGGGTTAGTAAACAGTAGAAAGCAGCATTGAGGCCTGTGAAAATGTTATGATGCTACTTCTTTTTAATATTTGTTACTAATTTGGTCTGTCTTTTAACCTCTGTGCTGAGTAATTTGGAATGATGTTCAAGCACTGCTTGGAAGGAGATGGAGCAGTGGGAAAGAGGGTATAGTTAGTATCAAACATTGTGTAAGAAAATCTCTAATATACTTATAAATGTTTGTAATTATTTAAGCAAATACTGTAACATTTGGACAATTTTACATTTTTTCTTTTTCCTGTCTCATTTCAAACTTGTCTAAATCCATTCAAAGTTGATTGTCGTTATGACCAACAGTAAGACAGCAGCATGAAAAGTATTGAATAAACACTCTTTTGTTTCTTTGGTCTTGACTTGGTCTACAGACAGTCACCCCCCCCCCCCCCCCTCAAAAATGGTTTGATCCACCCCATCCCTCCCACCTTTCCCTGACTCGGGCTCTGAGTGCTCTATCTGCACAGAGCAATGCGCTGCCTTCCAGAGTGGGTGATATGCAGTAGTGGTGTAAGTACCTGGCTTAAACCGGGATATGTGGCACGTTTCTTAACCTCTACCACTCAATACCAACACATTATTATCATTACCAGTCCTCATTTTTGCTGCATTTAATCATAGGTCACTGTTAATGTTGTTAGGTAGGAGTTAGCTGGCATTTGGATTACGATATGTTTCTTTTATGATTCCAATCCATTCCTCTTTTGCTGAGGCTCAGCATTTAAATAACCTTTATCAGATTTGATGGTTTAGTCACAGACTTTCCCAAAAAGTGTTGTGCTTTTCTTTCACAAATGTGGGAATGAAATTGCGTTAAAATGTACACAACAGTGAAATTTATCTTGCCTGGCCGGGCAGCTCTCTGGATGCTCAGCACCCCTAAACCTCTGATCCTAGAATCACCTCTGCTTTACCCCTCAAATGATTATTTCTATCAATCAAACTTACCCTTGGTTACCTAAAATTTGTGATTTTTTTTTTTGTCTTTCTTGCATGCATCGACGTGTGAATGAGGAATCCAAAAATAGTTGTGATGAACTTGAAAAAAAGGAGACTGTGTTTAACAACAGCAAAACTATATCAAAACATTGGTTTACCAACTCTCACACAACTCAGGCAGTATAGTCCAAGTGTCATTTGTCCAGTCGTATGCTCAGTACTTCCAAAACACATGCATTTTTGCTAAAACCTTACTATTTAAAATACAGTCTATTTCATGGATGAGTAACACAGCTCATGTGGAAGGGTTTTAAATGTTAGGGTTTTAGTGAAAATGCATGTGTTTAGAAAGTACTGAGCGTATGACTGGATAAATAAGCCTTTGATTATAGTGCACAAGTGTTGTGAGAAACTGTAAATGGATGTTTTGATATAGTTTTACTGTTGTTACATTAGCAGTGCCGCTAACACTGGCTAGCTGCTACCAGACCCAGGTGGTGCACAGTGCAGTAAAATGAAAGTAACGAAATTAACATATAGACCAACGTGTGTAACCGGTCAAAATATTCTCAGCGGTTAACTGATAAACAGTTAACTGTTGACAAATGGGGTGGAGGAGGGTCATGTCAATTCGAAAAAGAGAAAGAGAGAGATTTGTGAATGAAAAAAGAGCACAGGATCTTCCTTGCTGAACTTCTTCTGAGCTTTAGTTAATTGTCCAGTTTCCAAGGACTCAGGGCTTTTTAAAACACGTGATACTGACTCATCAGCAACGTGTTTAGTCCACAGGTTTTTTGCCAACTTCTAAATCTGCCGGACGCAGATGTTGATGATTGTTGGAGTCAGATCTGACTCCAGTTCATACCAAGTTATTAGTTTATTCACTGCACTTTTACAATGCATTGTAATCTCCAACTCAGCGATAAATCCCCATTTATAAAGCTCATTAGGTTCACTTTCTGTTTAGACTGTTTCAGAGATGGTGATGCAACTCTAAAGATATCTTGGACATCATAGTTAGTGTTAGTACTGCATGTGACTGTCAGTGTATAAAGATGTACAAAACATCAGAATTACCTTTTGATATAATACAGTCCACTACAACCCATCACTGATTATGGCTTCCAAAATGACCATTTTATTAGGTACATTAGGTACCACCCCACAGAATGTTCAGTTATTTAGTGCCACAGGAGCTCTGAATGACATTTTTCTCACCTGCTCTAATGAATCAAAGGGAAGGAAAAATCACTCCAGGTTTTAAATAACTCGCGCTATAAATTCTTGGTGTGAACATGTCTTAACACATTAGTGCAGTGTTGGGAAGCAGCCACCCTGGACGTCAGCAAGGTTACAGCTGACTCTACTGGTCTGACCTCACTTCAGTGAAGCGCTCTCTTCCAGTCTGTTGCGTGTCAGCCTCCTGCGAGCCACCTGGACCTCATCCACCACCTCAGGGAATACACCGTATTATTCAAGCCATTACTCACCCCGGTGCTGTATTACTCACACCTTTGCTCCCTTGCTTTATTTCACACCAGACAGCATCTTTGTGTGAGACGGCCCCGCCGCCGCTGGTGCAGCAGGAGCAGATCCATGCCAAGAAACACACCTCTTGCCTGCGGTAATGAGTAGAAACAGAACTGGACTTTTTTCATCCCTCCAGTGATGGAGATGACGCTGAATGAAACGCATCAACAACAATCCATCAACAAAACAGTTATGTAACTTCTAAAACAACAAGCCAAGTTCAGAATAAAGGTGCTACCACATCAAAAAGCTCATCCACAAACATATCAGATTCCTTAAAGGCTGTCACACAAATATGATGATAGTGATTGTAATATGATGAAAACAAGGATTTCTGTTCATCTGTTTGACTGCATTCAACCTACATTACATAACCTATAATACTGTTGTTTTCCCTCTAACCCAGGGATAGTCCACCTGCTTGCCCAGGGGCTACTTTTGCATGGCAGGAGGCCAGGTGCCAGATAACAAACAAACATTGATAATTAATATACATATAAATAATTATCAGCTCTATTGTGAAGCTTTTTTATGCACCCTGGCACCTTATTTACAGTTAATGTACAACAAAACAATGTGATTGGCAGGCCAAATATGGGTTGGGTATCACTGCTCCAGTCTGATGTTATAGGCGATATCAGCTTTCTCTTGCAAGGCATGTGGTCCTTTGAATAAAAAGATAGAATCATTATCTTTCTCACGAAACAGTCACTGCTGCAACCGGATATGGCATGTAGGTATTTTCCTCACCATAAGCACAGCAAGTGTGGCACAAAGGTGTTCTGTTGTGAGGTTTTTTTTTGTTTTGTTTTGTTTTGAAGGGTTGCATGTAAAAGCAATGAGGTGACTTAAAAGGAAAAAGGAGAGAAACTTGAACAAATTACACTTACACACTGTTGGTGTGTACAATGCTAGCAAGCTTCAGCTAACAAGTGTTCAGGATCCTACATGATGATGAATGAAGGGAAGGTCAGGTTACTTTATTTGTACCAGTAGGTAGCATTGGTTTGCAGTAGAAGGGTTAGTGCCTGTGCATTGCACACATACAGATAAAGCTGTCCAATTATGTACATGCTGAACATGCCTATAGGGCCAACTTACATAACACACCCATTCAAAGGAAAATAAATGGCACACCCCATAAGTATGCACTCTGTATGGCAGTTAAAACACGGGGTAAACCTGTTCACAGATGATGCACATTTTGATTCACATCACTAGTTTTGACGTGTTTCCTAGGGTAGCAAAGACATGGCCCATCCTACACTCCCTCTGACTGGCTAGTACTCTTGCCTTCATTATTGGATTGGTTAGGGTTAGGGTAAAAATGTTAGAGTCAGCCAATCAGGACAGAGTTAGGCAGAGTAGGGAAGTCTATGTTTTTTGTATCCTAGGAAATGCAAATTCTCAATCAATTTGGCATGCTCATCGACAAATATATTCTCTAAGAAAAGATAATGCATTACAGGCTGCGCCAGTGGTTCAAAATGGTATACACTTCTGGTATCCGAAGTGGGTATGATTGTCTCTCCACTGCACACCCCAACTTTATTTGGAAGTGTTGATAACATCATGTGAATGGATGAAATTAGATTCAAACAATAGAACACTGTATATAGTACAAATTTAATAATTGCTCCTTATTTTCCGCTTGTTTTTATCTGCAATGTCTGATATCATCCAAGTGTAAGATCACGTCAGTTGTTGCCAGATGTCACGAGAGTATGTTGCTAAAACAGAGGCATGTGTTGAGCAAAGTTAATTTTCTCCTGATTTGTCTTCCGGAAAAAAATGCCACTTCAGTGTCAGAATGTTTAGAAGGGTTGGGGAGACTCAGGACTGCCACTAGTCCCCCATGTGACACAGATGGGCCGTCTTGGTTTATCATTGCTCTCTGTCATAGATTTTTTTTTAAATTTGCTGTCTGGTCCCCCTCTACTTTGAACAAATTTCCAGCAGTCTGAGATGTGCCGGACGACGTAAGTGGACGCACGTGTTTAAGATGAAGAATGTAAAGAGGAGCGCTCAGGCATTGAGGCATTTTTGAAAACAGCCAAACTGATGTGGGACTTTCTGTTGATGCCTCTATTGCTTTAGTATTGAGCGAACTGGATGTTATATTTTGGCTCAAAGAAAAACAGTCATCTGCACTTGAAGCTTTTATTGGCAAGATAGACGTGTTTGCTGTGCTTCCAGCAGAATTTGGCAAAATGTCAATACACCAAACCCTAACAGGCCATACCAGCTCATCTCTGCATGCTGTAGTCTGTTGATATTTTTCCGTCGCTTGATGTACTTTTATCCATCAACTTCGCACCAAGTCCCGCCCTTATGTGTTGTGATCAGGAGGTACGTCTGTGCTGTGACTGTCCATCTACACTGGATGAACCTGGTTACTGCTCGCTCAGTGCCATGTCATGCTGAAAACCCACTGATAATTATATTTTTTGTACAGTCCCTTAAAGCAGTTTGTGGTTTAATCAGATATAAATCAAGCATAATGCATGGCGTATTCGTGATCTCAGACACATTCAGAAATTGACTGGGTGGGTAATTCAAAGGAAGTATTTTTTTCCAGTCTTAAAATTGCTTCATCCAGTCAGGTGCAGGTAATCTTGTTGATGTCTGCGTGAAGCAAGGAAATACTTCCTGTCTGAAAGAGCATCTCTGCCTGAGGGAAATGTTTGTGTTTTCTTCTGTTCGTTCAGAGGCTGATCATGGAGAGGTTCAAAGCATTTATGAGTTGAACTCAACAACCCTGCACTGGCTCTACCTCCACACCTGGCTCATCCTGAATCTTAGCCAGCAAACCTCTTTTTGTGTCACTGCAAGTTTCTGTGACAGGTTTGAACAATGTCTCCTTTGTCTCACAGCAGGCTCACCTATTCCTCTGCGTCTCTTAAGTGACAGAACAGGTGATGAGGTAAATACCAGGAGGGAGATACAGAAAGCCTGAGATTAGCTTGAAAGGAAGACAGGCATCCTGTGGTGCAACACATCCATCCAAAAATGTAGAGCGGAGGGGTTGAATGGGGGAAGAAATTGACTTAAATGACTTGAAAGAAGTGGTTAATGGATAATTTTTTATCATGTCTCAATCAGTAACAGTTTCTATGTCAATTGTACAAACCAGTCCAACACAACAGGCCTGATATAACTCCTAACTGTGTCACAGAAGTACTGATTGACTCTATGGCTTGTTGGAGTCTGTAGCTTTTATTGCTCTGCTTCTGCAATCTAGCAGTGCAATACTTCAGTGATAACTGAGGTTGAAGAAATGATTGACAGCTGATAGTCCGAGATGACGTAAGCTCATCAGAAAGACTGTTCCGAAGTCTAAGACAAAGATTGATCTACTGTTGTTTTCAATCAAGACTTTGAAACTGCTGTTAAGGATCTGTCTGAGAGGTCTAGGATGTCATGAGGTCCATGTGTGATCACACTGTCTCTGCTGTATTTAAGTTTGAGGCCCTTTCTTGCTCAAAAACAGCACTGAGTTGAGCCAAAGCAACTTAGAGTGAGCGTAAAACAACAGCTCAGGTCTTTGGGTGCAAGAACATGTTTCATATCCAAGATCATCAAAAACAAAAGCTACCAGCAGTTGGGAGTGCAAAAGTCAGAGCTACAATGACAATACACAGTTGTAACCTTAATTGAACCAGGATACATCTGTGCCTTCAAAGGGATAGTTTGGATTTCTTGAAGTGGGGTTGTATGAGGTGCCTCTCCATATTCAGTGTATTACAGTGTATACCCCACCGCCACGGAGGCTTAGCAATGTACTGTGGTGGAGGGGGGTGGCAGCAAAACATATTTTAATCACGAAAAAAAGTCCCACCTAAAAACAGTAAATAACTGTTTGTTTTCAGTAAACTGACAATAATTTGCCGCTTTACCTTTCAGTCAGACAGCCCTTTCCTTTGGCACTACATTTTCTCAATTGTAGAACTTCAGTATTCCTATATATAAGTTCTTCAGTTCACAAAATGGGGAACATTTTATCATTGTTGACATATTCATGCATGTTTATTTTCTTATATTTGAAGTCTGTCCCATAAACCACTTAAAGTCTGACCAGCTAAGGTAATACAATGACTATGGATAAATACCTTATATAACCTCATCTCCAAAAATCCAAACAATCCCTTTAAAGGAAAATTCAGTTATATTTTAACCTGCTGTATACCCTTCAGTAGTTGTTTTAACAAAATAAAGTGGTGTTGTGTTGGTATGTTGGGTGCCGTAATCCTCAAGTGTCGTAACTCTGTCTTCCTCCCTGATGCACTGTGTGTCGGAGCTAGATCAAATGAAAGATTGTTGATTGTCATTATTGATATATTACCTGAAGCCTAATTTTTATATAAGTCATATTCATACTGGTTTAAATAAACAATTTGTTTGTACTCCCTCATTTTTGCTGAACAATAGTTTAGTGTGAAAGGAATGAAAGGCCTGTCCCATATAGACGCATGTCCCAAATATAGGCCTATTGATTTCAGTGATTTAAGCAAATAATATTAACTGAACTTTTACGGTAACTCACTTGGTTTCACATGGTTCCAAACACCGGTCTCCTGGGGGAAAGTCCCGTTTTGTTTGACCCATCCACCACCACAACCTGTCTCCTTACAGACTTTCGGTTTTTACACTACTTCTTTCTTTACTCCCGTCAGCACATTGGAAATGTAATTGTAACCTTCCTTAATACATGGGTTATCCACAAATTGCTGGCTCATGTTAACATGGGATACACATGAACTGTGGTGCATTACTTTTCATAGGAATACATAAAAACAGTGTGTGAGAACAGCATGAATCTTACAACATGTCAAAATTCAAAGTATTTATTATGTTGAGTGTTATTTCATTATTTTATCATATAGTTAGTGAACTATTATTATTGTTGTATTGATAACATATAAAAAGCATTGTGATGTTATAGCTGGCTGGGGGTTGCCTATTGGGTATTTTAATGTATAACAATGCATTGTATTATAAGGGACCATGTATTTGTGTAAAGGGGTAAGAGGTGAAACCACATTAGTGTACAGCTTCCTTAAATATGTTTACTTTGAGGCTGTATACATGAGTGGAGTGACTGTTTATGCCTACTGTAGAGAGGAATACTATTTACTTTATTTGCTCGAAATTGTACATTTTAAAATAAATATGACTTCATGTTGTGTCAATTAGTTTGTCAGGTTTGTTTTTTGCTTTTTTCCCCCAGATGACAGATTTAAAAAACACATACGAAGAAAAATATTGTGCAAAGGTCTTTAATCACTTAACAGATGGGAACAAATGATACTTTGTGTGTAACTGTGCAGTGTATTTTTTTTCAGCCCTGGTAGCTGAAATACTAACAACACTAATAGCATCCCTGTTGTGTTTACAGGGCATACATGCACATTCCATCCCCAAATAAGTGGCTGAATCAAATACACAATCTCTACATCTCTAAAGTACATCCGTCCCCTCGGTCCAAAATGTCACAACTGATTACCTGTACAACATAATACAGGTATTTAGTCAGGAAATCTGATGCAGTTGAGCCAACTTGGCAAAAGTCAAACGGAAACATTGAAGAAAAAAAATGAGCACACTGCTAGTTCCTCATCAGTCTAATCACAGTGACCTCTCGTCTACCCAAAACAACAGTATGGGCTCATTAATAAAGTGTACAGTGGGGGTAAACTATTTTCATAGGAGCCTGGAGGATTCTCATAAAACTGGAAAAGGAAAACAGCAATGAAAGGTTAAGATTTTCATTTCTTTGCTTGCAGATTGCTTAGATACACACTATGTTGTTTTTCATTAAATGGTCATTAGATGAAGTCATGGCTGATGGGTGCTATTAGCTTTAATTATTAAAAGGTAGTCATTGTTCATTTCCTCTTGGTTTCCAACAGCATGGGAAGAAAATTGGCAACATTTCCGTGACATGGGTTTGGGGAGACTGTTTTTTTTAAAGAATTCGGCCCCCCTCATATAAAGGACACATATTTACATCAGTTTGTGATTTAGTCAGCAGGTTTGCAGTTTAAAGTGAGAAAGGCTTTATTTGGCTGAACATGAGCAGGATTATCTGAAAAATGTGTCAACTTTTGTAGGAGAAGTCAACCCTCATTAATGTTTAAGAGGATCTAGTCTGCTCATTTTCAGGTTCATACTTGTATTTAAGGTTTCTAGGGAATGACTGTAACGGAGAATAGCAGCACTTTCTTTTCTTTTTTTTAAAAAAGATATATTTTTGGGGGTATTTTTGCCTTTAATTGATAGGATAGTGAAGTGTGAAAGGGGGAGAGAGAGAGGGAGAGACATGCAGCAAAGGGCCACAGGTTGGAGTCCAACCCGGGCCGCTGCGGCAACAGCCTTGTACATGGGGTGCCTGCTCTACCACTAAGCCACCGATGCTTCAATAGCAGCACTTTCTAACATGAAAAATCACAATTGTGTCACCTTCAGGCTGCTTTCTGCTGTTTACTAACCTGCTTTCCAGACTGTCAATGTCGTCTAATATGACACACCAGAAGAAAATGCTCGGCTGTGTGCACAGCTCTAGTCCACTGGCAATGGGAAAGGATTCAATCAGCTATTTTTAGCGAGACATACACGCTATTGACTGTAGCCAGAGCACAAAACAACTGTTGGAAACAGAGGATTCAGAACAGTAGGATACTTATCCTACATTATTTGAAACACTGGCCACATTTAATATACATTTGTAACTGTACCACTATACATAAGACAAAAATTACGTCAAAAACAGATCCACTTTGAAATACAAAGAATTTTTAAATACATTTAAATTTCCTGTATGATATAGAGTAAATCAGTATGAGCAGTATTTGCAAATGTGGCAGCCTCAGTTTTGTCATGAGGAAAATATCTGCAGAGTAATAATGAGAACTGTCATAACAATTACTCCTGTGTGAATATAATTGGAGGTTTCTAGTAAGCTGGTAGCCAAACAGCTGATGAGTGACCTGCAAATGCCGAAGCATGAATGAAGGAGCTGACGCTAATCAGCTAATGCATGTGACCACTTAATGCTGTGGGAACTGTCCTCTACTTTTGCTTTGGCTAGTGGTTTCCTACATTTACCAGAATGGGAACGTGAGAATGTGAATGTAGCATTGCATTCAGTTCTTGGTTACACTGCTTATGGGAGGAGGAGAATAATCAGAAATCACGCTGTTTACCAAAAAATGTCACATGATTGCATTCTGATCTATTGAGGCTATTATGGACGGTGAAATCACAATATGCAATAGATGGTCTCATTTTCAGCTATGAAAGAAAGGTTGTGCACTGCCTTCACCTACAGGTGCTAATTTGGGTGTCATGTACAGTAAGCTTTCTCTATGTTCCCCCGAAGTGTAGCTGTTGTACTGCTCTTTCCTGTGACCTCCATTCGTGAGCTGTCACTGTGCTCTCCTTTGTTCTGAATTAACTGCCAGCAATCGAGCAATGATTGATCGGTGCAGCTGATCTGCACGACACCACAGCCAAGTTGCAGTGGTGGGTCGGTGTAAACTAATCCTCTGTGGTGTGGATATGACCGGCGTGAGAAAAGCGATGGGAAAACTCCCTTCCCCTTTCAGCTCTATCCACTGCTATGAGAACCATAGAGGGAGCAGGTTGGTTGAGCCCTGCAGCAGTTGCAGATGCACTGTCAGGATAAGGAGGGAGAATGTAGGCCTGTTGTTGAGCTGATATGGACTGATTGCTGATATGTTGGTGGCAAGGTGGGGTAGGATATTGTGTCACTTCTGGACGGGTTGTGACAATATTTGATTCAGCTGTGGCACAGCTTCAATCAGTCCAACACAGATATGGTGTCTACTGCTCAACTTTATCACCCTCAGTGTTGTGTAAGTCTTACCTGGTATCTTGTTCAACACAAGCTCCATTTCTTGTTAGTGTAGACCATGTGACATTTTGCATTCATAAAGCGGATGCTTATTATTTCAAAAGAACAGTGGTTGATAAATCTGTCTATTGCTGCACAGTTTGGCTGCAGGCTTAACTTGCTAACTGAGCTGCCGTTTCTCAACTTCTGGCTATCATCATGAAACTGAAGAAAACATTGCAACAGGGATTATTTAAACATTTATTCTACATTGTTTCATATGAACAAATGTTTGTTCTGCAAGGATTCATTGCCAACTGTTAAAGCAGTTGCCGAAGCTTGTTTGCAATCATGTGACTAATACGGGGCAAAAAATGCAGATTGAGGGAAGGAAGTGGAAAATACATATACTGTGAAAATCTGATTTAGAGGAAATGACTACATAACAGGGTTGGATGAACCAACAGGCAGAGAGTAACATTAGAACATTTAAACTCAAGTTGGATGTTATCTGTTCTAAATGAAGAAAAGTGATTTTTCCAGTAACTTGACTGATTTGCCCACTGTGGACATGATTGTTGTTACAAAATACCATGTGGTCCAGAACTCCTAACATAACTAACATTACACAGCAAGCAGATGAAACCATACTGTCCAATGTACTATACAGTGGCATGCAAAGGTTTGGGCAACCCTGGTCAAGATGTTACTTACTGTGTATAGCTAAGCAATTAAAAGATGACCTGTTTTTTCTACTAATGGCTTCTAGCTCTGTGAGATGCACTGCTCTTTAAAGGTCTATTCACAGATTTTTAATGATGTAGCTCGAGGGACTGTGAGGGCCATGGTAAAACCTTCAGCTTGCTCCTCTTGAGGTAGTCAATTGTGAATTTCTATGTGTGTTTAGGATCACTGTCCTGTTGTAGAATCCATCCTCTCTTCATCTTCAGCTTTTTTTTAAAGATGGTGTGATGTTTGCTTCCAGAATTTACTGGAATTGAATTGAATCCATTCTTCCCTCTACCTGTGAAATGTCCCTCGTGCCACTGGCTGCAACAAGCCCAAAGCATGATCTTTTCATGAAGTTCTGCGCCTTTTATTCTCCAAACATATCTTTGTGTCCAAAAAGTTCTGTTTTATCTTCATCAGTCCACAGGACTTGTTTCCAAAAAGCGTCAGGCTTGTTCAGATGTTCCTTTGCAAACTTCTGACGGTGAATTTTGTGGTGAGGACACAGGAAAGGTTTTCTTCTGATGACTCATCCATGCAGGTCATATTTGTACAGGTGTTGCTGCACAGTAGAACAGTGCACCACCACTCCGGACTCTGATCAATTTTCCCGCAGGTCTTTTGCAGTCAAACAGGGGTTTTGATTTGCCTTTCAAACAATCCTACAATCCTTGGAAAGTTTTCTTGGTCTCCCAGACATCAACTTGACCTCCACAGTTCCTGTTAACTGCCATTTCTTAATTACATTACTAACTGAGGAAACAGCAACCTGAAAACACTTTGCTTTTATCTTGTAACCTTCTCCTGCGTTGTGGGCATCAATTATCTTAGTTTTCAGAGTGCTAGGCAGCTGTTTAGAGGAGCCCGTGGCTGCTGATTGTTGGGGGAAGGTTTCAGGATTAAGAGTATTAATGAAGCTTTGAAACTTGAAGGAAATCACCTGGCCTTTCCTGATGATGACTGTGAACAAGCCAGAGCCCTAACAAGCTAATTATGGTCTGAGACCCTGGTAAAAGTTGTCTGAGGGCTCAAATGTCTTGGGGTGTCCAAACTTTTGCATTGGTGCCTCTTTCCTGTTTTTCTTTCTAAAATTGTACAAAACAGAAATGAATACAGTAATCTTGTTTAAAATGTTAAAAGGCATGTTCCATCTCTAATTTCATGCCTTTTGGAGATGATTTATCTTAACTCACTTAACTATTCACAGTTAAAGAAATGTTGACCAGGCGTGGCCAGACTTTTGCATGCCACTGTAGCTATTTTGTGTGCGGTTGGGTCCACAACTGAAACGGCTGCTGTTTGTTTATGGCTGGGTAAGTAAGTGTGTACTCAGTTTGATATATATGAGGTAGACAGTACCTTTTCCACTAACTTACCTCAGACACATTGATTGAGCCTGGTGACAAGTGTTGCAACTGTTCAAGCAGCATCAGTTACTTCCTGCACTCAGGTTGCTCAGGCTCAAGTAACACTTAGGAGGTGAGAGATCCGGGTCAGCACAGGCATGTGTCTGAAACATTCATCAGTTCTGTAACCAGACAGAGTACCATGCTCTGCTACACTGATATTCAGTCCTGAAAAGACTAGAGAAAAATAGTACAATCTTAGAAATGGATTTCGTGATAAAACTATTCATGTTATGTGCTTTCAGTTGCTATTTTCCAAGAAAATCTCATGACAAGTGCACTTCTGATGACAGTGTTAATGCTGCTGTAGAGACAGACAACATGTGGACGATACCTGCATGGTTAGTGATGTGTCAACAGAGTCATGATGGTCTGATATTTTTACTCTGCTGATTTCTGGGAATATGAGCACTTGATGCGTGGGAACTTTTCTAAGAAACCAGAGGGTCATCAGCTGCTTAGATGTAAACATTAAAATCACACACTTTAACTTTTCACTGTACAGCCAATGGAAAGTTCCCACATATGAAGCAAAGGTGTGTGTCATCAACAGTTACAGTTAACAAAGAGAAGTCACATGAGTTTGTGGTGCAGTGCAGAAGTATGTTAGTGACACCTTTTTAACTGTTTTGGTTTTTACAGCACACTAGATTTGTAGCTCATTATATGTAATAGTAATACATTTACATTATTTTAATGCAGTGCAACAGGACAATGATCCTAAACATTTAAACAAGTTTTTATGGATTATTTTTTGCTAAACCACCACCAGATGTAGACCAGACTGAGGTTAAAAAATGTCTTTAAATAAGTAAGTACTGTGCAGCAAAACAGGCATAAAGAGTACCAAGGAAAATGCCAAGCATCTTTTGATTTCTGTTGATCATTAGACAGATATTAACAGCAAAAAAACAAATCAAATATTAATTATATTGACTTATTTTATCCATATTTGACATTGTCTTTGATTTAGCTCCCTATAATTGTGAAAAGCGTGATGATTCCTTTAATGTAGAGGTAAACATCCTTAAATTAAAGTTGAAAGTCAAACTTTCATAATGTGGGACAATTGATAACACAGCTTTTATTTGATAAATAAACACACACACACAAAAGGTTTATGCTGGACCACATCAAATGTAATTTACACTAATGGTATGATTTAGGAAAAAAAAACATTTTATCGTGAGCTAAACTTTCCCAGAGCAAGGACAGAAGGAGGACGAGTTGTGGTGTGACTCAGACCGATGTGAGAGACACGAAGACATAACAAGACTGAGAAACAGAGAAAGAGGACGAGTCATTAGAAGGCCACAACCTTCATATCACTAGATAAGATAAACACCTCTCTGCATGTTTCATTCTCTCAGCACACAGAGGACAGAACAGTCAAAGGCTGATGCCAAAACAGTCCTCTATTTGTGCACTCAGAAACTGAGTCAATGCTAATCTGTCCTTTCCTCTGCACTTGGATGATCCGTGCTAGATTTAGGAAGGAGACAATGCTGAGGCTAGCTGTGTCAGCATTTGACAGAGATACTACCGGGCCCCCAGGAGGTGCGCCGGGCTTTGAAGCCAATTTATGTAGTGGCTTAACAGTAGAATTACAACTTCCAAGCCCATCGTGTGATGCCACTGGGCCCAAAATTGACTTACATTATGAAAGAGACATCTGTATATCAGTAGATACATTTTTTGAGCGTCACAGCCCCTGTGAAATGACTTGTTTCATTATCAGGGTTTGATCCATTCGGCCCAATAACATTTAGATAGACTAGAAGAGACTGTTACTAGCTGTAACATTAAATAATTTTATCTCCATTCAAGTTAGCAGAGCACTGTGCTTGCAGTGCAGGCCTAATGATGCGGAAGCAGAGCCAATCATCTGGGTAATTTCTGGGCAGATAAAAATTTCTGGCTTCATGCATCACTGACCAATTTTCAATGCATTCCATCTCATCACACAGAGTGTATACCTGCTGTTCATACGTGATTGGTCAGTACTTCTCAGACCTCAAGCAGACTACAGTTGGAAACTAGAACACTTCTGAGGTCAAAATATTGTCCTGTCACCTACCGATTCTGCATACATATGCATTCCATTGCACTTTTTCCAAATAACACGTCAGAAATTTCCAGGTTGTCTGGAACCCAGAGTAAGCAGCAACTTGTCATGCTAGTTCTCTAAAATCAAAATATCAACCTTATGGTGGTTCTAGAGAAATAGTAAGGGGATCACCAAAAATCTTTAGGATTTATCCTGTGGAAACCATGAATGTCTTTACCAAATTTCAGGGCAATCAGTCCAAGAGTTATTGAGATGACCATGAACATCTGTACAAAAAGATGTTTTCGTGTGGACCAAAGTGTTGGATGCTGCTGTCATAAAATTTAAACTGGTAATCTATGACGTGATTTTCTTGGCAAATGTTTCCAGAGTTTCAGTCACCTGGTTCAGTGTCGTTGTAAGGACTGATAAAAACAGGTTTATCACAGAACTCAAGATAACAAGTTGGTACGTGGGGACAAACAATTTAGCAATATAAACAGGAGATAATTTAATTAATGTTTAATAGTAATGGACCTGATCTTAAATCTTAAAAGAAAATTAGAGCCAATGCCTGGATTACAAAATGAAGATGGATATAATTAACCTTTAAAGGTTCTGTTGTAACTGATAAGAATTGAGAAAAAAAGGAAATGATAATCATCAGAAGGCTACATGGGGAAATTGTGTCCTCCAAACCAGAGGGTTAAGAAAGCAAGCTGATATACAGTAGTTCCCAGCTGATAAACAGGACTGACGAACCTTTGCACATGACCTTTGAAACTGAATATGTACTCTGAGGTGAAAATCTGTGTGGGTGGAGCCTGGGTGGAGCTGACAAGAAAACGACAACCACCACAAATGTGTGTGTCATAGAGTAATCTGTCAATCAAATGGGTACTCCCCCGCACATCTCAACGGCTCCTGTCTCCTTAAGTGTCTCCTTAATCACACAATAGCATAAAGACACAGAAGAAAAACAGCTACTGACTATAGACCTCATGTAGACATGCAACGTCTAAAAGCCATTCACTGACTGCTACTGAACTTAATATGTATGAGCATGAGGCAGATTATGACTTGAAATTCAAAATTGCACTGAGAGAGAATACTCTCCCTCGGCTCCACCGTTTGAAATGTGAAACCACAAGCCTGGCTGTTGAATGAGACACATACTGTAACTGCCTGTTAAGTGATTTTATGTTGTTTAGATGGTCAGTGGTAACAAATGTCAACATTTGGTGATAAAATGATGATAAAATGGTACTCGTGGTTTAGAAATGGAGACTGAATAAACGTCCATGAGTTAGAGTACATCTCCTGGGCTCTATAACAAATATAAAGCATTTGGTGAATTGTTTTGACATTTAGCTGTTTATGAGTTTTTGAGTTATTGATAATATATTAGTTGTTTGTGGCTCTGCATTGTCAGAAAAATTTGGGCTACGACTAGACGTGTCTAGAGTTCAGTAGGTTTTTAAAAGAAGGAGGATGTGGTTCTCATTCACTTCATCAAACCAAAGCTTCAAAGCTTTTCAACCAGCGAACCTTCCACTTCTGCGTTTTTTTTGTCTGTAAGCTATTAAAGCAATAGTTCTCTGCATACCTTAACTGTTCCTGTAAAGTTCTCGTATCATGTGTCAGAAAACCGGTTTGTGGAGATAAATATGCCAGTTAGTGAGCTCATGTCTCACTCAACAATATGTCCATTGTCCAGTTTGTCTTGCCACAGCCTCAGATATTTATTACTGATAATGGACTTGTTGTTAAACTGTGGTAAGATGTTGAAGACAGAACTGCAGACAAGCCAAATGAAAAACAATGAAGACCCAGTGGGAAGACATGATAGTCAAAACAAGGAAGCTAAAAGCCCACATGCAGAGTCACAAGGGGTGCATGTCGACTCCTATGACCACATTCTACTCTATGTGGAGAGTCGTGATTTCTCTCAGACACGGTTCTGCAGCTTCTCTTTGCATTATATTGAAGCTTTTAAACAGCGTTCACAAGAGCCCGGTCACAACAGCAACATTTTGAACTGAAAGCTGTTGATTTCAATGACATCACCACTGCTTGTCAGGCTGTTCTCATACACTGTTGGTACGCATACCTATGGAAAAGTAATGCACCAGAATTCCTATATAACCATGTATTAGTGAAGGCTGCAATCATAAAGGCACTGATGGGAGTAAAGAAGGAAGAAAGAGCAAAAATGTGTGTAAGTAGGCAGGTTGGTGTGGTGAAAAAACACACAACTGTCCCCCATGAGACCAGTGTTTGTGTCCTGTGTGATAACCAAGTGAACTTTGAGTTATTTTAAGGTATGTCGTCATATTAAGCAAAGTATGTTACATGACAACGCTAAACCTTGTTTCTTTTCCTAAACCCTTGCATTACTGTCTGAAACCTAACCTACATACCTTTAAGTACATAACTTAGGTTAAGTACATAATGTGATGACGCCTCAGCTGTCTTAATCGTTTCTCATTTTGGTTTTGAAAGAAGTTCCACGTTCAGACGACAACGTTTTGATAACTATCGCTGTGCACATGGTTCCGTAAAAATGACCAAAAACGCTGTAGTATACATACCAGGCCAGTAGTTGGCGGTGTGACTTTGTAATGACACAACACGCATCTGCACACATGCGCTTCCTTCGACAGAGCAGTCATGTATAAACAAACAAAATGGCAACCGCATAAACGTTTGTCTCAACGGATGACGAGGTGGAGTTCTTACAGTAAATCTACACTTTACTGGAGAAGCGTTGATAAATTACACAGGTTGAGCAGCACTAACAGAGCTCGGGAGTCCGTCATTGTTGTTGTGATAGTCGACTGTCAAGCGCATGCCGAGTGTCTAGAACCGTAATGCGCATGTGTCAAAAGTCTCCGTTTTCAGAGGAACTGCATATTGCAGGTTTACATAACAACGGAGACAGTGTTATTTCCAAAAAAATTGCACTCTGGAACCCGTTTTCAAAATGATGCATTTTCAGGCACCCAAAACTCGAATAAAGTTTACCGTTTTCAGTTGAAATCATTGTTGTATAAACAGGACCTTTATGTTAAGTACACAACTTTACATAAAGTACATACCATGACAATGCCCAACCATGATTCTTTTTCTTAACTTTCCTTCACTTGACCTATGTAACTCTATGTTTAGTACAAAACATGACAACACTTAACCATGCATGTTTTCTTAAAGCTAACTTACATAAGCATTCCCTAAACCTAACCTACGTAACTTTACATTAAGTACGTGACATGAGGATGCCCAGCCATGCTTCTTTTCCCTAACCCACATAACATAATAATATTTCCTATAGCTAACCAAGGTAACTTTACGTCAAGCACCTAACATGAACACACCCAGTCATGATTATTTTCCTTAACCTCACATTAGGTGGTAGGAGCGCTAATTTATTGGGTGTTAATTCATTAAAAATCATGTCAACCGTTGTATGAGGAATGTTGAACTGGTATATCCATTAATGGAAGCAAAGTAAAATTGAGCTGAAGTAAGTCAATCTTACATACATCTCTTGAACAAACTGTATTAAGGGTCCGAGAGAAACAGCTAAAAAACAGCTCTGAAGTCAAGTGTCTTCACCTGTTTTGAATGTCTAGACTGGAAGTGGAATGTGGAGTGGAAAGCCTGCTGCCGGAGCCTCCTCATTGCTACATCCCAACGCCTCCCTGATCTCTCCCCAAGAAATCTGTTGTTGCTGTTTCTGTAGTTTAAATGCAGTCATTCTTACAAATTGCAACGTTTTCGTTTCATGGTGTTTCATGTAGCTACACACAAATGTGGAGGAAGTAGTTTTGTGAGGAATGATGTCGAGAATACTGTAAACTCACTGAAAGCCACTGCATCTCTCTCATATTCACTTTGTGTCCCACAAGCACAGCTGTGCCTCTCTTTCTCTGTCTTGAATGTGGATCAAGGTCCTCCGGGCGATTCACCCAGTCCTGTTTTACGTCTTATATGTCTGTGTAGTTTGTCCTCTTCAGCACACAATAGATTCCACCAGACATTTCAAAATAGGGCCAGATTACAGTAAGAAAGGAGACTCAGTGTTGGAAAGGTTTTTGCCATTTTGACAAATCTTAACCGTCTGCTTCTTGCTCAAGTTGTTGAAGCTCTCCTGTCTTGTTCAGCCAAGCCACTGAGCCTCCTGCAACAGCTGCTGGATGCATTACTCTCCTCTCTCTCCTTCTCTCTCTCTCAGACAAAACAAGGCAGTACAGGAAGCCTTGATTAAAGCACTTCCTGTCTGACTGGCCCAGAGGATCAAGGAGCTCGGCGATGGCTCGGGTATTATGTTACCCCCGCCGCGCTGAGTGGAGGTTGCCCCATCGACCCCCAGTGAAGTGAGCTGCCTAAATTGGAGACGTGGCTGCCGAGGAGCTCCGTCAATTAATGCAGAGGTGTGTGCAGAAGGGTGTGTGTCTACGGTAGTAAGGTTAAGTAGATTTTATATTTAACCAAAATCTTTGTTCCAGGTAAGAAAACTGCACAATTAAAGAGGCTACTGAATGTTCAAATATGAGCAAATACGGAGCACTGGAGACATGATTCGGTTAGCTTAGCATAAAGACTGGAAACAGCTAGCCTGGCTCTATTCAAAGTAGAAAAAAAGAAAAGCTGCAAAAATGTAACGGCCTGGAAACCATACATATGCAATAACCATTACATTCCTGTGTGTGCAGACATTTTACAGCAGAGTTTAGTATAGCAGGATAACTATCGCAGACATGTTTTTTAATCATCCTCCTGAGAGTTACGTATTTAAAACCTATGTTTCTCCGTGCACCTTATGTAACTGTTGTGTAACAGCAGAGTTTATCTCCTCCGACAGATTTCATTAAAGTTGGGGGGGATTGTGGTGGGTGCTGCTGTCACACGTCTGGCTGGGTTTTCCCCTCACACTCTGAGTCAGCAGGGGCTGCTCCCTCCGTCAGTCTACGGCGGCAGGAAGTTCCCTCTGGGCTGTCTCACTCTAGTAGCTGGCGGACCACTGGCCTGCTCAGGTGACGGATGCCACTGTCTGGGTCTGTGTTGGTTTTGTAGGGTAATGAAAGTGCTTTCATATCCTGGATGAGCGGTGCAAGTTGTGAATTCACAATGAGTATGGGAGGGGGAAAAAACAGGCTGGTGGTCAGCCTCTTCTGCATTAGAGGTGCTTTTATACAGAGACATTTGGCGGCAACGTCAGCACATAACCTGAGCTCTGGGCTGTCTATTACAGTTTAAATTACACACATACATTTCCAGACTAATAATAATGGCTGTTTGATAGTTCTGACAGCAGGATGCAGGATCTTTAAGGCATCAGTGTACTCCAAACCAGTGTTGGGTTTAACACATTCCACTGTAATGCATTACTGTAATCACATTACACTTGTCTGAAATGCAGTAATGTGATGGGCTACTGTTCCCAAGTTCAGTAATCACATTACAGTTACTAATCAAACAATTTTGTCATTACTTGGGTTACATACAGTACATTGTTCAATTATCTGCATAATGGCAATATGCAAGATTTAATACTATATTGTTAAGTGGCAATTAGGGTAACACAAAAGTAATGTAACAAGAAGTGTAATGAATCGATATCAATAACGAACATCTCAAGAGCAGAATTTCTTCAAATTTGACACAAAGATTTTGAAGCAGTAACATGACAGTGCGTCTCAGGCATTGTTGCAGAGTAACACAAAAGTAATGTTATAAAATTATTTCTACAAGTAGTCATTATAAACTAATGCATTACTTTTTAAAATCTAATGTGTAACTACATTTTCTGAGTAATGACCCCAACACTGCTCCACATGAAGTGCTTAACAGATTGACGAAAACTTCTCCAATCCAATCCACTTCATGCTGTCATGTCAATATATTTAAGGTCAGTACACACAGCACACGATGGGTAGCAGCTTTATTTTATGTGAGCACACAATATATGCTTTGGAACTTGATTTTCACACAGTGACTTTCTAGCAGATAGCTGAGCCCAAAATGACATCATAATGCAGTTGATATTGTACTTTTGTGGTGCAAATTTCCAAACAAATTTGTCAGTCATCAAAGTGAAGCTTTTGGGGGCCCTTGAAGTCTGAGGCTCTGGAGCAGTTGCCTGCTTTCCTTGGCTGGTAATCCAGCTTCGTATTAAGTGACTGGAAGCAAAGTGCAGAGGTGTTGATGAATGCAGGATTTAAACTTCTCTCTCAGTCGCTCTTTTTTCATTCTTGGTACAGCTATGTCTGTTACTTTTCCTCACTCTGGCATTTCTTGGCTTTCCCATTTTATGAAACCAGCTTTTTTCTTCCATTTTATTCCCAGTGCAAGCATCGTTCTTTTGGTTCAGCAGGTCAGGTGGGTAGTCAAAACAAGACAAGTACAGAATGCATGCATGTTGGACCACTGCTGATATCACTGACAGTATCAAAACTAAGATGTGATATAATGAAATAATATACTGGAATATAACCTGTGAACACTCGCACTTCTTCTTTTCCTTAGAAATCAGCTCCAACATTTTAAATGCCACGAATGGGAATAACCTGATTTCTGTTTTCATAATCATTATATAAAGGTTTCTAAAAACATTTAAATAACATCTGTCTGCTTGGTTTGGACCCTTCGCATCATTCTAATTGAGCTCAGGTTTTTAAATCACTTCCATTTTCATGCTTTTCAATGATCTTAGGTTAAGTTATGTAACTTGTGAGAGGATCATCAGCACTCCTTCTGAGGAGAGACACGGAGTTTTTGCAGTCTGCCTGACACTGAGTGACACCAAGTTTCACCACCACATATTAAACACCACTACTTGCTTGTACAGGCGTGTGTGAGTACATCTGTATGTTTGAGAGGTCACAAGGTGAAGCAAGAGCTCTCCTGCAGCGGTGGTGTTCTTATCCTTTCTTGCCTCCATCAATGAGTCACTCCACTGTTGGCTTTAGTAACACCAGGGAGGCTTAAGTGGGGCGAGCGTAAGCCAAAACACAGCCAAGTCAAATATTGCTTTTACTTGAGGTTAAGACCGAATGCTCACAGAGAGCACCAAAAGCCTGAGCCTTCCATATCGTCACACTGGTGTTATTTACTCTTTTCGCTGCCCGAGTGGTGGCTGTGGTTTGGTGATTACCTCTGGCAGAAAGGAGAGTGCATGCCGTTCTCTGCCCACGCTGACACCAGCATGCCGGGTTGCCAGGTAGAGCCGTTATTTTGTTCTTTCTGTCTGTGAAATGCAGAATGGAAACACATATGCATCCATCAACTCCTGGTGACATTGTTATTTTTACCAAAGCTGCATTTGAGATCATTTGGTCGGATTGTGCTTTTTGTTTGGTCATTTTGTAGTATGGGTTTGGTTATACAATCATCTGTACATCAATCTGGCTTTTAGTTTGCTTTTTTCTCAAGCTGAAAGATATACAGTACATTTGCATGTATTGGTTTTGTTTTTAATCACATACCTCCACCATCGTTTTAGGGCGGAAACACTCAAAAAGCCACAATGTATCCCTATACAACAGTTTGTATGATCTACCGAATTAGCGCCCCACAAGTGACAGTATGTATTAAATGTACATAGGTTAAGTTTAGGCAAGCAAAGTTACTGTGATTAGGTTTAGTGAAAGAAAAATGGTTGGGCGTCTTTAGGTTTAGGCAAGTAAAGTTATGTAGATTACGGTTAGGAAAAGAAACATGGCGATGACGTACTGTAAAATGAATCTACATTCACTCAAAGGGTGCCAACATAAATCCATTCTGACTCTCTACACTAAAATAAGAACACTGTTAATTGAATCAAACATTCATTGGTGTGCTGCTGCTCCATCTTCCCAGACAATGTCCAGAGTATGCTCTCCTGCTCTGAGCATTGCTGGCTCATTAATATGTGACACATAGTATATAAATTTTGGTGCATTACTTTTCATAGGAATACGTACGAACCCTGCATGAAAACAACCTAAAAAGCCAGCATTAAAAAATTCTGGGCAGTAATAAATAGTATCTCGGCAGATCTTGGAACATAAGTATGTTTATGATGTAAGCTCGGTCATTTCCAGTCACCACTCCATCAGTTTCACTAAATTTGAGCCATATTTATACTGTAATGTCACTAAACAATTGTTGGTTGTGCTTTTTGTGGTCGGTATAATATAGTGGTGGTGTGTGGCTGTGGGATGCTCATGAAGATGAGGAAATCAACTCACCAGTCTGTAAACTGTCCTTTTGCTGACTCTGCTAGCAGGCCAGGTTGAGGTTTTCAAATTTAAACATCAGTAAACACTGAGGAAAAGATTGAGAAGATGGGCATGGGCTACAATCCTGACCAAATGGACGAGCAAGACTATTTCTGTGTCCATCTCTACATCCATATCTACATTGGAAGCACCGTGACAAGCCTGGAGGAATCAAACATCCCAATCGCATGGATCTTTCTGCCAAACTAGCATCCTGCTAGCCATTGCACAGGCGTTAAACTGAACCTCTATGTCTCCTTCAGTTTTTCAAAATGACATCAGAAACAACTAGAGAATGCAATTTCCTAAGAAATTGCCGGTGTGAATGCAAAAGCTGATAAGCTTACACTACACTGCAGTGCGCGCTTGAAACATTGAATAATGCAATGCAGGCATGAATGAGGAATATTTGAAGGCTGTTTGAAAAGCTTACGCTACACTGCAATGCTACCTTGAAAGGCTGAATAACACCATGCATGTATGAATGTGAGGAATATTTGAAAGTGTTATGAAAGGTAGTTGAAAAGGTGACACTACACTGCAGTGCTGGTTTTAATGTGTAACTGTAAAACTGTAAAAGCATCTGTACCCAAAACTACCTTTGTTGTTTTACCTTGCATGACATCATGCAACAAATAAATGACTGATTGATTAATTGATGTAAGATTGATGTAGCATGTTATGTATCTATTTGTTGATAATTCAGATGTTCCCTGTTCTTTGCCCTTCAATAAGGACAGTTTTAGGTTTTTGTTTTTGTCAAGGTTGAAAAGCCTCTGGAACAGTCTTTAGCCCATTGTGGGTCAAAGATATCCTCTGAAATCCAGACTGATGAAACTGCTTCAGGGTCAGCCTCTCTTTAAAGCACAGCGTTGTGGCAAAATTGAACGAATTGCCCAAGAAAATGAAATTTCATTGCAGGGTTTACAGTCTGATTTGGTAGCAAAGCCTCCAGCATATCAGCGGATGACATGACTGACTCTTACACAACATACAATATCAGCTGGAAACCTGGAAACCAATATTGTGCTCTAACCCTGTCACATCACAAGATCTCTTATCAAAGCGGGAGTCAAAGCAAAGGATGAAAATGTGCTTACAGGCTCTGTCAGCCTGCTGTATATTGAAACAGCTCAGGTTAATATTACTTTTATTTCAGGTCTCTGCTGCAGGACATGTGCACTGCAAAAATCTTCTTATCAAGGCTTTTTTTAATATTGATGTCCTTAAAGTTTTATCCTATAAAGCTGCGGGGATCAGTATTTTTATATGAACAACAGGTCAGATGATGATGTGTTATGTGGGGTGACGCTCATAGTGACAAACCCACATCAAATTATCGCTGACTATGGAGTTCCTTTCAGATTGACAGAGCGTTTTGGTGTCTTGCAGATAATTGTTTTGGTTCCTGGACCCACAACTTTTTTGATTTGCCCGCCTTGTTTGCAGCAGCAGCAGGCAGATGTTTTCAGTGGAAAAGCTCTCTGAACCCAACAGCAGATGGGCCGAGTTAGCAACCAGCTGTTAAGGCTGCTGGAGCATTTAGCAGCTTAAGAGATATTTATCTCTTAGTTCACTAAAAACTGAGCTAAAATGACAATAAATGTTTTACTTTGCTTTGTGTCTGCTAGATATGTAAATAGGCAATTGTTTACTAACATGTTATATCTGTTAAATTTATATTTATATGTATATGTACACACACATATATATATATATATATATATATATATATATATGAATATTATATACATTTCTAAACATCGGTATTTACCAATATTCACCTTGTTGACTGCCAATGACCTCAGCAAATAAGATGACATTCGCAGATGAAAGTTTTTCTGTTGTGACAGATCAAGTTTTCACAGGCAAATAATAAGTAGGGCTCCAGAATCAGTGTCCTATCGTCCCAAGGACAATATAAAGCATATTTGTGATGAACAGAGATCTTCCCCAGAATGCTGATGGGACAAAAGGACACAGTGAACTTGCTAATGACGCATCAAGGGACGCACCCTATCTTTTCCCTGATAATGCTACATTCAGTACGTTTACATGACATTAGAGAAAATCGATTGATCGTGTTAGTCCAACTAAAGCCAGACTGAAATCATACTAAATCGTTTTTTTTTATAAGTCGGTCTAACACACCCAGGATTAGGTGTGGAATTACTCCTGCATGTATCCAGTCAATAGGACTCTGCACATGCTCCACAGTTTCCACCCTGGGCTCTAACCCAGCAGTCAAAAGCATTAAATGTGTAATAGAAGGAGAGGCCATACAGCATGGCGAAATCTACATCCAGAGCTGTGCGCTTTTGGATGGATGGGGAGACACAATTCATGCTGTGTCAGTGGAAAGAGTTAAAGGGAAAGTTCCGTTTTTTACAACTTGGACCTTATTTCTGGCATTAAATACGGTTGTTTACTCACCCAGATAAGTTTGGTGTCATTTGGAGTCCTTCGGAAGATATTTAGAGCCACGAGAGCCGTGTACATCCACATAGTGGGAATGATCGGGGCACCGACAATAAGGCTCTAAATAACACATTATCTGCTGCGAAACTCGTTCATTTCACCAATATGTTTTTATGAATCGCTAGAGTTGCTTGTCATCATCACCGTCATCACCGACTGACCCACTAACCTCTGACCTGAATGATGTCATCCAGGTGTGCTCGCCGCTGATTAACAACTTGAATTTGCTACTGTTAGTTTTTTGAAACATGGCTGAATATTTGTCAGATTTTGAGGTTGTGGACGACGACTTTGAATATGATGGACATCCTTACCGTTTTGAGCCAAAGTATACGGATGAGGAGCTCTTTGAAACAAGGATGCGAAGGCAGAGAGAGGAACAGCTGGCCAGAGAACAACAAACCGCTGCACGTCTGAGAATAGATGCTAACTGGTGGTGTTCTTGTGGACAGTGTTCCACTATGCCAACAGAGGAGGAATGCCTTTGTTGCTCCGAGTGGGATTTGAGGCCAGGAGACACACGTCTGGATGTCTCCAGAAATGACTGTCTCACAACAGAGGATTTCACTTCTATGATCAACCGGGCTGTGTTTTTTTGTGTCCTGAAAGTAAACTGGAAGACCCAGCCAAAGCCTGCAGGACCGAACGGGCAACTTTCGATTGAGTAAGTAGCCTACACACATGCATAAATTGTCTATTTTCTTTGAATTTGTTTGCTTGATAAGTAAATAACTATGAGAATTTCTTTAGTTTCTTCTCATCGCTTGTGTAGAACGGCCCACACACTGCACAAAAAACAGAGGCACTTTATTACTTTATTGAATTTATTATTACATAGTGCTCAGTGACAAAAAGTGAGAAACAGAAAGGTGAACGCTTGGGTGGTAAAGAGGATTGTCTTTACAAATTGCCTCTGGTTTTTTGTGTGCAAAGGTTAGTAGGTCAGTATAAATGACCCGGGTGATGATGACAAGCAACTCTAGGGATTCATAAAAACATATTGGTGAAATGAACGAGTTTCGCGGCAGATAATGTGTTATTTAGAGCCTCATTGTTGGTGCCCCGATCAGTCCCACTATATGGACGTACACGGCTCTCGCAGATCTAAATATCTTCCGAAGGACTCCAAATGACACCAAACTTATCTGGGTGAGTAAACAACCGTATTTAATGCCAGAAATAAGGTCAAGGTTGTAAAAAACGGAACTTCCCCTTAAAATATCTTAAAATACATGGATGGGAGGAAAACAAAGAAGGTCAACAGAAGAATTGTCCCAAACTAACAAACTGAAAGGGGCATATTGTCACCTATCGTAGTGGACTCGGACATACTCGGTCAATAAACTGATTCCCCTCCCGTGCTTGTAGACTGGGACAAGGTCAGTAGTCCAATTAAATGGCCTCTTCAAGCTGTAGCTCGACTTAACTGTGCATGTAAACGTACTGATTGTGAACAACAAATCTGTGTTGCCATCAGCAGGAAGAGAGGAAGTTATGTTAGCTGTTAGCTATTAGCAGCCAGTGGCCGAAACTAACAGCAAACAGGGGTTGCACTGAGTTACATTATGATGAGTTCAAGCTATAATCAGTAAAAATGTGAATTGGGTGAAGGTAAAGTATAACATTCTCACAATGTCTTAAAATGTAATCTTAAAATTTTGTTTTGGTGAGAAACCTGAATAAATACAGCTGTTGGAAGAAGACATTTGCAGCGATATAAAATAGCGAGGAAATTATGATGAAGGTAGTGAAAAGGCTTTTGACACACTTTAAGATTTTAAGATTTTTTTTTTAACGTGAAATTTTATATTGGTTGTTTCATAAATTTGTATGATTGAATTTGTGCTCATTCAGTTATTTGATGAAGATTTCTTTGGTACCGGCAACATTGGTATGTTGGCCCAGAATCTAATTGGTTCATCCCTACTGAATATGTAAATGCTGTGTTTACACCTTGTTCCACTGTCACTGAGTTGCTCAAAAATGTATTATTGATGCTTTAAAGAACACAGCGCAGAGCATTAGGCTAATTATTTTCAATGCACCAAGGCAAAGCACAAGATACAGTGTCTACACCTATGTCTCAGGTCACATGATCAGCTTTAATGCAGCTTTTACGTTTTATTTTCTTCTGTTTAAAAAGTGGAGATAAAATCTACCAGTAGCAACATTTCAACTTGTTTCTAATGCAAATCAACTCATTTCAGGTATTATTTGGATTATAATGCAGCATCATATTCTTTCTTTTTTCATGATACAGACATTAATTTAACAAACTAAACAAAGCTCTTGGAAAAAGTAGATTACCATTTAGGACTCATTAATGTATTCTTTTCCCACTATTACAAAAAAAGAGTTCTATATCAGAGGCATCATTAAAAAAATGTGATTTGGGGAGTCAAGATATTTAGAAGAAGAAAAAAATAAAATTGTAAAGGAAATAGAAGTTCTAATATTGCACGAAAAGGTCACTGTACAGTGTTAATGGACAGTCAGGAAATGCATTAAACATGCATTAGGTACAATCTATGCAACATTTTGTTTCATATAACCTTTGCTCTCATACTTGATGGCTTCACATGATGCCTTTTTCCACAAAATATATTGACGTTGTTCTATGTCCTGACTGTGGCCCTGTTACTGTACTCTAGCTTGATAAGATGGAACTGTTTTGCAGTGAAAGTGCAGACATCAAATCTATTTGCAGCTGTTTCTCTTTGCGTCTTTTTCCTCTCATAATCACCCCATAAAATGAGTGTTGCTGCATTATTTTGGAATCATTACCTCAACACAGCATGACACAAGCAGAAATACACCTTCCCTAAATAGAGCGCACACACCTCATCTACTGATTTTAGCATCACAAATGTCAGTGATGTGTTTTAAAAGCCGGTTACATCACACTGAAAACTTCTTCTTCTTTAAACTGAGCTCTCTGCTTGTATTAGCAAGGTGTTTTAGAACAATGCAGTCCCGAAGGACGGGGTGCTTAACACACACGCCCATGCCCACACACTAAGCAGCTACATGAGTTCATTATTTATAAATGGACACGCTGTCCTCTGTCGCTGCTGTGTCACCAGGCAGGATGTGTTTCCCCCTCCCTGGTTTCTGTCTCTTATCCTCCCCACCATCGTTCCGCTGTCTGCCACTTAACAAATGACCCACTGCTGTTTTTGTCTCAGCAAATGTCTGGCTGCTGTCGCTGCAGGTACTCATCAGCCCCTGACCTCTGGGCACAGATATAGTACAATAGATACAGTCTTTAAGGAGATGATGGTGAAACGAAGGAACTGTCTTTGTCACCTGTGATCATCTGTTACGAAACAAACAGCCCACACAGACAGCGGGTACTACAAGGTACATGTGTGATATGGTTTATTGTTGTTTGTTAGCGAACCTCTGCTCTCTGATAAACTACTGAGATAACATCATGTTTGGAAAATGATAATGCAACATAATGCTACTCATATAGCAGTCTATTGTTTTCATGTTAACGCAAAGGGAGACCAGTGTTACTTATGAAGTTTAGTTTTCTCATCAAGGTGAGTGCTACATGTCACAGTAATTTTTCCTCTTGTCAAAACTGGAAATTACTCCGATGATGTCATAGTGATGTCATCATTATTATCACAGCATGGGCTTGAAAACGACAAAACTTTAAAAGAAAGCCTATGTTTCAACCTGAAGCGTTGACTTTAAAAGACTTGGGCGTTTACCAACAAAAGATGTGCATTATGGGAAATGTAGGATCAACCAGTTTTGGAACTTTACCCATACAAGGGACTATCTTGGCCTCTGCTCGTTGGATTTTTGCCATTCTTTTTTACGTGTGTCCTCCAACTCAGACTGTAATGCAAGAATAATGTCACCAAACATATATGTACATATCCCACCTGATAATGAGCTAGTAATTCAACATATTTTAGAAGGCTGTGATCACGTGACCAATGTGCTGATGGTAGTGAACGAGGAAGTGGTCTGGAGTGTCTCAGTTAGGGGCAGGTTGGGGTACTGGATGGTCACAAAACAAAGGACTTTTCCCCTGGGAATCCAGAGTTCGGAACCGTGCGAACTTTGAGTCATTTTAAGATACGTCCTCACCTTGTGTATTTTCCTAAACCTAACCTCAGAAACTTTACTTGCCTAATTCTAATCTCTCTAACTATGGTAATTGCGTAACTTTACATTAAGAACATAACACCATATAGAAGATATCATACTGTAAATATCTGAATAATGAAGATTGGGACAAGGACAGTTGGGGAGTCGTGGATAGAGCAGGCACCACATGTACAAGGCTGTTGCAGCAGCGGCCCGGGTTCGAGTCCAGCCTGTGGCTCTTTGCTGCGTGTCATCCCCCCTCTATCTCCCCCTTTCAAACTTACCTGTCCTGTCCATTAAAAGCAAAATGCCCTAAAAAAAATCTTGAAAAAAAAAAAAAAAAGGACAGTTGACCTATAATGAAAAAAAAGCATTTTTCCAGGAATCATGACCCAGTACCTCAAGATAATCCAAAGACCTTGTTGTGAGCAATGTCAGCAGCTCATCTAGCACCACTGACCCAGCTAACATTACAACTCAGCTGAGGAGGATGCCATTATTATTTACATCTCACACTGTCAGGAGCATGAGTCTCTCATACAGTACATGAGTAGATGCCCGCTTCCTTTTGCGTAGTGATATGGTTGATGGGAAAAAGTTCCTACAAGACACTGCTTACAACAAGGTCTGTGGACTTTCTTGAGTAACCAGGTCATGATATCTGGACAGAGACATTGCTGTTGAGTTTTTCAAATGTTAATTTTTGGCTCTTTGAGCACCACAAGCCGAGTGCCATCTTGGTCCATTATATTGAAGAGAAGGCAGATAGCTCTACAGCCAAACTCTCCAACACTCGGCAACTCACACCAAAACTATCTAGATTCATAAACAGCACTACAGGAAAGAGGGAAAAAAAAAACATATGTATTTGATTAGGTGAAATGTACCTTTAACCTGGATATTTTCTGCACTGTGTGCACAGTAGTATATACAGTAAACTGTTGCATATCCACTGAAAGCATGTCTGCTACCTGAGGAAATGGAGCTGTCCTGACCTCTGTGGGAACTGAATGTGCTAGGGACCTGTCAACCAAGAATTTCAGGCCTGGATGCCATCAATAAAGCCAGTCCAGCAGGTCTGAGCCAGAGGAGAGCCGCTTCCCTCCCATTAATCTGCTGCTTTTGAAGGTTCAACCTTTACTTATGAGTTAATTTGTCCCCCACTTTGCTTCAAGCCTCTGTAGCTGATACTTAACCACTTCAACAGTTTGTCACATTAAGTGATTTGTGTTGAGCCCTGCTGAAGATTTAAAAGTGTTTTTGTGAGCTGGATTGACTAAACATTTGAGCTGCTAATGCATGCTCACTTCTCAACGTAAAAGATATAATCTCCTAAGGTGCAAGAGATTTTTGAGAATTTAAAAATAAGGACAGAACTGAGGCGAAGCAGTTTTGTACTTGAAATCTCTCTGTGCTGCTAGGCCACTTAGCAAATCCATATTCACTCATCTGGTTTTAAACAACGATTAGAGCCATTACAATGTTTGAAAAGGCTTAACGTATACAGCAGGTTTTAAAAGAAGGTGAGCAGAGGTCACACTGTAGAATCTTATACAGTAGATTAAAGTGTGTGTATGCCCGGGCAGCCTTTGATGTGGGATCAGTGTGACTCCTGCTGGGTTACAAGCCGCAGGAGAGCAGCAGCTGTTGTTGTCATCAGGAGCTTTACTGAACCACATCCCTCCTCTGTATGCCCACTGTGTACAGTGTGCTGCTGTTCAGTGTGTTCACGTGCAGGCTAATGTTTTCACAGTAACTTGATTCGGACAACATTCCGATCATTACAATTGTCATGTAAACGCTGCTGCGAGGTTTGTGAAGTAAGAATAACCAGATTGCTGTGACAAAGCTGGAATACTCATCAGTATTATGGGGCATCATGTAAGTTTGGTTTACTTTTTTTTTTTTTTTAGATTTTGTTCAATGTGACAGAGCCACTCAGTGACAAACTCAGGGAGAATTCACCCATAACTGCAGAACGCTTCAGCTCTATGTAGCTGTAATTTTCAATACTGTTCTAATGTTAGACGGACTGCTGCAGCCATTAGTGATGAAACGTTACAGAAAGGACCCTACCAAATAATACCTTTCACTTGTTCCATTTTGTTTTGTTTCTAAGTCCCACTGAAGGAAAGACCTCATTCTGAAAATTCACAGGCTTTGCCACATTGTCAAAATCATCCACAAATTCAGCCATGTCACTAAAAGATAAGATATGCTTTCTGTACTCCAACACAACAGTATTTTCGTGGCACTCTTCCCTTCCACTCTCACTAATGTTTCCACTGTTGTCTTCCTGCAATAAGTCATCTCACAAGATTTCAGAATTATACTTCTTGTAAGAAGAGTAAGACTTTGACACAAAACAGACCTGATCAAGCAAACGCTTCACTTCTCTGTAGGGTCCTTTACTTAATGATGCCACAGACGCTCACTGTACAACATATCGTCATATAACAGTTCTACAAATTAGCACCCCACAAATGACGCTACATTAACGTAAAATTAAGTAATTAACGTAAAGTTGCGGAGGTAAGGTTTAAGCCTAGTTCACATAACACGATTTTCACCCTGATTTTGCGTAGCGGAGACTATCGTAATCTTTTGAGTATTCATACCTGGCGACTTGTGTTTCTGTCAGCAGGAGTCTCACCAACTGCATTATGACCTGTGTGTGCACACCACAAGATTTCTCCGACACAGCCCCAGATAACGCAGTGACATCACCAAACTTGGAGACAAGCCTGGGTCCAAACACAATGCACCCCCCATGATCCTGTGGATGCTGCCATTGTTGTTGTTGCTTTCCGGCTTGTCAGTATTGCCAGATCTTGGGAGAGAAACAAGCAACCAGGGCTATGGAAGCAAGCCCAAAAGAAGCGACTATCATGCGTTTAAATAACTTATTAGACGGATATATAGAGAGGAAGGTGACGTTTAGAGAGCAAGCCCAAATAAGCAACTCCACTTTAGAAACAAGCCCAAAGTCGCAGCTAATAAGCGGACCTGGCAAGTAGCAACCCTGTGACTTGTCCTCCTCACATTTCTTCCATCCTCCTGCATGCTGATGTGGAGCGTATCCTGCCTCTCACTGGCTGGTGCTTTGTCATTTGTGTCAGCCTTCTCCAGTTTTCTAGCATGCCAGATATCCAGTCTCTGTCACAGACGAGGGGGCGACTTACTCGTAGGCTTGTTCACACATGAGGACTCGTCGTGGCAGACTATCTGCCGACTCACCTCTGACCCAACGTGGCTCTCAAGATCCTCTGTGATGCCAAAATTGCATTGAAAATCGTGTAATGTGAACTAGGCTTTAGGCAAGTAAAGTTACTGTGGTTAGGTTAAAGAAAAGAAACCTGGTGAGGACGTACCTCAAAATGACCCAAGTGCACTCAAAGGTTACATGACTTCAAACATGCATCCCTTAGGGAAAGTCCATGGTTTTGTGACCTATCCAAATGGGTGTGGCTCAGAGGTAGAGCGGGTCATCCACTAATCGGAAGATCGGTGGTTCGATCCCCTGCTCCTCAAGCCCGCATGTCAAAATATCCTTGGGCAAGATACTGAACCCCAAATTGCTGCCAATGGTTGTTCCATCGGTGTGTGAGTGTGTGAGAACGGTTACCGAGTAGCACGTGGCACCTTGTATGGTATCCTCGGCCACCAGTGTATGAATGTGTGTGTGAATGAGTGAATGTGGGACCACTTCCCTGTTTACTCCCATCAGTGCATTGGTCACATGATCACAGCCTTCCAAAATACATGAGTGATGTAGGAATTTGAGTGCATTAGTTTTCGTCGGAAAACAAATGAACGGCCTACATAATAACAATCTGAGCCTGTCTGTGGCAAAACAAGCACTTCTAGTGTAAACTGAAGGGGTGCACCAGCTTTCAGTGGTTTTATTGCAGCCTGTTTATTGTTTTTTCCACAAGTCCCTTAGACCCGCTGTGAGGGTCCAAAGGACAGAGGAGTGTCGTATGCTGTAAAGCCTTGTGAGGCAAATTGTGATTTGTGATATTGGGCTTTATAAATAAAATTGATTGACTGATTGAAGAACAAGCAAAAATAGGGTCCAAGTTGAAAAATACTGCAGTTTGGAATGTATAAATAGCAGTTGTTGGCTAATATGTTTGCTTTAATAACTCTGTGAGGCATTTTTATGTTAATGTTAATACAGCTTGTTGTGCTGCCCCAAATGGCCAAAAATGAAATTGTTATTGTTACAATGCTCTGAATTTGTTAATATTGTCTTATAAGCTTGGAAAAGTGGACTTTTAAATGTGTCTTTACTTTATACCACTGTATACTTTTGTTATTTTTTTGTTTTGACATTACATTCTGTACCAGTTTTAGTGGTGTTTTACCCATGGCGGCTATTTGAATGCATGATGCAGTTATACAAAACTTCATCATCATAATATCAACATTACTCTTGGTGTTCTTAGTTGGTAGGTTGATTCTGAAACCACGGGGGAATGGGAAACATTAATAAAAATGATGGTGTTTCCATGCTGTACACCAACAGTGGAAATTACTTCAACAAAATGGTGTGTTAGTGTGTCCTATAGTGTCATAAATGTGATAACGAAAAAAACCAACAACATCAAAGACCTTCTATTTCTTTCCTTTTGTGGATCTAATAAAATGTTCCCTCTGGATGTCGAGGCATGCTTCTCAAAGTGACTGTGATTTAGTCATACAGACCTGTCGCTTAAGGATGAAAGCTGGGGATGAACTGAGAGCCAGATGGGTGTTGCGAGAAGATGAAAACTGGAAGGTCAAGTTGAGGAGTAACAGGGAGTTGAGACTCAGGGCGGGGATGACATTTCGTTGATTGACCTTCCTGCGGCTCCATCCTCCCTCCCTGTGGTTGCTGTGCTGAAAGAGAAGAAGGTGGAGAGGAAAGGAAAGGGTTGAGTGCACTTAATGTTTGAGAACAGGAGTATAAAGTTGATCTTGTAATAACTGTATTTATCAGACAAATCCTGTTAACTTGGTCCAGATATTTTCTCACTATGATTCATGTTACAGGATCTGTGAGGTTTTTCACTCACTACTGTGCTACAATTGTTTGTTTGCTTTTAACACAATACAGTGGAGCAATCATTTAGGCCTTCAGATAACACCAGGTTACATCCAGTCACATGACTAATTCAGTGGTCAGCTCTGCCATGTATTAATCCTAAAAAAATGGTGGCATTTTCCTTTAACTCATCCACTATCCTCTAAGCAAACACCATAAATCTCACTGTTGTTACTGACTTATTGTCACCTGCAGACCACAGGATGTATGCAGATTTATCTCATTGTGTGTTCTGTGGACTCCACACACACCTTAACACAATACAGCACGCTGAGTTAACCCAGAAAAACAAACGTTTGCACTGATGTGCAAAGGTGCAGATGACCTCATTCTGACACGGACACTGTGTGTCAGTGTGAGTGTGGGTGTGTCTGCGTTATAATATCTGAATAGGTGAAGTCACATGTGTCATGGTGTCTGGTGTACAGGAAGGGTTTAACTGAGTAAACAGCAGCAACCCCAGTGTGAATGAGTGTGTGATTGGTGTTGTGACATTCGGATAGTACAACTCTAAGACATTACATTCATTCATACACAGTTGTGTTTGAACAAATGTTTCTTTGTGTTCTCTGCTGACTGTGATTGATTTTTGTCCTTTCTTTTCAGTAAAAAACTGTTTTTCTGTTCAGATCAGTCCTCACCAGCAAACTCCAAAATCAACCCAATCACGAGAGTCAATGTTGGTATTGTACATTTCTGCAAACCACGGATATGTTGCTTGATGCTTCAGGGGTTGTGTTGTGCTCTGCTTATGGTGCTCAGTGGTGTGCTGGTGTTATGCGCAATACATGAGTGGCTGATGTGCAATACTGTTATGTCTAGTATGTTTTTATGTTTTTTTATGGTGTATGCTTTTTATTTCCTCTGGACTATTACTGTAAGGTAGCAAAACTTGTGCAGCTCCTAAGTCCAAGACAAATCTGTCATATTGTATCGTGGCTGGAAAATGTCACTGTTGTTTAATCAGGTGACTGGGCTGCCAAAAATAATTACACATTATTTATGAATTATGTTTAAGGGAAATAGCACTCACAATGGTAGCACATTCATTATCAGTATACCAATTGTTCGTTGTGATGCAAGTTTTTAATAAAAAATCACTGGGCCTACCTCTAGCTCTAGCCGGTGTCTCTGTCTGAAATAAAGGAAATAAAAGTCCTCACAAATAATCTGAGAAAAAGTCAATTTAATAATTGTTTGTCTATTATGTTTGTCGGCACAATTTGCAGGTAAACATGATAGTGTCCTCCAGAATGTGTTACCAGTGGAGAAAACATGATGCAGTCACAAATAGGCTGTCCTACATGCTAGAAAACGGTTTGAAACTGTATCACCATGAGTGCATCACGACTTTCAAGTTGTTGCTTCTCCACAGCATGCATGAATTTTGGCCTGAGTCAGGACAGCTGTTTCCTCCTGCTTCGTCTTCATACTAAGCTAAGCCTGCTTGTATTTTTCCATGTATTTATTCACATTTTATTATATTGTATATCTGTTGTTTGCCTGGAGGAAACAGTGCCCATGTTTGGAGTTAGAGTTACAGTGTGTAACCCAACCTGCTGCTTTAACATGTATGAAGTCATGTTTGTTTGTGTTGTGCGTACATTTGTTCACGCTTTTAGCATTACCTGATATGATATGACTGAGATATGACTAGAACCAGGGAGCCTATCAGTTATGATTGTGTGTCTTTGCCTTTTTTCTCATGGGAAAAATGATAGCGAATGACGCACACACACACACACAAAACAGCACACACATACTTCTAATCCCACCTCTCCGCAGTCCCACAGTGGGACTGATGATGTCATTCACCTGTGTTGCCGCAGGGCCACAAAGGCTCTTTTGTGCCTGTGCAAACACGAAACACACATATACACACTCACGTACTAACGTTTCTTCCTGTGTGTGTCTCACGTGAGCAGAGCAGATTGAATTGAATGCACATGTGGCCTCTCTCTGCAGGGGAACTGTCATTCATCAAGCCTGAAGAACAGTGAGAGCTGCTGCGTTGTCACAAAGTCACCTTTCACTTTGTAAGTCGAGTTAATGAGACGAATCGGGCCGGGTCAGAAGGAGGTCGATAGGTTTCCTTTCAGACATTTGAAAAATTTGGGTTTGTAAATGAGATATCTGTCTGCCTGAAACTGCAGAGACCACTGTAAGACACTCCAGACAGTTAGGGAGCGTGTGTAAAGTACAGACAGCTGAGAAAATGTATCGTGTTCCTTCCAGTGCAGTGATGATGAGAAGTTCATGATTTTTTAAGTTCTAAAGCTACACGTATCCATATCATTATATTAGCAACTGATCAAATGACTATATGTAGTTTGAAAGGTGTCACTTGTGATGATTGACTTCCCCTCAGCTCTACAGCTTTTTTGGGTCTTTCAGCTGTTCAGTAAGATGACCTTCACACAAATTCATTGACCCATACTTAGCTTGTGCTTTTCAGGAGGTGATTTTATCTGTTGTTTATTTTCCGAGCAGGAAAAGAGAGATGCTCATCAGTCATCACAGTCACCAGTAGCTGCTGCTGAACTGCACTGAAGGTGTTGTAAAAGAAGTCACACCTGCCCTATCAAACTGTGACATCATCTTATAACACAACAGGTGTAAAGATATGACTGAGATTAGCCTGCTATTACCTACAGTGAGAATGTCTGCCTGCACGTACTACATGCTAACACACAGACACACACGTTTACCTACTGGGTTAAAAGCTGGAGGCGCTTCCACATGGTCGAGATCGAAGCTACAGTACTCTAGATCTACTGAACTCTGAATGTCCAATATAGCTGTATGTAGCAGCCAGCTTTTGGTTTGCTGTATTTAGTTACAGTTTGGGTTTCAGTTGTAGATGAAATATTGTCAACATACTGTATGGTTATGTTATAACCTCTTTTAGTCTTGTTTACTTTTTTAAATAATTTTTTGGAGTCGATCTTACTAATTACTGTCCTGACAGTGTTTTTTTGATAAACCCACATTAATTAAACCATTCATACATTCATTATCCGTTAATTCTGTTAGAGGTCATGGGGGGCTGGGGCCTATCCCAGCTGACATTGGGCGAGAGGCATCCTGCCTCCATCCTGATCAGATGTTCTAACCACTTCAACTGGCCCCTTTTGACACGAAGGAGCAGCAGCTCTACTTTGAGCTCCCCTCAGATGTCTGGGCTCTTAACCCTATCACTGAGGCTGAGCCCAGCCATCCTCTGGAGGAAACTCTTTCAGTCACCACCCAAAGCTCACGACTATAGGTTAGGGTCGGAACAAAGATGGAGCTTTGCCTTCCGGCTCAGCTCCCTCTTCACCACAATGGTCAGATGCAACCCTCACTCATAAACAAGACTCTGAAATTCGTAAACTTCATTGCTTGGGGCAGTGGCCAGATATGTACACGTAAATGTATGTACACTAGTGAGAAAGTAGGAGCATACAAGTCACTAGATGCTATGTAATCTTTGGTCATGTACAAGACGTGAAATATCCATACAGAGTTTTGTGTCTTGAAATCAGAAATTCTCCCTTGCCAAAAGGCAAGGACTCAAGAACAAGACCACTCTGTACGCTTGGATTATAATTAACAAACCAGAAAACTAATGTTACAGCCTAACAAGGAATTGTGCAGGGTTGTATTATTTTGTGTTGTTGATTTGCTAACTACAATAATTCTGAGCTTGATAATATAGCTAGGTTCTGTAGAACTTGAGTCCACTGTTGGAATATCAATCCTGACAATCAAACATGCAACAAATATTCTGATGCTGCTAGTCTTAATTCAATGTTTTAAGTTTCCTAACTGGTCTGGATGGTTGGGGTAAAACAACACGTCAGTTGCAAACATGCATGTGCATATTTTTGATGATGCTGGCTGTAAAAAGGTCTATAGGATTTGTACATTGCCTGGGAGGCTCCCATGTTTCTAGGTTCAGTCACGTTGGGATATTGTTCAACTTTGCAATGTACATCTAAGAAAACTAGTCAAGGCAAGCAGAGAAGCAAAGGTTGAAGTGTGAGATTGCAGTTCATTGACCTTCTGTAATTCGAACATTCAGTGCTCCAGGTGATAAAAGTGTGCAGAGTCAGTGAATATCTTAATGCTAATGATGTCTTCCTTTGTCATGGATGATGTCAGAGCCCTCTGGGTGTCCTGCTGCTGGTCTGTGGGTGCAGTTTTGGAGTTGGGTGACCTCATGCTCCACTGCCCCTCAGTCATCCTCCTCCTTCTCCTGAGCACCGCTCACGTGAGCCAGCAGGCTGAGGTTTAGATCATCTGCGAGGTATGAGCTCATGTAAACTGCAGCTCCATCACACTCTGTATATTAGCCTGAGCCGCGGCATAATGGGGGGCTAATCCAAACAGTGATAGGGAAGGACCACCCTCTCATGTGAGAATCTGCCAGAGCTCTTCCAGTGAATTACGGGAGGGTGTGTTTGTGTGTGGATATTGAGGGTGTGTGATGCTGAGCAAAGCCATGTTTGGACCCATGTGCTCCCTCTCTGTTGCAGGGCAGGATAACAGCTCCACACAGCCTGTTTGGTTCCCTTAAAACTTCACTTCAATCAGCACAGTGGAGCTCCTCAAGGCCAAATTTGGCCTGTTTTTCTCATCAGCTGTCAAGTAAATGTTATGCCAACTTGTAAAATGTTGCCAACGCTAAAATGAGAATGAAGCTTGTTTCCATCTGTGGGTTTGAAATGAAAAAGCAGGATTCCTGAACATTTCTTTAATGTCACATATACGAGGAAAATTTTTAGTAATGGATTCCCAAGTTTTGGAAAAGCTTTTGGAGCTTTCTCATGTGGTCAGAAGTTGGCTTAAATGCATGCATTTTATTTGAAGACAAAGAAATTCACTTTTTAATAAGCATTTCATGTGCTAGCTAATGGCTATATAATCAAGACCAGTATGTTGTGATTTTTAAACCGTACTTTTTTTTTTTTATCAAGAGAGATTAAAGCAATTAGCACATGCCTTTCATGTGTCTTTGTCAGGCAAGTCATACCAATTCTGCATCACTGCTTGTGCTTATTGCATTAATAAAAGCATCTTTGCATTAAGTCAATTACAAGAGCAAAATTTACAATCTTAAAAAAGTGTAGCTTTTCCATGTCTAAGTTTAAGAAACCTGGAAAGTCAGTTTCTCTTCCAGGGGCACTTAAGTGTTTCTCGAAACTACATTTCTATAAGAGGTTTGGAGGTGACGTTGTTGTTTGCCTGCACTGTGTTTAACTAAGTGAACTGCCTACTTAAAGTCTGTCAGAGATAATAGTAGACTCTCAAAGTGTCACCATTTTTTTTACTTTGAGAGGAGGAAAAGGTTTCAGTGTTGGAGGGGAAACTGACCTGTGTGCTCTTATCTTACTGGGCCAAAGGCTAACAGGTTTCACAGCAGCAGAGCCAACAGAGAGCTGAGCTGCACTCAGCGAGACACATTACACTGCAAAAAATATCTTGCATGTCACAATAAAACATCTGCTACCATTGCTTACAGTCTTGTTTACCTTTCAAGTCAAAGTGAAATTAAAATTCATTTTTGTGAAATAATTACATATAATTAATGCTGACTTTTGTATTTATTTGGTCCAAATTATAATTACCATTTACTTATTTTTCTACAGCGATAACACCTCTTACATTAGTGTACCCCAGGCGCTGTAACGTCTTGGATCTCACAATGTTCAATATATCCTCATTCAAAGGTTCATATGATACCCTACAGAAATGCACACACAACGATTCATCTAGGCTATGAATTAGTGGCCCAAGAATGATGTTACCTCCATAACATAAATTTACTTAATTGATGTAAAGTTATGGAGGTTAGGTTTAGGCAAGTGAATTTACTGTTGTTAGGTTTTGGGAAAGGAAAACGATGTACCTCACAATGTTTAAATTTCACATGGGACAGAATACCGGTCTCCTGGAGAAAGTCCCGTGTTTTGTGACCAATCCATCACCCCTACCTGCCTCCTTACTGGACTGCTCGGGATGGCTTACTTCTTTATTCCTATCAGTGCATTGGTCATGTGATCACAGCTTTCCAAAATGTGTGACTTGTGCACGAATTACTGTCTCATATTATGTGGAATATGTATGAATTTTAGGTGCATTACTTACTAATTTGATTGGTGCAGTATCTCTGTGGGTGGAAATTCCAACAGACCCACACTAGCAAGCTAGCTATGCTGACGTTGTATACTAGTCTTTGTGACATCATCCATTAGTTTGTGGACCCTCATGACCATATTTCGACATGAGGGTTGAGATAGTTGTAATACTAGCTGCTAGCTTGGTTAGCACAGTGCATCAACTATGCTTAATTGTAATAACACTAATGCTAATTTTTGCTAGCAAAAAACTAGCTTTAAAACCATTAAATTAAACATTTGACTCCTTAGAGGGTCCTTTAGTATGCTCAAACAAGACTTGTGTTACAATTAACTTTCATGAACTGACAACACACTAAAAAAGTGATAGCTATGGCTACGTCTATACTCAGTAAATCTGAGGTAATGTTATTGTTACCCAACTAACCTCACCATGGTAGCAACCTGTCAAAGTTAAGTCACCAACTTAACTATGCATAACTTTAAACCTTGATAAAATTTAAACAGGTGAGTTACATTAAATTTCATACTCCATTCAGTTGTCACGAACAGGGAAATCAAATATAGGGACCAAAATCATATTCTGGCAACATAAGGAACTGCAGGTTTTGGAACTTTAGTTTTAAGAAGTTTCTGGATCCATTTTTCAGCCAAATAGGTTGGCCTGGTTGAAATAACATGGATGAAAAGTGGGAATGTAGATGTTTTTACAGTGCATAGCAGCACCTGGGTCATTGATGTAACAGTCTCACCACTGATAATGTAGGAAACACACCAAGCAAACACTGGGAGTAGCCACTAAATAGGTTTGTATTGACCAACTGTATTGAGAACAATGTGGTGAAATGTTTGTTTGGTTAATGTGATTGATCTATTTGTTTCTGTGTCATTGTTTCATAAGTTTGTACCTCTGGTCTACTCTCTACTTTGGCTGACTTCTTGAGACTTAGGAAAAGCTACCTGGAAAAGCTGTGTTCATTATACAATCACTGAACAAACCTGGCATTTCATATATTGAGGAACAAATATGTCTACGTCTTTATTTTCTTTCAATGCCCCCTTCTGATTGTCCATATCAGTTCAAAAGTGTGCTTCCCCCTGTCCTTCAGAAATATGGATTTTTCACCTCCACTCTACCAGTAACACCTGTGATTAGGAAAAAGTGTTCGTGCTGTGACATTAAAGAGGATGCAGTTTCACATTAACCAATATAAGTGTGGGTTCCTAGAATACTAGGTGAATATTTGTGGTGGTGTGATCGCAAACAATGTCAACTTAGTGTGTTTAATTAAATAATCAGCAATCGGTTTGAAATTAGGGTTGATTATATGATTAAGCTCATAGTTTCCTCCATTTAGGACTCTCTGGTTCACTCCATACCCTAATAGTTCAGCATTGTCCTGACTGTTTACCATGGTCTATGGCTAGAATTTATGTGTCAGTTTTTACAAATGTCGTATTCTAAGCAAAGGATGCATGCAAATTTACTCCACCTTTGCAAGAATATTCCACTGATTGTGGTGATTTTGTCGAAATGAACTGATTCTGACACAAAATGTCATCGTCTTAAATGTTTGAGTAACCAGGCCCGAGAACTGTGTTTGTACTAATAATAGCAATGAATGGTTAAACAGCTCATACGTGTCATTCTTCACGGAGACAGACCACACACAACTTTTTTTTTTCAATTGCTGCACCCAAATAAAACAGAATGACTCATGTCAGTATTCTCAAAAACTGCATCACAGTAGCGCTACACAGCAAAACCCAATTGATGATCCTGTGGGGATCAAACCAGTACAACATTGTGAGTCATTGTGTCAAACTACAGGTTCAACCTGATCTCAGGGTGTTTTCTTTGGTCTGCACCGCAGTGTAAAAGTTTGTTCTACTGCATGTTTGGGTACACACTGTCTGACTACAAATTAATAGACTGGAGTCACACTGACTCAGAAGTACAGCGCTTCGGTCACAGCAGGTGGTTTTTTCTGTTTGACTGACTGACTGACAGGGAACACCTGCAGTGACATCACTCGCTGGGGGGATGGCCCTGCTTAGTGACAGATCTGTAATACGTAAAAAGGAGTGTGACAAATGTGAAATTGTGTAACACTGTCACACTTCTTTATACAGTCACTGAAAGTATGTCTAATGTTGTTGCCATGGATTTGAATGTTTATGTTGTTGTTTATGTTGATGTTAACTTTTCCTTTAGTCATTTTCAAGACAGGAAGTGGTAAGCGTCTGCTTAAAGTCCTAGAAAATCATGTTCAGTGATCTGTTTTTGTAATCAAAAAGGATGCCAACGTGTTTATTTCATGTATCATTTATACTTATTAAATAAAATAGTTATTATTAAAAAGGAAGAAAAAAGTCTTTGAGGAAATACCAGAAAGCCATCCAGCCGGCTGGACAGGCTGCCAGAGTGCCAGTGCTACACTGTGTCCTGACAGCAAGCGAGCATCCAACTATTGCGTCACACATCAGACGCTCTCTGTCCTCACTGAATTAATTAAATATGCGCCTCTGTTCGCCTACTTCAAGTCCAGCTAGCTAGGTTTTTGTAGTGAAATGAGGAGACATCTTCAAGATAACTCCTCATTTCAGCTTCATGAACCAGCTGTTCTTCGTCCATTGTGGTGCCTTCAGATTGAGGGACAGCTGTAAATAGACACCTGGCGTCCAACAAAACTTTCGTTGGAAACGAAACAACCCGTTCTTATTCCCAGGTCATCACATACCGTCACTATATCATGCGTCTTATAGCTATGCACCAGCACCCTTTAGTGTCTCTATATGACACACAGCTGAGGCATTTGATACTATTGATCATGATATATTAATGAATAAATTAGAGAAATATGGTATAAGAGGGTTAGCATACATGTGGATGAAAAGTTACTTGGATGACAGATATCAATATGTGCACTTAAACAATGTTAAATCAGATCAATTGAAGGTCACTTGTGGGGTCCCTCAAGGGTCTGTGTAAGGCCCTAAATTATTCATATTATATATCAATGATATTTGCAATGTTTCCAAACTGTTAAAATGTGTTTTATTTGCTGATGACACCACTCTCTACTGCTCTGGTAAAAATCTAGAACAGCTTCTGAGTACAGCTGAAAAGGAATTAAATGTACTGAAAAACTGGTTTGACATTAATAAGTTATCACTGAACCTAAACAAAACAAAGTTTATAATTTTTGGCACCAGACAAATTAAAAACCAGGTTAAAATCAAGGTAAATTGCAGCGAAATTGAAAGAGTGTGTGAAAACAAATTTCTTGGTGTGATAATTGATAATAAACTTTGGTGGAAGCCACGTATAAATAATGTGAAAACTAAAATGTCAAAAACCATTGCTATACTTTATAAAACAAAGGATGTCCTTAACAAAAAGTCATTGTACACGCTTTACTGTTCTCTGTTACTTCCATCTATGACTTACTGTGTGGAGATATGGGGTAACGCATACAAAACTAACACTCATCCTATTTTTAAGTTACAAAAAAGAGCTATAAGAATTATAAATCGATCAAACTACATTGAACCAACTAATGAATTGTTTATTGATTTAAAAACCCTTAAATTTTATGATTTAGTTGAATTTAAAATGGCACAGATAATGTATAATGTACATAATGGTTTACTTTGCTGCAGTACAGAGGCTGTTTGAAATCAGAGAGTCGCTATGATCTCAGGGGAACAAGGCTTTTCCAAAAAATCAAGATAAGAACAAGTATAAAGCAGAGATGTGTTTCTGTCAGAGGTGTCAACTTGTGGAATAGCTGTGAAGATGAATTAAAAATGTGTAGTTCACTTCCCACATTTAAAAATATGTTTAAAACTAAGGTCCAAAAAATATATAAAAATCAGGTATGAAGAAGAGTATGAAAATACTGAAACTCTTGGATGTATTTGCTTGTTTTTTTGTTATGGAATTCTATTTATTTATTTATTTATTTCTGTTGGATGTTGAAAGCTTGTTTGTTCTGGAGCTTTATAGTCTAACTCAGATCATGAAGTTAAAGAGTTGCCTTGCTGAAGTTGTTTTTGTAAATAGGGTAGGCATAATAAGCATGAGCTTCAGCCTACACCTTTTCGATTAGCTTCATCCCTTGTTGTATTATGTTTCTGGTTGAGGTAAATCTTCTATGTATTTTGTTGAGGGTATTTTTCTGAATGCTAATTGAAATAAACTAAACGAAACTAAACTAGACTATAAAACTATAAAAAATGTGTGTTTTTGCTTGAAGGGCTTAAAGAAATTATTTCAGCAGGGGGTTATACATACAGTAGCGGGCCACTGCTGTGATAAGCCCCAGTCTAAGCGTCCAGTTTGTTTTTAGGCACTGAGTTCACAGCAGGTTGCTATTGATAGAGGCCGAGCGCTCTGGAAATGAAAAGTGTGTTTGAAGCCCCCTTATGAAGCTGCATTCCTGACTAATCCAGAGGAGATCTGCTCTGCAAGGCTCTCAGATCTTCCCTGGCAGGGCAGAAAAACAGACAGGGAGGGCTGAAGAGAGGGGAAATAACCTGAGTTTAAGAGTGATTCATTAGCCTTGTGTTTATACACAGTACCACCGGTGTCAGGTGAGAGCATATCCAGGAAGCAACATGTTTTTAGCCTCCATGTATCAGGAGCATTGGACCCTTTGTGTAGAGCCAAGGTAGCTGTCACTGTAGGAAAAGTACAGGTGTAAGAGACAACATTAATAATAGGGTTTCTTCTATTCAAGTGTCCCAGTAAGGCATGACAGTGTGATACCAGGACTCTGAAACTGAAGCTGCAGCTACACTTTTCCTACAGTGACAAGTCAAAATGTCTGGAAAAAGACCAGTGTATCTTTTACAAACACCACAATTTGTAACGATGATGCACTGTTCAATGTTTTGGTGGTAAATACTAATAAAAAAAAATGTGACTACGCTCTTGAGAATTCAAGTTGGGGTTTTTTTTATTTGTTCAGGACCATTTTAGTAAAAGACAACTTTATTTCCATTTACAGTAGTATATCTGGCAGTAAGGCTCTGTCCTCTCTGCCTTTTCTCAGGCATAGGTGGAAAGCCTAATGTGGAGAAAGCAAACCTCTCTGCCCTTCCACGTGCAGACGAGGAAAGCCTAGTGCAGAGAGAGCTCACCTCAAGGCTCTTCCACGCGCCTATATGAAAGGACTAAGGCAGGGAGAGCAGCAGCAAAGACCCCTGGAAACAGAACAGAGCCAGCATCAATGACAAAAAGAAATTACATTGATAAGTCACAACATGAGAAGGAGAAGCTGGGGTGGAGGCAGGTTGCAGGTCAGAGCAGTTTAAATTGGCCCTGAATGAGATTTGCTGATTGGTTGCATAGAAAGGGATCACGTGATATTGACAGTGTTATTAAAATAACTCTACTGACTTGGTTTCACAAGTCAGTAGACTACTACTTGTATTATTCTGCTGCAAACGATGCCTGTGTGCGCCAGTGTCTGATGCAGAGGTCCAGTGACAAAGCAGCGGTACGTGACAAGAGGGGTTGTAGCCTGTTGAATCAGTAACACCAACGCCCAGTGCGTTTCATAACACTGCGAAGGGTGCTTTCGTGCACTGGTGTCTGATGCCAAGACCCCCAAACGAACCAGTGATATTTGACAAATTAGGAGAGAGAATGGGCTGGTTCTTGCCTCTCCCCAGCGCCCCCTCCATGTTTTGGTCTTCCTGGTTAGCTGCTTCCTGTCTAGTGCCAGAAGAAGTGCACCTACTTCTCGCTGACAATGTTCAAGTGTTTCAACTTCAATATTTGCTTGAGCCAAGACTAAAAAACTTACATAACATTTAAACATGTTTGTGTTGGAATTTCAAGATTGACTTAAGACAGAGACTGAGTTTTAAGACCACCTTTCACCAAATGATTAAGATTACAGGAACGTGCACCAACTGAGGTAAAACCTTCACAACTTTATTCCGATGTTGTAAATTTGTCTGCAACAGCGAAATCACTTGAAAAGTTGTAAAAGGCCGCCATAAATCGATACAATTAAAACACCAGTGGATTTTAAACACGCATGTAGCAATACAATTAAGCTTGAGGCTGTACAACACCAAATGTTGTGGTTTGAAGTTATGGTAAAGGAAGTTAGTGTCAAATACATCTATATACCAGCTTACCATTACACCTTTTCAAACAATTGACCGTCAGACATGTGAGCCTTGGTGTTAATTGTCTGCAAAGATAGTGCCCTGTCTAGACTAATAAACAGTTTCCAAACTTAAAGTCACTCTACAAATTGTTCTGACTTTTTTTGTTTTTTTTTTTGTTTAAGGCTAAGAGTTCATTGAACCGTGATTCAGACTTCTGTCAAAAGAGCCGCCCTAATGGCTCTGACACAGGATCCCCGCTTTTATCTGTTTTGGCTCATTCTTTCCATCTCAGCCCGGCCTAACAGTGATACTCCTGCTGCTTGTGATGTTGACACAGCGAAGCCTGCCTTTGATTTTCTGTCAGAGGGGGTCAAAAGACAACACACAGGCTGAGGACGGAGAGGAAGGGGAGAGGAGGGGGGCTGGAGGCGGGCTAATGGAGGTAGAGAGAAAAAGAAAACTGAGGGGTAACTGATTTTTTATTGGTGAAACTTGATCCCCCCCCCTCCCCTTTGCAGCTCATCTCGAAGTGGGCCTCTCTTGTCACGGGGCATGAACGGCCACGTAGACGACACAGTCGAACACGAACCACCCAGGCAGCAGCCATGCAGCTTTTTAAAAACCCAGAGTTCAGCTTGATCCATCTGCAAGCAGATGATACTTCTGTAAACAAAGCCGGGGGGCAGAGAGATGAGCTCTTTCAAATCCTTTAAAGCCTGTAATACAAGAAGCTCACGTGAAAACACTGTAAATGTAAAACACAGACCTTAATTCTAACTGGTGTCCTGTTTAACAGTGACCCCGTCCACGTGACACAGAGAGAAACACACCAACTTACCTTGCATACTGTCGTCAAACAGTAACTTCCAGGACTGAAAAGTCAAGCCAACGCGACAGTGACAAAAACTGCAGTTCCCAAAATGGCCACTTGAGGTTGGCTCTAAGACTGAGACAATCCCCATAGAGCCCCATGTTAAAATGCTCAACTTTACAGCAGAAATAAACATGTTTACAGCCAGGTACAAAAAACACCTTTGGTCTCTATAACTAATTTTGTCATTCATGACAACTTTACGGAAGCTGAATTTTTATATAACTCATCTATTTAAATGTTGTTAAGGTTTAAAGTTCTGCATAATTAAGGGCATGGATGCTTTGAGTTACAGCCGAGTGCTGCCTGTTGACATATCACTAACATGACAACAACGTTGGTTAGGTAACATAACCATAGGGTAACGAAAATTCAGAGTGTAGCCATATTTGTCACTGTTTCAGTGCGTTTTCAGTGAAAACGATTTGTAACATTTCAGTTGACCAGTTGGATCCAAACGGAGAGCCGGGGCTAGCTGGGAAGCTAGCGAGGCTAACTGGCTGTGCTGGCAGCTGAGTGAAGTGGAGCTTGAGGAGGAAGTACCGGTTAGCCGCGGTTTCACTACAGGCAGAGTCACTCGCCATAGGGGCGAGGAAATAAAACCTAAACAGCCAACTTAGTTTGGCTTAGTTTTGCAGTTAGCGATGTCTTTCACTCACTCTCGGTCTCTGCTGTGTTCCCTGCTTTCCTGTTAGCGTTAGCACTAGTTGGCTGCCACGTTCCTACTCTTCTCTTTGTGAGCCCGTGAGCCTGGCTCACATGAACACGATTAACACAGAGTGAGGGTGTGTGAGGTCATGCTATACTCCAGATGAAATTACACCTCTAGTTCTTCACATAACGATTTTTTATTTCCTTAAATCTAGAAATGATGAATTTTGCTTATTGCCCCTTTAACATAGTAAACCATAGCTGTAGGTGCACAGTGCTAACTAAATTAGTGGCTAGTCTTAAGGCCCAGAAACACCAAAGTGATATTAAAGAACTAATTGCAACAAAAACCAACCAGCATGTACGTTATGCACCTGCGTGAGAGGAAATAACTCTGCATACCAGCGTCTAATTGTTAAAAAAGGAAAACCGCGATACTGTGGTGATGCTATTTAGCCAGTTAGTACATTAACAATACAATCCAATGTTGAAAGAACAAAGAATATTTACCATGCACTAGTGAAAAACAACACAAACCATCACAAAACATTTCTACTTAAGAGCTCAGTGCTAAAGAAAAATAATCTGACTTCATAGAACAAGTTTATGGTTTCACTCCCTCTTGACTTTAGCTCTTTGTTTATTTTCCTCACTTTCATTTCTCTTCTCTTGCACTGAGCTGAACTGCCAGTCAGAGCGATTTCATTTCATTTCATTTCATTTCAATGTACCTCAGTGTTGCCAGGTGGGAAAAGTAGGATTATTGTACCAGAGACTCAAAATTATCGTATTTTGAGGGAAATTATTATACATCCGTCATAACCATAATAACAATCCTACTGATGCACTATAGGCAAATATAGTCATTCTAGTGTTTACTTTTTTGGTTTACTTTTTTCCATTTTCTTTGCTTCTGTTTTTCCTCTTCTTCTTCTTCTGTTTTGAATTTCATTCTCGTTCAACTCAACAAAGAAGGCGATGAGGGCCAACGGAGTAAGACACACCGTAAGACTAGGGCGACAGACAATCACTGGTGGTCTCACATTGACCGACAGCCTTTAGGGTTATCTCAACTCTCTTGTCCAAATATGGTAACTTCTTGCTCCAAAAAAACCAAGATGGTGCCAAAACGCCAAACTCAAAACTTCAGAATGGGAGTCTACAACCAATCGGTGACATCACAGTGGCTATTTATTTTATTTTATACAGTCTGTAACTGTAACACATGACTTTAGTCAAGGGCAGATAAAAATGTTAAACTGACTGGGCCCAAACACTACTGAAATTTAAAATTACTTCTTAAAAATATTCAGTTGGCATTTGCATATGTTTTATTATATTAACAAATAAGTACTGTAGGTAAAATGTTATCATCCATAAGTCATTTTCAGAGGTGTATGACTGGGGCCCCGCCTGTGCTGAGAACGCTGACACAAGAGAAGAGTGCCAAATTTGAAAGTAGTTCAGCGCAGAGCTTTAGGAAAAGCTCTCTCAGCGTTTTCACTAAGCCTCTCTAAAAACCTCCCTGGCTCCTGCACCTACAGAGCTGTTGTATAACCTTTACACTCACCCGAACACACACACACTCTCTGTCGAACCATGCGGCGAGGAAGCCTTTGAGGGGGGGTTTTGGAACAAGGGAAAGCCTATTTTTGAAAGTCATCCACCACAGGACTCAATTAGCACTTCGTCTAAAGGCCGGAGCACGAGGTCGATGTCTGCTCCCTCCCTTCCCTTGTTTCCTGAGGAAAAGCTGAAGTGAGTTGACTGCACAGCGGTGGTCCAGGCCTTTCCTCTTGACCCAGTTCTCTTAAGCAGACCCCACAACTTTGACTACTTCTGCTGCCTTCTCCCCTCTTCTTGAGGCCTCAGACAGTCATGCTGGCCTGACTGCATCTCCTCCATTCTCACTCACTCTTACACTCTAATTTCCTGCACACTGTCCTGAAAATAGCCCACATTTGGCTCACTGATGCGCTAAGCCTTTGTCTGTCTTCACTGCCAAAAATCCCATATGTCTAAGCTCCACTCGTACGTCTGAGATGATGACTGTGCTGACTCGTTTTCTTCTCTCCTATTCTTCCTGTAATGTCTGGCATTTGGTAGATTTTGGTGGAACTTGTCCAAAGATGACTGCGTGCACTACGAGTGCAGACATTTTTAGCACAAAACTCAAACCTGTAACTTTGGATCTTGGAGATTTGTGCTATTCAATACTCCCCTCCTTCTCTCATTTTAACATAATGTCTGACAGCAAAAGGCTGAGTACCTGCCAGAAGCTACTTAACTCAAAAAAGAATGTCAGAATTGTCAGAGAACCATCCATCTAGTCTGCAGTTATAAATACAAGTTGCCATATAAATAGAATATACAGTAAATGCCATATTAACCATTAATAAAGCAAATGACAACTTTTCATGAACTTTTTAGAAAGTTATACCATTGATCAGTTTCCCACTACAAAGTCCATGCAATGTGCGAATAGTGCAGGTGCGGCAAATTCACAGCAAGCAAGTAGGTGTGTTGTTTTTATCATGTGGCTCGGAAGAAAACTGAAGACAGCAAACATCCAAGGGTGGAAATGAAGGGTCTTTTACGAAAGCCGACAACAAAAATGACTAACTCAAGAGATGATAAGATTTGGGAACTTCTATCAGTGAGGGCGGAAGCCAAATTCGTCAGACAAATTCAAAGAGTGGAAAGAGACTATGTAGTTTATGACCAATTACGAACTTGCTATATGACCGTGGTGCAGTCAACATCCTGCATGCATATTTCCAATTAAATTAGCATGCTCTCCTCAGGCGCCACCCCTCACCCAAACCAAACTGTATTACCAGTAGGTGAGAATGATTCTGACAGACATTCTCTTGTTGTGTGCGCACTTGTGAATGAGAAACTCCAGACAATGTCCATACCTGATTCTTAGGACACTGTCTGCAGTTCATATGACAAAGCACCCACAGTCACACAAACATTAGCAACAATTCATAGTGTATAAAACCTGAAGCTAGTTAGTTAGCATATTATTCACTGATAGAACACTTGGTTGCAACTTTTCCATTTGTAAAAATTAAAACATTGATGTATTTACATGTCGTAATCCCCGCATGATGTGAACACAGCAACAGCCAATGACGAACTTTGACTTGAGTGGCTCACAGGCTGAGCGGGGCCAACAGAGACAAATAAGGCTGAGCATTTTTTATTTTTATATGCAGTGTAAAGGACAAGGTGTCACGGAGTATGACAACAATAGTATCCAGCCACGTGTGCAAGTGCGCGCTGTTGCGAGTGTGCAATGTTATAGTTATTTGGATAGCTTTGTCATTGTGCAGTTCTTTTTCCTGGGAAGACTGCAGAATGAATCATACACTGTGCCATCCAGATGAAGAAGTAGCCTTATTCCAAGCAGACAAGTTCACAAGAACTAATTTCCTACCTTTCTTGAGAACTGAATAAGGGACCCAGAGCTCCTCTCTATGAGCTGAAGCATTCAAATGTATCATAGTTGATTTATTCACAGAGGTTCACAGTTGTACAAGCACTGGGTTCTTGGTGGGTAAGTTCATATCGATCTATCCAGGAGGCGGTGGCATGTTTACACACTCAGACCAGCCCCTCGCAGAGCAGTGTGTTGCTCTCCTGTCTCCACTGAGTCTTTCCAGATCCTCACACACCGCTGTTTTGCTCTCTGTTTCTCTCCTTTGTTGCAGCCGGTCATGTATTTGGCAGCTCTAATCTGTCCAAGCTCAGCACGATGATATTTGTTTGTAGGGATTCTCTCTCTTTTGTGCCCTCCTCACAGCAGAAGTCTATTTTTTCCCACTTGGCTGCAGGAAGTGTGTGTGTCCTGGCTTTAAGTAGATCAGTTGCTTTCTCTGCAGGTCAAGGTGACCTCTGCCCCCTACACTCTGACCTGCCAACTGCACACATGGACTCTGTCACCCTTCATACACACGCACACACACACACACACACACACACACACACACACACACACACACACACACACACACACACACACACACACACACATTGTTGCCTTTGTTCACTCATCAGAGATCAAGGCCTCTCATTTGTGTGGGGTAGTGAGTATTCTAGGCACTGCTGCCTCCTTTAGTCTGATGCATTACAGGTGGTTGTCCCAACTTTAACCCTGCCACCCTCTGCCTGCACACTTCACATCACTTTGCTGTGTTTGCAGTGATTCACAGGGTTACAATGAAGGGCAATTACCTCTGATTTAGCCTTAACACGAAACAGTAACACCTGCCAAACGAGACCGAGGGGTAATAGCAGGATATAGCAGAAGCATGGCTCAATGTACTTTTATTTTACTGATAGTGCTCTGGTGTAAATATTATAATTATCTGTCAGGAGACTTGTTCTCACTCAGTCAGGAAGACAAGAAGAACCTGAATTCTCAGACATGTTCCTCCTTTGAAAACCTAATGTTGTCTATTTAAGTCACAGCATTTTTGAGCTTAGAAAGTGTTTCATTTCAAGAAAGCTCTCAATTGCTGCGTTGCATTTACCTGGAAAATCAGAAGTTAGAGCTGGGAATGACAGCAGCAGTTAACCAACCAAAGTTGTAGGCTAGCTCTAGGCTAATTTGAGCACTCCATATGTTACTCCATATGTTACCCGTAATGTTACAACATACATTGTTGTAATTCAAAGGTATAGGACTGATTGGACTTGCTGAGCTGACAGTGTAGTCCATCATCACCTCTTAACTCACAAAAGCAGGATTGCTAATGCTTTGATAATGTTAGCAAGCTAAGCTAACTAGCTTCAACTTCTCGAGTGCTAGCTTCCACTTTCTGAGTCAAATAGAGTGCTTCAGGGATGTTTATTGTTGTTGTTTTTTTACAGGCGAAAGTAAGTGTCGCCCTGGTTCATTTGTCAATTTGATCTTGGTTATTGCAGAAAATAAACTATGCTGCAAACGAAAACTTTTGTGATACTTACATGTTTTGTTTAGCAAGATAATCTTCTTAAATGAACACCACTTTTATTTTTTAAAACATAAATGCAATCAGCAGAGGTAAAAAGTTAACGTTGGGCTATAAACAAACTAAACCACGGTCACAAACCAAAAACCCTTTTAAAAAACCTATTGACTTTGAGAAAGGGAACCAGAAGTGCAGAAATGTTAACTTATTTCCATATTTTAGGACTCATTCCATGCTTTGTGTCCATATAACATTTTTATGTTCTTGAGAGACAGAAGAATATGCACAATAGCTGGACATCATTACAGTTTTTATTTTCTTACGTGAGAAGATGGGATATGTCAAATTTCAGTTTGACATTAAAATGATAAGTATGTTTAAAAGCACACTCCACCTGCAGATGTATCGTTTTAGCTGCATACAGTCTTTGGAAACCAGCGTGAACCAGTGTGTGTGTGTGTGTGTGTGTGTGTGTGTGTGTTAGTTTTTGTGCATCTGTTCGTGCCAGTTGAGTAATGACCTGGCAGGCAGAAAGTGCAGCTTTATCTGATAAGCAGCATTACTCCATACCATCTCCTGATCTCCCCCTCTCTTGCTTCACTCTCCCGATTCCCACTGGGGGCTGTAAACTAAGCAGGGAGCTCAACTCCTTGCACAAAATCCTCCCTTTGTGAGCAACTGAAGCAGGTGAGCCAGAGGTACCATTTGTCTGTCGTTGCACAGATTGTGACCTGCCAAAATACCTGGGCAACAATGGCCTCCTTCACAGACAGCCTGGAGCGAAGCGTAGAATCAGAGCACATGGCACATGGAGCTGAGCTCTAGACAAAGCTGTAATGTTAGGAACTAGCATGTTTTCACTGTAATAGTTCTTTAAAAACCATGATAGTCAATACACATTACAGCTTCAGAATGTGCTTAGGTTCGCTCGGATTTGTGCACCTTGAATACAAACGTTAAAAGGAGCGAAAAACAAACACACACACCCACAAGCATACACATACCAGATCAAATCAGCTGTTACAATAGTCTGATGGATGAGGCTATCTCATCATTTCATTTCAGCAATTCTAAAATGTCACAGATCATCATAGTGATCACAACCATGTCCCTGCATCAGTGTGTCTGTAAACAGGTGTTTTCAACTGCTGAAGTCACCAACTATATTGCAAGTAACACTGACCATTTCGCAAGCCAAGCTGCCATGTTTTATAAATTTGGATGTATCCTGTTTACTATGCCGAGCATTCATTGGTTCATTAATTTCCATATGACGTGAAACCTATAAAAAAAAAGAAAATACGATGAAGACAACTGTGCTTAATAATTTTCCTTCCATACAAGAATAAATGGAAATCAGTGGCTGCCTGCAAAATTACATGATTTAAAGTTCACATTGGCTAAACAGATGAGCTTCATGGGGTGCCTTGGTAGTGGAACGGTTAGAGTGCATGCCACATAACATCACTCGATTCAAGGTGGAGATCTTTGTTGCATGTCATACTCTCCCTTTCTCTTCCCCATTTTCTGTCCTTCTCTTTACTATCAACTATCTAATAAAGACAAAACTTCCCCAAAATGTTGTTGTGTAGTTACCTGAGCGCTGACCATGTTGCAACTGGGTGTTAACAGGTTTATCATAATGTTTCTGCAGATGGAGATGGATTAAAGAGAAGGGATGGCTAGTGACGGCAGAGCAAAGAGGAGGAATGGAGAGCAGCAGGGCAGCATGGAAGCAGAGGAGGCAAGGGAGAGTAGGTTGGCAAGTAGGCGAACAAGCCAATAGGAATCTTGGAGTGCATGTAACAAACAGGTCACAAAAACACAAGGAACACTATTCACTGAGATATTCAGCTTGGCCAGAGCATTGCTACCACATCAGTTAAGATAGCGATCTGTACACGCGTGGAAGAAGAGTTTGGGTTGACATGCAGGAGCTTGGCGAGATGGAAATCAAAAATCAATAACGGACATAGGTCGGAGAAGGCATCTTCTGCATGTTATTGCAGCAGGACTGCTGTACCTGCAGGCTGAGGAGGAGGCTGCCCAGCTGAGGACGCAAGTCCGAGAAAGACAACGGACAATGAGGCGGAGGATGAGGATGAGACGTGATGAGACAAATGAAATGAATGACTGAAAAGTTAAAAAAAAAGTTAAAAATTACTCATTATGCAGAGTGACCCAATTTCAAGTGTTGTTATCATCATATACATTCTTAGTCACTGTCCATCACTGCATTTGTCTCATCATTATGAATTCTGTCTACATTTTTATGGAGACTTGTCAGATGACTTGGTTCACCTAGAAAAAAACAACAGCAGTTTAATTATTAATATTAAGTCTAAAATTTTATTGAAGTGTTGAGTTGTAGATTGTGGTGCTGTTGAACCGTACTGGATTACACTGACAGCAGTTTCTCATTAAGTCTGTCCTAACCAATATAAATGGGATCAAACAGGTCAGATGTGAAGAGGAAAATTTTATTCAGCCACACTTCAGACATTAGGTATACAGTTCATATCAGATAATCAATATTTAAAATGCTGTTGAATAAATACTAAATAAATACAATTAATCTTTAAATACAATAAATTAATTACAATAAATTCTTTAAAATCATTATTGAATGGTAAAAACACATAAATAAGCAAAAGAATACATACAAAGAACAATTACATTAACAATGTTACAACATTTAATAATAATAATAATAATAATAATAATAATAATAATAATAATATAATAATATATCTTATATACTGAGACTGAATATTGCCCATTAGACATTCCCCAAATGAATTACATTTCATATTTAACCACTACAGAGATATCAGTGATGAATTTAAAAGGAGTACCTGATAGAGGCTGCTCTCGGTGGGGCAGCCTGAGCACTCATACACATATGTTTATTATCTATGAGTGCTGACACCGCTGTCATCTAGCAAACCTCACATTCAACCATCACAACAGTAACATATCGGTAATTATGGCTTACAATAGGCCTATTGTGCGCCTTTCTCTCACTTGCCCTTTCTGAAGATTGTTGCAAAATGCATGCTGGGATACCTGGCTGTCTGAAGTCCGCACAAGTCTTCTCCGATGCTTTGAACTTTGAATTGCAACAGTACTTGGGCTGTGACTGATGACGTGTCACAAGTCCACAAGAACACAAGTCCGCACAAGAAGGCATATTGAGAAACGGCTAGAGAGTAAGTCAAGGATCCTTACTTGGTAGGATGCGTCCTTCCAAGGCAGGCTCTCCAGGTGATCATCATAAACCATCAGCAGACTGGGGGGGATTCAGGGTACTGTGATAATTTTGGCACACTCTAATGTTGCTGTACAATTTAAAGAAATATAAGCAGTATTTTCAGTCTTGTGATTTTTAACGAGAATATATTTCTGGATCATATTTAAGAGTAAGTAGTGTAATGAAGTAAAATCAAAAGCTAAAAAAAGTTCTAAATTATCATCAACAGTGTGAACACAGACTCACACATAGACTCACGCTGTGATTCCAAAGTTTTCCATATTTTATGTATGTATCACCACACACTCAGCTACAGAAATGAGAACAGATGAGCTGTGCTGCTCTGAAACAGCTGACCACGCCAATAGTTAGTGATACTGCTGTGTAATCTTTTTAAAGAACTTCACCTCAGAACAAATGGGTGATGCTTTGATGCTTTCTTTTAACTGCAGCAGTTCCTTTCAGTTGATACTCCAAGCTTTTTGAGTTTTGATACTTTTTGCAAAATACAGTGTCTGTTGCTCTGTGACAATCCGTTATAGCACATGCACATTAGACAGCTAATGTCACCCACCCCACAAAACTTTTCTTCATTATGTATAAGTTTACATTAATAAATATTAAATATAGATTTTAATGCCCCCGGCAGGCCCACCACCCGCAGAGGGATCCAGAAAGGTTTGGTGCAGTGTGGATTGGGCAGCAGACCAAGGCGGGGGCCTTGGCTACACGTGGCACCGGGACAGCCTAGGTCGCAGGTCAATGATTGACTTTGTAGTCATTTCATTTGACCTGCAGCCATATGTTCTGGACACTTGGGCGAAGAGAGGAGCAGAGCTGTCAACTGATCACCACCTGGTGGTGAGTTGGATCAGGTGGCAGGGGAGGACACCGCGCAGACCTGGCAGGCCAGGGGGACATTGAGTCTGAATGGGCCTTGTTCCGCTCTTCCATTGTTGAGGCAGCTGTAGCGAGCTGTGGCCGCAAGGCTGCTGGGGCCAGTCGTGGCGGTAATCCCCGAACCTGCTGGTGGACACCAGAGGTTACGGGAGCCATCAGGCTGAAGAAGGAGGCCTACAGGGCATGGTTGGTCTGTGGGTCTCCAGAAGCAGCTGACAGGTACCAGCGGGCCAAGCCGAGCACAGCAACAGCAGTCGCGGAGGCAAAAACTCGGGCGTGGGAGGAGTTCGGTGAGGCCATGGAGACTATTGATCGGCTCCAAAGAGGTTCTGGCAAACCGTCCGGCACCTCAGGGGGGGGAGACGGTAACTTGCTCACATTGTTTACAGTGGGGGCGGGGAGCTGCTGATGTCAACTGGGGACATTGTCGGGCGGTAGAAGTGAATACTTTGAGGAGCTCCTCAATCCCATCAACACATATTCCAGTGAGGAAACAGAGCCAGGGGTCTCGAGGGCGGGTCGTCTAATTTCTTGGGCAGAAGTCACCGAGGTAGTGAAGCAACTACCCGGGGGTGGACGAGATTCACCCTGGATATCTCAAGGCTCTGGATGTTGTAGGGCTGTCCTGGCTGACACGCCTCTGCAACATTGCGTGGACATCGGGGGCAGTGCCTCTGGAGTGGCGGTCCCCTTCTTCAAGAAAGGGGTCCAGAGGGTGCTGGAGGGGGCATGGGAGTTCGCCCAACCAGTCCACATGTGTTTTGTGGATTTGGAGAAGGCTTACGACCGTGTCCCCAGGGGCATCCTGTGGGGGGTGCTCCGGGAGTATGAGGTTGGTGGCCCTTTGCTAAGGGCCATCCAGTCCCTGTACCGAAGGAGCACGAGTCTGGTTCATGTGGCCGGCAGTAAGTCGGACATGTTCCCTGCCTCGGGATCTTGTTCACGAGTGAGGGTAGGATCGAGCGGGAGATTGACAGGTGGATTGGGGCGGCATCAGCAGGGATGCAGGCACTTAACCGGTCCGTTGTGGTGAAAAGGGAGCTTAGCCAGAAAGCAAAGCTCTCGATTTACCGGTCAATCTACGTTCCAACCCTCACCTATGGTCACGAGCTCTGGGTAGTGACCGAAAGAACGAGATCGTGAGTAATGATGAGTTTACTCCGCAGGGTGGCTGGGCTCAGCCTTAGAGATAGGGGGAGGAGCTCGGACATCCGGGAGGGACTCGGAGTAGAGCCACTGCTCCTCCACATCGAGAGGAACCAGTTGAGGATGCCTCCTGGACACCTCCCTTGGGAGGTGTTTCGAGCATGTCCAACCAATCGGGGCTGCCCCAGGACACGCTGGAGGGATTACATCGCTCAGCTGGCCTGGGAACACCTCGGGGTTCCCTCGGAAGAGCTGACAAAAGTGGCTGGGGAGAGGACTGTCTGGGCTTCTTTGCTGAGGCTGCTGCCCCCGCGACCCGGACGCGGATAAGCGGAGGACAACGAGTACGAGTACAAGTACGAGTATGATTTCAATGCATTAATTAAGCATCTTACATGTATGTAGGTAGGTTATTTAAGTGCAATACAATATTACAAAATGTCACTGACCATTGATCTGTCGTTCTTTGTTGGGCAAGGATCAGACATCCCAGTTACCTCCGCAGCCTTTTGCTGCATTCATGAGGTGTTGGAATAATATTTAAAAAAACGTTCCACATTGTATTTGATAAATCACCTGATCTAATTCCCAAGTTCTTCATCATCAACTTTTCAAACACTCTGAGCAAGAAAATACAAAACACTTTCTTGGAGCATCTATGTTGTTTTCACACACAGTAAAGCCTCTGAACGCACTGAAGTCGTAAGAACAACCATCCGTCTTGCTAGTTCATTCAGCACTGTTGCTGCAGTATTGCTGCACTACATTACAAAATGTTAGGGATTCATTAGCTTTTAGAAGTTCAACATGCTTAATGATACATAGTGGACACTAAAACGAGTGTTTCAAAAAGATTTGTTTGTTCATTTTTGCCCATCACTAATGACTGTGACACATAAATGATAAAAGGCTTAAAAAGCTGAACTCCCTCTGCTGATGAAGGCAGTGTGATACAGTCAAAAGCTCCAGAACAAGCAAATCAGTGGAGATTGTTGTCTTGCTCTGCAGGATTGAAAAGTGTCTGCACAATATGAACTTGTAAAGATGGGCCTATGAGTGTAACTGGCAGAGTTGAGAAAGTTAATGGCTCCTCTACTGTATGTGGCAGTGTCGCATTTGCCCAAAGTACAAATGAGAAAACAAGAAATGAAATAAAGAAGAACTGATGATAAAATGCAGATGAATCTTGTTTTCAACCATGGAAAACTCAAACAAGTACACAAATTGTCTTTGGGTTTTTCGCTGTGTGGGTCCCTGCGTCAGCTGAGATTTTTGAGGTGAGCACATCGGCTTCACCAAACCACACTTACCCTGAAACCCCTCAGCATATGTAGACAGTACACGTGTTTCATTAAAGAATCATACTAGCCTTGAGCAGCTGTATTGACTTTTATCCCCACATGCCATTCCCCTCACCCTCTCTGCTGTAAACTACAAAACCCAAAATGTCAAAAACAGTATATGTCAAACTAATATAGGGTTTGGTGAGTTTGATTCATATAAAAGAGTTTTTGTGGAGGTTGGCAACTCTGAAGAACCCCAGAAACATTTTTCTTAGACTGTCTGAAAAGCCTTTCCTCTGTGAAAAGAAAAGCTTCCTCTGGCTATTTGGAAGCAACTGTAGTCAGTACGTCGCACTTCTCGGCCTGAGCTTTGATCCAAACCTCGTAAGTCTGTTCTTCTTCTTCTCTGTTCCCTTTAAACACACGTGGCTCTGCGGAATGAATGTCTAGGAATTCTCCCAAACCCCATTCAGTTGGCTCAAACAACCATTCTACTCTGCGTCCTCTCTCAGGGAGCACGATTTAATGCACCCCCCTACCCCACTCCTCGTCCTCCCCACCATCCTCCCTCAGGTCCTCAGTTAGTGCGGCTTGGAGCTCTGACAGACGGAGCTCATGCAGCACTGAACAATGGCTGGCGTCCGACACGCTCTGGCAGACTATGGAGCTGTAATCACGGGATGGAGTAATCCCGGCAGACATTTTTTGTGTATGTGTGTGTGAGCAGTTGTTTTCAAAGCTACTGTATCTGCTCGTGTGCTAGCATGTGTGTGTTGGTGTTTAACTCTGTCCCAAATGGGTTCTCTAAGTGCTGTTAGAGGTCGGCGCGGCTCGCCGATCCAACGCGCCCGCAGCGATGACCGCTTCTGACTGGAATTTTTTTTTTTCCTGTCTGACAGTAGCCTGTTGTAGCGGCAGCCTGAGACCTCCAGCTGACAGTTAGTTAAAGTGATCCCTGGTGGCTGGGGTGGAGGGCAGACAGCCAGCGTTCAGCCTGCACATGAGCGAAACAACATGCCGGACTTCCTCAAACACATCACAAGGGATTGTTAGATTTATTCTTCTCTAGCTGTCATCCAGACAGGTTTATCGTCTGCATCTTACTGTTGTTACTCATTCACAGCTCACATATTTACATCCACTCTCAGTTATCCTCTCTGCAAACTTTGCCAGATCTATGATGCATATATTAGAGTTTGGAAGGTTGTCTTGACTTTAGGATTAACAGATCTGTTGCATGATGGGAATTTAAACTCCAGAGGCATCCATGTGTCCCAGCAGTATATCCTTAATGTCTATCTGTTATGATGATCAGACAAGTTTTTCTACACAAATTCCTGTGAATATGTGGGAGAACACCAGCTAAAAATAGGCAACAGACTTTCCCACTGCCAGTAGACAAGTATGCCTTTCTATTTTTGTTTTTTTTTTCTTTCTGACACGTCACCTTTGATGTCACAACCATGCCGGAAAACAGAGTTAACAACAAAAAGGCACAGTGAGGCCAGTGAAAATGTTATGGTGGGTATGTCTTTTTATATCTCTGACTAATCCAGCCTGTCTTTTGAACTAAGTGCCAACTATTTTGGAGTGATGTGTGAGCGCTGCTTGGATGGAGATGGACAGAATTTGTGGCTGAGATGACAAGAGTGGCAGAGGTTAATGACAGTCGCACCAGAAAAGGTCCACCCAGGTATCATGTTTCCATGACTGCTGATTGGAGACGTTCGGAGCAGAATCCTGTGACTACTGCAGAGTCATTTGTCCTTGGACTGAATGTGTATTGCAACCTTTTCCCTTAAAAACAAAAGCCAGACATTAGTGGGAGTAGCACTTGAATTGTTGATCGTAAAATTGCACAGGTAAACCATAACTCTCTTTTTTCTCCCAAATTAGTTGTGAGGTTAGTTGTCTGTCTTCTCATGTTTCTTGACCCATTTGACTTATTTTTACAGTGCAGACCTCAGCGATAACTTAGTGAGTCCGATAGTATTATTAGAGATGATAGGCGCCGATTCTGTTGGTGCTCAAGACCTCAGGCATGCACAGGCTATTGTTAGCATCCACAGAGAAATTATACAAAATTATCATTACGGACTACCGCCTCTTCATGCGGTTAAGCAATAGCCCCAGGTCTATCTAGACACTTGACTCTGTTTGCTATCATCCCTGGTTGACGCATGCCATGTTCACCATGACACACCAGAGAGGGACTGCTTCCCACACCACACCCAACGAAGCACATGTCACACACTCACAGGTTACCCACAAGGCCACCACCCTTAAAAGGGAAAAGGGTGAGCCGGTAACACTTTGATGTTTTTCAAGACCTACCCACATGCTTTTGTTGCTTTTATATAAACGTAAAAACAGATGATTTATCTAAACTGTAAGACATTTCCTGTTAAAACTAAGCTGTATTTTGACACGATGCATGGACAACGAAAATTGACATGGCCTCCTGGAGTGTCAGCAACAGACGCAGGAGGATACCTAGTACATCATATAGACCTTAAAGTCCACTGACAAAATGATAATATTTGATGAGTTAGGATGAGAATGCATTGGCTAAACCTGTGTCCATTCCTATATTTGTCTGTCTGGTGGGGATGACATGCAGCAAAGGGCCATGGGTTGGAATCAAACCTGCAGCTTCTGCAGCTACGACACATCCTTTGTACATGAGGCTCTCACTCTACCAGATGAGCTAGTGAGCACCCAAGTCCTGTTTTTTTTTTTTTTTTTTTACTTTAAAGGACCAGTGTGTAGGATTTAGGAATGCAGAATGAGCCGTTTATATCTACTCTCCAGAACGGACAAATGAAACACTGGTTCCGCCATACATGTTTTCGCGTCAGCCTTTGTAGTTCTCCCTCCCGCTTGTAGTTTCATTTGGCTGCAATGCCATTTAATCCTACAAACTGGATCTTTAATGGACTGTACAAAACTACTGGGGAGAGGAGGGGGCGCAAACTTTTGTTTGACTTTTTTTTTTTAAAGTAAGACCCCCTCTGGAGTTATGAGAATGGGCTACCCTCTCTTTAGCAGAAAGAAAAAAATACAGTTCTCCTCCTTTTCTGAGTCAACACCCCCCTAATAATTTTTGTCCAGTCCCTATTCATACAGTCATACAAAGCACATAATTTGGCATCATCTCATTAACCACAGACATGAACGCACATTAAACAAGCACACAGCAATTTTGAAAAATGCATATCTTCTCGCAGATGCAGTGTCTTGTCTCAGTGAACATCAGTGTGTCAGTTACAGTAATGTACTTGCATGTGCATGCATGTTTGTATGTGTGTGTGTGCTTATGTTGCTGTGTTGAAATACGTCCCGGCTGCTGATCTAAGCTCCTTCTCGCACTCCCTCTGTGTTTTTCTTTCCCTCCAACACTCCCTGTATAAACACAGTTTGCACTAATAAGCCTGACGCAGCCCACTTTAATTGGGCCTTCATTTCCTAGGCTGGGGAACCACGGACAGACAGACAGACACACACACACACACACACAGAGTGAGAGAGAGAGAGAGAGAGAGAGAGAGAGAGAGAGAGAGAGAGAGAGAGAGAGAGAGAGAGAGAGAGAGAGAGAGAACACTGGTCCAGGGGTTATTTATATGACCTTGTTTCTAATGCATGCAGCAGACAGGTTTAAAGGCCCTGGCAGCTCCACATGGTTAAGTGACTTACAGCAGCCATGAAAAGATTGGGTTTCCTGCTCCTCTGAGAGCAGCTAATAGACCCACAGATCTGGCACATCAAACACTCACACTCTCTCTCACACACATACACACACACAGTCCTGTCGTCTTGTATGGCGGTTACAATCCACACCGCAACCGCCACTGAGAACTTTCTCCTCATTTTTACCAAGCATGTCTTTTTCCAGCTTCCAGTTCGATCCAGCAGCACATGCCCTCCTTCCCCCCCTTCACAGAAAGCCCTTGTCAGCCCCTCAGATGTTCCAGCACCCCTGGGTGTCACGTGCTCCAGTCCCAAGCGTATCTACTCCAAATAAAATCTGGAGGACGGACTCTTTATTTTCTGCCGGTGGCCGGTAATGAAAACACTGTCAAACAACTGTAAGACAGAGTGGATATTATGGACTTTATTTAAGATGTTGTTGATAAATTCAGCCAGATCAGTTGAGGGATTGTACACAGAGTTGTTGCCACTGTAGGTCTTGGACTCCATGAATTTATCCTGAGTGTTGTCCAAGACTAAGTATAGTAGGTACAACCAACAAGAATGGATTCTTGTCTGGTGCAGTGTTTGCTGCAGCCTCGGGGCCCCAGGTGTGCAGGAGTCTCAGGTTGGTTTAATAAACAAAAAAGAAAGAAAAAAATGACTGAAATCAACTCGATGGATTTGTGCAAATTGGGGATGTCCTGAATCTTACAATGATATGGGGAAGGGTTTGTGTATAAAATTAACTTTTCTACAAATGTAGAGACAAATGTCTTCTCTGGCTACACTCATTAAAAGCAGGCTGGACTGTGGTTTGAATAATTTGGGAAAATAACATTATTCATACATGTCAGACTAAAACCAAGGATTTTTACTGTTTCTAAAACATAATGAAATAAATTTAAACAGACTTGTGAGTAGAGAAAAAGAGCACAGATCGTTCAGTAACAGTAGAAATAACTTTGTGTGGTTGTCTGTTGGCGAGCTGCAGCGCGATGTGTCCAGTGTGTGTTAGGAGCGGCACACAACAAGCCTCACATGGCATGCCGCACCTCAGCGGCTGGCATCGGTTTCAGCTTCTGAGCCTTGGTACTATCTAGTAAACCAGATCATATTTTCACCAGTTTTGAGCAGAACCATCGTAATCAAGGATGTGTCACTGATGGACAGCGTTGCACAACACACAACAGAAGTAAACAGTACTAGCAAGATGACTGATAGCACTGATTCCCTGCAAGCTTCCTTCCTGCTGTCACAGACATTTGTTTATATCCAAGAAACTAGTGTGGCCCAATCCTAAGTGCTATATTGTAGGCAACTGGGTTTGCCTAGTTGAACTTGAACCTGAACTCAAGCAAGTCCAGTTGTTTATGATATAGCACTTAGGATTTCCGTGACCTTGATGGCTGAGAATCTTCACCAACATAATGGGGGCCAGCTATTAATGACAAGAAGATGAATTTCCTCCTTTGCTGCCTTCTCTTTCCTTCTTTTTTCAATCTGTAGAATATGACATGCTCACTGATGTTGTCACACTTTGTACCTTTTGGTGCCACCTTTGAGCCAGATTTTCAGGTTACTAACAAATTTATGTGGTCAAAATCCTCCGAACGGTTCAAAACTAGGTGCATGAACCAGAACAGGTCCCGTTTCATGTTGGTGTACAAGGAGTTTTGGAGTGATCGAGAATGTGAAAATAGTATGAAAGACATCTTTCTGATACTGGCTTCACAATCCACTGCTGCTCTTTACCTGTATTCACCTCGTGTCTACCTCTGTCCAACAGTGCGAGTCAGTCTCTCCTGACCCACTTCTCTGCATCCACACATGAAACCAGTGTTCTCGTGTTTCTGTTTACCCACATCCTGAGTCAGTGTTGTCTTTCTCAACTGTGTGAGCAGGAGTCAGTTTGTGTTTCAAGCCGCTCTGGAAGTTAGGAAGCTAGCTACACTGTGCAACATGGATCTAATACACTTGGGTACAACATCAAATTTGATGTATGCAGACTGTACAGTGCCAGTGCCTAGTGTATCACAGGCTACAATGTACGATGAAATAGCTTTGCAATGAATTCAAAAATTTGTTAGGATGTTGTTAAAAGAGGAACACAAAAACACATTTGTTGGCATAGAGGAAAAAATAATAAATTATCAACATTTTAATTTAGTTGAATAAGACATATATATGACATGAATTAACTCTGCCACTGAGGTGAGAGGACGGCTGTGGACTTGATGATGAGCCCATCATCAACCCCATGATGGCCCAGAAATTCTGATTCTGATGAGCTGCAGATGAAGGTCATGTAATGTGATAAAAAGCCCAAGAACAGCTACAAAATGGCTTGTGTGGTGTACTTGTTCTCTCAGCTAAATATGACATCGATATGTGTTTATGGCTTCCTTTAGCACTAAATCTGAAAATGTGTCATTACCACCTCTTTTTAAAATGAGGCTCACTTAAACTTTCAGGCCTGTATTACACATTTTGTTTTTGGCCAATGACACTGACATATTGCCTTAAAAAACTGTGCTGAATATTTACACATTCAGCAGACGCAGAACAGCATAAGCAATTCACTGTGTTTATGTCAATCTGATGAATATAAGTCCAAAATTTACTCTCCTTTTTGCTCTGTTTTGGTCTCCACCAACTTCAGCTGGTGTCTGTTGTTTGATGCTGGGCAGGTAGTGCACTGTGAGTTTATCAGAGCTTTTAACTGAAAACAGCTGATGACCATAGACGTAGATTTGGTAGGGGATGCAAAGGACACATCCCCCTCAATATTTAGTAGGGCTGCCCCCAAACAGAAAGGTCATTTAATTGGTTGCTTAGTCGCAGAAAAAAAACAAACACAGGTTAGGGTCGGGCAGGAAATCCAAAGTGTGGGATCATTTTGAGAAGGTGGACGATGGAACCCATGGTGATATGTAAACTCTGCAGGCAAACATCTGCCCATCATTTGTCGTCTACAAACATGACGTATCATCTGAAACATGTAAGTAGCTCATGCTCATTAGCCACTTAGCACACTCATGACTGCTTTGCCGACAGCGTCAATAACAGGTGGCTCACTCAGTGTGTGACGTGCACTTAGATAAAATAAAGGCCTATATTAATGATGGTTCATTAGTACAGTTTTGTATTTCTCTGTAATGTAGCACAGTGTTAACAGTGTTACTAATACTATTCTTTCTCAGACCTTGAACTCAAACCAATTTAAAAATTAAATTAATATTTTGTACTTTGAAAGCCTCCTTTTATATCTTTTGAGAAGCAGGAACAATACAGAAGCATGACTAAAAGGTCCCAAATCCCAAATTCGCTAAAGATATAAACTCCCCCTGTCCAAAACTTCTTAGCCCTGAAAACTAAAATCCTGACAGAGTACATTCCAAATTCTGCTTTTGTCCAGTAAATATTCATCATCCTGTCCGGCAGCAGTTAAACCTCTCTGTGTATTTTCTGCACAGTGTTGTTCTAACACTGATGTTTAAGTCGGACGTAATGCTGAGATGTGAACGGGCCTGATGCTGCAGTGAAAAGCCTCCTTTGTCTCGCAGCCTCAGACCTTGTCCAGCATCATGTTTCTAATGGCTTCTCCTGGAAGTCGGAGTGTGTGGCTGACGTAACAAGTGAAATTAAATGTCTCGCCAAAGCAGATGTTGGACAGAGGCTGAAAGACGTGTGTGTGTGTGTGTTTGTTTCTGCATGTGTGTTTGTGTCTGCATGTGTCTGGAAGTAAAAGTTTAAACAGGAAAGGAGAGAAAATTAGGTGTGAGGTGTGTTTGTGCGTGCAAAGTTTTCGTCTTGCTGTTCATGTACTTTTGAACTCTGCCTTGAAGAAGAGTGTGTGTGTGTGTGTGTGTGTGTGTGTGTGTGTGTGTGTGTGTGTGTGTGTGTGTGTGTGTGTGTGTGTGTGTGTGTGTGTGGAGGGGGGGCTGTAGCCTAAATCTAGCCCCCATTAATCTTAACCAAGCCACTTCATCATATGATGCAACAGTTCATGGAGACAAAAAGGCGGTAACAATGAATTTTAAGAGGAGCAACAGTCAGATTTGCCATCATGATGATGTCATAGGACATAAATAAGATAAACGACAGTGATGGTTCAGTTTAAACCAACCAGCTTATCAGGTCAAATGGTGATGTTGGTAAATCATCTGAGGTGGAAGGGGCCAGACCCCATGAATCATTGGACAAAATTCTCCAGAAAAGTGCTCCCTGTGACTAATGAGAATTGAAAGGCAGGCCTCTGTGTGTGTGTGTGTGTGTGTGTGTGTGTGTGTGTGTGTGTGTGTGTGTGTGTGTGTGTGTGTGTGTGTGTGTGTGTAGGTGTGTGTGTGCGTGTGTGTGTGTGTGTGTGTGTGTGTGTGTGTGTGTGTGTGTGTGTGTGTGTAGGTGTGTGTGTGCGTGTGTGTGTGTGTGTGTGTGTGTGTGTGTGTGTGTGTGTGTGTGTGTGTGTGTTTTGTGTGTGTGTCAGGCATCAGGTGCTAAACCCTGGATCAAAGGCTGTGGCCAGCAGCGGATCTGTCTGCATTCTGTCATTGTTTCCGTCCAGACGGCGAAGTGTGTGAAGCTGCAGGTGAGGCCTGACAGACCAGGGAGTCTTCCAAAAGCAAGGGGATGCTGGGAAATCCAGTAGGCGGGCAGCTGTTTTCCATCTTTAAGGTATGGACATGGTAGAGTGGAGAGATTGAACTGTGGAAACACCAGAGCAGACAGAGTGAGAGGTGTGAGGCCAGGAATGAAAAAGGAGAAGTATCCCAGTAGGCATTTGATGGAAAGTCACAGGCAGAAGAAGTTCAATGTCAACAAACACAAAGGGCAGCAAGGAATTCATAATCTTTACTGATCTCCATCTTGCTTACCATGACAGAGATGAATTAGCTTGATACTAATCAGAAAAAGAGGTGGAAATTACAAATCACTTTGCTATTTTGAATCACAAATTTGTCATTTGGGTTATTGTTTATAAAAGCCTTTTCATAAGCGTGATGCAATTCGACTTGTACTTTAACAGCAATGATTAGTGACTTCATTTGGACTTTAACCTATTTACTTGACAATACTTGATACCTTTTCCCAAGCCTTAAGATTAAAAAGTATGTAATTAAAAACATGTGCCACAAGTCAATTAATTTCCCTTCATTTCCTGAATCAACTAACATTAACATTTTTATTCCCAGCAAGTCGACACTCGATTCCCCTGATGATCCACATGACTTGAACCAATCCAACAGCATCCAGTCAAGTTGCAGGAGAGAACCATGAAGAACTAACATTACATTACTGTGTCATTTTGCAGTTTTTATTGTACAAAAGTGTTGAAACCAAATTGATAAGATGTTCCCCCTTTTTGGCAGCAAGCTAGCTATAGCCTGGAGGTATGACATCGGTTGTAACAAAGAATTTTGTTGGTCAAATATATTTTTCTGCAGGTGGAAATCCGCTGAAAAGGTCTGTATGAATATTTTTTATCTCCTGCATGAATGTTCTGCAGAGGTATGCAAGCATTCAAGATCAGTTTTTATAATTCCATGTGAATTTGTGCTTGTGAAACAGCTTTAATGTGGTGATGTCATGACAGTCTGGCTGATATCAGTTCAGTGGTTAATTCAGTCTTGCCGGTTCCAACATTCTTATTAGATTCAGTATAAACTAGGCCTGTTGTATTATGTCAGCAATGGATGAAATGAGTATGTGTATTGTGAAAACTCCCCTTTGTAGTGCCAAACTCACTGTGACACTGCAGGTCTATGGGGCATTTTAGCTTCTTTCAGCTCACTGTTTTGGTTTTAAAGGCCGAAACTTCACTGCTTTTGTGAGGTCTCACCACTGTTATTGATGCCATTTCTTGACCAACAGTTTTCTGTAAATAGCTCTGATGCACCCAATCACTGCAATGAGTGAACAGTGTGGGCCAGAGGAAGAAATTTGAAAACCAGCACTGCCAGAAAACTATTTTACAAATGGAAACCGTGGTACCTAATGTCCCATTTGGCCAAATGTGCAAACATTTGGTACAATTTGTGCGTTCAGCGTGTTCTTTTCATATCATTCTCTGAACGAAAACTGACAGGGAATGTTTTAGTACATTTAGTGCTGCAAAATTCACTTTTTGAAAGCTTAATTTAGTTCACAGCAGCTGTACAGAAAGTACAGGGGAAATGTGTGCAGGGTCTTTAATCAATTTGCACTGAAAATCTGCATCTAATTACTGGTTGATTTATGAAGTAGCAGCTCATTACACAGTCAGCGCTTGGGTTTGCCCTCCAGGCATAGCGACTGCTACCACAGCTATACTGTTGCAATCACAAGTTCTCATTAAAATCCTTGTTAGGGGTTTACATGGCCAAGACATTTGGTTTCTATTGCAAAACCTACATACCTGTGTTAATCAGATTGTAACCTGATAAAAGAAACCAATGTGTAAGTATTAACACCTCTAATAATGAACATGTGATGTGTGATGACGTGCAACAGTATGTTCAATCTATGCCGTCACCCTGTTTTTTATACAGAAGCCGTTTTTTGCACCACAGACCATTTTTAAGTTGACAAAGCTGATGAGCAAGTGTGGTTGGTTGGCCCGAGAATCACAACTGAAATAAAGGTTAGGTTAGGTCAGAGGTTTGGATGTCATAATTCACACAAATTTTTGTGATTTAGGAACACAGCTCATGTAGCTGGAGTTGGTATTGTAAGTCTACTGTTGTGGGGGAGGTGACCAAGTGAAAAGGAAAGATACAGGACAGACAGAATGGGCCACGTTCGAGGCAACTGACGTGTGTAACTATTACTCTGCTTGTTAATTCTTGCAGTGATAATAGTGGCAGGTTTAGCAATCAATTCTTTGTTATGTTTGTCTAGTTTAGTGCTGATTTTCCTGGCTGAAATGATGTGTCATTACCTGTAGCTGTAGCTTGAGTTGTCTGAAAATGCTTTCTACAGCTGCCTTGTTTCAAAATGAGAACCATGTGAAAGTGTCTTAAATATCTTAACTTCATGATACATATCATGCTAAAAGACTGAGGCTAGAACTATACTGTTAACATTACTCTAAACTCTGATACAGTAGCATTAAGCTACCAAGCAGTGAGGGAAGTTGTAGCCATGACGTCAGATTTGGAAGGGACCTGCCAGGGGTCTGGGCCCCCAGTTGTAAAGCAAATTTCCCATTATTTTACATTAATTATTATATGTAAGCACAACAATATATTACACTATACAAAACTGCAATAAATGAGAGCTACTACATGATTAATACATTTGAAAGTAATGAAATAGAGAGACAGTAGAGTGTTTGACAATGATTGGATCCCGGCTAGGTCTCCGCTGGCAGATACATAGATAATCCTCTGATAGGAGTGCCCTGGAAATATTGGAAATATTACACAGAAATCAGCAAAGCAGGACACAGGTGCTCATTCTCCATTCATCCGGATTATGTTTATTTTCATATTCATTTCAACTTTTTAACTGCAATCATGAATTATTTTCTGTTATTTTGCCTGCTGTGCATTGAAGCACTGGTTATACCCATATTTGGATAACATGAAGCCATGTTCTTTAAATGTCTGTTTTCACATAAATGTCTCCCTTTAGATATTTTCCAAAAATGAACTTATCAAAATTTGTATCAAACCAAAAATAAACATTTTCCCTTTAAATCACGGCTTATACAACACCTTATATAACAGAATAAATCCACCTTATATAACAGAATAAATCTCCATTGCAATTAAGCTATATCACATTTACACTATACTGTATAAACACAAACTAAAATAATAAACATGGCTGCCTCATAGCTTGCTGCCGCCGACTCCCATGAACTAGAACCCTATGATTGTCTACTATTAACGTGCGCGCCCTTAACAAGGCTACAGCCGTAGCTGATCTAACTTTGTATATTAGCATTAGCTTAGTGCATTTCGAACAATGTACCACACACACAACTGCTTTTTTCTCACACACAGAGAAATAACCCACAAATGCCCAGGAGCCGAAAGAAACAAACAAAGAAAATAGTTTGCTACGGTGCCATTTTCTCGTGATAATCCGTCATCCGGATCATGAGCTCAATTTCCGCTGCGCATTGCAAAGAGTCCCAGTGACGCTGCTGGTCAGTGCTGCCACCAAGTGTCCATTTTATGAAACAGCATGTCATTGTGTGCTTCTCTGTAATCTGTCATTATAAATTAGATAGAATAAAATAAAATACAATTGCGATAAACCAAAAAGTGACTCTTAGAGGAAAGGAAACAAAAAGTAATAATATCTCAACAAAATACTTATTTTGTGAGTATCACACTACCATAGATGTATAATAATTACAAAGATACCTGACCCAAGACAACGCCCATTCATTCCATTGGAGTTTTTTCGCCTGGTGCACAAAAAGTTTCTAGCTTCCAGGTTTACCTCTGCGATATGCGGCCAGCTGACTATGCAGAGTAGTGTTTCTCCTGCTGGCCCTGTGATGATGGGTTTTTAAATTGTTTTTCTTAACTGGAGGAAAGTTTAACAAATATAAAACCTCAGTGGGTCAAAAATTCAAAATAGAATGATTTGTAATTGACCTGGTATGCAGTCCAAGGTGTTGTGTCAAAAGATTTACAGGTTTCTCTTTTACAATGGTGGTCTATGAGGACAATGCTTTTTGGGCTGCAGGGGATTTTTTTTCCGCTGCAATACCGGGAATGGACACTGGGAAAAATTGGAGGCAAGGCTGAGCTGTGTTTCTGGGGGCTTGGTTGCCTACCCACTGCAGTAGAGCAACAGCTTCAAGGATGTACAAAGAGAACTGAATACAGTTGGAGGCAGGCCTCTGCATATTCCTATTAATGATCCTCAATGGCACATGAAGCAAGTCTAAAAAGGCTTTTGGGGCCCAATGGCAGCAAGTGACAGACCCTGATGGTGTAATTCCACTTTTGGCCACTATGCAATTCATTCATTCATTCATTCATCTTCTAACCGCTTCATCCTCGTGAGGGCCGCGGGGGGGCTGGAGCCTATCCCAGCTGACATCGGGCGAGAGGCAGGGTACACCCTGGAGACCATCGCAGGGCTGACACATAGAGACAGACAACCATTCACACCTACAGACAATTTAGAGTAATCAATTAACCTAGTCCCCAAATTGATCCACCACAATCACTGTTTGTATTCCAAGTAGCCCCCTGCACACTGCCATAGCATGTAGAGAGTCTTAGTTTGAATATACTTAACCTCTTAAGGTTATCAGAAATTATGTTTACATGGGAGTTTCTTATTCAGAGTTTTAACTTGGTGAATGTCAAAATAAAGCAGTCCATGTAAACATTTGTTTATTCAACACAAAGCCGGTAATCTGTGAAGATTAATATACATACACACTGTCAAACCGTTTGGAGACACACACACAGCCGTCTTAGCCAAGCTACCAGACATTTGCTCTGTCAGAGTGTCTGCAGAGGGATTATATAACCAAAGTAACAAAAGATGGATGTGGTTGGCAGACAAAAAATAAAGTGTCACTCCAGGGATGGTGTAATTCAATCTCATCTCCTTTAATAATCATTATGAGCACAAAACAGACAGCAGGACCTCAGCAGGCATGACATATCTGATCTGTGGTGGCTTTGTTACGTAAGGTCAACCACATTTGGAAAAACAGTTCTCTGTAGAATGGGAACAGGTTTAAACATGTCACTAACATGCATGTCACTTAATTAAAGGAAAACCCCAACTGTGGATCCTCTTAAAGTGTTACATATTCTCTGTCTCTTGTATTCAATGCGTTCCATTGGTTTCCCTCAGTCTGATTCAATAAGTTCTGTCCTACATATCTTGACATATCTGCACATCATGTCCCAGTGTTTGCATTGCATTGTTATCTCCAAGACTAAGAAGACTTCTCAGTAACAACAAAAAAAGCAACAGATGTTTGCAAAGTTTGCAACTTTGCAAATCTTTGAAACCCCCTGCCACAGGCTGCTTTTCTGACCTTTGACCTTATGTTGCTTGGCCTGAAAGCACAACACACCTGCCTGTCTGCTCCAGATACACGCCTCCATTCAGGAGACACACAGACACTGACTCAAAAATATCTCTGTCAACAGTTTCTTAGCGTGCGAATGGATTTCCCTGAAACTGATGTGCTTGAAGGACCCTGAAGAATTTTAATTGTCTTGTAAAATATTCATAGAGGATTTTCCCTCAGAAAGCTGATACTCGCTAATAAACTCGCAGCAATGTTTAATGCTGCCAGCTGGCAAAGCTTCCTCTGTGCTTCTCTTTCTATATTTACCACTCATTCTGCTGCACCTTCCATACGGCCACACACACTACATTATGTGAGTTAAACATTTACAAAGTGACTACAAGTGTGTTTGTACTCAAATTTCCCCAAAACAAAGTATATAGATTTGGATATCTGGATCTGATTTCTGAACTAAAGCACATGCACACAGCACTGTTTTTAGCTACAGTAGAATCAGTGCTGGTTGGTCAGTGCACCACTTGTCTTGTCCATGACTCTGACTATGCTATGAAATTTCGTACAGACATCCATGGTCCACAGAGTCTGAATTCTGTCCCCTTTGATGATCCCTTCATTTTTCATCTAGCACCACCAACAGGTTCATTACTTTGTTCAAACTGAGATTTCCCTACAAAAGCCAAGAAGCAACTTCCAGGGCTGAAAATTTAACCCAATGTCAAAGTGGCAAAAACCGCAGTTCCTCGAATGGCCACTTGAGGCTGGCTCCAAGAACGAGTCAATCCCCATGTCAAAATAAAGACATTTACAGCCTTGTACAAAAATAGTTTTGGTCTCTGTTTCTACTTTACCCCTTCTGTCTACATTTTATTAATGTGCTGATTAGTGACAGGCTATCAGCGAGGTATCTCCATAGTGTGTAGATAGTGAGTGTCAAGGGGGCGTGCTGAGGGCGTCCTTTCTCTTAGCCTATAACTGCTGGGAAAGCACAATTTTTTAATTCACATAAAAGATATTATTACATTGACTTTAGATGTGATATATTGAAATTACCATAACATCAGTACCCTACAGCCATTAACACTATGATGTAATAGATTAGTGTGTTTTAGTGAATTCCATGCACTTTTCAAGATAGAGTAGCAGCGCTAATTTTTCTCAATGTCATCAGCAACGTCACACAGGCATTTGCGGCCTGAAGAACTACAGGGGGGTTGGCAGCCAAACTCCTCCACATAAACAAAAACAGTGGAAAGCGAAAGCAAGGCGATTTCTGTGAGTTTCTGTTGACTTTGAATGAAGTGTATAATGATAAAATTATTCTTCATTTAAAAGTGAGTCTGGGGGGTTTGATGATAGCAATTTCAGGGTTGTTTCAGATCAAACAAAAGAAATCTAACTCTTTCACAAAAAGTTCCATCTCTGTGGGGATCCTTTTAATAATCCTGTCACACACTTAGAATAACAATCTGAGCCTGTCAATTGCAAAAACAAACACAAGAATGGATGGTGTGAACATGCCCTTAGTGTTTATATTGCAGCCTGATTGTTGCTCTCCCTCAATATTGGGCCAATTTAAAAAACAAAACAAAACATTGTTGTCATTAATCACTTAGTCACAAAAACATGGAAAAACAGGGTCCAGATTGAAAAATACCCTCTAACTTTGCATTATCAAGTTCATCTGATGTGCAGAAAGCCACACAGCAACTCTTCAACTTCCCCCTTTGCCTTAGAAAGATGTGATGTTTTGCCGGTGTTCCCATAAATATCGACTGTATCTATGAATCAGATTCACCTCCTCCACAGCTCCAACCTCTCCCTCCAAATATGGTCACTTCTGGCTCCAAAAATAACAAGATGGCGACTGCCAAATGCCAATCTCGAGGCTTCAAAATGGGAGTGCATGATGTGGTCACAGTGGCAACTTTGATTATTTTTACACATTCTATGGCAAAAACCAAATAATATTCCCATTAGCTTCAGCAATGTACGAAAAATGTTAGCATGCTAACATGTGAGCTGGTACACATAATGTCTAAACATCAGCAGTCAGGTTTTCATTATTATCTATTATGGGAAGTTTCCATATAGATTTTAATATAGTGTCACTCTCATTGGGAAGCATTTAAACATACCAGGTGGAGACAGTAAAGCATAGGTATGGTCAGGGTGAGAGCCTGCACCTGCCAAGGTAACATCCTCCTGACACCCGGCCCTGACACCAACACCAAGTTGCTCATTGGCCATCGATATGCTGACTGCCATTTTTGGCTTCTTCCTGAGTCGTTCCAGCCCCCTTCTTAAGCATTTCAGGGTTGAATAGATATTCCCCTCATTAATTTGAAGAGGCTCCCACAAAGAATTTAGAAAGTGGTGCCCTCGTCTGTTCTGATCACTGTAACCCAGCAAGCTTGTGATCCATCATCCAATGGAAAGTCGTGGAAACTTAAAGAGGGCTTGTTGTTGGAGCAATACCTGACACTAAAGTGACTTTTGCAGCTGGATTGCACCATGGTTTATTCCTCAATTGGAGCGGTAGAGAACCCTAAGTAAGTCTCCACTGCCTTTGCCTACTTCTGCTCGCTGAGAGCACAGCATGAAAAGCCCCTATTAAAAGAGTGGCAGTCCAACCTCAAGCTAATAAAGACAATGTGGAAAATATGACGGAAATGTGACAACAAGAACTGTCACAGTCTCCTTAACTGTCCTTGCAGATCTGCTACAATGTTTCTCCAGTGTGAGCTTGAGTGATGTTGAAGTCTCCCACCAGCAGAGGTACACACACTTGGCTGTACTGAGCCATGATCTTAAACATATACACATGCTGTGGGCCTGGACACGTTTCGTGCTTGTTCACATACTCACACAAACACACACATAAATTCACTCAGTCACACGCACATTGGCTTGACTTCTCCCCCTTTCATACAATAACACCAGAGTTGTTCACACCCTCTCTTCATTTGCCAATTCAGACACACACACTCCAGCTCTTATTACATGTGTCTGCCCTGAGTGCTCAGCCCCTCTTTGCAGACATTCAGCACGTCGCCTCTGATGGAAAACTGCAGTCAGTTCACATCGTTATTTCATATTTTGGCTGCAGCAATGTCAATATCTTTCACCGCCGCGACAATTGCCTTAGCAGACGGCCTGCACCGCGCTGCATGGCCACAACGTAAGGAATCCAGACATTACCCAATATCCTGAGAGGGTCCAGGGGGATACTGCTCATTTACAGACATGCCAATACACCATATGACTGGTCAACAGGTCTGCGGTTTAAAGGCACATGGGAGATTTGTCAGGCTGGACATGAATGACACATTGAAAGACATTTAAATATTTGCTCTGTGGAGAAAAATCCACAAGCAGGCACTGAGACTATTGGATATCTTTAATCTGGGCTACCTTCTTACCTCCACCAAGGACATTATGTTTTCTGTCTGTTTGTAAGCAGGATTACGGGAAAAACTACTGGCCCAGTTTTCAAGAAACTTGGTGGAAGGGTGAAGCAAGGGGCCAAGGAAGAACCCATTCAATTCTGGAGTGGATTCAAAGCGAGGGCAGATATAAAATATTAAAATCCAGAGGATGGTAATTAAGTTCAGTGGTGACAAAACATAGCCAGCTGTAGAGACCAGCATTGCATTCTGGTCTTTTTTCTGCTGCTGTGGATGTAAAAGGAAGGTTTCCCCATTGCCTCTCCAAAAAAAGATTGATTCCTTGGTTATTTTTATACAATGGTGCTGCAACAATTTCATTCTGGTTTATTCTAACTTGAATTATTATTGATTATTATAATTATTATTGATTACTGATAATGGCACTGGGAGCACAGCAACATGTTTTCAGATGTCAGCAGTTATTTGGTTTACTTAGTTCCTAGTGATAAAACCCACAGAGAATCTTCTTCCGACCACTATGCAGTTCTCGCCCAGCTCTACAGAATATTTTAGTGTCTTTCAGCTCATTGTTTTGGTTTTGTGACCACCCAGTGAAAAAGCTCTTTTAAACCCACTGTACACTACCGTACTGTCCAGCAACACACAGCAGACTGACAAAGTTGGCAACTGACTAGTGAACATAGTGAGGCCTTTAGCAGCTAAAGAGATAGACATGTTTCAGTGTATCAGTAGACGAAGTGGACACAATCTCTTAACAAGCATTATGTGGTAGTAGTGGGCATGAAATATGTCCTTTTTTCTGTGTAAGTGCTTGTGGGTGCATTTTCTTTTCTCTTTGATTTTCTAAAAAAAGGCCTCCCATTCAAAATTTTCCTGTACGATAAACACTAACACATGGGCCATCTGGTTCTTGTGCAAAAATGTACATTTCTAATGCTACCTTGATGTCCATATAAAATAAGCTATAAACTAGTAATATACTGGCAACACAAAAACATGTCAGTTAGGATCTTTTGTTGTTATTGACACACAAATTAAGACCAAGAAAGTACACGTGCGGCAGGAGGGTGGTGGATGGGTCAAACAAACATGGACTTTAAACCAGGAGACTGCTGTTCGTGTTCTGTGTCAAAGCAAACCTGGGGGTTTGTGGGTTAGAGGTAGAGTGGATTGGCCACTAATCAGGATATCCGTGATTTGATCCCTGGCTCCTCCAGCACATGTATCTTCCAATCCTTGGGCAGATACTGAACCCCATTTGGTTCCGATGGCTGTTCCATTGGTGTGTGTGTGATTTACCAAATAGCAGGTGGCACCAATATGGTAGTCTCGGCCACCAGTGAGTGAATGTGTGTGTTAAAGTGTGTGTAGTGTGAAGGCGCAGTGAGTGGTCACAAGACTAGAAAGGCAGTTTTCAAGTGCAGTCCATTCCCATTTTCCAAAAGTCAACATAGTTATGTGTCTTTGGGGATTTAACACAACTACGCAAAGTACTTTCCATAGGTACTTTACATGACTATACAAAGTACGTAAGCTAACATAAATTACATACCGTAGAGTACCTTAGCTGTAAGGTAGTCTTGGACACCACTGTATGAATGTGACACATTGGGAAACTGCTTTGAGTGGTTGGAAGACTAGGAAGTTGCTAGACAAATCAAGTCCATCCATCCATTTACAGAGGAAAAACAAAACTATTTTTTAAGTATGTTATGATGGAAAATGGCAGTCAGTGAGTTTGATAGTAGGGAATGGAAGAGTCACAGTAAAAAGTGTGTGTTTGTGTTTGTGTGTGTGTGTGTGTGTGTGTGTGTGTGTGTGTGTGTGTGTGTGTGTGTGTGTGTGTGTGTGTGTGTGTGTGTGTGTGTGTGTGTGCGTGTGTAAATGGAATGTAAAGCAAAGAGCAGATACCCCCCACCAGCTCTCCTGATGTCTGAGCCAGCTGGCTGACCCTCTCACTCCCTCCACCTCACACTGCTAACCTGGTGCCCTTTCACCCTTACCCCCCTCACACTCCACACACACACACACACACACACATACACACACACACACACACACACAGACACGCACTCCCCAGGGGAGCCATACTAGAAGTAGGTTAGCATCAAATAGTGGTGTGGACAGTTTCCAGGAATCACACATATCCCCTTCCCTGCCCTCTTATCCTTCACTGATTTTCCAGTTTTCACAGCAAGCCTGGAAAGTGTGAGTAAGCGTTTCCTGTGGAAAACAGTATTTTCAACATAGTAATTTGGCTTGTGCAGCCATACTACTGTTAACAGACGGATGAAACAGTGGGACAGTTGAGATTTGGGGCAGGGGGGGAGAGAAAAACGCTGTGTCAACTGTGAACAGATCTGAATTTATCTATCCTGTGAGTTTTAATAGAGAGGGGCAGGGGGCAGGTCAGGCTCGCTGCAGCTCAGGGTCAAAGGTCAACATTGCAAGGATGCTGCACAGGGTCTGCACTGTAAAAGAGATATTTATGGAGCCATTAGCCTGAGTCAGGCATTAGCTCACAACTCAAAGACACAATTAGGACACATTGGCATGCACCATCAGATCTTGTGAGGACAGGATAAGAGTGGGAGCACACACGAGCACATAAGCAGTGTTAAAAGTATAACTAAATGTGATTTAAAGCTACTATGTGTAGAATTTACTTGTGATTTGTGGCAAAATGGGACAACCCATGTAAAAACTGGTCTAGTCTGTGATGCATTTAGCTCTTCATTGTACTTCTGTTGGGGGGCAGCAAAGTCTTTTTAAATTGTATGTAGTGGCTTTAATTAATTGTGGAGAACAAAAACTCAGCTGAACAGCAAACCAGTCAGAGGGGCTATACAGAGCTGAAAATGCTTAGTTCCCCTGACCAGTATTTTTGCACATCCTGCACAAAACTGTACAGCTCTCCTATTCTGAAAGTTATGTTGTATATATTTTTTAAAATTACTTTATGTAGTGTCTTTTTTACTATAATTTTTCAACTCTGTATTTATGCGTATTTAATTTAATCAATCTGGATTAAACTAGTCCATACCCATTGGTAGCTTTATCACCTTCTACCTATGCCAATCCTCAATGCCTATGTGCAATTTTACATAGATTGACCACGTCAGTGAGTAGAAAAACATGGAACAGACAGAATGACTGAGTGACAGAATGACACACTGACAGTTTCCGTGATATGTACAGCATACCATACCATGACTTAGTCATACTAAAAATTAGAAAAAACAAACACTGGGCCACAGGGGGGGCCACAGCGATCGGTCGCATTTTAGCCATTTTTAAGCATTTTTCTGTTGTTATAGCGCCACCCAGTTGCCAATTAGAGTTAAATTTCTCCAGTCACCTTGAGGCATCCTGTTCTACATATCTACCAAGTTTAGTAAAATCCATATGGCAGTTAGGCCTAGATAAGAAATTAGCTCTCTAGCACCCCCATTTTGTTTGATGGGGTCAATAATGGAGTGGTCCCCTCAGATTATGTGTGGTCATATGCCTACAAAGTTGTGTGGTGATGGGTGAAACCCTTGAGATGTTATACACCTTTATGTGATGAGCCACGCCCTCCGCAATATTCATTGCCTTATAGAAGCTCAGTTTTAGTAAGTTTTCAACTTTTGCCAAGAGGGAACTTTAGATATTGGTCCCTAGATTATGTTCACTGAGTTTCATGCAGATCGGTCAAACTTCCTAGGAAGAGATTGATTTTAAGTGTTTTTCAAAAAATTCAAAATGGTGGAAAATCTGCATAACCGGAAGTTATGGGTTTTTGAGGCAAATTTGTTCCTCATAAGGAGAGGCATCTCTGTGCAAAGTTTCTTGTCTCTACGACATACGGGGCATGAGATATGCAAATTCAAAGTCTGCAATTTCAATCGGTTGCTATAGCGCCCCCCTTTGGCCAATTGATGTAATATTGCTTCATTCATTTCCTCCCATGACCCTCTACCACTGTGCCAAATTTCACATGGATTGACCAAGTCAGTGAGGAGAAAAACGTGGAACAGATACACAGATACACACACACACACACCCACAGACAGAGTTTTCGTCATTATATAGTAAGATCTGAATATGTCCAAAAAATGGATTTGGGCTGGCAGTCTGAACAAGGTCTAACACTACCCATGCAGAAAGTTAACATGACTTTTACTTCTAGAAGCCTTGAAACCCAAAATTCAGTAACTCCTCCAACTAAGGAACTCTGTGAATCTGGAAGAAAATGGCACAAACCTGACATTGTTTTGGACAGACAATACTTTAATATAATCAGTCATATGAGAACAAAATGTACAGTGTAACTGTCAACAGTTTGTGTGACTGCTGTTGGCTGCACTCCGACCACTGAGATGAAGATGAGCTGTGAGCGTTTCGTGCCTCAGTACCTCCAGGAATGTTCATCCCTCCCATTTCAGTGTGTTCCACCTCGTCACCACCAAATAAACACGAGACAGTAAATTAAGCAGTCTCACCTGCCAACCCAAAATAAAGAGGTCGAGGCACGTGAGGGATGAAAGTAGGGCAGGACTGCCACGGGGTGTAAACTGTTCTCCTCAGCACCTCACAGGCGCCATGCTGATGTGTTCAGGCTAATCTCATCTTGCTGCAAACTATTATTACAGTTTAAAGAACAGGGGTGATTTAATGCTGCAGAGAAATGCTTTGTTGAATCAACCGTGAATCTTTGTTTTATTGCCGTCACAGAGTACAGATGTTTTGAATGCATGTTCATTCTCATTCCTGACCTCAACTCACCTGCCACCACACTGGATACTCTGGTTTTTGAAGCAGGTTACAAAACATCAGACACAATTACACATAAGTGTGGTCAATAACAGACAGGCTAAGGTACTGAGATTGATTTTCTTGTTTTTGTTGTCCTTAGGTGTTTTGATGTGGGTATTTATTTCTTGGTTTAGTTTGTACTGATGTAATTTTGTTTTTAAGATTTAAAGTTGGCTAATATCATCTTATATGTTTTACGTCTGTCTTGCTTTGGCTGGATGCTTAAAGGGTGTAAACCTCACCTTCAGATACTCAGTCTTCACAGGTTTGACAGCAGAAATAGATTGACAGACAGCTCATGTAGGTTTGACAACAAATCTGCTCAGAGGATTGTAAGTCAGCTCATTCTTGACTTGTTTGTCACCTTTGAAAAGCAACAGAGTTCAAGGAGTTTAGAGTCTTGTATAATGACAATTTCTACATTTACACAAGGGGCCCTGACCAGGCCCCCAGGAAGGGCGCCAGGCTTCAATGGCAATTTTTGTAGTGGCCAAAAAGAGAAATTACACCGTAATGTAATGTAATTTTGTTTTTAAGATTTAAAGTTGGCTAATATCATCTTATATGTTTTACGTCTGTCTTGCTTTGGCTGGATGCTTAAGGGGTGTAAACCTCACCTTCAGGTACTCAGTCTTCACAGGTTTGACAGACAGCTCATGTTTTTTTGTAAGGTTTAAAAACAAATCTTCTCAGAGGATTATTAGTCAACTCACTCTTGACTTGTTTTTCACCTTTGAAAAACAACACAGTTCAAGGAGTTTACAGTGTTGTATAATGACAATTTCTACGTTTACATAAGGGCCCTGACCAGGCCCCAAGGAAGGACGCCGGGCAAATTTCATAGTGGCCAAACAGAGGAATTACACGGTCACATGACACCCTGCAGCCAAAAAAGACTTTTTCGTTGACTTCCATGACAAAAGAGATGTCTGTAATTCAGTGGATACATCCCCTGTGAAATGACTTGTTTTACTATCAGGATTTAATCCATTCACTCCATTAACATTAAGAAAGTCCAGAAGAGCCGCACAATTTAATTATTTTATCCTCATTGAAGTAAACAGGGCACTAAATCGGAAGTACCCGCTTGGCCAGTAGAAGTCTCTAGTGTGCCTACTCTGTGGGCCTCACAGTGCAGAAGCAGCGTCGATCATACCCAGATGATTGGAGGTTGATTTTATACGCTGCAGTTGAGCATTTTGGCTTCATGCACCACTGAGCTACTCGCGTAGGAAAACGGGGTCCTGCCTCGAACACTGTACCCAGGTCTCTTTATGCATTTATGGCCCTGACACACCAAACCACCGGTCGGCTGTCAGTCAGTGTCAGGCCATTCGTGACATCTATTTCCCTAGGTTTTTGAGGTTTGTCGTGCAATTTAGGCACCAGTGGGCCCTTGTCGGCTGTTTATTCGGCTGATTCAGCATGTTGACTCGGCCCCAGAGCTGGTGAAGTTTGTCTGTGGATGAAATCACTCTGATTGGCAGTTCAGCTCAGTGCAAAGGAAGAGAAACGGATGTGAGGAGGGCACAAGATATTAACAAATGTGTGATATTTGGTCAGATTCTTATTTTAGCTGTTGAGCTCTTCAGTAGAAACAGTTTTTTGAATAATGAATACAGACAACTGTTGTGTGCTGGTATGGAGAGTAATTTCCCCTCAGGCAGGTGCAGAATGTAAATGCTATTTGGCTGTTGGCTGCAGTCCTTGCGGTATGCTCAAGCATAACTCTTTGGCCCAGACACAGGAGACCTGAGGTGACCCAACAGTCAGCCTTCGTCGCTTGATGTTGGTTTGGTGTGTCTGAGTCTTAAGAGAAGTAAACTTCACCTTCAGGTACTCAGTCTTCACAGGTTTGACAGCAGAAACAGATTGACTGACAGCTAATGTTTGTATGTAAGGTTTGAAAACACATTTGCCCAGAGGATTTAAGTCAACTCATTCATGGCCTGATTTTCCATCTTTGACTGAGTTCATGGAGTTTAGAGTCTTGTATAATGACCACTGCTATGTAAAAAACGTTTTCATAAGGAATCAATCCCTGTTCTAGCATGATCAGTGGACTTGGAGAAAAATCCATTAGACTAATCTAATCTCTCAAATTCTATGGATTCAGTGAGAGCAGGTTTACTTTCCATGTATTGCAGCATAACTTCAATAAGTGTCATCAATCATGACCTGTGTTACATATATAGGTGACATGCACCAAACACTGACTTCACTGTTCTACCTGACAGCCCCAGCAACAAATGTTTACGAATGGGCGGCACTAGCTCTGTCCGGACCAAATATGGAGCGTGGACTGGTGGCTAGAGAGGTGCCAGTCCACCTCCTGGGCACTGCTGAGGTGCCCTTGAGCAAGATACTGAACCCCCCCAACCGCTCGGGGCACCTGTCCATGGCAGCCCCCTCGCTCCGACATCTCTTCACTTTGTGCATATATAGGTTGTACATGCTGTGCATGTGTGTGTCTTTTGGACCTGTGTCCAAATTGAATTTACTTATACTTAATAAAGTACATATATGTATGTATACATATATATATATATATATTTAAAAAAGTAATCAGGGTTTAATAAACGAAAGGAACAATTCATGTTCAGTGGGGGTGGAGTTGGAGCTCCTGTCCCAAGGGTTATCATCAAATGGTTACAAATTCATTGAAATAAAATTCAAAATCATTCCTCTCTCGGTTCTCCATGTTCACAAGTGAGCAGCTATTGGTTTGCATCATAGAACGTTGTGAAATTTGTCCAAACAGATGAAAAGAAGGCAAAAACATTCAGACATGCTACACAGGCACGCTGGATTCTCAAAACGTATGTGATGTTGTGCAGGTTGAATTTAACTGTAGCCACACTATGATAAACATACCGTAACAGCACCTTCACTCTACTTTATACAGGCTGTAGTTCACCATTAACTGAAGGAGAAAAGATTTTGGCAGAAAACCAACATGAGACATGCATTTATTTTTATCTGCATATTAATCATAAGAGAAAGTAGGTGACTTATGATTGTAACCAACACTCAGAATGTACTTGCCAGAATTTCTTGATTGATTCAGTTATTATAAGACCAACGTCATGATTATGTTTGTTTAGCACTGTTACATAACGTTCAACAACACTGAGTGTTGATTTAAACCATCGACTAAATAATTTATTGAAACCATGTTTCAGCTGTCCTAACATACCACTAGACAATCAAAAACAAGGAAACATGCAATAAACAAGGCCTTATGTAAGTTTATGACTATGTGTACCTGGGCCAAGACTTTTATCACATGAACACTCCTTCTTACCACTAGCTTTCTGGTATGGAGAGCAGTCTGACAACATACTAGGTCTCTGTTACCGCCCCACTGGGCAAGAGATGATAAAGGTCTAATTGTCAGATCAGTCTTAAAACATGGCACTACCTGCAACACATTCTGTACCTAACACTTGTTCTCAGGCAAAGGAATGATCTTCCATCATCCAGCCCAGACAGATAGTACAACACTGCCTTCAAGTGTTAGAGAGTGTTAGAGGTTATGAATTACGTAAACATTTATGACTGTGCAAAACAGTAAATAATGAACAGTAAATTAATTTCAGTACCTGTAATGCCATGATTGTTGATAATAGGCCCGTTTCCACTGAAGAAGGTCCTGGTACTATTTGGGGGGCAGGAACTTTACAGGAACGTCCTCTCCCTCGGCCCTCTCAACCGCCGTGTCTCCACTGAGGACAGAGTAGGAGGAAAGTTCCTGTAAAGTTACCGGGGTCTTGATGTGATGTAATCGTTGAGCGACCATTTTGACCGGTGCGACGTCTGAGTTTTAAAAATGCCGGCTATTTTGTCGCTTTCTCTTGACATCACATCCCGCCTTGAGTATATCCAATCAGCACCAAGTAATCCCCAAGCCCCAGCCAGGAGTTTCTCGGGGCCGTTCTGAGTACCTACTCCGAGGCAGGGACTTGTTTAGCCCCTGTAAAAGTTCCAGAACTCTGTCCTTCGGGGGTGGTTCCTGCGGTGGAGACACACACCAACGGCCCCGGCCCCGAAAAATTACCCCAAAGTTCCTGCGGTGGAAACGGGTCTAATGTTTGTAGAGTAGCTCAACAACTTTGGACAAAAACATGAACTGCGATTTATTTGGATATGTGTACCAAGTACAACTCTCCCGGCCTGGAAAATGAAGCCAACACAGAGGTGCCAAAAACTGCACTGCCCACTTGAAGCCTGTAGCATGCCGACATCACTGAACCAAAAGAGGCGTGATGTTAAACAAAATAGTGTCAGTCTCTTGTGTAATATATAACATACGCATCGGCAGTGCTTCAAAAACTATAACAATATCATTAACATGGCGACAACAATCATTTACCTTCTCTGTCATATGGTGGCTGATCTCCTTCCCTGCTCGGAGGGTAAGGAGCTCCTGAATCTCATTGTTTTCCCAATTTGCAGACATTAGTGGCCGCTGTTCTTCTTCTTTGAGTTAGCTGCTAACTGCTATTACTATGTGAAAAGTAGTTAGGAAGCTAACAAGGGGTATAAACAGTCAGCTAAAAGTAATGAATAAATTACAGTTCAAATATTTATCCATAGGTAATGCATACATGATTGAAAAGTTAGCTAAAAGTATGAATGGTCAACACCGTTAGCTAGAAATAATGAAAAAAGGCTTAGATTTTAACAAACACTTATAGTTAGCTAAAAGTGCTGGATAAATGCCTGAATAGTTAAGAGCTTGTATACATGGTTGACAAAGTTATCTAAAAGTAACAGAAAATGGTAAAAAAAAAAATAAAAATAAATAAATAAATAAAATAAATGTTAGCTAAAATTATGAACAAATGCTTGACGTGGTTAGCTAGAAATAATGGAAATGACTGAAATAGAAATTATAAATAAATGCTAAAACTGATGGATAAAGAGCATGGTTACATGGTTGACTTACATAGTTAGCCAGAAGCAGCCTAATAAATACATTTGACACAACTTGATGGATAAATGTTAACATAGTAAAAAAGTAGTGGGAAAACAGTTGAAATAGCTCATTTTAGCTAAAAGCAAAGGATAGATTGTGAAATTGTTAATTTAGCAAAAGTAGTGGATGAAACATCCAGGGGTAATAGCGCAAATGCAAACTGAACCTAAACATTGACATTTCAAGTGTATGAAAACTTTTATGCACTATAATAATAATAGTGATAAATTGCACCCACTTAAATATCAGTTCAAAAGAATATATTTGGGATATGACAGGTGGTGTTGATAAAGGCAGAAGGCTACTTTAGTTGTGTGTAGCCTCAAAATAGACACGTACAAGCAAGGTACAATTAGGTGCACCCAAAAGTGGCATTGGGTCAGAGTGCAGAGTTAGCTCTTATTTTTGGCATTTCTCTATTCTTGGATCAACCCCTAACTGTAAGATAAAAAGCCAAACAACAGCAGTGGAACATTGCAGCACACAGGTATATTCTTGGAGTTTTGACGGTCAATGATTTGTCTTTTTAATTCCTTTGGTTGTATAACTGTCTCTCGGGTTAGTTACACAACTGACTCACATTAAGCTGCCATGAATATTTGGTTTTGATGGACTACAAAAGAGAGCTGCATAGTAGGACATAAAGTGCAAGCATGCAGCTGTAATGCAGTCTGTTCAGATGCTTCTGATTTCTCAGGGTGTGTGGAATGCCAAAGGGGTGTAAATTTTACCTTCAGGTATTTGGTCTTCATAGATCTGACAAAACAAACAGAGTGACAGCCAGCTAAAGTTTAAGAAGACAATGTTCCCGTTGCTTCCTCCTCAAGGTTTTGCACTACATTTGTTCAGAGGAGTGTAAGTCAACTCAACTGTCCTGTCTGTCCTTTGATCAGTCCAGCACAATGAAAAAGTCAGAGGGATAATGTTAAAGCCTCAATAACTGATGTCACTTGTTCAAATGTGTGTCCTAGTACATGTATTTTGAGGATTATGACTCCATTATAGCTCTGGTAGCACAGCAAAGTTTATCCCATCTGTCCTGACGAGTGGTTGTAGAAGTTTGGTGATCAGGGTATGTGCACACTTTTTGCAGTAAACCATCAGTGAGAAAGGATGCTGTCAATAAAGAACTTAAAAAACAGAGAAGAAATTGTGTTGTTCACATTAAAAAGGCAAAGTTTTCTCAGAGACTACATTTGTTCCTGACCTTCCTTATAAATAGCATTAGCATATTGTTCCCAGAGAGATTGTGATGTCTGATAAGGCCCAAGGATTTAATCTCAGTCACCACCTCAATCTCTTTTTCTCCAGTCCTAGGAGAGATGTATGGTGGGAGATTACATCTAAAGCTGAAAATCAATTCCTTGGTCTTGGAAGTGTTAAGATTATGAGATAATGTTTTACACCAGTCTGTGAACATCTGCATTACTGCACCATGTTCAAATTCCAAGAGGCTGATGAATGCCGAATTTCCACTGCATAGTACGGCTCTACCTGACTTGACTCAAAACACTTTTAGTACCACGGTTCTTTTCTCTTTTTTGTTTTCTCTGCTGATGGTATCTCCTCAGTGTAAACAGGATTCTCAGCTGATCGTTGTAGCGTGAAATTCCCATGACATCATCTTCAATGCGACACTCCTTGAATGCCTTCACCGGCAGCCAAACAGAGGAATGTCTACGCTTCATTAATTGTACGGCCCAGTCTACATGCGCAACATAGTTTTGCAGGCTGGCATTTTTTTTAATTGGATTGAGTGTATAAAGAAAATTGCTGTCGCTAGTGATGATAGCTTGGCTATTTAAAAATGGTAGGTTTATGTAGGATGTCCTGTGTTGTGCAGGTAACAAATTTGTGTTGTAACACCACCCTCTACAGCCTGGTCTCACTCTCAATGGGTCAAAAAACCACTGCTTAATCAGTGGCCCTTGGCATCTACATTCACCCTTGTATCTCATTGGTATGAGACGCACTGGGCTTTTAACAAGCTCCAATATAAACCCATTGATGTCATTATTAGACGGTCAGGGTAATGGACATGGTATAAAGAACTCAAAAGGCTGCTTAGGGCACCTTCACCCTTTGAGATTTCCCAGTGAGAATGTTTAAAATCCATTTGCTCAAACTGCAGTTCAGTCCAAAGTGTCCAAAGCAGCCCTGGCATTTCCCTCAGTCAGAGTCAGCTGTACCGTGTCACTATACATCTCCCTACTTACCTTCATCTGAACCTCCTTCCTGTCTTGCAGATTTCCCATGGCAAATAGCCTCTTCTTTTCTTTTCACCTCCTTTAACTCTTGACTGACCCCTGGCTTATTATTTGGAAACACTCTTCTGGTCGTTGTTGGTATCACTGTACCCACGCAGAAGTCTGTATAACCAAATAAACTTCTGTCAATTCCTCCATGTTACTAGAAATGTCCTCAAAAATGCTCCATGACATGAACTCAAAGCCTCTTAGACGTGGAGCGGATTTTCTGTTGGTTTCTCCCTCCTGAGTAACTGTCAGTAAATAGGTCTAAAGATAGTGTTGTGATCTGAGCTGTGCAGGGGTGCTCTGGTCAGGGATGAACAGGCCCTTGGTACAGTGCTATGTTCAGTTTAGTGGCTTCTGCAGGATGAAAACAAGTTTTTTTCAAAACCTCCAACTACACTGACAATTGGTACTTAAAAACCACCAGGGCTTCACTCAGTGCCACAGAAGTGGTTAAAGCAGGAAAGGTTTAGTCATTTGCTTTCCATATAAAATGACTGTAAGACAAAATATGTATTAGTATTCTATAGAAACAGCTGAAAGATGGCCTGGCATTGTGGCATCCCAGGCTGTCTTGAACTTCCCTGGAAAAACATGCAAGCTGTCCAGCAGGCTACTGCTGAGCAGGCGTGCGTCACAGCCGATGAAACACAAAGACGAAGAGGGAAAGCGTCTGGGAAGGAAACTCTGCTAACTTAATTCACACTGGAGTGTCTATATTTGAGACTGGGCAACTTCAGAACAGGGGACTCCCCTCAGAAAATACAACCAGATGGCTCGGTCATCTTGCTCCTTTTGAAGCGTCCCTGTGCATGTGTGAGAGAGAGAGAGTGTGTATCCATGGGCGTTGTCGTCAAGACACACATGAATATTATTTTCTCAGACCAAAGCAGTCTGTTTTACTTTAAGTGTGGGAGCAGACTTGAGGGTGGAGGCCAGAATCAAACTGTCTGGGAACAATTAACTGCAGAAAGTCTTTCATTTTCCAGTCTAATCAATAAATTATTATAATCAAAGTGTTAAATCTGTTTTCACCAAATTGTTTGCTTTTTCTTCATGTTCTAACTTATGGGATGTGTGTTTTCTGGGTTTGTGTCATCTCTTTTCCTCAGCACTTGTTTTGTGGGTGGCACTGTCAATCAATCAATCAATCAATTTTATTTATAAAGCCCAATATCACAAATCACAATTTGCCTCACAGGGCTTTACAGCGTATGACATCCCTCTGTCCTTTGGACCCTCACAGCACTGTGACATCTTTTTCTGTGGAATTACAATGAAATAGGGTTTGGTGACACTTCATTGTACACCCACAGACCCCTGGTGTGTTCCTGATAAGGCTGCATGACATCAAGGCTGCACGAGACAGTCTCACAGTCTTTATTGACATTGTAGGCTCTTTCTAAATCCTGAAATTCTGTTCAGTTTACTCAAGAGACTAACCCTCAGCACATGGCATTACAATGCTAAAAATGGACTTCACATGGGAACTCTGGAAGTTGCTGGGAGAAATACCCAAATGTTTAACAGAAACCAAAGTGCCTATTGATGATCTTTGACATCAATTTTTTATTCACTCTCTTGGCTTTTGTAAAATCTTCATTCAGAGGTCCGAGGCTGCATATAATCTCTTCTCAAGTTCATCGAGCGAGTTATCTTCATATTTAGTTCCACGTGGTTTCAGTTCTGCTGGGTCGTTTGACAGAATTACAACAGCTGCTGTGTCAGATACTTCCGTTCATGGAGATTAGTCTGTCTTCAAAGTGCTCCCCCATTTATGCCGGGCTCTCTGCAGCAAAGCAGTGGAATAATCTAATCCCACAGGTCACGGCAGAGGCAGCCATCACACAGGATGTGCAAAATCAAACGCCAGCCTTGAAAAGAGAGTTGAAAGTGCCTGGCAATCAGGAGAAATGAAAGATACAAACTAATGTATGACCAATGAAGAGGTGTGAGACAAAACAGTAGGACAATTGAGCAAAACTCTAATGTTGCAACTGAGTTAGAATATGAAGTGTTTATTTCAGTCAGTTATAAGAATTAGAGTATATCCACACTTAGCCAGTTTACTTTGAAAATTTTTGGCCCTTGATTCACACTAAAGCTAGGTTGGGCTCTGTACCTATGGCGAAGGCTCTGCGTCGATGCATACTGTACACCTATAGCCTGCGATGCACCTCCCCAGGCATGTAACTACACAAAACAATAAACTGTGAAGAAGCCCCTCACTACAGAATATTAAGTTCTGTGTGTGATTTATCCTGGCTTCATGTGAGTAAAGGAAAGGCCGCTGGAAACTAGGCTAATTTAAGCAATGGGAAATGTCATAGGCTTATGCTAATAACATTAGCATGTTGTATAATGTAGGGAAAATGTGTCTAGTATAAGACAACAGTTTTTCCGGTGAATCTTGTGAGTAATAATGGAGCTAAATTTTGTGGCATTATCTTGATTAAATGTTGCTGTAGTTCCTGGTTTCATATGAGTAGGGGAAAAGTCTGCTAGCTACTCAGCTAGTTTATACAATGTAAAACGTCATAGGCTTATGCTAAGAACATTAGCATTTTTTTATGTGGGGGAAACTTGTTTAGTGTAAGACAACTATTTTTGCAATAATAACGTTATAAGTTACCTTTGTTTAATGCTGGTGTTGTTCCCGGCTTTATATGAGCAGAGGGCAACTCTGCTAGCTGTTAGGCTAGCTTATGTATAATGTCATAGGCTTATGCCAATAATGTAAGCATGTTGTATTTTGGGGGGAAACATGTGTGGCAAAAGGACAGTTGTTTTGTCTGTGAACTTTGTGAGTAATGATGGAGCCAAATTGTGTTCTTTTGTTTAATGTTGTCACTATTATGTCGTGTTTTAGGTGTATTAGCTGAATCAATCAAACTTTTCTGCATTTACAGAAACTCAGCAAGTGGCATAGAATCTCCAGCGCCAGCTGGTGTTTGGCTACAGCATAGTGTCTGTGTAGAGAGTACGTACAATGATAAATCACCTTACAAGCCAACATTTTTCTTACCCCAAAATCAGAGCTTTTAACAAAAAAATCTTCAGTGCACATGCATCGGAAAACTCTAGCCATGCGATGAAGTGTTTATGGGGAGAATTGAGTCTTTGGAAACATTACTATGAGCCTGGTCAGGAGCCAATTGTACTGATATCAGTGATATTTTTAAACAGATTTTGAGGTGATGTTTAATTTCTATGACAGAACCATTACAATAACACACAGCCACGCCATAGAAATTCAGAGCAGACATGCCCCAGATCCTAATCAGAGTCCACTGTTGATTTTTGAGCTCAGTTCCTATTGTCATACTGTAAATACAATAGAGTATATTTAGAAATATGATAACTCCTATAGCTTTAGTTTAATAGAGCCACTTCTTCCTTCACTTAGGATCTCACACATCCAAACTCTTCACAGACCTCAACTACTTTTAATTAGCACTAACTCGTCTTGATGTAGAGATAGTTCTAGAGTAACATATATTAGAGGATTTCAATCTGAAGAAAATGAGCTTGTGCGATTTGAGGCATGCGTCTTGGGCTATGTGCGTCTCTGAGTATATGTACCTCTGTAAACCAGTTGCTTGTGGAATCATTGAAGTGCACAGTCTCACATCTGCAGTTCATTTCAGGGTGGTGATTTTTAGGCTGCAGTGTCTGATGGGGAAGCGTAGCATTGGACCATCACAGCATCCAGCTCTCTGTTTATCTGATTCTCAAACAAAAGCCTCCCAGTTCCTGTCTGCTTAGCGCCTCAAATCCACAATCTACTCTCCCAATCTTTTTCCTCCTCTCCTCTTTTACTGCCAAGACGTGATCCCCCCCCCCTCTGTTTACTGTGCAACGAGGAAGATCTGTTTCTCATGGGACTGGGAGAGCTGTGTTTTCTGACAAATGCAAGTAAACCAACAGGGCCAGATTAATTAGCCACAAGCTGGAGAGTGACCACAGTTACAGGAGAGTGTTTGCTCTTTGCCCTGTAGGCCTGAACACATGCTGACTGGAAAACACATTTGGTTGTCAGTTCACTAACACAACCAGCATTTGGTTGACCAATGATTTCTTTATCTATGGCGCACCCCAGTGGCTAATGAGTGCAACTGAGCTTAATGTTAGAGATACTGTACTTTCTCTGGTAGACAAACTCAAGTAAATTGGCACCATTTCAGCTGTCGATGTCAAATTCACAGTTCTTTCATTTAAGGGAATGTCCCGGTAATAATCGGCTCATAATGTTATAAAATCATGAGCAACGTAATAACAGCTTTGTGCATAATATAATAATGTAATAACTTATTACATAGGGGGACTGTAGTTCATGTAGTTCAAAAGAGCATTTCCTTTGTGTACTATTGCTACAATAAATGCAGGACACAATAACTTCTACAATAAAAACACATTTGATTGGTCTTTTCAAATAAGTAAATGAACACTCTCTCCTTCCATACAATCTAGTGAAGACCTTCCAGTCAAAATGTTGCTGTTATTTTATTGTTGGTCTTAATGACAATTTAATAAAGACTTTTAATAAGCATTGTTTTCCTACTACTTCCGTTAAATACATGATAGCAGCGTAACATTCATTCAATTTACTTTATTTTGGAATTTGTGCAAGAATGAGAAGAGCGTTTTAGAACCCTGTAATAACAATAAACCAGCTCAAAAGTTCTTAAAATGTAAACACAGCCTGTTAGGACACCCAAGTAAAAACATGATGAAACATGATAAAATGTGAGAATGCAATTACGATTAAATAATTCTTGGTTTCACTAATTTAGTTTACTATGCGCTGAAAGCCATGCTGTTTGCTTTATTTGCACATTTAAGATGTAAAAATGATGATAATGCACCAGTTTTCTCACAATATGAACTGTTATTACATTATGAACTGTTATTACATTATGAGCAACGCCAGGAAGGCTCATAATGTAATAGGTTATTACATTATTACATTATGCACAAAGCCGTTATTACGTTATGTGCTCATGATTTTATTACATTATGAGCCGATTATTACATTATGAGCCATTATTACATTATGAGTTGCAACAAAGGGGGTCCCACACAGTCACATATTCTTACACACTTAAATACTATGCATGTGACATTATACTTGCTATGGCTCCCTACTAGTTTACTGTAACTTCATGAACCCTACTGATCCCAAAATTCCAGCCCAGTCGCCAGCATAAAATGTTGGCATTGGCATTTCTGCAAACCACAGATATGTTATATTTGTACATTTCACACTTATGTCATAGCTCAAATAACACATGAATGAACTGAGTGTCTCATCAGGCGTGGATGGTGTGATAAAGGCAAAATGGCTGCCACACAGCAGACAGCAGCAGACCGCTGTTTGAGACCAACAAAAGCAGTATTTTTTAACAACAGTTTGAGACATGTCCAGCCTTGTTTATAACAACTAATTCATCATATTCTCCTAAAGTGGTTTTTGTGCCAAAGCCTAACCACACATTGACCACAGCGTTGTCCCAACATAAAGTTGAAAACGGAAATGTAAAGTTTTAACATATCTGCTACATATGAAACGTACAAATGGAACACATCCATGATTTGCAGAAATATACAATGCCAACATTTACTCAGGTGACTGGGTTGAAATTTTATTTTAAAGCTTCTAAAAACGTATTCATGACTGAATAAGTAAAAATCAAAGTTAAAGTTTTCAAACAACTTAAGCTTTCTACCCTCATCAACTCAGCTAATCTGCGTCATCAGGTCTATGTGGGTTTGGTTTGATCACATTTAAGTGACAGGGCATGGGTAAAAAACAATCCCACAACTGTCATCACATTTTGCCTCAAACGTGCTGAATTCTGGTTGGTGGTAGAAGTCACCTTCTCCCAGCTGAGGTCAAACATCTTAAAATCAGTTGGAAAACTTGAATCAAAACACAAAAGCATTTATGTGAAATAACCAAACCTAATCTCAAAATTCTAACTTTTAACTCTAATATGTCTTCATGAAGTAGCACCTCATTGCATAGGAAAAAATGAAAAAGGTCCTTTAAACATTCCCTGAAGTAGCTTTAAAGCAGGGTTTCGGGGTCTTTTGCATGCAAATATCAATTTTAGATTAGTCAAATTTAAAGTTCAACATATTATTCGTAACAGTCTTACAGTTTGGCTCCAGACTATAATTGAATATAGATCATCAAATACTACATAACCATGACCTTATTTAGAGTGGCTGCAAAACTGCTTTTAATGAATGGTGTAGAAAGGTCCTCACTTTGAAAGATAGCGTGGGACAAGATGGTCTCCTTACTTTCCAAGACCTTAAAGCTACTATAATAGATATTTTTATATTAACTAACTATTAACTTTATATTAATTTTCCAGCAGCAGTGTTTTTAGTGAAAAGCTCTGACAAACCCATTGCACACCACCTGCTCAGCACCAAACAGCAGAAAGACACAATCAACAACTAGCTGGTGAACATGGTGGAACACACTATAGAGAGAGATTTCTTTCTTGGGAGTTGGAATAAATTGAATATTGGATTTACATTCACCAACTGGCTAAAAAAATGTCTCCATGTAAATGCTAATGTTGCTCCATTGTATGACAGAGGTGTAAGAGATGTAAGCTGTGGCGGAGACCAAAACAAAGTGTAAAGGTGAGTGAATGTTGGACATACATTTTCTCATTCAGGCAAAGATGAATAGATAAACATATAATAGATATAGATAAACTGATTAAGATAAATAAGCAACCGACCATATATATATATATGTATGTGTGTCTGTGTATGTAGCATTTTCTGATTGTACAGTGGGGCCGCACTGCTGCCCCTAAGTGGCCAAAACAATGCTTAATACAGCTTTAAATGTAATTTAGGTCTGTACAGTAACACGCTGCACCGCATACTTATGGGTGGGTTGGGGGCGAGAGGAGTTGAGGATACAGCTTGGCTTTTTATCTACTAAATAATTTATTATTCTGACGCAATATGATAAAGAATTAGTTTCAAATTTTAACAAATGAGTCAGTCCTTTAAATAACTTATGGCTGTGAAACATATCACCATTAAAACTAGATATCAGCTGGCATGACGCAGGGTCAGACAGCATTCTTTTATGATTTATGTCCTTACTACTCTGCTGCTCGAGGTCTGGAAAAACACTGTTAGACATGGACACAATATGTATCAGGGGAACAGTTATGTCAGACCAAAAGGACTTATTCTACTCACCTCTTTCCATTTTAAAATGTTTTTAAATTGTTAAATGACAATGCATAATTTAGTTTAGTGTGGCATATTAGCTATCTTCGTACTTTACGTTTTTAAAATTCAGCCTGCTGACTGACCTGCTGTCAGATCAGTGAAGGGAAGACTTATGTAAGTGTGATATTGTGGCTTGTATTTGCAGGACAGCACTCCTGCAAAAGGTGAAGCTGTGTGGTTGTGTACTGTTCTTAGTTTGCATTTAGAAGAATATGTTGGCAGAAGACAGACAGACGCCACCGTGAGGACATACAGTCCAGAATTATATATGAAGTCAGATGGACAACAAGCACGTCAACAGTAAAATTTATTCAATAAATCAACATATATTCATCATATTCAGAGCAACACTTCTGTACAGCTTAATAAGATAAATATTCTTGACACATTTTTGTGGGATGATTCATCAGTTTTTCTGTAGCACCTTCAACAGATAAATCAGTGTGTTTCCAACATCGCAGCAGATTAAACCTGACTTTATTCACATTAATATGACAACACTTAAACAGATGGGATGGCCGGTGTCGTTTAACCCGATGAACCGGGAGGAACGTTTCAAAACAAACCAACGGCTCTGCTGTTCAACCTGAAGTTCAACATTCCTATTTTGGAGCAAGGACCATTTCTCATGTTAGATAACTGGACATTCTCTGCGTGCCTGTTTTTTCCAGTCCCTTGTGCTGCTGAGGAGCCTTCAGTAGAAACCTTGTCTATATCAGGCTTGGATATTTTGAGTCTTAAAGGGAACGCTCCATGGGAAGGAGAAGAGAGATCTATGCAGTGCTTCAACATTATTTACAGCATAAGATTATACTGTACCGGCCTGCATTTTTGCAGCATGAAAACCAGTCAAAATATCTTGTAATGATGGAAGATTAGTTTCTAGGAATTTATATTTTGATTCAACAAACCTTAACAGCTTGGCATATTTATGGAGTGCAGCAGACGAACTTCATATTCGGGCCAGCATCGTGCAGCCCGGGCACGTTTAGGGAGAAAGAGCGAAATGAGGGAGTGAAAAGAGAGATTTGGATGAGGGTCTGAAGGCATGATATATTGCTTTTGAATGCTTTGTGAAGGTCTGTCAGACAAACAGTAAACACACAGGTGCAGACCTCCATGAGAGCTGACAGATGGCCTTGTGCTCTTCGAAGATCAAGGTATGGTAACGATGCCCGCTGGCAGCTCCGCATAGATGCAAATGATTTAAAAACTGTGAACTTAAAAACACCCCAAAATCCTGAAGGGTGAACTCAGCAAACTGCACATGGACTGGGTTTTCTACTTCATACTGAGGGGGGGGGGGGTCTTAAGATGGAGAGTTTTGTTGTTTGTGGACACATCATTTGCTCAGTGCTATTTGCAGTTTGTGATTCAGATTGAGGACTGAAGAACTATACCACTGTTTTAACATGGTTAATCCTAATTTACACTGCATAACTGTACATTGTCAACTGCATGCCATGCTATGATAATTAGATCCTGACCGGGCTGATTATTATTAGCTTATAGCACATATTATTGGTATGTTGGTCAATATATAACAAGAAATTGTACAACAGCCATGCCAAAAATAGAGGTAGTTTAGAAATAATGTGCCCATTATATTACAGGTTTTAAAAAGCTGGTTTCAGTCGATACGTTGTTATCCTTTGTTTTGTTAAATTCTCAAAATCAGAACCAGCTTTGGTTGGGTTCCACTATGTAAAAACATAGTTTAGTTTAGGGGGGGGAAGGCCGTGAAAATGCAACCAAAAAATTTGATTTCTTGGTCTGTTGATATCAATCAAGTGTATTCCCAAACTTTATCCTGTGCTGGCCCATGTCTTTAAAGGGAATCTTCTGTATTTTTCAACCTGGACCCTGTTTGTGACTAATGGGAACGACACATTTTTCAAACTGCTCTAGTGTTGAGTGAGAGCACAACAGAAGGCAACCTCAAAATAGTAGGCCATAAATGTATGTCCACTAAAAGTGCTTGTTTTTGCCACTGACAGGCTCAGATTTTTATTTTAAGTGTCTGGTAACATAATAATAATAAAACATTTTCTTTAATTACTGCTTGATTATTGTGTCTAACCAAGTGTCACTGAAGGAGACATCTCGCTTTGAATTCTCAGCAGTTACGTTTTTGTGGGAAGACAAACAAACACACTGGCTCAAGGGAAGGGTAAAAACAAAGGTTTTCTTTCTCTGTAGGGATCGTTTTCATCATGTCAGACACTTAAAACAACAATCTGAGTCTATCAGTGACAAAAAAGAGGCACTTTTAGTGAACGTATAATGACAGTGCGATATTGCAACCTGTTTTCGCAGCTGCTGGCTTCAGCGCTCTTACTCAATACCGACCATTTTCGAAAAATTGTTGTTCCCCTTGGTCATTTAGACACAAAAACACGTTAAAATAGGGTTAAGGTTGTAAAATACTGAAGTTACACTTACTTATCTGCCAGTGTTTTGGTGTCAGGGAATAAATTATATTAAGTCTGCCAACAAAATCTAAAAGTGGGTGTTTGGCCTGATTCGACCTACATGGATAAGCTATAAAACTTCACAAATAGGTCATGTCAACTTAGAAGAGAGCCAATAAAACAATCTAAAGCACTTCATGGAATTCATAAACAGCTTCCTGCCCCTCCTTCTAAAGACACTAAGACCTCAGTGTGATCTCTGGGTCCTTTCTATGAACAGATTTAGTGGAGCATCAGACACGCAGCTATAAATAGGCAGCCAGGATCTCTGTCGCCTTGGAACTTCAGTGTCTGTATGAAACAAAGGCTGTCGCTAAGCGTGGGGTGTGAATCACGGGAATCTAAAATGAAGAGAAGTAGCATCTGGAGAGTGTCACTCTGAGTGCTGCTGTGACAACGGCGCTGCCCGGTTCCATTTTTAAAAGAAACAGACTTTTGTTTTCCAGGGAATGTTGACTGAGCATGCACGCAATGACTTATTTTAACCGCTACTCAGTATTTACAGTACACATGCAAGTTTTGTGACGTGCATGCATTTTCCCAGCAAATCCAGCAACCTTTTGTTGAGCAGAAGAATGATGACTGAAGTTTCCTTCATTGCCAAAAACTGTGCCATTGGACTTCTTCCTCTCCCTGAGCTCTGACACTTGTCCTCTAGTTCAAATAAAAACACATTAAAAATCTAATATTAGAAACACACTCTCCTCTGGTAGTGCAAGTTCTTAACTTTTTGTTTAAATTCTATTTAAGACTTTAATAGCTGCAGGATGACACACTGGAACCTCCATTAAGAAATACTTAGCAAATATAACCTTCACAAAGTGTGCTTATGTTTATCAACCCCAGCTAGTGACTGTGATAGTTTATAATAAAGGAAGCCAAATGGAGAAAAGGTGAGTGCAGCTTTTTCCACAATAGGCTTCTGTTGGGGAGACAGTTTGGATCTCTATTCATAGGTTGTTATGTAGGAGTCTGGTTTTCTCCCAGACCTCTTGGATTACAATATGCTTTTTATAGGATTTTTGCCTCATGAAGTGTTCAAATCCAAACAGTATATTTACATGAATACAATAAAATCCATAAATTATGTAGGTTATATACATACATTTGCTATCATTACTGGCCCTGCTGTTGCTTTGTGTTAGATACAGGTGGTGATCTGTCTTGTGACACCTTTTATGACTTGACAAGGAGGGAAATGCAGGGACCCGACCTCATTAACAACATCATCCTTCTTTCGCTTTGCCATGTTTCAAGTTGTGTGTAGAAGAATGCTCTGTACTCCTAAGGGCCAACATCACAGAGCAAACTAGGCAGGAGAATTATCATTGGACTGGTATCCCATAGTCTGATTATGGCACAAGGTGTCTACATTTCACAGACTGAAGGGTATTCCAGTTCTGGTTATCTAAAATTGCTTAGTAATTCTTGTACCTGGATAAAGCCCATGGGTAACGTGAGTGTGAATACGATGAAATAATTTACAGCACCTAAACAACTCCAACAGAGGAGCTAGGATACTCCTATTCATTTGAAAGTGCAGCTAAACTGTGCGTCTACTATTATCACGTCTAATGCAGTGGCACCTTTGCTGTGTTTTTCTTAAAATTATGCAGCAGGTCTGTGAGTTTCTAGGTTTCTGTAAACCTTGATCCAACTTGTCCTCCAGGTAAGACTCACTGATAGCAGAGGTAGCTGATAATGAGTTTAGGTACGTCTAGTTGACTTATGGCCTTTACAGCTCTGGTGCCCAGCTTCTTCCTCACTGCCAACCTGCAGAGCTGCTGCAGAGTCATGGGGGTGGCTGCAGACAGGAGAAAGATGGAAATAAGTGTTCACAACATATTAAAAATAGTATATATATATATATATATATATCAAGGTGTAATGCATATGGATCCAGTTACTACATTGGCTAGCCGATACATGATCGAAGGTATATTTGAGCTTTACAGTAAACAACATGTGTCAAATGTCCTGGAAGTGAAATGCGATCCTTGCTTGCCATCTGCTGGTGTTATATTGACACTACATTGTTGTACAGGATTAAGGGCAACTCCACAAACTGGGAGATCTACATGTTTGTTTTCCACTCAACTCTGACTTTTGTGAATAACTTACTCTCATAAAGCTGTAGGCAGGTTGCAGAGGGAGAGCCTGGCGTGGTGTAATCGATGGGCCTTCTGTTGTGCTGATCCCTGGCGTAGACATTGGCCCCGAACTCCAACAGTAACTCCACTATCTCAGCTCGCTTGTTTTTAGCAGCATGATGTAGCGGAATCTCGTGTAGCCTGGCAGCATTCACTTTAGCACCTAATAGGAAGAGGACATTTGTCAGCTGTCTACATTTTTTACTGTCAGCAAATCTCTTAGTACTCTCTGACTTCCCCACCCTGTCAGTGGCTTTCAGTCCCAAGTCCATTGATTCTTTTTGAAGGCATACATCTTTACAAACAAAAACCAATTACTACACTTATCTCATTCACGTTTAAACTCCCTGCATGCTTATTTTCACAGGATGCTGAAAAAACTGAAAATAGTGGTAAGAGTTAGGAAATCAGTTTATACAAATTGCTTTGCTAAATGATCATTAGGAGAGTATGCACAATTTATGTTTAATAGGTTAAAACTGAAAAACTGCAGGGATGACCTCATGTGTACTTGGTGTCTGGTACCACAGTTTAAACTGGGACAGCAGGGGCCTATCATTACAGGCCAGCTAACCTGTCCTTAAGTGACACCAGCATTGGAGTCAAATGCTAGAATTAAAATACCACCTCCCAAATCTGAAAGCAGTACACATACAAACAAATTTAAAGCAATGCCACATCTGGTTTTGTCCATTTTCCCACCCTGCTTTGCACTGATGCTCACCTGCATTGAGCAGCTCTTTTACACATTCTATGTGTTCATTAGCACAGGCCACATGCAGCGGGGTCCCGTAGTAAAGGTCGTATGCCTCCAGACAAGCGCCCGTGGCAATAAGGAGCTTCACACAGTCTGAGTTTCCTGAAATATGAGAAGAGGATGTTGTGTAAGATAAGTTTAATTATAAAGATTAATTATTACTGGATTTCACAAAAACTAAAAGACAGGCGCAGTGAGCAGAAGCACTTACCTCCCATGCAGGCCTCGTGGAGGGGCGATGCCGTGCGGGAGGTGAGGGCAGGGTTGGCCTTGGCGCCATGATCCAGCAAGAGTCTGACACACTCCAAACTACCGGCTGAACAGGCATCACACAGCGGGGTGCTGCCGTCAACATTCCTCGCATCCACCTGAGATACATTAAAGGACAGAGGATTAAATACAGAATACTTCAGCCTCTTCAGAATCACATTTGCTCTCATCAGACAAACTCCCTTTTTTGCCTTCCCTTATTATTTTACTTTTACCTACATTTATTTTTTGTTCTGTAGACCAAAAGCTACCTGTTTCAGCTAAAGTCACCCATAAGTTGGCAGACAGGCATCCATCTGTCATCCCTGGCTCACCTGAGCTCCAGCTTCCAGCAGCAGCCGGACACACTGGGCCTGTCCGCGGAGGCACGCCTCGTGTAGCGGTGTGATGGAGTCCACTGCCACGACATTGACCGAAGCTCCGCTTTGGATGAGGTGCTTCAGTTGGGTGGTCTCACCTTGGCACGCTGCCTTGTGCACCTCGGTTCTCTCTGACCAGCAGCCTGTGGGGGAAGTCACAACATGAACACACACACACACACATATATATATATATATATATATATATATATATATATATATAAGATGATTAATGATTCAGTGTTGTCACCAATATTCTCACCAATAGTTGTTCTTGTATTATGGTGCTTATAGTTGATGCATACTATTTGTCCTGTCTGTTCTCTTTTTACACTAACTGTACTGTCACTGTTTTGTTTCATGCCAACTGCTTTTAGCAGAACTAACACAAGTTACTCTATGAATAATATTGTGGTAGTTCAGTATAGTATTATCATAATTATTATAATCTAATATCACATCTTAGAAAATACTGAGATGACAGAAAAGCTATCAATCCAATTAAATGTCTAAAAATAATACTCATAAATGTCTCCTTAAAAAACTGTAAACTAAGGGCTATGATTTCAACCATATTATCATGACACAAATGTCGAAATTAAATTAATAGTGGGCACAAACACAGGCCTACACTATGCCGACTACTCTTTATAATTTTGTCAAAATCCATCTAAACACCTGCTGTAACACAAATGTAAAAAGGCAGATGAGCAATAGAGGAGACGCTAATGGCAATAATATCACGTTACACTTCTACAGCTGTTGCTAACAGCTAGCTACAGCTAAACATGCCGTGGGAAGCCGCTTGCTAGCACGCTAGCATTCCCTATGACATTCCTGCAATACATGCCGGCTTCAAACCGGGTCAAGTCCGAAAAAGCGACAGTCTCTCCGGCCATGTTGTCTTGGTTTCAAACTCACCAATATCTCCAAAGAAATATGGATATGAATTCTCAACTTCCATCATGTCTTTTTTTTTCTCTCCGCGTGGAATTAGCAACGTCAGTACAGACGCAAAGTCACGGTGTGTTTGTAAACAGCCGCCTCCTGGTAATGTTTACAAACGGCGAGTCACGTGACATACCGGGAACTCGAAGCGCATGCTGGGACTTGTAGTTTTTACACCATATAGGCCATTTCATAATCTTCACAGAACGCAACGAATCTTTATTCTATGTCAGGATATATAATGCTATATAATACATAACATTATATTACAATACAACGATAATAAAGCAGCAATGACAACCCAATTCCTAATTCACATGTCATACATTAAAAAAATATAATGAATAACTTAATATATTAAGAATTATAAGCAAATATTGTCCGTGATGCTTCTTTTTGAGGATGACCAGTCTCTCATTCAGGCTTCATCTGTTCATGTGTCACTCTGTAGTGATGCAGGATGATCACAGTACTGCAGGTAGTTGAGGATGCGGTGGGATACGTCCAGCTGACCTATAACCTCTGAGGCTCTGGTACCGAACATCGTCCTCACAGTGATTCTACAAAGCTGCTGCAGGCTCAGAGGATTACCTGTCCACAAGAGGAGGTTTCCATAGGTCAGGTTATCATGATTAACAATCAAATGACTGCTTATAGCTCCCTGAAGCAGAGCTTACTTTCATAAAACATGAGGCAGGTGTGGGTGGTAGACCCAGGTGCTGTGTAGTCTACAGGCTTTTTCCCCAGGTTGTCGCTGGCGTACACGTTGGCTCCAAACTCCATCAACAGCTCGACCATGTCCACCATGTCGACTCGTGCGGCGTGGTGCAGAGCTATCTCATGGAATCGAACTGAGTTCACCTTGGCACCTGCAGGAGGGTAAGACAAGCTGAGGCCTGCTGGTTTGGATTTATAAATGATCTGAATATTTTGACAGAGCTTGTAAAAGTAAAATCCACTCTCATACAATGCTGTTACAGTTATCCTCATTTCATTTGCTTGGTGGTGTGTTTTTCTTTGTCCTGCAAATATGAAACATGGACTTTGTTGTAATTTTGTCATCGGTCTTGTAGAATCAAAAGCAAGGGACTCCCTTTGGAGCTATCACTATGCACTGACATGTAATAATCCTACAGGAAGAATTAAGAAATAATTTATACATCCTAATAGCACAAAATGAATCAGGATTTAAAGTATTATGCCAAAGTTTCAAAATAATATGTATTATGAGGTAGACATATGTAGAGGTAATTCCTGTAAGCAAAAAACTCAAGTTTCGTCTCCTAGCTTTCAAAAAACTCCATTTACAACAGTTTTTCTACTCTGGCTACAATATGACATCGTGGTATGACTGATTTCTTTCTATGGTCATCTGTTCCATGCACACTACTACAAGTGTTTACATTATTTAGCCTGCACTGCTAAATGAAGCTACATGCTAACATCAGGGAAACATGCTAACATCAGGGAAACAACCATGTCTGGTTGTGTTTAGAAGTCTTTATTGGTGATCTTTTTTTAATGTTAAAAAAGTGCCACCATTCCCCTATTCCAGTCATTCCCCAGCTGCAATGACTCCACTGACCAAACCAATCAGAGCTAGCCTATCTCCAGCAGAGAGAGCATGAGGAAAATAAATTGTTTTTTGACTATTAAAACATGTGAACATGTTCTAGTTGAGACCTTAGATACAAGTATAAACCTGAAAATGAGCGTAATAGGTGCCCTTTAAAACAAGGAAAATGAGTTCTTCTTTTTTACAATATGAACTTTTTTTTTTACTAACAGCCCCTGCCTCATGCTCCTCACTGCTCGACAATGACGGGACTTGGGCAAGAATGTTACAGATCCCAGTATTTACAATGATTACTGATCTATCACTAGATTCAGGTCTCTGCCAGCTGAATTTCACTACGCACTAACTAAAATGTCGACCAGTGGCTACTTGGATGATATGAAAAGAGACTTTTAATCAAACTCGAAACTTGTGATATGCACCGGAAAAAATAACTCAACCTTTAACTGCATCTTTTTTAGACACTGACACTGTTTTTTAAAATAACTATAGCGTTATAACAGAAATTTACTATATGTATACCAGGGGATCGCATTACAAGAGACAGCCCAAACAAGCCATGCAACCTCTCGCAGCAGCTGAGCAGAAGTTAGTCAACACTGTGAGACCTTTGGCAGGACTGCGTATCAAGGATAACCTCACAAAGAATTCAACTATCTGAGGCAATTGCCTCCTCAACATCTGCTCTTTCTAGAACAACAACATCTCCTCCTCCTCAACAACATCTCCTCCTCCTCCTCCTCCTTGTTCTAGAAAGAGCAGATGAGGAGGAGGTAGAGGAGGCAATTGTCTCCTCAACATCTGCTCTTTCTAGAACAACAACATCTCCTCCTCCTCAACAACATCTCCTCCTCCTCAACATCTGCTCTTTCTAGAGCAGATGTTGAGGAGGAGGTAGAGGAGGAGGCAATTGTTGCTCAGCTCAGGCTGGGCAACAATTGCCTCCCAGAGATGTCTGTGTCTTAGTCATCCAGGTACTCATAAGTGCTATATCGTAGGCAAAGGGACACAGGCAGATCCATTTGCCTACGATATAGCACTGACAGCTGCTGTAGATTATCATTACATCTACTTCATGGGTTTTTACTCCTGGTACTCAGGTTTTCCCGGCCAATGTCTGTCATATTAGACTATACCATCATTAGTCGTAATAAAATGACATCAAATTGGAGTTCAATGTTTCTGTGTCTTTGAATGAAAACAAACTGCATAAATACAATGTTATGACATTATGGAAGGTAAAAAAGTGAAAGAACTGGTATCTGTTGAAGTTATGGTTTAAACACCTCTGAAACTGATCAATGAAACTGATCGGTGTTTCAGAGAATGTTTCATTCCCCTTGTGTTTTATTGTGCAGCACTTTGTAACTGTGTTTGGAAAGGTGCAATATCAAAAGAGTTTATTATTACTGTATTTATAACATCAGTATCAAAAGAGTTTATTATTACTATATTTATAATATCAGTATCAAAAGAGTTTATTATTACTGTATTTATAATATCAATATCAATAGAGTTTATTATTACTAAATTTATAAGATGATGATAAAATGATGACTTTAAAAACGGACCTTTATCTAACTATAAAATACAAGGTCGGGCGCTGGACACTACTCTTGTTCCTTTTCTGTGGCAGCTTTCAAGAACACAGTGGCAGGTTTCGTCTGTGGTTGCCTAGCAACCTCAACAAGCACCATATCCAGGCCAATAGTTTTCCGTCAATGACGTTTTTCCCATGAGGAAAACAAGACGATGACTCAGGCAGAAACACTTTGACTAGTCAAGTGTAAAACCTACTTTTGATGCTACATAGATCTTTAAATCTGTAATTTATGGTCAAAATCAAACTTTTAGAGGTGAAATGTGATTTATTCAGACTTTGACAAAGGACACACACCTGTACAATCCAGATAAGCAGCAGGAGACACACTTTTGAAATTCTGCCTGTTTGGATGTGTGTTTGGTATTGCTCCTGCAGGGCTGTGATGTTTTTAGCTTGGACGAGGATAGTTGTTATCAAACATAAATATGGTCACAAATAGTAAAACATTATTAAAAGTCTGTAGAAAACTTCCATCTTCTGATGAAGAGTCAAAGTCAGCACTTAAACAGTAACAACTCTGTGTTACAAGCAAGTAAGCGCTTCTCATCTCAAGTGAATGCATTTTAAAATCACACCTGTATCTTCTCACATCCCCTGACAACAGATAATAAGGAATGACTTACACCTGCACAGGGGAGGAGGACATTTTGAGTTATAGTCTGTAGTCTATAGTGGTCTAAGTTACAATGTAACTCCTTGACCACATTCAAGCTACTTTCCAACTTACACGTAGCCGGTAGGGCTGTAACTAACAAATATTTTCATTGCTGGTTAATCTGTTGATTATCTTCTTGATAAATCAAAGGTATTAGTATTATACTCCATTTCTCCCAATAGATGTCCCTAAGTCCTATACACTGGACCTTTAAGGATGGATTAATCCCTTAACAAACTGTCTAACCTGCAGCCTTCTTGCTGACCTGCACTGAGCAGTTCCTTGACACAGTCCATGTGTCCTTTGGCACATGCGATGTGGAGTGGTGGACCAAAGTGGACATCATTGGCCTCCAGCTGGGCACCGCTGGCTATCATCAAACTCACTACTTCGACATTACCTGAGAGGAATGTAAAGTTTTACTTATAACAAGGAGGTCTGACAGGGTATGGCGGGTTGAACGCTGTCTTACTGCTGCTTTAGCTTTACCTTGTATGCAGGCCTCGTGGAGCGGCGAGGCCGTGAGAGCAGTGAGGGAAGGGTTAACATTGGCTCTGTATTCCAGAAGCAGCTTGGCACACTCCAGGCTGCCAGAAGCACACGCGTGACACAAAGGTGTGCTCCCATGAATGGTCCGTACATCCACCTGAAACAACCAGACAAACAACATACCTTTCTGTCATACAGTCGAAATTTAGTGGCATATATTACACTTTATGGGACCTATTGCAATGTGAAGAGAGGTATTGAGCCAATTCCATGGTAACTTTTGAGACCAGAGGTTGCTTCACAAACCACACAAAGATATTATTTACTCTGTATCACAATGCATTACTTCATAAAAGTGCTTGTGATAAGGTGTCCCACTTTATTTAAGTACTCTATTTCATCATGTTTGGTCCTCCATAAGTGGGGGTAGGACCATGTTGGGGTTTATCCCACCTGGGCTCCAGCCTCCAGCAGCAGCCGGGCACAGTTTGGATGAGCCTTTATGCAGGCTTCGTGGAGTGGAGTGATGTTGTCCACCGTCACCATGTTGACCGATGCTCCACTTTCTATCAGCTGTTTCAGCTGCAGGGTCCTGCCGTGGGAAGCTGCTTCATGCAGGGCAGTCCGGTCTGCCCAGAAACCTTACACAGACAGTGACACATTAACAGCACATTTATACTTGCACAACTCTCCCAAGTTTAAAAAGATTTTTATGAAGCTGCTATTTCACCTAAGTTACTTCATAAGACTTTCTGTATTTGTTTCTGAAATTCAGTTAAACATTTGAAATATTTTCTGTCTATCTGTTTTCATACTTGCATGTTCATAAAAACAACAACTTCATAACCCCTTTCACTCCACTAGGATGCCAGTGTCCTCGGCTGACATTACTATCATTCAGAGGCGGTAGCTGGCTAAGCTTTTAAAGCTTGAGTAATACTGGTATCATATGAAACTAGACGGCAAAGGGAATGCATTGGTGCCAACCATGTCATGCTCACTTGTTGGGAAGGGGATTAAATAACACTGTGAAGTTGGGCTAAATTTTGATGTGGGAGTAAGTGGCATGGCATTTTTCCAGGGTTCTCTTGACCTCTCACCACATCTACATAAAATGTTTTTTTTGGGTACCCACCTACTAGTTCTTAACAGTTCTGTCAAAAACCAAGTTTTTTGCATGCGGTAAAAATGTGTTATTTTTGCCTGTTGATAATCTCAGAAAACTTTGCAACCACAAATTAGAGACCTTGAGCATTCAGAGGATGTATGGCTTCCATAGGTATATTGACAACAAAGGGGTTTCTCAGGAGTCACCTAATCACCAAAAATGCATTTCTTATAGAAATCTCCAAATGTCAAAATGTTTTTGATACCAAATCTCAACATGGATTTTTCTGTGGTGTTCCTCAAGGTCTTAATGTTTTATTGTTGTATTTTGGAGAGATTTTTGACATGTCTTTATCAATTCAAGTGGTAAAAAATGCTCAAAACTCTGTAACAAAAAAAAAATGCTGCAACAACTGAGACATAATTGAGCAAGGGAATGGCCATCGTACACTTCCATCATAATGCTGTAAGTCCCTATACACTTTACTTTCAAAGTCTAAATAGGTGCCTAAACCATGCGCAATATTTATTTCATGACTAGAAAAGCTTAACACTCAGTGTTGCGCTGCACCTTGAATTTATCTTCAGCTTCCCAGCTCTCAGGTGATGCATACCACTTCTGTGTGGCATACACTGCTGACCTGCTATCTCGACCTTAAGACCCCATACCCGCTTTAAAAAAGACAAAAATGTGTCTATGGTAGGAGGGGGTGGAGTGGATGAGGTTAAAACAAATAAATAATAATAATAATAATTATATAAGAACTGTCACACAGTGTTGTGAAGGTGACTTTTAAAATGTAATAGGTTACAGATTACTAGTTACCCCATTAAAAAAATGTAATAAGTAATGCAGCTATTCTAATTACTTCATCACAGTAATGTAACTTATTATATTTGATTCGTTCTTGATTACAGTTCCAAAAAAATGTTTTTAACTGGAAAACAAAACTGGGGAATTTTAGGAAATGGGCTATACAAAAGACAGTGTTCCTGCACTGTGAAAAGATTCAAAGCAACAGAATTAATGTTAAATTTTACATAATAACTTTTTACTAAAAAGAATATATTTGAATAAAATCCCTTTATAATTCACAGTAACTAATTTAATTTTTCTCAGTAACTGTAACTGATTATAATCTAATTTATTTTGTAGTTTAATTACATGTAACTTGTTACTTCCCAACACTGCTCTAACACTAGTGGTAGTGGTAGTAGCTAGCTGTATTAGCATTAGCTAAGTTATTACTACCTTATATTCCCTAACAGGTGTGTTTACCTTGATAGACTTTCTTCACCTCAACAAAATTTTGTGTCTTTTTATAATGCAATTACTATTAAAAAAAACCCGTTGTATTAGCCCACTTTAACAAACTTGTTTGTATGTTATAGTTAAGGCTGACATTATTGTGGTGTAAATGTGGCTATATATCGGTAGGTCTTTTCACGAGCAGGGCACGAGCACGAGCTAATATGATTAACTCGACGTCAACAGAACCGACTGCCACTCTTGACATTCTTAATACAGCTAATATTTGGTGGGTGTGTGTGTGTGTGTGTGTGTGAAGCTGTTGTGAACATTAACGGCGCTCACCGATATCGCACAGAAACGACCGGCGTGCTGCTGTCATCTCCATGTTTTACCGGAGAAACTCTCGGAGCAGGCGGCAGCGGAGGAAGAACTCATGAAAAGCTTACGCTGCAAGTGTCGAATGAGGAGGCAGCAGAGCATTGTGGGAGTCGTAGTTTACAGTTATGAGATTCCCTGTGTTGCTATTTTTAGACAGCCTATGGTTGCTACCGGTTGCTACTCATACACATTCCCCCCAGTTTAGCTTGCCAGGACAATTCAGCTCTGTGGTAATACAAAGGATATCATGTAGTCATGCATAAGGCATCTGAAATATTTCACAACAATATCAGACTTCATTATTTCATGTCATTTAATTAAAATAGAAACCATATTAAAGGTGCAACTCAACTCATGGCCTGTGGGCCAAATCTGGCCTACATTTTTTTAACGTTTAATGTAAATAATGTGCCAGAATACATTAAAGATTTAAAATATCAAAAACAAATAACACTGTGCATCTTAAGTTTAACTATTCTACTGCGGTATAATCTCCAGTCCTTCAACTGTTAAGAGACTAAAGGCATGAGGAAAGACCTACATGAGTGTGTCACCATTAAGGATTGGGAGAGGGCAAGCACCAAAGCACAATCACAAATAGCTAAATAAATACAACAGTGCCATACCTGATTTATGTAGGCTATATTGCAGAAAAGGGTACATGTTTTCAGTTTTTGGCAGTGTACTCAGATAAAAAAAGATGTTGAAAGCAGTAAGAGAGACATCCAGGGATATTTTATCCATACAAATACCTCCTGACCTTAAAGCTTTTTATACTAGGCTTATATCCAGATAATCACATTAAATGGGTCTATTATTTGCTAAAAGAGTTATCACTCTTTAATGAAAAAAGGTCAGTAGGTCGAGTATGGGTAAATGGATTTCTGAATAATCTTCAACTCTGCCCTTGGAAAAAATTACATATGCCATCTGGATTATCAATCACTCTTTCACAACATCTGGAGCCCCTTTATGTGTTATTTAGGGAGGACAGACATTGCCACATGATGGAAGCACTGTTATCTGCTATAGGTTAACCTCTAGGATGATGAAATCTCTCAAGGATTTTTTAAATTACTGTAAACATTTGAACATTAATATTTACTTTAAACGTACAATATGTAATTTTCTGCCGCTAGGGGTCTCAAACCAAAACAATAACAGAAGACGGAGTTGGATGACGTAACGAAGTAGCGTGGGATCATGGGAGTTGTAGTTATATAACGGATACAGACGTTCCTCACTCCGTGTAATTGAAACCGACCGTGGCAGTTTTTATGGCAGAGCGAGCTTCAGCAGCAGAGAAATGCTCATGGACGAGATATATTACTGGAGTTATATTCACTTTATGTTTCACTTTATGCAAACGGGGTCCGTCGGCCGGTGTAGCAGCCCGAGCCGATCTGGTACCTAACGTTACACCGGATCATCAAACTCTGATCTAACTATCAGTAGTAACGTCACTTAGACTGACCAAACGTCCTCTGTTCCGGGTGTTTTAATAAACTGATTATAATGTCCGGTTTTCCGTGTGTTAAAGTCATGGCTCTCTTTTTAAGCGACTGTCTCGCTAACCTCAGTTATTTACACTCTATTCAGAAATGCTACTTGCTTTAGCTGAGCGGTTAGCAATCTGCTAGTTATGTGAGCAAACTGCTAGTTACTTAGTTTTACAGTAAGCGATGGCTTCTCCCTCTCTGCTGCTCTCTTGCTCAGTGCGTCTTATGTTTAGCTATTCCTCTGCCTCTTTTATAAATGCAGTTCATTTACCGGCATCAGCTCAGCATTATAGAAACCTATCGTTAACGTTAGATGTTGTGGTTAGCCAGCCTCCGCTCCACAGCGCTCCGCAGCGCTTGTTGCTCGGCAGGCAGCAGTGCTTCAATACACTGGTGGAAATTATTAATATTTTGATAACATCAGCCAGCTGTTTGCTTACCTGTATAGTACACACGCGAGGTCGGCATCGAATTGTAGTCCTAGATGTTCACGAAGCTCTCTCCATCTCGGAAAGGCCACACCAATATTTATCCTGGATTTAGCTCTCCTCCTCTCATCCCAGATTCTTCTGGGATCGCTTGGTTGACCCGTACGTTTCCGTTTTACCGGCTTGTTTACCGGGACAGCTTCGGTGTCAGAAGGTGCAGTAACCGTCAATGCATAACCATGACCCATGACGAGTTAGCTTAGCCTAGCAACAGTAACGATCATTCTCTGACGTCTCAGCTGGTCTGCTTCTTCTTCTTCTCCTCATTTAATGTCTATGGTAACTGGAGTTACGCCGCCATTGCGACCTACTGACACGGTCCGTTACTGTTATTAATATTTCATATTTATCTGGTTTTAAAAATTGTTGGTAACATTTCTGATAATCAAAGTACACAACTAAACAAAATATATAATATTGGTTTAGTCGTTTTTAGAAATGTATATGTGGAAAAACTACATATTATATCTTTAACTGAAGTGTATCACTCTGACACAATCCTAAACCTTTAGGTTTAAATTAATTGTATTTTTCCACTTTGAGGTGGGGGTTAGGGGTGGATTACATGTGTTGCTGTCACACCAAGAGTTTGCTCAAGTGTCCAGTTTTTTGAGTATCGGTGCATACATATATACTCATACCGGTATGTGTGTACATCTTTATTTTTTGTTGCTAAAATCAATAAAGATAGTTTGGAAAAAAATATTCTATTGAAAGGTTACATCACTGATCATATTTAAATACATGAAGCACATTTCCTGAGTTTCTGACTGGATTTAATCAGACTGTTATAGTTTTTCCACCTTGAACAGTTTACCTTTTCTAGATGATGGAAGAAATCTCAAACTGAGCAGAAGGCAACATGCAAACCGCATGCTTTGTCTCCTCCGTAGTGAAGGGAATTAATCATCCCGAATATCAACATCCAAAGAATAAAGTGAATTCCCGCACACACTTATCATCTCTGCACTGATTTATTTAAAAAGGGTCAATGTTTTGATAACAAGGAAGTCAGAAATTTCAAACTGCAAAATTAATGTTTCCATTTGTGTTATGAATTGTAAATTAAAAACCCAGAGATACAATAATAATAGTTAAAACCATCCCGCAACTCCCCTGAAGATAAAAATTTGGATGATGCGACTAGGGTTCACGTTCAACTTTTATTTTGATGGCCAGTTGGCTCATTATATTCCAGCCATATGCCAGCTAATGCAAACCCTGGATGCAGCTATTCTGAAGGTGCTGATTGCTATGCTGTGGGCTGCACTGACCTGAGATCATACAATTGTCAAAAAGTCAGTCTACAGTTCAGGGAAGGTATATCTCTAGCTCTACCATCAGTAAAAAGCTGGAGGGTATTTCAGTTCTGTTGCACACATTTCACCATTTTCCACTTCACACAGACAGTATCTGTAATATGAGAAAAAAAATAAAGTGATGAACACAGCTTTGGTTTTTGACAAAATCGTTTTTACTTTGCAGTACAGAAATCATTTGAGCCCAAGATGTTTTTTTTTTTTTTTAAAGGTTGTTTAAGATAAACAATATCACAAGGCTCTCATCAGTTCAATACTGCTGCAGTACACATTTGGTCCTTCTTAAGCGAATACAGTCAACCACAGTTCCCATTAATGTGCTGTCAATGCTCAGGTCTTCCATCACTTTGCATGATACAGTAACTAATAAACCTCTGATGTGTTATGATAACGCAAGCTGTTGAAAACGGGTTTGGGTATTTATGCTGGACTTCAGGCGCCATCGTGGCTTGGCTTATAGTGTGTGTCTGGCTGAGGGTAAACAGACACAAAAACATCACTAACCCGCTTTAACGGCTGACAATATAAGATGGCGACTGAGGTGCCATGTCACATGGCTGTCTGCTGTTGCTAGACCCGAGTGTGCTCACCACACCCTTGAAGGAACACTGCTACACAAATGATTTAATTGAGAAGCACAAAGCCAAGCCACCTCTCTCTCACCCTGACATTAAAAAAATACGTGAGACCAATAGGTGATGTACAGGTATTATTTATCTTCCAACCCCCCTTTATACAATAACAGAAACAATGGTCAGTCTCCCCACACACACTTATATCCACTCTGAATGATGACTGTTGATTAATAATTATCATTTGATTTGGCATCTTTGGACTATGCATCATCTAAACATGATGAAGCAGAAGAATGTAGGGTTATTACTGTATATTAGGCATAACCAGTATTTAGTGCAACATCCATCTGAATGTGATTTGAAACAAGCATAGCTCCGTCCCAGAACCCTACCCAACAATACTATATCATATCTCTCTATATATCATTAACTTCCTTAATGGGCCAACCATATACTTGGATCATCAGGGAGCCAATAAGTGTGTACATGTTTCTGTGGGTTTTCTATTTTGTTTTTGTAAGATTTAAGTTGTCGGCAGCGTTGTCTTTGATAATCAGGAGTGTTGCGGACGCGTCGGGTCTACTCTACATCACCGAAGGTGTCCTGCTTCTTGCGCTCCATCTCGTTAAAGTCAAATTCTGAGCCCGTCATCCTCTTGTAGATGTCCTTGATGTCGTCGCAGGTGGTCTCAAAGTGAGTTGTAGCATCGTATGATTTGGAGATGAAGATCTAGAGGAGAAACAAGGTCAGAGAGGCCTTTTATTTTAAGTTTTCTTTCAGGGAAGCTCGAGATAGATGAACAGTCGAGAGCAAATATAGTGTTGATTGTTAAAGGAATACTTCACCCCCAAAATGACCGTTAGTTGTGTTACCTGACACCCTTGAAGAAGACAGTTTTCTCACATGCTTCCACAAAAAAATGGCAAACGTATTTACTGATTGATTGGTTGATTGGGGACCACGTTTAGCAGCAGAACTACATCATAGCATCTATGTACAATCTCTCTCACAACTTGTGCAATATAATTCAACTCTCATTTATCCACTTGTATGTTCAGAACGTAACAAACGTGCTTTTTTTGTTTAAAAAAAACCCTTAGTACTGGAGTCTGGCTTTGAAGAGAGAAAAGTTACGTTTCACCTTCAGTTCAGTTTTAAATACTAATGTTAGCAAAAATGCACGTGTTTGGGAAGAGCTGAAAATACAACAATGATATTTAAGACTTAGTTTATACAGCACGAGTTGTCAGAGTTTGTAAACAGATGTTACAGGGATGAAAGCTCTCCCGAACCAAACAGCTCAACTATAAGACTTGGTTTTGGTCCTGATCAAACTGAACCATAGTGTGATGTATTTCTGGTGTGAAAACTGTTTTTGGATGGTTCGCACTTTTAGAGCCATTAAAGGAAGATGTTGCAGGCTTCGTCAAGAGATAAAAGTTGTTGACAGAGGGCCTTTTCATGCTTCAAAGTCAAAGTTCCAAAGTTTGACAAACCAAAGTTCATGTTGTTGTCAAACTGTATACATTTGATCCAGATAGTTTGGTTTCACATTGCAATAGTGAGAGCACACTTTTTCAAGATATACTTTCTGTCATCATCTCCTACGTGCACTGCCCCTCCCCATATATGATATTGATTGGTTTGTAAACAGGCGTACATCTAACGTCAATGCCTTGTGTTTCAGGTGGGTAGGGAATGGGCAGATTCACATCTTTGCCACTTGATTATTTTCTATTGTTGCATCATTACTAACAACACTAAACTAAATCTCAATACCTGAGGCTGGTTCAGAATCGCCAAACTAATGTTCTTTAATGAAAGCCAATTCATTGCTAGCAGGAAAGAAGGAGAAAGCTATGCATACTCCTGTAACACTTGGTAACTCCATTTCAGGGACTAAGAGTGAGGTGAGATGTAGTTTATTACAAGAGATGAGCTGCCACAAGCGATTTACTATGATGTTATTATTCCATATTGAGATTTAGCATTTATGCCATAAACATAAAAAAGACACAAAACTGTAGCAGGCAAGACTACTCATGGAATGACTACACTTCTTTTTTCTTCAAATAAAAAACACTCTATTTCAACCTCTACCCGAAAACAGGTGGAAAGCATCAGCGTATTTTTTTCTTAGTTTTTTCCAATTGACTTTTCACAAGGTCGTTGCAACATATTTCAATTAAAAATGTTGTCTCCTCTCACCAGGTTCTACCGCTGCTTATTTTGCCATCTTTTGACTTTGCTCGCTTACTTATGGTTCTCAAGAGAACCTACTGAAACTTCATTTGAATGATCATTAAGTCCGAACCATCCAATAAAATGTTTTCACACTACAAAGAACCGAACCATGGTTCAGTTTGATCCAGATCAAGACCATCTCTTCTCAACGAAACACAGTTGGACTCTTATGAGTGACAGACCCCAGAGAGAGTGACGGTGGCTACACTCAGAACAGACAGGTGTTGGTGATCAGAGCAGAGACATTAGCAGTAAAGTTGTCAAGTGGTGGTAAATGTACAGTGTAGGTTTCAGTTTGTCCATGAATGAGGTAACATAACAAAATGAGCTGTTGTAGAGCACGGGATGAGGAAGAGTCGACTTTATAGGAGTCAGCTGAAAAAACTCCAATACTTTTCAATTCTTTCCTGAGAGAACGGCAGTGAGGGAAAATGGGAGGAGAGAGTTTGTCTGCAGACCTATCAATGTCAAGTATCAGGAGAAGCAGCTTACATACCTACATTTGGACTTTCAGTTGTGAAAAGGCCAAAAATGCACAGGTTGCTATTTCAGAGAGATTAATTACTGTGTATCATGGTAACTGTTCTCTATAAAATAGCAACTGACTGTTGTTTTTACAGACAGAAGGAACCAGACCTCAGAAGTGTTTCCTGTGCGGAACATTTTTACTGACATAACTTTCCCTGATCACACACAAGGGCAGCAAAATAGCACAGTGGTGTAAAGATGGCATGTTCTTACATAACAGCTCCATGGTAGGCAAATTAATCTGTTATAATGAGAGGCATTTCCTGCTATATCAAACCAAATTTAACTGAGGGTATATATATGAATTTAGATTGCATGTTTACCAGATTACAGCCTGAATGCAGCGGTTGAGCTGACACAGCTGATAAAACTTAAAAATGAGAAGCCTGCTGACAACAGTAATCCCGCCCTAGATTTTCGGGTGGTCAAGAGAGACCAAAGTGACAGGAAATATTATGTTTTAGCAGGGTCACTGTAGCAATGGCATGCTCTGGCAAGTATACACGATATGTTGTTTACTCTTACCTGGCTGTCAGTGCCATTGTCAGTGGGTTCATACAGGTCACTGATGCTGGAAAACTTCTGCTCGATGGGCTGCAGCAGGTCCAGAGCTGGCTTGATCTCCTTCTCTGGGTCGTTTGTCTCCACCGTGGTGCTGATGATGGCGATATATTTACCTTGTGCTGCCACGTTGTGAGCGAAGGAGATCATACAAACGTAGATGTCTGGAAATCAAAAACTTAAGGTTAATGCCTGGTGGTATTGCCTGTGGGTAAGTTAAAATATCATTATTGAATGTTGGGCAGATGCAGCCAGCATCCAGGTGTCCATAGCCTACAATGCTATTTTCACCTGGGTAAATATTCCTAGGCATCCTAGCAACGTCGAAATGTGACATTAACACTAACAGGGTAACAGGTCTTCAGCTGCTCTGATAAAGTTTATGTACACAGTGTGCACTCAGCAGGTTTATACATATCAAAAATTGACTCACACAGGACTCTCACCTCTATCTAATGTGTAAAAGTGCTGTGTGTAACCCATTTACCCACCACATGTTACTCTACTCATGGACTGTGTTTGACTTTCTAGCAGTGCATTTGTGGGGGGGGGGTTTCTTGTAAATTCAACACTTTAAACCACTCAAAGCTCTAACATGAACCCTCTGCCACAATCCCAACCACGACACATCAGCATAATGAGTAGACTACTACCCAATCACAGCATGCAGAGGGATCCATAATAACATGTTGTAGGGATTAGTGCAAATAGCCCAATAGCTGCAGTGTGACTTTTCTCACCCAAGTGCAAATACTCACTCTGTTGACATTATCTGTCTAATTGGTTGTTGTTAAAATTAAGAAGGTATATTTAATTTGGTTTAGCTTTGCAGTCTGTGCACTGTTTATTCATTGTCATTGTTCTAGGTAGAACCTGACAATATGAATGTCAAACAGAGGAGTTACCTTGGATTTCAGACATTTACAAACACCTCTAGTTTCAGACTCAACACTGATTATACACAACACAACATTATGTACAATTCTTTACTTAATCTCTATCTGCATACGAATGCAGAAACTGTCTGTAGCAAACAAAGGGAGTGGAAGGCATTGGCCGAAATGCAATCTCGGCACCCACCAGCCGTTTTCTGATGATGATGTAACTTTTTATTCAGGGTTCCCACACCTCCTCAAAAATCAAATTCATGGACTTTTCAAAGACGTTCCAGGTCCAATTCTCTAGAATTCAAGGACCTCAACATGGCATAGTTTGAGACATGAATCAAGGTTAAATACTGTTATGTCTCAGAATTTTTCTAATAAGATGTACCAGGCTTTACAGAGCTCACAGACAATTTAAAAGAGAGAGGCTTGTTCCAAAACAAAAATCAAACTCTAGTATGTATGTATGAGTATGGCTACCTAGCTAGCTAGCTAGCTAGCTAATGAGGGTGTAGCCAACTGAATGTATGCAAATTTCTGCTTTTGCTTTTTATTGATGAAAACACTGAATCAAGTCCTAACCTGCTCTACAGGAAACAGTGAAGGGAAGCAGGGAAAATTCGCCGATGTTCAACCGGCTTTGTGTCACTGCAGTGTGTACAGATGAACAGTGTTTGGCTTTCCCCTGGAGCTCACCGCCCATCAGCCAGTTGAGATCCAGGTGCTGGTGGCACGGAAAGCCACACCATTAATTTGCGCACACATTGCCATGACACACAGCAGGCTGAATATTGGCAAAGTTTCCCTTTATATTCACTGTCATCTTAGTTAGGCTTTAGCTTCCATCCATCTTTATTGACTTTGACTTCCTGATTATATCCTTCAAACACAGACTGTAGACCACTCTGTCTGCTTCTCTCTGAAATCCTTTTTTTTTTCTTTTCGTTTCTTCCAAAAATTTGATAAATTTCTTCAGGGAGAGCAGTGACAATGTGGGCTCCATACTCATTCTGTCAGCTTGACAAATAATCACAGGGGGTCGGGAATTGCCAATTGTCAAGTTGCTCATTGGACTGTTAACACTGACCAGCGGACATAAGAGGAAGTCTTGGCCCAGATATTGGTCCTGAACCCCAAAAATATTGTCCATTTCCCAAAGCTAAATCATTGTGAAAGCAATAGATGATGGGTTGTGAGATTGCTATTTACTCAACTTCAAACTTACCTTTACCTCTGCCTATCTGCAATACAACATTTTTATTTTCATAGGCATTCGCAGAGTACTTAGTTATGAAGTATTTTAAATTAGATAAAGACATTAGTTGTCTGCTCATTTCCGGTGTGCACTCACCATGTTTCCTGTTGACCTGCTTTTGGGGGATGATGATCTGGCACGAGTTGACTTCGCCAGTGTTGGCGATGGGGTGATTCAAGATGCAGATGACTCGGATCACCTGACCCACTTTGGTGACACGATCCATAATGTAGCTGGGGTCGCAAATCAGCTGCTTGCACCTGGCCATCTGCGTTTGGCAAGAAGCCAAAGTTCAGAGGTCAAGGATAGGTTTATATCTGGAGAAGAGTCATATGTTTCACACAGAAATCCAACAAATAAGAGAGCAAAAGGCTCACCTCTCCCTCAGACTTGACTCCCACCACCTTCCCATTCTCCACCACGATCTCCTCTATGGGCTTGTTCAGCATATACGTCCCACCGTAGATAGCACTCAGCCTGGAATGGAAACACAATGTGAGATGTTACTTCCTACTGTCAGCTGAAGGGATGGCAGTGATAGTGACAGTAATAAAAACAGAATACAAAGATCTGCAGATCCTTTTTGACATGTATTCAACTGAATATAGTTCAAAGACAAGATATTTAATGTTCAAACTGATAAACTTTATTTTCTGAATTTGATGCCTGCAAAGGCTCCAAAGAAAGTTGGGACCAGAGCATGTTTACCATAGTGCTACTTCCCCTATTCTTTTAACAAGATTCAGTAAGCGTTGGGGAACTGAAGACACTAACTGTAAAAAAGCGAAATTCTTTGTAATTCTTGCTTGATATGACTTAGTTGCTCAACAGTTTGGGGTCTCCATTACTGTAGCTGCACTTCATAATGCCCCACACATTTTCGATGGGAGACAGGTCTGGACTGCAGGCAGGCCAGTCTAGTGCCTGAACTCTGTTGTGACACCTGCAGAATGTGTCTCAATGTCTTGTTGGAATAAGCAGGGCTGTCCCTGAAAAAGATGTAATCTGGATGGCAGCATATGTTCGTCCAAACCATGTATGTACCTTTCAGCTTTAATGGTGCCTTCAGAGATGTGCAAGTTACCTATAATGCTATGGGCACTAACACACCTCTATACCATCACAGATGCTGGCTTTGACCTTTGAGCTCCTAACAGTTTGGATGGTCCTTTTCCTCTTTAGCCAAGAGGACATGACGTTCATGACAGACACAGCAGATTTTTCCACATTGTGTCAGTAAATCTCAGATGAGCTCAGGCAGCATTTCTGGATGTTGTCGATATATGGCTTTCACAGCATGGTAGAGTCCCAACTTGCATTTCCAAAGTGTTCCAGAGCCCATGTAGTAATATCATTTGTACAATCATGTCAGATTTTAGTGCAGTGCAGCCTGAGGGTCAAAAGTCCCAGGCATTCAATGACAGTTACTCCAGATTCTCTGAAATTTTTTAAAAATAAATAAAATTCCTAACATTGTTGCAACTGTGCGCTTAGACAGTTGGACTTCTTGCCCATGTAGCTTTTCACAACGTTGTGAACCTTGTGCCTTCCTTGTTTGTGAACAGCCTTTCAACGATGTCCTTTTCACACCTAATTATGATACTGTCACCTGCTACCAATTAACCTGTTTACCTGGGGAATGTGAAGGTGTTTTGTTTTTAGCATTCTACAACTTTCAGTCTTTTGTTGCCCCTGTCCTAATTTTTTGGAACATGTTGCAGGCATCAAATTAAGAATGAGTGTATATTTACAAGAATCAATAAGGTTTATCAGTGCAGAGCATTAAATCTCTTTACTGTGTACTGTATTTGATTAAATATAGGTCAAAAAGGTTTTGCAAATCAATGCATTGTTTTGAATGAGGTTCTCCACAGTGTCCCTGCTTTTTCGGTATCAGGGTTGTATACAATATTAATAATTTGGCACAAGACTGTTTCACACTGGGTCTGATAGTTGATAAGCACATTGTGTGAACATGTTGTGCAGAGTAAAAAGCATAATCATGATTATTTTGGTCAAAATTGACATCACGATTATGCAAACGTTTATGCAGCGCATGTGATGACACATATTGTTGACACGACGGCATGTAACTTCTCTCTGTTTCTGTCTACATGGTCGTGCGTTTACAATTCTCCTCTGCTTTCTGTATCGCGTACAGAGGAGTTCAGCCCAGATGCACACACACGCGCACACACAGACAGACAGACAGACACATACACACAGACCAACCTATCTCGCTCTCCCTCTGCCATATTCTGCACACTGTTTTTGAAATCTTCTGCGATCACGCATCTTCAATGTCTGACAATTCCTTCTAAAAGGCTCATTTTCTAGGTTCAGACCTTTTTCACAGTGGAGTGGCAGATTCTAGCTGGGAAAGCATGGGTGTAGTGAATAGTGAAAGCTATTATCAGTGAGTCAGCATGCACATGCACAGGTGTGAAATGAAATTTTAACTTTTTTTTCTGCATGTCTACAGGCTCCACAGATATAAGAACCACGTTGATGGGAAATTCTACGTAAACCTCAGTGACATAAATTTCACTGATAGTGCAAAAGTTATGGTAATCTGGTGGCTGTTTGTCAGCAATTTCAATTTTAATTTAATTACCAATTACCAGTTTGTGTTTGCAATAAAGCTATGGAAGTACAGATAACTATCACTGGATCAATCTAAAAAACAAACTTAAAAACAAGATGTTCCTCAGGCTAGCTCTGGAGTTAAAGGGATTATCTGGGATTTCTATCCAGATTAATGTATGTATCTAAACAAACATAGGAGATAATGATATCCTTTGAAAGTGTGTATCCTGTCGATGCGTCCGGATTTGACCCAAGAGTCTCCCCTTTACAGACATGCACATTAAATGGTAGTCCTATATAGTTTTGGGCAGGAACCATGCAGTTTTTCTCATGCAGTTTAAATTTGTTGGTCAGTGTATTTGACTATTTCTGCATACTGGAGACTATGTTACCTAGTCAGCTACAGAAAATAAAGTTGCTGTTATGTTACATGGAAGGTTATCCATAAAAGGTTGCCCTAACAATCTTATCATATACAACAACATTTCCATAACTAACTCATTTAACAAAAGGTTAAATGATTGAATTAATTCTTGACTTTTCCAGTCCTGAAAATTTTAACTGTGAAATTCCCTGACTTATCCAGATTTTACACAAGTGTGGGAACCCTGTATATTGACAATAAGGTGGTTTCCCTACAGAAGTGCTTGCCATCCATATGCAGAAAAATACTTTTCTTACAGAAATCTCCAAACGTTAAAAGTTTTTGATACCAAATCAAGGCAGGGATTTTTCTGTGGTGTTCCTCAAAGTCTTAGTGTTCTAATGTGGTATTTTAGAGGGATTCATGACCATGATTTTTGACCAAATTCTGGAGCGGTAAAAAAAAAAAAATGAAATTTAGCACCAAATCTATGTTAATAAAATGGTATCAACTCAAACAATGCTGCAACAACATATGAGACATAGTTGCACGTGGGAATGGCCATCATATACTTCCATCATAAAGCTGTAAGTCCCTATACACTCTAAACTCTCAAAGAGGAACCATAAACAGGGACCATAAGTTAAGTTTCTTTGAATTTAGGCACTGAAATGTTTAGGTTGTAAACACCTGTATTTAACACTTCAGATTCTGTTGTCATTTTTAGCAACTGCTTCAAGCATTTAAAAGTCCTTATGAGAACACTATTTACTTGGCAAATTAACTACACATATGCTGCAGTGCACAGATTCAACACAGTGCTATATAGAAATATTACATGTTGTGTGCAGAAGGGAGAGTCCCCTACCTGGCAAACCCTTGTGGCAGTTCTCCCAGGCCATACAGTGGGTAGAGGTATGGGCTCTTGCCATATCTGGCCAGAGACTCACTGTAAAGCTTGATTCTGTTTATCGTCTCAAGGCAAGGTTGATCCAGGTAACTGAGGGGAGAGAGATGGAGACCATTTTTAGACTTAAATATACAATCCGATCACATGCAGTTAAGGTATTACAAAAAATGACATTTATCAAACAGCTAGAGAGACTACTCACTCATCTGTACGGTAGAGGGCGAGGGAGTGGCCGGTGAAGTCTATGACGTCTGGGCCAAGGCCATACTTTTGGAAGACGGCCCTCATATCCGTCTTTTGTGGGTCGGTGTCTGCCATGGATTTGGGGTCGTTTTCATCATAGGAGGCGATGAACTGAAGGAAGTTTTTGAAGCGTCGTTTCTCAAAAATTCCCATAAGACCTGAAGGAGACAGAGGGTTTAGACTTTGAGTGGACTCGCTTAAAAGGAAAAAAGTGAGTGACAAGAAAGACTTACAACATTAATGCTACATGCAACCAGCAGCTGAAAGTGTTAAAAATATGACATGAAATGTGCATGCTTTTGGCACTGGTAGTGTAAATATATTAGAGAAACCTTAGAAAGTGGTCAAAACCATGGATGTGACAAATTTGTTTTGTAATTTTCATCAGGTTGTTTAGCTAGTGCGCTGCCCTTTTGGAGCAACATTGGTGCCTACGTCATCGGGTTAGTTGGTTCTCCTTGCCAGTGAGAACACTGAAGCATGGATGTAGAGTTGAACACACTCTTGTTTGGAGAAGGATTAAGTTGAAAGGTGTGGGAACGGGAACCAAGCAGTAGTAATGTTACAACTTGAAAAGTTGGGGAGGACCCTGTGGCTTGGGGTAAGGAGCGGCTTAGCGACACTATCAATAGCTAGTAAGGCAAACTAGCTGAATATGCAGTAAACAAAACAAATACATAATGTTAGCTAGAGACAGGAATATGATGACATACAGTGAAAAGTATGTTTTCATGTGTTGTTTGTTTACATATATTTGTTGTCCAATCAGCACATTTTTGTTACTGCTACTACTTACTAGCTCAATCCTAGCTTTAGCTACTAACGATAATGGTACCTAAAGTTTGTTGTTTGCTGGCACACATGGCCAACTAGGCTACATGGTTCTGGTGAATGAGCCAGAGAGATGCACAACATGTCTGAGAGGTCTGTCTGACATGACGATATGATGCCACATAAACACAACGTATGTGTAGTGACATCATGTTTACATCATGTCATGCAGCATGTTATGATACCAACGTTTGGGATAATAAACCACAGTGAAAACACCGAAGTGGAGACAGTTTGATGTTGGATGTTCAGACATTCAGCCAAGTTTATCCTCAATCATTTTTAAGTGAGATCATCAAAACACAGTACCCACAGTCACCCTTTTGTAATTATATAAAATATGCAATAATATAATACACCAAAGTGTTTATGAAGAAGTCAATCAAGTTAACAGGATTTACAAGATGGATTTCCACACTCCTCCACTCCAGGTGTGGTCAACCATCCAAACCACCCAGGGGGATATACTTTTAATTGATTAACTCTTCAATAAACTACATACGGTATACCAGGGTCTTTAGAAATCCAGGTGGTATGACTTTTAATACCATCATAAATTCAGGTGCTCAATTTCCTGTAAAACTTATTATATGTAGTGCAAAATCACGTGCCACCAGAGTTTAGTCTCCAGTCTCTACTGGTGGAGCAGGCAGCTGAGCTGACAGACACTGTGACTCCAAGTGTTGGAGGACTGTAAACGGCCGGCCATTTACGGCAAAGAGAGACCGTTGGGACAAACAGCATGTTTTTACATCTAACGCAGTGAATTAAGGGTTTATTCCAGATAGGATAAAGTTTTATAAAAAAGAACCATTACGGACTAAAGGATTGACATACTAAATAATTGAGGAATAGACACATATTCGGACATGAAGGGACTTACCACCTTTTTGTCTCCTGTTTACCAGCCTGATAAATCCGAATGAATTATGGTGCTCATGGTTTCAGTAAACTGAACTGAATGATTGAGTTATAGAAAATCCAACGGAGCTAACAATGTTTAGCATGTCCATACTGACAAAAGTTTAAACATTTAAGACATTCAGTGTGGGATTTATCATTATGAAATGAAAGTCTCCAAAAAGACACCGCAGTTCAAGGCAGGATTACAAAGCTTCTGAAGGGGATACAATTGCATCGGAGCCCTCTTTAGAGCTGCATGATGGCTACCATTAGCTCAGGGAACAACAAAGTAAGTCTGTCACGTACAGCCTTTCAGTTATATTGAACATTAGTAACGTTACGTCCATTATGACATAGTGACCCAAGAGTTAAACTCGATAGTGTCCTGTATGTCTCCACTGTTGTATCTGTTGGACTCAGTCAAGCTGACCAACCCTGTGACGTCACAGCATGGCAGTCCTGCAACATGGCAGCACTCTTGCCACAAAAGATAAAAACAGGGCTTTGTTTTTCTTTTAAATGCTTACATTTTTCACGTTTTAATTAATTGTTAATTAATTGTTGATAAGAGTGGAAATCCATTTAGTAAATCATATTAGCCTGACTGACTGATTCTTGTCCTCTTAAAGGGTTAGACCCAAATAGCATTACTATTTAAAACAAGGACTTAAGACTTTCATAGAAAGACACAAATGCAGAATATAAATTAGAAACATTTCTTTTATCGTTTCAAACTGTGCATACATTCTTCTTTATAATCCCTATTCAGTCATTTGCCACTGCATACTCAGATAACTTACCAGATTTCAGAGCCTCGGACTCAGTGGAGGGGACTTTATGGATTTTGTTGCCCTTGTACACAAAGCTGCCCTCCACCACTTTGAAATCCAGGTACTGAGTCACCTTTGTGATCAGCAGCATGCGCACCAGCTGACCTGAGGGAAGAGGAAGATTCCAACATCAGCATTACTTTCACCAAAACACAAAATGAGGCTCATGCTTACTTCATGAAAAAAACTTAGCAAATATCCACACCCTTGAAATTTTAGATTTTAGATCCTTTATTCATACTGTTAGCAGCAATTATGTGCTAACTGTGCTTCCTGCAGATACTCTTGGATGTTTTAAACATAAAACGTAATTTGAACCATGAAATATACAGGACTAACAACAAGCTGAAGCTCACAGCTTCACGTGGTTTGCAGGCACTCTGCACAAAAAGGTCAGAGGTTTAAGTCACAAAGTTGTACATGATATACAGGCGAGTTATCAGTAATACCGTTGGCCATAAGGAATTTAGGGATGAGGTCCACGTTCCAGTCCCGGCCTTTTCCCATTGACTCAGGAGGTTTGCCCGGAAGGCTGAAACGCTTGTAGAGCTGTAGGGAGACACAGACAATAACTTTTCATTTCAGCATTTCAGAAAGCAGAGTGACCATTTAAAGGCAAACAGTGATTTTACACTTCAAAGTCTGTTTACAGGTCTTGGGGAGTACTACTGCAACCACTGGTACTGCTGCAATGCTCAATTGGTGGGTTACTATCTCAGAGCTGCCCCTTTTGTAGTTTATCAACCCCATTTTCAGGAAGGACAATCAAACAAAAAAAGTTTGTATGGTGAAGCGTCTGCCATAAGCCACATTGCACATGTTGTTTAAGAGCTGCTACCTTCCCTAGTTGGGCCAAGAACCTGGGGCTGTATTCACAAAGCTTCCTACAACAAAGAGTTGCATCTTAGCCCTTAAGGGGGCTCCTAGGGTGACACACTGTTAGGTGCCTGGAGCAGGACTTTTAACAGGCTTAAGAGTTTCTTCAGCAGAGGGGAAAAAGGTGAAAGGACAAAGAGGTAGCAGGAATATTCTCCAAATACTGGATGACAGATGACTCACATTAAAGATCATCTAATTTTATGCACATAAAACGATTATGCGCCTCTTGTCAGTTTACGCTCATTGTCATCATCTCGTTGCAAATCAAACGCACCCGGAAGCCGCGCATGCGCAATACTGCCCCCTCTCCTCCTCTCCTCTATTCACTCCATGAGCCAGTCAAGCAGGTGAACTACGAATAATGCAAGGGGCAGGTGATCACAGAAGATTTCAAAAACAGCGTGCAGAAAATAGCAGAGGAAGAGCGAGAGAGGTTGGTCTGTGTGTGCGCATGTGTGTGTGTGTGTGTGTGTGTGTGTGTGTGTGTGTGTGTGCCCACCTCGCAGCCGAACTCTGCTGTGTGTGATACAGAGAGCAGAGGAGAATTGTTAACGCGCGACCATGTAGAGACATAATTGTGATTTTGACCAAAATAATCGTGATTATGATTTTTTTCCATAATTGAGCAGCCCTATCAACCTTGCACATTACACATTCACTAACGTTAGCTAACGTTTATATACCTGCTATAATGGCACTGTCTGCTCCAGCTCCATCGCCGTCGTTAGCAACACCAGCAGCCTCAGCCCGTCGATCAACACCGCGGCCCAACAGGTCGGTTATTCTGGAGCATTTTGCTGCCTCTTCTTTTAAAGATTTAAGTTTTTTTTCATTTGAGTTTTTTCCGCGCCACCCTTTCTTTTTTACCGGCTTTATCCATGTTCACACTAGCCTGGTCTGCCATGAGTAATGACTGATGACTGCGGCTGAGCCCATCAGATTTCAAGAAAAACGAGAGCCTCTTTCGCATTGGAGGAGGCCGCTCTTATCTCCTCCTTCAAGCATCAAAACACAAGATTGACACCTACATTCCCTCTGAACATCCCACAGCAAACAAACAACATGGGAGGAATGCGCATTGTAGTACTGACAGCTAGCAACCAGCTTGACATTCACGAGTCTCACCAGGCCAGCCTCACCAGCCCACGTGGTGACCGGCCAATCCGCCATTGGACGACACTGACAACATCTCTCATGAAATGCCCGCGCGCATATGTTCACTACGTCTTTTTCTGTGGTTTCGCTCCACAGACCCCCTATCTCATCAGATCTACACGATTCATGTAGGTCACCTATTTTGTATTTAAAACAGCAAATTTCGCCGAAAGGTGATTTTCATGCTTGATTCCTAGCTCAGAGATGCTTTGAGAACTTTCCTAAGGCACTCCAAAGCTAGGACACCCTAGCTAGTAATTTTTGGGCTAAATTAGGAGCTCAAAGTATTCTCAGCGAGCTCCTGGTCATCATAGTAAGAGGGGATTACTTTAAAGTAGAAGCAGTCATTGGTACAAGAGCTCTATAAAAGGGCAACAGATAATAAAACACTGCATCTTCTTAAGATGATTTATTTTGGCATGTTTGCCCTTGTTGGATAGTGGATAGTGCAGAACAAGGGTTCCCAATCCTTATGCCACACATTAGTACTGTGCAAGGAATCCATATTATTTGGTAAACATGATTTGAATTATGTAAATAGTACATGAATTGTCTAAACATGTATAATGAAATAACTTAATAATCTATTGCGGGGGGTTTTCTCATAATTTCTCATTCCTCACACCCCTAACAATAATATAGGTTACTGATTTAGTTAAGTAAAGACAGTTACCAGATTGAGTGGTAATCAGTCCGTCTTCACCAGCTGTCAGTATTCAGCAGTACACAAACTGTGTGAGGATATTAGTTAAGTGTTGCTAAGGAAATGGCAACTACAGGAAACACAGGCCAAAAAGTTTTGGCGGCTGTTCATTTTTTAAACTTGCCCCTTTCTCTCTTTCATGCACTCTTTTCTGTCTCTATCTAGCATGTTCTAACTCTCAAGACTTCTGTGTTGAGAGGATACATAGAGCAACAACAGTCTGAACCAGAACTTCAGCTTATGTGATTTGTAAAGTAGATGGCACTGTCAGATTGTTGGCTTAAGAAAGGAATAAACTCCCTTTTTACAGGTTTCAGACTCTCTGTTATTCCAGCTATCAATTTCCTGATTTACCTCTTCCCATTTATCAGATTTAAAACAAAAAGTGACTATTCGTATGTTTGTATATCACAAACACACAGTCAGCAGTTCTTGCTTCCTTATGTCCATATGTTTTACCTTTCAAGTCAATCTGACATCCCAAATGACAAAGCTAAGCCAGCAAGGTTAAAACTTACATCCTCAAGAGGCGTGATGGAGGCACTCTCAGCTCCATAGTAGGAGTTGCGGTCCATGTGCAGAACCCTCTTCCCCTTCACTGACATGATGCCTGATAAGATGCATTCCTGTCGGGGGAAAACAAAACAGAAGAGGAATTAGACCAAGACCAACAGGATGCTGTGAAAAAACACCAACATAGCACATCCTACTGATATGGTATCATTACAGCACATAGGTCGTAAACATTGAAGGATGATGCTGTTTGTTTAATAGTTGAAAATAATCCTACAATTAGGGGCACCTCTAATTAATGGTTATGGAGTATCAGGTAAGCCCAATGTCCCTGGTATTCCAGCTTCTACACACTGTCTAACGTCAAAGAATGAATTCATACTCAAAGACATAAACAACAGCCCTACTGCCTACATTCTTTGAATCACTTTGTGTTATGGATTGACAGATGGGCTAAGCATGTTGTTATACATATTACTGCTCGAGTTTCCTGCATCTTAAGTCGCTTTAAGGTAAAACCCCAGTTCTTTAAAGGCTCATTCAGATTTCCACTCTGGGTCATGATCAATGCAGATTGATGCATGGCTACTTTTTTCCATGAGTAGGAGAGACCAGGATTGGTTGGCACACTTTTCACTCTCTGCCTCTTCTCTGGCATGATTTATGTTAGAATATTCTACACAGCAGCATTAAAAGGTTAGGTGTCAGCTATAAATAAATATGTATTAATGTACACACATTTTTACTAAAATTCTATAATTTGTTACATATGTCGTGTTTTTTTTGCCAACCAGCCGCATCACAGGGATGGTTGGTACATATTATGCGGTTGGTTGAAAAGATAGATAGCCTTTATTGTTCCATGGGAAAATCTGTTTTCACAATCTGTCACATGTGGATACACAAAACACCGCCAAAAAACACCATGCACAAACACCACCAAACATTGAACAACATATGAATACACACACCATGCACAAACACCACCAGACATTGAACCACCGACATGTATCATACTAAGGAGGGCTGGGTCCATACAAGGTTATTGGGGGAGGTTATTGAGTGCAGAGATGGCAAATGGGACAAAGCTCTTGTTGAAGCATGCCCATCTCCACCTCAGGGTACTGTATCTGCGCCCAGACGGCAGCAGTGTGAAGTGTGGGTTGAGAGGGTGATCCGAGTCATTAGTTATTGTTCGTGCGAGACGTTATACAGCTCGGTGGTTGAGCTCTGTGAGGTTGGGTGTGGGATGGTTGATGATTTTGGATGCGGTGTGTGTTATTTTTGTTAGTTTGTTCCTGTTAGTGGTGGACAGCATGTTGTAGAAACAGGGGGAACAGTACAGAAGGATGGGTTGAATGATACTGGTGTACAGTAGTGACAGAAGGTGGGGGGCAACAGAGAGGGCACGGAGCTTGCGGATGACATGGAGTCTCTGCCGGGACCTTTTGTGAATGTCGGTGATGTGTTCATCAAATGTCAGTTTATTGTCTATAGTGAGTCTGAGGTATCTGAAGTGGCTGACCTGTTCAACTGTTCGGTTATGGATGGAGGTGGGGACCAGTCCAGAGGGGGTGTGCGTGAAGTGTAGATGATCATTTCTTTTGTTTTGACCACGTTCAGTTCCAGAAAGTTATTGGTGCACCACTGAGTGAAGTGAGATGTAAAGTTGGTAGGCAGTAATTGAGTTATTTTCACTGAGCAGACCTAGGATGGCAGTGTCATCTGAGTACCTGTAGTATGTGGTGATTGGTGAGGGGCTGATGCAGTCATTTGTGTAGAGGGTGTAGAGAAAACGGCTAAGGACACAACCCTGCGGGGCTCCAGTGTTGGTGATGACAGTTGATGAAGTGACTGTGCCTATCCTTACAGCCTGTAGTCTATTGGAGAGGAAGTTGTGAAACCAGTGGATGATGAATGGAGATATGTTGAGGTAACGGAGATTCTTGATCATCTGGTGGCGTTGGATTGTGTTGAAGGCTGAGCTGAAGTTGATGAAGAGGATGGATGCAAAGGTGCCAGGTGATTCCAGGTGTTGGAGGGACATGCTACAGCATCCTCCGTCCCCAGAAAAATGTCCCAACCAAGTGAACCCTGTAGTTGTGTAATGGCATCGTCTGACCAGAGGGCGGCGCGGTGGATGTGTGGCTTGTTGCATTTCAGTGATGATAAACGCATTAGAAATGTTCCCATAACATAAGTCCAGAGTGTTGTGGTTCCTCGTGGGAATGTCCACATACTGGTGGAAAGATGGCATGATACAGTCGAGTCTACAGCTGTTAAAATCCCCCATAATGAACACCAGAGCATTGGGATATTTAGCCATCATGTGGTTAGCACCCTCGGCTACCAGCTCCGCTGCTGTCCCGGTGTTAGCACTTGGTGGGATGTAAACACAGCTGATTACAACAGTGGGGAATTCCCTCGGGAGGTGGAAGGGGCGCAGTGACAGCATCAGCATCTCCACATCAGGTGTACAGACTGTGCGGTGGACTTTGAAGTTTGTGCACCACCATTTATTAACAAAGATGCAGATGCCTCCGCCTCTGTCCTTGCCGGACCGGCTGGTCCTGTCAGCACGCAGGATGAAAAAGTTGTCAAGACTGACCTCCGTGTCCGGGACATCCCCGTTGGGCCAAAAGAAACAGTCAAGACATTCGGTTCAACCAAGAACCAGAACATGAACATCTAATAGAACATCTGCCAATTACAGCTGTTAAATTTACAATTAGTTGGCAGATGTGCTAATCAACCCCACACACATTTGACCCACTGTGTGATTAAATTATATTAGCTGCTACCATTACTCGACACAGACTGTCAAATATCAAAATGAATCTGATCCTATGTCTATTAACTTAAGAAAATCACATTTCCTATATCTAACAAAGATTTTATTTTCAGTCCACATACCACTTTACTTTTGATACCATGAAATTAAAATGTTTGCTCAACAAAAATGTTGGTGACTTTTAGATATTTGATCATCTAAGTACCAGAAAACCGCTGTGTGCCAACCAACCCTGGTCTCCCCTAAAAGTTAATGCCTGAAGGGGCGATATATTAAACAATTTGCAAGCTTAACAAAACCAACATTATAACCAAGCATTGGTGAATCCAAGAAGTCTGTTCTGACCAAGTACCAGCATTATGTCTGACATGCTTCTGTGGAGCTGGGAAGATGATTACAGCTCTCACATGGCTATAAGTCTCAGAGCTTTGGTTATGATAAGGGGAAATGTGCAGTTTGCTAGAGCCTGGAATTCACACAGACCAAAGGCCATAATGCGATTACTGTGTGCATCATGTGATTGTGTGGACTTTAAAACAAGTTTTACAATGACAGCCTACAATATGCCGGTGCATTGTGTAAGTTGTTCCTCTGGACAAACAAGAATTACTACCATCTCACCTTGTATGCCTCCACTACTCAGTCAAGTTGAAGCTTAAATCCATGTCTACCCAGACTCATATTAAAGTGAAGACTTTAAAGTATGAAGTGTATTTTTTTGATGACATGGACTATATTAACTGATATATGACATATATGATTCCTGTAAATACTTTTAAGAGAACAGGCTATTTTTATGGAGAGCTTTGTCGCATGGTGCAACAATGATCACCTAAGCTCAATATAAAAAAAACCCAATGAGCCTGTGGTGGACTACCACAGAAACAGGACAGGATACAAAGCAGCCATGACCGCAGACAATGCTTCAAATATGGATGTTGTCACAAAGAAGCTATGAATCTAAAACATGGATGCTTCACACACATATTCCCCCAGCAGCACAGATCTTTACAACCCACACAGTTTCAAACTGGGAATCCAAGATTAATGTCACCAATTCAGTATCTGACCAAATGTCTCTCCTTCTGTTCCTGAGATAAAGCATTGAGTTATGGTCAGAAGAGTTTTTGCACACCGTTATGATGTCACAGTGAAGCTGACCTTTGACCTTTTAGATATAAAATGAAATTGTTTCATCATTCATTATATTAGACATTTGTGTGAAATTTGGCTACAATTAGCATGTGTGTGCCTGAGTTATGGCCAAAAATGTGTTTCATGGGGTCACAGTGACCTTTGTTGACAAAGTTCTGATCAGTTGACTGTTGAGTCCAAGTGGATGTTTGTGCCAAATTTTAAGCGAATTCCCTTCCTGAGATATCATGTTCACATGAATGGGACAGGCAGAGGGATAGACAACCTGAAAACATAGCGCCTCTGGCCAAGCTGTCACCAGGGCGGAGGCATAAAAACAACAATGCATAGTAACTTTCACTCGGTGATGATGTCACCTTCAATCCCTAAGTATAGAGACTGTGATCTGTAATTACACAGAGGTGTCAGGGTTTGCAGTTTGTTTCTTTAGTATTACTCTTCACCTATTACTTCAAACACAGACTAACTCTCAACTACTGACAAAGCCTGTTAGCTGTCCTATTGAAGTCAATACAATCATGACAAGCAAGTGCAACCAACATACAGTATAACTTCCTCATTTTAAATTAAACCTGAGTTCATCAAATCAATCACTCTCAATCAAAGCTGCCATTTCCACATTCTGAATTACACTGTTGTGAATGAAGAGAAAAGAATTAACAGAGCAACAGAAACAAGAAACTTCAGGGTCAAAAGCAAAAGACAAAAGTTAAAAGCTGCGACACTTCTAACCAGAAATTCTGTTGACCACAAAAACCTAATGTCGCTCAGTTAGTGCTTTTGGTATATCTGCAGACCAAGTACAACCCTATCTGTGACGTAAACCATAACCTGATTCTTGAAGTGTGGTCTCCACACTTAATGCACACTGAGGAGTGCAGAAAGTTACGCCGATTAAAAAGGTTCGCCGGAACTTAGATGACAGATGATTTTGGACTGTCAGTGAAGAAAGCTGAAACTTGTGTGAGAAACACAGTGGCCAAAGACAAGCAGCATCCAAATTAAACTCACATTGCAAAATTCCCAGTTAGTGTTGCACTCTTTTCCCTTCCAAAGACTGGCTTCCAATGTCCTCCCCTTCTCTTTTGAGGATTTATGAAATGATACAACTGCCAGCTCTGTTGCCAAAGCTTGCTTACCGATTTGCTGCTTTCATATCATGAGATCATGAGTGGCAGAGATGGCATGTCTCTGTATTCATCCGTTCGTTTCCATTTATATCATATCATTTCTATTTGTCATGTGCTTGTGGCTCCTGCTTTTCCTATACATACTTCTTCATCTGTATAAAAACACAGTATCACTGATGCTTTTTCTCTTCAGTAAAAGCAGCTTGAAAGAAATGTGCTATTCACAGCCTTTATCCAGTTTCAATCCAGGACACAGGCAGAGCAGTAGCCCCACAATTAACTCAGCAGCTCTAAATTAAGTGCACTCGAGACTTTATGGGACCAATCACACACAATGTAACATGCAATCAACTTGTATTGTCTAAAAAAAAAAAAAAAAACTTCAACTTTTAGGATTACTAGAAATATGGTCAATCTGAATTTAACAAAAAAGTGATATAGCTAATTCTCTACATCCTAGAAAATCCAAGCTCGCTTCTGCATAGAGATGGGCAATATGGCCTATAAATAATATCGGGATATGTTTAGGCTATATTACGATACATTAATACATCTCAATTTTTTTTAATCTCCTCGAAACTATTGTGGATTGCTAAAGTAATAAACTCCCGTTTGAATAATTTTTAAAAGAGTAACTACTGTTATATAATAAAGTTAAATTAAATGCTGTTAAAGACATGCAGGTAAGGTTAACTGCTGACTCTAAACTGTCCATAAATGTTAATGTGAGTGTGAATGGTCGTGTGTCACAAAGTGTCAGTCCCGTGATAGTTTGGTGATCTGTCCAGGGTGTGTCCAAAGTCAGCTGGGACATTATTTCATTATCCCCCACCCACGTACCAGGATTGGCAGCTACGGATGGAGTTTATAATAAAATTACATTAACCACTGATATGATAAATTAAATTAAGTACTGTTATAATTAAATAAATCAAAGTGGCACCACTGAACCACCACAACCATCCAGCTCATCCCTGCCCAAAGTGTTGATGTTTTTGCTTTAAACTTGAAGCTTCTGATCAAAAGTTAGCCATCAGCAGGAAGTCAAACCGTTATAATGGCGTCTTTAAACATGAAGATTAATTCAATTATTTCAATTAATTGAGCTGGAAACAAACTAACAGATCTCCGGTTCATTTAATAATATTTGTAGGTCGCACTGGGGCTCCATGATCGCAAAACATGACTAAATGAGTTGCAGTCTGGAGCTCTACAGTATTGCTCAGGAGAGAGTGGTCTGACTGGGTAGAGGAGTGCACGTGATGTATCATGTCTGTGAGTCTGTGTGTGACACTCAGAAAGAGAAAGAGCTATAGGAGAGAGCAAGAGAACCAAAACACCCCTGAGAGTTTTGTGCCGGTGTCTTAAAAAAATGACATGACAATTTATAATCAGTGTTTGTGATATAGTCATTTTAAAGATGAAACATGGAACAAGCTGTGATACATTAAGTATAAGCAATATATCGCCCACCCCTACGTCTGCATAGGTGCTTTCCCAAAATAACACATGACCCAGTGAAATCAGATCACTTCTATCTGTAAATGGCTGGTTTTCATCTAATGTATGATCTTGCAGTGAAACTGACTTTGAGGACATACATCCAGGCTACACATAAATCTCACATCAGTTCCGATGTGTCACTGTCACTCCTTTCTGGTGACATGTGACTGAAGCCAACCTATTGCTGCTTATATAAAAACAGGCTTTGACAGAGAGCCGGAGGCAGCCTAGTCATCACTACCTCAGCCAGACAGCAGTGGCCATGCTGACAGAGAGGAAAACAAACTGATCCAGTGGACAGTCAGGCAGAAAATTAAGCCACTATAAAACATCGAGACCAAAGGCAAAGTCCCAGTTCAATTTTTAACACATTAAGCCCATTAAAATCAGAGGCTGGGAGGCATCAAAGTCCAACACAGAAGACAAGAGCTGTCTTTGCAGTTTGAGACGAGACAATCACAGCAGGACAATACTAGCTTTGACTTCACAACGGTGAAAATTCCCCCCACACTTTCAAGTGCGTCAAGTCACAAGAATTTGCTGCACTTGATTTTTCATTTCTTAATTACACAGCAGATTAAAATTGTACATGCAAAACATGTGATGAGCTTATAAATGAGATGGGAACGCATTGGCTTCAGAGGAATTCTGATCTTTAGGACAATAATTTCTAGAAGTATTTGATCAATACAAAGTCAGTAATCTATATCTCATTTTTTTTTTACATTTCTAGTAACTATTTTATCATCACTTGATTGCCAGTGCCTTGTACTTCTACGTGAGATGACCTCCCCCTAATTATTGTGAGTGAATGCATGCATTGTTTCCATTTCCTTTCCTTCAATACCATTTCCTCCTTGATGGACACAAAGATAGCAGCAACTACTTCTTACTTGAGAACACAAAAGTTATCTAGTTTTAATCTTTAGTTTTTCCTTTGGTAGCTAAATAAAAGATTTGTCCATGACTGTTTCCCCACTACCACTGGCAGTTTTCCGCCACTCATTTCTGATATACTGACTTGTGTAAAACCATCATTGTAGTCTTTGAATATTCCTCAACCCACAACCTCCTCGACTACTGAAATGGTGCAGTACAGGCTTCTGTTGTCTTCAGGCAACAAGCTGCTTACTTGGGATCACCAAGAGCATCATGATGTGAACCAGGCTGCAGCAAGGTACAGTTTGATATCTTGTGCCAAGCCACTCCCCTCATGTGTCATTAGTAGTGGACAGATGGGAAACCCCATCCCCCACTCACTTAACCCAATGACATAAAAAGGTGCCACTGGAGGCAGAAAATATTTTATTAAAGAATACAAAACTTGTACATATTTACAGGAATTAACTAAGGTTGAAAGGTAGGGTGCAAAGTCAGTGGGCATTCTCTAGTGACGTGATCTAATGTGAGTAAAATAACTTAGTATGTTTGAGCAGCACTGTTTTTATTCTTGATTGCAGTTATCTCAAAGTATATATTATTAAAGTTTCCTGTAATCTGTTGAGTTAGTAGTCATGACTGTGATATTGTTTGTTTGTTTGTTTGTAACGTAAAAGGGAATCTGTCAGATAAACAGAAGTCACTGATTTGCAATAAGGGAAGTAAAACCATGTGAAACTACGCAGGGCAGTATTCTGCAGTGTTTTTTTATGCTGGCTGGCAGTTAGTCTTGCTCTGGTTTACAGAGCTTAAATAGTACTTGCAGTGTACTTTCGGTTCCTCCGTCTTGGTGGAACCACACCCAATTGTGAGCTAATTCAACACCCTGCCCACCAAAATTTAACCAATCCCCTTTCTGCTGGCTGCTTCAGCCCTGCTGTCTCTGGCTGCTTTGAGCCTGGAGCAAAACACTTTGTAACTCAGTTTATTAAATATCAATTTACAGAAACTTTGAGCTGCAGGTGATGTCAGGATTTAAAAGTGTGCTAGTCTAAAAACTGCCATGAGTTAAGAGCCTCTGAAGTTGACAGGAAGTAGATCACGGTATTTCGATTTCATACTTTAACCGTGTAAAAGTGACAGCAAGTCAGGAGGCCTGCCAGGAAGTATCTTTCTGTCTAAAAGACAAAGGCATTGTAATTACTGACAAAGTTAATATCCGGGTAAACAAGCCCTACACACATGGGAATGGCTTATAAACTGCCACCTAACATCATACCGTATCTGCTTTTCGGCTTTTAGCATGCAAGTTAAAACCACGCCGTAATTCCAATCTCAAATTAAGGGTTAACAACCTTTTGTTATAGTTTGTGACCAGTCCGAAGTTATCCAGTGATTTAGGATGAGCAGCCTGTCAGTTCTTTCGCCAAGTGTCTTCTAGTTTAACTTATTAAAAGTGCTGAAGCTTAGTTAACTTTGCGACAGTTGTTAAGATAGTGGACGACAACTTATTTCCCCAGCCTGTTGAGTCCACCGCACGGACAGGAGCTGAGCGGAAACGTAAGATAACTTGAGTTAGAGAACTACTTAGCTCTTTGACTGGTTTCCCAAGCTAAATTTCTTGTTTTCATAAAATTACATTAAGACTGCGATAAAGTCAACATCCAAGATGATGGGCAACGTGCACCCAAAGATTATTCAGTGAAGCTGACACGTCGTTACTCTGTTGTAAAAAGCTAATTAGTTAGCTTTTAAGTCGGCTAACGTTAGCAGACTAATCATCCTTGTATAATCTTTACCTTGACCGGCGCCCATCTTAAAAATAACCGCTTAAGTAAATGGGCTCACTAAAGTAAGTCACATTTCAGTCAACAGAATAATGACCAACCACACTTTCAACTTATCTTGTATAAGTTAACACTTAGGCACCGTTAATCTTTCCAGTCGCTTAGAGCATTTGCAGTTGGTGTTAACAGTTAGCCTTAGCCACTTTGCTCACAGTTTCCATTCACTAACAGGTAGTCGCGCACCCTCCGTTAGCGGCTAAGCTAGCTACTTAGCGCTAACGTTAGCTCCGCTGATTAGGCCTAGTTAGCTCAAAGCCAAACTGTCAAGCGCTGACTGCGGTGGTAACAGGTTGCAAATCAGTTGCACGCTACGAACGGCATCTTTGGATTCTTTCTCACCGTGAGTCCGGTGCCCAGGACGATGACGTCGTATTCTTCATTCATTTTTCTAAGTCTTTATTCCTCTGCTCCTGAATATCGGGGAAGAAGAAAATGGAGATCCGCAGGGCTGGAAATGAGAAGGGGTTGCGGTTCAGAGTCAGGCGCCTCGGGGGGCGGAGCTTCACGCCGCGGGGGCGGGGCCTCATGGCTGTCAATCAGTTATGAGAAGCAGCGCAAAAATGTCTGTTTAAAAACTTCAAAAATACCTGAGGGGAAAACACACTGTCTTCACTATAGGAACATTAAATTCTTGCCAGGGATTGTTCTTTACTTGTCAAAGGAGGGGGATGGCTGAGATGTGACTTTGTTGTCTTCAAATATTTTTCCTTGAGGCTCCCTGTGTGAGTGGCAGAATATGCATGACCCTCCCTCCACTATAAATTAGTTATTAGAGGGGCGTTGGTGGTGGAGCGGGCGCCCTGGGTTCAGGTATACTGGTTAGATCAAGTTTTGGCCAAATTTTAAAAGAGAAATGTAGAATAATGTGATTGTGACAATCTATCCCTAATTTAAAATCATATCTGGATATGTGTTTTTATAAGAGAAGCATTTGTCACACATGATGTGTTCAAGGACCGTCGGATATTTGAAAAGGATGATTAAGTCTGTGTTTCTGGCTATGATAAATGGTGTAAATTTGAAAGAAAATCCTAATCTCCGGGGGTTTGGAAGGAATGGTTTCTTTAAAAATCTGCTGTGAAAAAAAACCACAAACTACAGCCAGTGAAGTCTGGCTTTAAAGAGAAATATGACGCCTTAATTTTCCCGTTGGAAACCACTGTCTGACATTTAACAGTGAAATTACTCTCAATATACCATACACTTAAACTGATATTGATTTTTTTAGGTGAGATTTTTTTTTTGGGTGGCTAAAATACATTTTGTTGCTGACCCCTCCATAGCATTAGATTGCTTAGCTTCCATGTGTGATTCCAACCTGCTTCTCCAAACTGGGGACGTGACAACTGACATCTACTGTTTGTAATATACTTTCTATGACTAAGTACCCCATACAAACCCACTTCAAAAAAATTGAACTAGCCCTTTAACTCCCACCCTGCATGTTGAATATATGGTCGACCTCAATCAAGATTTACCTATTTCAAAATGCCTATCTTGGCAAGAATTCATCTCGTATGAGGAATTCCACCAACAAAGCAACCGTGATGATGTGTAATGCAAAGTAGTCTCGTAATTATTTGTGGTGCCAGAGTGGACTAGATTCATGGCTGACACACCTGTTTAGTAAACCCAGTGATTATGCAGTGGTTATGCAGTTGGCCTTGGTATTACTCATCCAAGTCAGTCTTTATAGGACAGGATATACAGCCAGCCAACACGGCATTTTAAGACGGTGAAGATCTAACTTTATCGAGGAGCTTTAACTACATTCAATACAGTTATTTCAAACATATTTACATGCAGAAACTATTTAAAGCTGAGGTTTTGTTTTGCATCCAACAGCCCTGCAACTGCTGGCAGGCTTGAGGGTCAAGATCATATCAAAATACAATCAGATAAAATCACACAGGTAGATCGGCATGTCCAGTCACGTCAAAACCCCACTGGTGTCCTCCAAATAACATATTTATTCCCATGCAGCAGAGTGGCTGGCTTTTTAGCACAAACACTGCCAAAATCAGGTCTGATGTAAACATAACAGACTTTAAAAGCAATTCAAGTCATGTGGCAATCTTCAAACCCTTAACTGAGTGACTTTAACCACATTAAATGTTTTAGGTTCCTTCCTTTACTTAAATTAATGTTACAGACAAATCTGTGTTCTGTATCACTATAGTAATGTTTATGTTGGTTTCGGTAAGCCACATTCGAATGCTCGCACTACATCTGGTTTCTTGGCATGCTGCCGTGCTGTTACGCCAGATGTGTCTTCTGAGTCTTTGAGTCCCAGCTGCAGGAGTGTCCTTGCTGCATCAGCTTGCTGTCCGATGCAGGCCATATGAAGAGCTGGGAAGAGAAGAGGGTGGTAAGGGACCATACTGGTAGTTCTGTATATTTCAGACAAAGCATAGCTTGATCCAGATTGACTTCATTTCAAGGCAGCCACTGGTTTCATTTTTTAACAGTATTTAGTTTTAAAAGGATTCCTTTTTGCTGTCATTACACTTTACCTGGTCCGCACATAAATAACACTTCGTGCATCAATTAGCCTTTTATTTATTCGGTCGGAGTTATATTATTTTCATTCGGTAATGCAGCTGAATGCACACACTAATCTGAGAGATTTTTATTGCTGGTGCCTTCTAGTGCTGCTGGAAAATTTCTACATCCAAATCTTGAAAAACACTTTGTCGTAACCTCTGCATTTATTCTTTATTTCCTAGATTTTGGGACAATACAGTTAATTTTGAAAAGGGGATATTAAAGGCCCTGAAAAATCAGCTACTTCCTGTGAGCTATTTGGGTCCTACATGAACATGTCATTTTCAACCAAAGTTACAAAACTTTTGGTTATTTCACATGACGTGATTCTGTCTGTTCTTCTTTATGTATGTTTTTCTCACTGGTTTTAAGTGGGCATAGCTTAGCTGGAGAAAAGTGATGTCACATGCATCTGAGCACCAATCAGGATGTAGCAACGTATGAGTCAACATGTGAACACAGTAGAGGGGTTGTTTGCTTATGTTGCCAGCACTATCAGTCAAAAATGGTCAAACCACACCCACACAGTCCTGATGCAGCAGATTTACTGAGTTTGAACTACTATTAACTGTTCTTAAATAATATTTAAGCATACTTTTTCTAAACCTTTTCTAACTTTTATCATGCCTGTTTCGCTATGGATATTACTGTTATAGTGAGATACTTACAATTTGAAACCACATTTTCAGGGGTTTTAACATTTTTAAAAACAAAAATACTTCCCACTCTCACACCTGCAGCTGAAGTGCAAAACACAACAACATGGAGTGTGAAACACCGCTTACCAGTTCTTCCCTTTTTGTCTCGAGCATGGAGATCTGCCCCCAACTCTAGTAGTGTTTTTATAGCAGACGTGTGGCCCTCCTGAAAAACACAGATTAAAATGAGGAAGAGGAATTTATTTGCACACTGTCATTTACAAGGTGTGTTAGTAGGTTCATGAATAATTCCATACTGTAATCTTACTACTTCTGTCTGAATGACACCTATGGCCCTCTTGGAAGAAGACTCTCTTGTCTCTTTTTGTGGATTTAAGTTTCTGGTTTAAGGGTATAAGGACAGATTTGAGTGCATATAAATAGACTTGACTTGAATACATTTATCAGGGTTCATACAAAAAGGGGGCAAGGCAAATTCAAGGACTTTCAAGTTCTTTTTCAGACACTTGTTTTTATTTTCAAGGATGAAATTGTTTTCTTCAAAATTATCTGTTGTAAGAGAATTGTATAAATAGAGCAAACATATGCTTATAGAGCTTAAAATTAACTGGACACATCGATTACTGGACTGTTTGTGTAGGCCCTAACTTGCATGTTCTCAAAAGCACTCGGTGTTTGTGGATCCTCCTTGTTGTGTAATTTGTGCTCAGATTTCATTAAGACCAACAGATGTGAAGTCAGGTGTGAAGTCAGGCGGCTGCTCGCTCTGCTGCGGTTCATCAGCTAACAATGCTGACTGACATTTTTCGTCCAAATTTGTTTCGCTTGTTATTGATCTCCAAACAGATCAATCTGTCAACAGTCTGTTTGATCCAAGATAGCTAACATTAGATCGTGATACATGAACACACTGGGCAGGTCCGACCTCTTATAACTGACCAGACTGCAGTTATATCCAGATCAGTTCCTATATCCACCAAACTACGACTTGACTGTTGGCTACAATGCCTTCCAGTTTGCTTCAGTGATTTATATTCATATTTATGGTAGCCTATATAATTAGCAACACACATAGAAGTCATGACAGCGATTAAGCTTGAGAGGCTTTGCTATTTCACCAACACCACAACTTCCTGTCTGTTTCTTTTACATCTCCAAAAAGATTCTTGCTTACTAACCTTTATGGTCCAGATTAACGTGGGGCGTCTCAACAGAATTGTTGCTGGCTAAAGTTAGCCCAGCAAAGTGCAAATGCTAACTTAGTTAAGTGATAAACAAAGTAACAAGTATTGGTAAGTCATGAGGGTCCAGTTTTATGATGATTTGTTGATTAATGCTAAACAATTATAGGAAACATTATCTAGTGTTAGCCCTCCTGAATATTATTAAATATGACTGACAGTTTAAAATTTGGTTAGTTATTTATAACCATATACATGTACCTGCTAACAGCTAGTAGCGTTAGCTATTTTGGATCCAACAGGGGCTTGACTTGCAGCAGCTGAACAGATCTTTGGTCTGTTAGTAGACGAATAGCAAGGTAAACAAAAGCCCACATATAGATAACAACGTCAGTCAACATCAAGCAATGTGTGTTTTTTAATATGGTGGAAGGATTTTTCAGTCAACGTTGAAAGAACAAATATATGATGGGTTATAGTGTCATTTGCTGTGCCCGCCCCATTGATTCAAACAGAAGTGGCACCAAAGTCTGTCTCTAAAGCAAAATCCAAATGTTGTCACTGACATCATGACCTTCCCTTCTTTTTTAGTTTCCTTAATGCTGACAAGAAAATTATAAAAGAAGGAAAGGTCATGACATCAGTGACAGCTTTCAAATTTAAACGAGGAGATGGAGGTCCCATTCTTTAAGGAAAGAAGCCATGAAAGAAAGAGAGATCAGGCTGAAGGAGTTCAAAGCTCAACACAAAAAGAACTCCAGGACCATCTCAAAGCATGAGACAACAATCTCTCATCTCAAGAGAAGTCTTCAGCTCCAGGAGGAGAAGATGAATGCAGTGTATAGCACAATGGTCTCACGGTATGAGGCAGACCAAAATGACGCACAGCTCCACCAGAGGGACGCAGAAATCTTGGCTCTCAGCAGGAGGAAGGATAATATCTCTCAGATGCTCACAGAGACCACTAACCAGCTGCTGAGAAAAGGAGCAGCACTCCTTTAGAGCGAGGAAGCCTGCCAGGCAAAATACAGCACTCTGGAGGACAAGTTCACCAAATACCCTGCTGATAAAGAACCCCATGAGACGACTGAAAAACAGGAGGATGAGAAGAAGGAGTTAGAGGAAAAGTTTACAAAGAACCTTGCTGAGACAGAACAGAGCTGGGGGGGAAGTAAAACTGATGGAGGACAAGAAAAGGGAACTGAAGGGGGAGTTCAGAATAGACCTGGCCGCGAATCAACAAAGATGGGAAATGCAGCAGGTTGAGTACCAGATGAAGGTGGACCAGATGGTAGAGCAGATCCATCAGAAGGCCACCTTAATCTTGTACCTAAACAAAAAAAATGAGGTTCTCTCTCAAATGCTCACAATGACCTCAAGCCAGCTGTTGAGCAAAAGAGACAAAGTCCTCTAAAGTGAGAAAGCTTGGCAAGCCAAATAAAACACTCTGGATGAGAAGTTCACAAAAGACCTGGCTGATTAACACCAGAGCTGGAAGACGAAAGAAAAAGAGGGTGACAACATTAAAGCTGATGGAGGATGAGAAAAGGGAACTGGAGGAGAGTTTACAACAGACCTGGACAAGACACAAGCAGAGCTGGAGATGCTGTAGACTGAGCACCAGAGGAAGGTGTGGGTGGTGGAGGAAGTCCACCAGAGGGACACTAAAATTCTAGAACTCAGCTTTAAGAGAAGAAGAGCCTCTCTATGATACTCACAGAGACCACAAACCAGCTAAGCAGCAAAGCCGCTGAACTCACCCAAAGAGAAAGAGCTTGGCAAGAAAAATACAACACTATGGAGGAGGGGTTTTACGAATGACCTGGACGAGAAACACCAGAGCTCCATGACAAAAGAAAAACAGATGGAGACAAAACTGAAACTGGTGGAGGAAAAGAAAAGGAAACTGAGGGATTAGTTCACAATGGACCCGGCCGGAAGACACCAGAGCTGGGAGACAAAAGTAAAACAGATGGAGGACGAGAAATGGGCCCTGGAAGAGCTCTGTCTTAATCTTCTTGTTTTGCAAGAAGACGACAGATGAAAGAGAGACAGAGCTGCAGAAAATGGAAAGCAAAATGTATCCACCTTACTCCTAGCCCCCATGATACCTTGAGTGAATTATGGGTGCTACTTACAACGCTGAACCAGAACTAGCGTTTTTAGATAAGTTAACAGTACGCTAATACTCTTCCTCAGTGCATAGAAAAGAGTATTTAGAGCTCTGCTAATAAGGTCAAATCTTTGTTTTTCTAGTAAGTAAATAACTTACTACTCGATGCTATAGAAAGAGAGAGTGATGTCACGATTGACAGCTGTGTGCGTTAACCTCTGTGCTCAAAATTAACGGCGCTGCTATTCATCTTTAAATACAGTTTCAACCTCTTACCCGTTACTTTTAGTAACTAGTTTAACCATCTATCCATTACTTTTATCCAACAGTTTTAGCTCCCGAGTTGGGGGTCACTGATCTTACCTTTGCAGCGTAATGCAGGGCAGTGAGCTGGACATTAGTTGCTCTCTGATTCACATCTACATTGAGGTCCCGCACCAGGAACCGCAGCGCCTCCTCCTGGCCGGTGACAGCGGCCTGGTGCACCGGCTGGGCCCCAATAATGTCAGCTGCTGTTGGAGACGCCTGCAGGGTACACAAGTTATGTCAGCACAATACACATACATATCTCAATTTCTACATATGCTGAAGCTTTACTGAAGTGAAAAGCCTAGATCTACCTGATGCTTTTCTAAAAGCAGCCTAGCCACAGAAGTGTGTCCGTTCCTAACAGCATCCATGAAAGGAGTGACTCCACAGCTGTCAGTGCTGTCTGGGGTGTAGCCACATCTGGAGGGAGACCGGTGAAGGTGAGGGTCAGTCAGACAAGGTTATATGTGAGCTACAAGTCATCATCAAGCTCATGTAGCTATATTTATCCCAACACAAGTCATGTATAATAAAATTAAGAGTGTGGAAATTTATAGTCACAAAAATATTGAAGTGGTTTTGGCAGTCTATAAACAGGACTGTAACCATCAGTTACATGTGGGTGATTCTTCTGCTATTGTGATTTTTGTGTCCCTCTCCACACATTTCTTAATCTTTATTTTATTTATTTTTACAATTGCTGACATTGCTCTGTATCTCTTAGTTGTGTAAATGGGCCACAGCTTGCTAACACGTTGGTCATACATCAACTTAAATGGTGATATGTCAAAGTGTCCTTTTACTTCACCCTGCCAGATTAATCCTCCCAAACCAGCTATCAAACCATAACCCTCTGAGCCACAGTTATGTTCATACTCATGAGTTTTATCAGGTGAATATATTATTCTAATGCTTTTGGAGTCAGAATTTCAGAGGAAAGGGTCTGATGATGCACACATCTAAAGTCACAAATAAAGGTGTTTCCAGAGCTGACTGAGATGAAATCTGACTCTCCACATGATTGGTTTTGGGGATAATATTCCCTGTACAAAATCTCAACCTACCTCTCCAGCAAGATCCCAACAACCTCCTCACAGCCATGCATCGCTGGAAGATGAGAAGAGGGCGTATTAGTTAGAATATGACGATGAATTCAAAAGGTCCCTAACATAACACGAAAGAACCGATATTACTTTTGTCCCTCAGTGAACAGATTTAGCCCAGCAGAATACCACACGCTTTTCTTTAGAGATCCTGGGAAGATAAACCAGCCTGAAGTCAGGACTTTTTTGTGTACTCCTGGTGTAGCCACTTAGCCATCATGTCACATATCCATGCACTGGAAATTGGAATCTGAGGATGCTTTACCTGCAGTGTGTAGTGGTGTCCTGCGCGTCTTACTCTCCGTCCTCCAGACATCCGGCGTGGCAAGAAGAAGGTGCTGTACGACCCGAGGATCGCCCTCCCTGCAGGCGATGTGGAAGGAGTTCCAGCCGTCCTTGTTTTTCAGTGCAGGGTCGGCGCCATGGCACAGCAGCTCCTGGATCACGTCGAGGTTTCTCCGGGTGCAGGCCATCATCAGGGGAGTCCTAAGAGAGAGGAGGCAACACTGACGCATACTCTGACCACGTCACATCTACTGGAGCTGGCAGTCACATTACAAGTTCACATGCTAAAAACAGTGTTTCACAACAGTTTTCAACTGTAAATTGTAGTTTTTGTGACTTTCATGTGTTGAAAGGCATCTCCACCTTCAGTTTTTAAATTGTGAAATAATAATAAGTGATAATGCCTAGGTTGTGTCCCTCCTGTATAAAGATTAAACTCTTCTTTCTCGTTTTTCACAATGCAAGAAAAATGCAAATATTAAAGAGTGGAACACAACATTATTTATTTAAAAAAAAAATTGTTGTGGCACTGTGCATTGATCAACTTGATTGGACAAGAAAATAGTCCCTCCTTGGGAAACTGGTTTTAAATCTTTTTATATTGTGCAGACTTTTCGAAACGTTTTGATGTAGATGAATGAGAGAGTGTTTGAGGCCTCTATTGAAGTACCTTTAAATCGATATTTGGGGTTTTTGTTATTTCTGGGAGTAATAGATGCTGGGGACTGTTCATATTTATGAGGAGAGGTGGTGCAAAAAAGCAAGCAGGCCTTCTAAACCTGCTCTCAGGAAAATAACACCATTTGTCATAGTTGAAAACTGTAAAACAGAAATTACCATTGGACTTTCTTGAATTTCTGGCGGTCCTTGGACACATCATATGCAAAAAATGCTTCCATCAGAAAATAAATATATAAACATAACCAAATCTGAACTTTCAATAGTGTTATTTCATCAAAATCCTTATATTCTATTTGTCATTTTAAATTTGACCAAAAATAAACCACCTGCACTGACTAACCAGCATTCATGACAAGAGTGGAAAACCAAAGCTATTTTCAAATCCGGGATTTCGTCTTTCACGTTGAAGTTTTAACTTTCAAACTCCAAAGAGTAAGATTTAAAATCTAATAACTAAATTATGGTGAAGAAAGGCTCATGCATTTTCCGCCAGTCACTTCAGAAAGGTCAAGGAAAAATATTTGCATCTTCGGGGAGGTCCAAATCCTTATTCACCGCCCTCCTCTAATGAGGAAAGAACAGCTGTCAACTGACCTCCTGCTCATGAGCCTGCTGTCGCTGATTTTCTTTGTGACTTTATCATGCTTCGTTTGTGTGTTTCTCGTCTTTGAACAATAGTTTCGTATACATTTCGTAAAATAATCGGTTTATAGTCGCATCAAAAGAGTGCTCCTTCGAGCCGGATTCGAACCAGCGACCTAAGGATTTCAGCTTACAGCCACTACAGTCCTCCGCTCTACCAACTGAGCTATCGAAGGGAGCTGACGTTTATCTCACGACAGTTCTTTTTTGAAGCCAAAAGAGGGCGCCATATGTATGACACTATTTTTACGGTTGTTATAACCACCAGGTTCGTAGAGCAGATCCTCACCAGTCAGCTTTCTTTAGACTGTCCACCTGAGCTCCTGCCCGAAGCAGGTAGCTAACACACGCCTGGTGGCTCATGGACGCAGCTTCGTGCAGCGGCCTCTTGTAGTCGTTGTTGTACACATCCACATCCATGCCCACCCGCGTTATTAGATACTCCACGATGTCCAGGTGTCCGTTCCTGGCAGCGTAGTGCAGCAGGGTGTCCCCGGAGCGACCGTAGTGTTTGCTGCTGACAGTCTGAGCCGCCGCCGAGCCGCCTAATGTTATCCTTTCCTCCAGAGAGTTTAACTGTCCCTCCTGAGTGAGCTTCACCAGCAGCTTTAAAGTGTCTTCGTCCATGCTGGGTGGAGGTCAGAAGCTGCTGCAGGACGTTACTTTAACTCTCAAAATGACAGTAAATAGTAAAGCAGAGCTGGAGGAAAGTGTTTACTAGATTGTTTTCACACAGCAGCAAAAATAAGATGGCCAACCATGACCTTACACCGTGACTATGTTTCCATCATATACAGCATTACTGTAAATGGTCAAACAAGCTAGTAAACTAGTATTATTCAAATACACACTCAAGGGTAAAAAAAAAAACTGTGTCAAAAATAAGTAAGCGGATGATTTGATAATTGTTTTGAATAATTTAAACATTATTAATGACCAACAAATAATTTAGACACCAACATCCACAGGCGTTGGGAAGGGATACGTTTTAGTCGTCCTTCCCAGCAGAGCTAACCCCTAGCGATAATGGGAAATGTAGTTTTTGTAGCAACGTGCGATTTTGCTCACTAAAGGACTCCCAAACTGTTTTATAATCTGTTATTTCCTCCGGGATATGAATTTATTGAGATGTTTGACCTGTGCAAGCATTATAAAACTCGTGTTAAATATATGTCACAGCCCACTGGTTAAAATCGAGTGGTGTCAATGTCATTTTCAATAGCCTAACTGTAGTTTTTTCACATTGTCCCTAAAGAAACAAGTCTACAGCCGTTACTAAAAAAATATACCAATCACTCGCTCACGGCAGAAATTAATATTCAGTATCTATAATTCCATGAAATAAGGAGAGCTGATTCAGCGTGTGGTTAGATGACAGCGAGGAACCAGAGCGCTGGTGAACAAGATGAGTCACATCTGGAGGGAAGACAGAGAAAAAAAAAGGTGGGAGAGGAGAAAAGTGGGATTGTTGGTGAGGGTGAGTCTCAGTCCTCAGAGGTTTTACAACATGGACCATGAACAACAGGAATGAGAATGGCCGGAATCAACACCCTCTTTTTCTGGTAAGTTCTTTACTGACATTTTACACGTGCTTTAATTTGTGCTGCATGGCTGATAACTTTCAGATCAGACCAAAAGGGACACACCTCCTTCATTTATCTCTGTCCTCTAAAGTGCATGCTTTACTGAATGCGTTTTTGAACATATACATCTATTGTGTTTTGTGAAATATGCTGTGTTTTTGTATATATTGGTGTTATTTGTGTTATTTCTGCAGCTCTGTTGTATTAGTTAGACATGAGAACTTTTTGTCCTGCTACACTGAAAAAAATATCTAACTTTTAAAAAAAAATGTCTGGATGCAACTTTTTAATTTAATAGCAAGTGGAAAAACTGTAAATGCATAAAGCATGACACAGTTTTACTCATGTGTCAATGCAGTACAATACTTTTCTGGAATTAAGGTTTAGGGTTTTTTGTTTGTTTGATTGTTGTTGTGGCTGTTGTTGTTTGATACTGCACTTCCTAAGGGATGTAATTTGTCTCCTTTAAGTTTGTTTCTAATATTTATTCCTTAGAAAGTTCCTCAAAACAATTGAACTCTATTGCAGATTAATGAAATCTTTCAGATCCTTTCTGTTGTGTGCTAATTTTAGTCCTTAAAAGCTTAACTGCTCTGTCCAGGTTAGGAATTTTTTGCAGCGTGATGACTTAAGTGGTTTGGTTTGGACCCCCAACCCCCAACCCCCATCCACACACACAGTTACACAGTGACACATGCACAGTTGCATGCAAACTTTTAGAAACTTTTGTAGCTTGTTGCTGCTTACTCAAAAAGTATTAATGTGGCCCAAGTCCTCAGTAATGTATTTAAGAAACCATTTAAGGAAAATAATGAGACAGAGAGAGAGAGAGAGACGTCTATATCTAGCATTTAGCATTTATCTGACAAATTCTCAAAATTGAATAATAGAAGAGACATGAAATCATGTGACAGTTCATATCTGGTGGTGCAGTTCAGCAAAAGCACTGGCAATGTGGCTATAAATGCATTGAGATTGGAAAAAATCACGTTATTTCAGTGCATTGCATTTTGGAGAGCCTTGAGTGGATAACCAATTGTTCGAATGCAGGCCAGAGACAGCGTGTAGGCAGCTCAGTATCAGAGGCTAATCAGCCCCAGATGTTTAGGGCTGCTCTAAACAGCGACAAACAAACCAGAAACGAATGCACGACACAAACTGTATGTTTTGTTCTAGTTCAGTTAGAGTCGCAGATTTCAGAGAGGATGTGGTGAAGTAGAAAAGTTTACTGTGGGTGTGAAGCTGATGAGCAACTTAAAGCGTGCTGAGGTTTCACCACTTTACATTGAAGTGTTAAGGTCAGTGAAACTCAGCTGTTGAGGACTTGATGGAGATGAGGGTAAATCAGATGGATTTTTTAGCTGTGGCACAGTTACGAGGTCTGTTTCATCATTCATTGTGTAAGCATTTTTCTTCTGTTGTTATATAAACGTTTAAAAGGCTTGCAGGCAAACAGATTCCTTGATGAAGCCCTGGCACCAGGAAGGATGTGGTGGAGGGTTTTGGACAAAATACAGGCACATGTGTTGTCCAGTGACTCCTGGCTTTGGGCTTCAGTGAGGTCACAATGACAGTTTGTCACAGTCACACACATGAATATATGAAAAATATGTGTCACAAAATGTATATCTGTGTGTGCGTTGGTATGTTGAAATTCAGCTGATTTCTCTTTGTGTTACACTTCACTGTGACTATAGTTTTTGGGGCAATCTAACCAACCCCTCCTTAATCAAGTCTGTCCATGCAAGGACCCTGATGAGTTCACAGCTTCTCTGTTTCTTGAGTCTTCAACAAATCTTGAGATTGAAAGAAATCCTGACTGTGATCACAGAGTTCACCTTGACCAAAAGAACCTGTAGCTTCTCTTTGCATTTGTTCAACGCATCCTTTACTATAAAACTGCTCTTATTGTAGCAAGCAAGCAATCATTGTAGAGAAGTGCTTTTCTACCGCAGTGTATATACAGTATATACAAGTTAATGAATCAGAGAACACGTTCAGGTCTTACTGGTTTGGGAGAAACATTTTGGCTTTGGGCTCTGCACCCCTGACCAGCTGTCGACCGTTGGTGTGCGTGTGTCGCTCTTGTTTTTGTGGTGTGTCCTGCACCATCGGCCCTTGTTGGCAGCTTTCCTGACAATTCAGGATGTTAAATGAGCAGATCACTCTGATCCAAAAGCAAACAAACGACTACAGTCAAAATAAATATAATATGTAATTTAAGAAATTCATAAGATAAGATTGTTTTAAGGAACTGAGCTATTTATATTTAGTAAAAACGGTTTGCAATTGTTTGTGTTATTGTTTGCTAGGGCATGGTATATATTGTTTGTTCTTTCAACATCAGGTTATGTTGTTAATAAGTGGCTAACCAGTGCCGTTTCCCTTTTTAGATGCTGAATACAGACTAGAGAGTGGTGTGGAGAGCTATTTCCTTTCATGCAGGCGCAGAATGAACTTGCTATTTGGCCGTTGGCTGTAGTCTTTGTGTGTTAAGTGTTACGACACACTAAACCAGTGGTTCCCAACTGGTGTGTCATGGTCCAAAAGTGGGTCGGGGTTCATCCTTATGGACCACAAATGACTCGCAACCATGTCAACTTTGTGAAAAACACATTTTATTTTAAATACAGTGAATTTTTCAGCACAGAGCTTTTATTTTGAAGTGCCATTTCCTACTGTGGTGTGAGTGACTAACAGACAGCTACATGATAGAGACATAACCTAGCTTGACAACATGGCCAAACACAAGTATGACGCTAAATGATCTGGACCCTGTGGAGGGACCATTTGGGAACCACTGCACTAAACCGGCATCAAAGAACAAGTGGTGACCAAAGCAGACTGTTGCTTCACCTCACGTCGCCTGCATCTTAGCCAATGAGTTGCACTTGAACACATGACAAACACTACAGCCAGTGGCCAGCCAGCAGGTATGCTCTGTGCCTGTATGAGAGGAAATAACTCTCCATATCATTCAGGCTCTCAGGAAGTTTGCCAGGCTTTGATGCGAATTGTCGTAGTGGTCAAACAGGGTAATTACACCATCATGTAATGTGCTGTGGCCCAAAAAGACTTTTCCCCATTAACTTACATGGTGAAAGAGATGTCTGTAAATCGATGGGTAAATCTTTTGAACATCGTAAGCACCAGGAAATAACTATTGGGGTATAATCAATTTGTTCTGATGACATTTGGAAAGTTTAGAAGAGTTGCTCAATCAAATAATTTTATACCTATTCAAGTTAACAGATTGCTCAATCAGAAGTAGGTAGTTCAGCAGGCGGAAGTCTGTAGTTTACCTGCTTTATGGGCCACACAGCGTGGAAGCAGTGCCGATTATACAGGTCATTTTAACCGCCGCATTTGAACCATTCTGGCTTCATGTTGCTCTTTATACATCCATGATACCAGCAGGTGGCAGTAGTCTGTATTGTCATTTTAAAAAGGGAACCGGAAGACCAATAGGACAGTTTCAAGATGCTAATTAGCAAATTAGCATATTAACAACACAAGCTGATGTTGACAGAACAAATCATGTTTACCAAAACTGAACTGCCAATCAGAGTGATTTCATTCACCCACGGGTTCTGATTTGAGATGCTGAATCAGCCGAAAAGCTGCAGACAAGGGCCAACTAATGCCAAAGATGTGGGACACACCGCGAAAAACAAGAGTAACAGACACTCACTGTGAGCCCAACATTGGCCGACAGTTGGTCTGGCAGGTCAGGGCCCCTCAAGTATTGGGCTGTTTTTTGGCTGAGACACAGGCAACATGAGGTGACGCAACAGTCGGCCTTTGTTGTCACGGGTTTTTTTATGTTGGTTTGGTGTGTCCAGGCTTTTATGAGGAACTTCCTTTGCAAGTGAAAGCAAAGTGTGCCCAAAAAACACTGGGGAATTTTAATAGACTGGGAGTAGGGATTATATGACTTAAAATATTATGTATGAAAAAAGTTGTTTATAGATGAGTTTCTCCAGCGAGGATGTATGTGAAGGTAAACTTATTGATACCACACTTGTAAAGTGTAGTCATCTGATGATGTCCTTTCACAGGCGAAGGTAATAAGAAAAAGCTGGTTGACACAGTTAGATCTTTGCAGGAGAAACCCAATTCTTCTGCCATGTTTTGTGAACTTTTTTTTTTTTTCACAGTTTCTTTCCTCACATTTGTGCAAAAACATCTGAGATCTGTCATCTTAAGACTTAAGTCACTTTTAGCTGTGTTGCCAGGTTTTTGTTAATACTCCACTGAAGGTACAGCCAAATGTTTCAATACATCATAATTAAGGCCAAGGAATAGTTCAGCTTTCATCTTCTCTTGTAACTAAATAGCTCTCTCTTTTTCTCTGTGTGTGTGTGTGTGTGTGTGTGTTGTGTGTTTGCAGATGTCATTAGAAGCAAACATGAAACATGGCTCTCCTGAGAAAAAGTAAGTGAAGACAAAGTGTAATACAACTGTAATATGACTGATTTATGGCCTCGGGGGAGATACATTTACACGAGACAAATAAGAAATGCCTTCTCTTTGTGTTGATGGACAGCAACACTAACTACTCAATTGTCTACTTGTGGGTTAACACTGAAATATCAACTATAGTATCAACTGTTCTTTGTGTATAAAGTGAGATTTAGCTGCTGCAGACATTGCCAGTGAAAGAACCCTCGAATGTCTCTCCAGGAATGCATCCAACTTCCATGCACGTGCACCACTTATGTGTGTGCATGTGTGTGTCTGTGTGTGTCTGTGTCTGTGTACTGGGGGAGGGTGTGATGAGGTAACCAGATGACAGGCTGTAAGGAGTTAACTTTAATGATTTCATCCAGTGTGTGAACAGCAGTTTGGATTGAATTCAAAGTACTTAGGAGTTTGCTTCCACAATCAAACTGCAACAAGTTAAAACCTTGCAGATTTGGTTTTAATGCTTTAATTTTGCCTCCAGATTTTTACTCCTTGAGAAAATGACTCCATCCATAGCTGATAACACTTGCAACCCAAATATTTATGCCAGTGAAGGATTGGTTGAATACTTGAGTGTAAAAGTGCTACTCAGGTAGAATACTATGCAGAAGTAGTTATGGCACCTGAATGAGCAGCCAGTTAACTGGTTGCAGATGGGTATTTCATTCTCCTCGCTCTCTGGTCTGCCTGACAAGCAGCTGATGGAGAAAATACAACTCCAGAGATGAAACACAATAAGTATTTCTGCTGCTATGAGAGGAAAACATTACAATAAAATATCAATTCACACAGTTTACACAGCTTTATGCTGATGTAATGACAAATACTGAATTATTTAAAGAATAGTTTGACATGTTATTTTTGTTGCATTGAGTCTGAGAACATCAAATAGTCTCATGTCTGTTCATTGAGTATGAGGCTTGAGCCAAGACCGTACACTGTTTAAATGAAGTGGATGCCACCAATGACATCACCTATTGACTTGTAGACTACAATTTTGAAACCTTGAGTTTGGCATTTTAGCCGTCCCCATCTTGTTGGGTTTGGAGCCAGATATGACCATATTTGGACGAGACAGTAATGCTGTGGAGGAACGAGGGGTGGATGTGACAATGGCTACGTTCACTGCTGCTCCAGTCACCAGTCAATAGAGCCCGACAGCCAAACGGAGGGTTTCATGCCCCTGTGAAACCCCCCACATCACAACCCCACAATTTCTATTTTCTCTCCCAGCCACATCCGCGTCTCTCTCTCCACTGAACCACCAGCAGTAGCTGCTAACAGAGCCAGTGGAACGAAAGCTCATTTGTACGACAGCCTGTTATCCCGAAACACCCATTCCTCTGAAAATATGCTACGCGCTCTCCCAACCAGATGCACATGGCTAATTATTCTGCAGAATGAAGTCATCGGACCTTCCCAATACAGAAATGATGCCTGTTTTGCAAATGTTTCAGTTTTTTGTTGTCATTCCAGCACGTATGTGTGTGATGTTATTGGTTACATGTGAGGCGTTTAAGGGCAGGGATCTGTTTACACTGATGTTAGATATGGGTCACTTCAAACTTGAATGTGAACAGTCTGGGCAGAAAGATAGTAGAAATAATTGGAAATGAGCATTAAGTCCTGTAATGTGAACATAGCCTAAGAATCCAAGGACACCACCGTGTAGTTGTCGTTACCCTGCTTTATCATATATTTCACAGTTTCATAGTTTCAGGCCTTTTCCATGACAGCATTAAAACATCAATTTCTTCAATTGACGTACCAGTAGAGTCGCCCCCTACTGGCAGCTAGAAAGAATACAGGTTTAAGGCACTTCCACAGTGGCTGCACTTGTCAAACCTCTGACTGATTCCTGTCTCTCTGCGCCTCAGTTAACCGGATCCTCCTCGGGCTGCTGGTGCTGATGGTGTGTCTCCTCCTGCACAGTACTCTTCTCAGAGCCTCCACTCGGCCCAAACTCTCAGGTACACCCACACAGGTTTCATTCAGGTCTTTACAGAGCTAATTCAATTGTGTCAGAATATTGTGTGTGTGTGTTTATAAAGCCTCATATATACTATTCCTCTGTGCCATACGCCAAATGTGCATTCATCTGCAGCTGAAAATAGTCCCCAACAAATGCAGTATTTACTCCTTTTTCTTCTAAAACTCTCTCAGATCACTGGAAGAGCCTTGGAGGTGCAGCACAGGTTCCCGCAGTGAAAGCGTCCAAGGCGAATAATGTCATCCCCATCATCATATGTGCATCGGAAGAACGAATCGGTGCAACCATGGCAACCATCAACAGTGTCTATAGCAACACAGACTCCAGTGTGTTCTTTTATATTGTCACTCTTCGTGATGCTGTGAGACTGACGAGGTTTGTCACTTGTTTAAATGATCATTTGGAATTTACAGGTGATTTGTGCCCCTGAATGGATTGAGTCTGTAATTAGCTGTTGTGTTATTAATGTGCTGTAATCTCCATAAATATGGAGAGGTGTGGGTGGTTTTTTGGACCACATGACATCCCAGTATTACTGTGTATCCTGATGACTTTTGTGTTTAATTACTCAGTCTTACTCTCTTTGCATCTTCCCAGACAGTACATAGGGAGGACCAAACTGAAAGGCATCAAATATAAGATACTGGAGTTTAACCCCATGGTTCTAAAAGGAAAGGTAAAGCCAGATTCCTCTCGACCTGATCTGCTACACCCAGTGAGTACATACCTTATACATGCACAGATGAAAGTGTGAGGCCCAACAATCTAAACAGAGAATTTCAAAGAGGTGTAACATCTTTGCCTTTGCTTTGCAGCTCAACTTTGTGCGCTTTTACCTCCCGCTGCTTGACATCAAACATAAGAGGGTGATATACTTAGACGATGATGTCATTGTGCAGGGTATGTATTTTTCCGTGGTAGGAAGGAATCCATGTGAAAACCATTCTTTGTATCCTTCAGATTAAGTGGCTTTACTGTTGGAACTGCCTTTTTCCAGGGACTAATGCAAAAACTCGCCAACTTATTTTGTGTTGTAGTTGGTCTTGCTAGATTTCATTACAAATAGGTCACCGTATAGATATTACCTGTAATGATAATAACTAGCCTGGTAAGACCATCCTGATGACGTGAGCTTCAACAGTCTGTTTTGCACTCTGTATAAGTCTGGACCCTGTGCTGCCCCAAACACTTTTGGTGGGCGGGAGTACTCACCTTGACAGACAATTAGCGGAACAAAACGCCAGGGAACATCATCATCACCAATGAAGCCAGTTGATAAATCAAGCTTTTACCAAATCCAGTCGGAAGAAAGACAAAAATGTCTTGTTCTTGTTTCTTTCTTATTATTGACTCTTCTTCTGTAATAACTTCACTTTTTGCTGTTTTGCAAGCTGTGGCCTGCATCAAACTACATCGCAGTCCCTGATTGGCTGCTCATGTTGTCATCTATGGTGAACATCTCTGATTGGCCCAGATTGGGTTTTTAATTTCTGAATGTGAGGCGGGGCGGTCCAGACTGATACAAGGAGTGAAACAGAATGTTGAGCTCACGTCATCGTGATGGTCTTACCAGACCAGATAATAACCTCCGCCAAGTAGGTTTTCTTCTCTTTGTTGTTTAATTGACATATAGTGGAGACATAGTGCTATGAATACATGATAAGAATGAACATTATAAATAAGATCGGAATTTATCGATCCACAGTACAGAGGCAGACGAGGAGGTAAAACAACAGATAAATAACTCTTTGACTAAAATAAATAATAACAAAATAAGTTAAGATATTAAAGAAATTATGATGGCCATATACAAGATATACATTACAATAAGGTACACATTTGTAAGTGACCTGGGTAAATATTTGTGAAAAGGAAGAAGTAGTGGTACAACACCAGCAGCCATGATGTGTGAACTATACAGGAGAGTATGAACATATAGGTCTGGGCAAGTATGTATAATATACATACTATATTTAAGACTATATCATATATAGTACATGTGCAGTGTATGTAACATTCACACACTTACAGTATGTGTAATTATACAACTCTATAATAAAATATTTTTAAAAACTCTACATGTTTTAGATTTTTAGTTTTTTGTGTCATATGTTTTTATTAACTAAGCTCTTTCACCTGAATGGATGGTTTTATGATTGAGAATTTCTAAACTCCAAATCCACACCCTTTTTGAAAATGGATTTTGTAGTAATTATGTCCTTGTGCAGTGGCTTTTTGTTGAAAAGATGAACTAAACTATACAAAGCAAAGACACAAATCTAATATTTCCCACTGATGACTATTAACAAGTATAGAGTATACAACTTACAGGCCTTTCCTGCTTTTCAGGTGACATTAAGGATCTCTTTAATATCAAACTAAAGTCAGGTCATGCTGCTGCTTTCTCCACTGACTGTGACCTGCCCTCCACACATGAGATGGTGCGCAGCATCGGCATGCAGGTGGATGTCTATGTCTTTTATCATATCATTTTGTGTATTAACCTGCCAGTGTAAAGAGGCAATACAATGACTGATTGTCTGAAAATCAAACACAGCAATGGGTCTCCTGCAAAAATGAATGTGAGGGGAATCGGTGGCTTGGTGGATAGAGCAGGCGCCCATTTGAGGAATCGATACTAAATGTTATGAATTTGAAAAGACACGTTGGTTATTGAAATGTTGTCCTCTCCTCTGAGCTCGTCCCCTAGACGACCTACATGGGCTTCCTAGACTACAGGAAAAAGGAAGTTAAAGACCTGGGCATCAACCCCAGAGAATGCTCTTTCAACCCTGGAGTTTTTGTGGCAGATATCAGCGAATGGAAGAAACAGAAGATCACCAAACAGCTGGAGAAATGGATGGAGGAGAATTTCAGGTACACGCAGTGACCAGCAGCTTCTGGAAAACCTCACATTGCATTTTGCCACATGTTCATATGAAACATAAAGATCTGGGGAAAGTTAAACACTGCAGAACTGTTTTCGAAGGACTTCGTCTTGTGAAAAAGAAACCAGTATTATTCCTGGCGGAGTAGAGCTGTATAAAAACAATGGAATATTTAGTTACATACAAAACAACAAACCACATGCAATTTTTAGTCCTTATTCTGAGATTCCTGTTTCAAAAAAGATCAAAAGTGTGCTTCACAATAAAAATTTGTTAGGGTGTCCAGTTCGTTGATGCACAGATACAAAACTTCTAACATACATAACAAGGTGAAAATATGACATATCTTCTTGTGGTACAGACATCCTGCCAGCCTGGCACCTGCTTTTTAAATGCATTCTCCCCTACCGTCATTTCATCTGTCAACATCGTGTTAATTTCAACTGCTATGCAGACGATATGTGATTATATATTTTTGTTCATCCAAAAATCTGAAATTGCTTATGTTCCCTGACTATGTGTCTGTATGATATGGCAGTATTGTCACAAGCAAAGACAAATATACAGCTTTAATTTGAAGGAATACTTTTGTTGTAAGGAACAAAACATTTGCTGGAAACAAGACTTTTCAAATTTTAGGGGACACTTGTGGGTACCCATAGAACTCATTTTCATTCAGGCATCTTGAGGAGAGAATTCAAGGGACCCCTTTGAAAATGGACATGCCAGCTGTTCACTCACCAAAATTTTGCCTAACTTTGGAGCATTATTTAGCCCTCTTCCCAACAAGCTATGCCACGATGGTTGGTACCATTGGATGCCTTAGAATGTCATGTTTAGCTGCCTTCGCACTAGCTAAAAAAATTGTGCACCACAGCCTTTTAAAGATAGTAATGCTGACCTTCAATTATTTTTGAGGTCATGGTCCCCCCTTGCCCCCACTTTGGAGCGCCGCTGGTTAGATCGGAAAATATGCTGTCTGTACACAAAGTTTTTTCCAGCTGTCTCTCTCTACTTGTCAGCTGCTCACTGAGACACTGCCTGCTGAGCAGCGGCTTTCACTCATTCTAATATGTTCCTTCATTCCAACATAGCTTTTGGTTAGCACCACTTTATATTTTTGTTTTTAACATCAGTTAAAGCACCAGTTAATTCTTCAATTGATTAATTATTAAGTAATATTATAATATTATTTACATTATTCTGTCTCTCTTATTGTATGTTGGCTCTTTTCTTTTCAGTGTCGCAGGACTTTGAGCTCCAATTTATGCCTGGAGGCTGTAACCTAAATATACATTTTCATGTTTTTCAACAGTAGAAGCATCCACCTGATCAGAAATTTTCCTCCTCCTCTCCACCAGGCATAACATATACAGCAGTGCCATGGCAGGAGGTGTGGCGACTCCACCCATGCTAATAGTGTTTCATGACAAATACACAACAATGGACCCACTGTGGCATGTCAGACACCTGGGTAAGATCATCACTCCTGTTCACATACAGAGGAATATGCTACACATAATACACCAGTTTTGGTGGGGCACTTATTACATTTTAAATTAGATTAGTGGAAATAAAATTAAAATAGAAAAGTGACTAATAATAGATTACATTAATAATGGCAAGTTATGTGAAGTGTAATTATCAATCAATCAACCATCAATCAGACATAAAGAAATCTGAAATCTGAAAGTTTTCCTGTGTCCAGGCTGGAGTCCAGACGCCCGCTATTCAGAGAGCTTCCTTCAGGAGGCGCGCCTGCTGCACTGGAACGGTCCATTTAAACCATGGAATTACCCTGCTGTCCACTTGGATCTGTGGGAGAGGTGGTTTATCCCAGACCCCTCCAAAAGGTTCTCCTTAGTACGACCAGAGAGCAATGACTGAGGTGTGTTGACCACACCATGTGTCAGCTGCAGGTGGACATGAACCATGGAGTTTGGGACTCTTTGAGATTGCTAAAATGTAAAGTGCAATACAAATAAAATGTATTATTATTATTATTATTATTACTTGAGCAGTGGTGGAGGGTGTAATAGAAAACGTACGGTGAAAGTTATGGAGTCATGCTGAGGAATGTTCTAGAAACTGAAACATTGGTTAAACATGTATGAGAAATAGTGTTGGCAGAGTGGGTGCTCAATGTACGTATGCTAAATACACAAAATGTGACTAATCTGTTGTCTACAGTGGAAGACATAGCTGTGAAGATAATGGAGTACTGAGAAGTGAGAAACTTATAACTGAGACAAGATTTGTGTTTTTGTATAAATTAATGTTAAGCAGAAAAAAATGTGTTTCTATGCTAATCTGAAATAAATCCAGAACTCCAGTTTTCACATTTTCTCATCTTGACTGTGATGCTTCAAATACGGACTATGGATCTCTCAAATTTTAAAAAGAATTGTGAAGTAATGTTAATGTGAACAGCAAGGCGATCTCAAGTTGAACTTGTTTTCTCTCTTTCTCCTTCTGAATGAACTATTGTTTTGGTCTGGCTCACACTTTATCAGTTGCTTTTTATGGCGTGATTTCGCAGTTCCCACGTGATCTTGCTGCTCCGCTGTACGACACAGCGCTCAAACGCATACATGACTCAACGGACTACAACAGGTTGCGCGCCGGTGATGTCATAGGTGATAGAAACATGGGATTTTGACTGGCAGCAGAGCTCTTCACACACATAAAGTGTAAATAAAAATAAATCAGTTGAGTCTTTCCCCTTCGGATGAAACGGCTAGTCAGGCTACATGCCACAGAGAGAGTTTAAGAGGTCCTGATCGCCTTCGGTACAACAAGAAAGTGAAAATGATAGGAGGTGTGTGCCCTTTTCAGCTGCCAGCCTCTGTGTGGACGAATGGCCCTGTCAATTCATTCATTCAATTCATGTCCTGTCGATTCATTACTTAACATTCATTAGAATTAATCAACTGACTTTAGCTAGCTAGCTAACGATAGCCAACTAACCCTAGGTACACAATCTAACACATTGACGGACTGATGCTGACTGGAAGTCATTCATTCCAATGGAGGTGAAAATGACGGATAGAAACGGACTAGCGTGCAGCATGGCAGCGGTTCCATTGACCATCAGACCGTGGAGGCATTAGATTTTTCCTACTCTTGCGTTGACAACATGGGAGAAACGAACGTTACGGGGCCGGAAGTAGGAAGTAAATTGCAATCACAGCTGTAAACAAATATCTCATTTATTTATGCAAAAGAAAAATAATCCTGAAAGGGACAATAAACCTAATCTAATCTAATCTAATGCAGCCAACCCAGCACAGTCAACATAGAATGAATAATGTTAGCAGAAAATAATGTTAGCAGAGATGGGAGTCTAGCTTTAATGTCATTTCAACATGCCAACAAGGGTAAACATACATTATATTGTCCATGTAAAAGGACCTGAAATAACATTTTGATGTCCTGTAGCTAGACAAATTTACACATTTACACTCCAAAGACAAAACTGAGTGTTAATTGAATAAACAATAATAACTGTAATTAACCATGAAAAAATATCTAAAATGCTGCAGCTCTCCACCTCTGTAGAGAGAAAAGACAAAGAAAAAGGAAGGAAGTCAGTCGATGATGACACATACCACAAACAAGTGATATCAACATAGTTATGCTATTGGCTCAGCCATTTTTGAATACTTACCTGTCAAAGTATTATCACTTATTCTGATCTCTGTCTAATCATAAAAGAATTAATATTTGAGAATTTCCCCGATAGTTTTGTTGTTACACTTCCTATCACTGATAAGTATTCCGCCATTTTGCAAATCTGGCAAGACTATCTGTACATTTGTGTGTGTTTTGTATCAACTGCACCAGAGGAAGTAGAACTGTTTTACATATTTGGTTGAATTTCCTGTAACACTGTAAATTATATTTATCTTATTATATGTGTTAAATTGTAAGACGTAACCACAGTCATCCATCAGTTCTGTAACAAATATTATTGTCATACCAACATGAATGAAAATAAGTTTTCCTGTTGACCATAATTGTGCTGTTACATTTCACAAGGTGGAGCCATGTGAGTAAACCACCAGCCTTCATTTGACAGCTTTGAGAGAGGAGTGTCTCACAGTCACATGCTCTACAATAAATAAAACCGAAAGTAACTCAGAGCGACAACCCCACTGCAGTCCAGACAAGTCTCTCTCCATATCAACGAACAACTGTAGGCCTTCAGGTCAACAGTACAACAGAGCCTCTGAGAACAATAAGTGAGTATAGCTGAAAATATTTACTGTATTTTAAACAATAAAAACAGGAATCAAAAGGGAGGAGTAAACACTCATATACGGGTGTCACTTTTAGGCAATGTTATGAGTGGATAAGTTAAGGTCAGAGTAGATAATTACAGTGGGCGGAGAAAAAAATGGTGCGTCAAGGGCATAGCCTAAGCTACTAGGCTTAGTTTAAACATTGTTGAGGACACAAAAACTGTAATGAAAGAAAAACTGTCATGCTGTTTTGACCAAATTAATACATGGATGTCCCAAAATGTCTTGCAACTCAGCAGGGACAAAACTGAAGTTTCTAATCATTGGATCAAAAGAAAAGCAATTTCAATTTAATAGTCATTTACAAAAGCTGCCTGTGAACATCTATGACTGTGACCTGTGTTTTGAACCCCAAGTGAGAGACATCTCCAAAAATACATTTTTCCATCTTAGAAGCAACCTCTTGTCTAAAAAAGACACCGAAAAACTTGTTCATGCTTTTATCTCCAGCAGACTTGACTACTGCAATGCCTTGTTCTCAGGCCTCTCAAAGAAATAATTTAACAAACTGCAGATGATCGGAAATGCAGCAGCACATCAAATCAAATTAATTTTTGTGCACCAATTTAAGAAAGAATTGTCTTCATGTAAAAGAAAACAAAATTCAGATGGCACATGACAATTCAAAATATAAAACTATAATGGCTCTCAGATATTCTATATTGCTTCTATATGCTATATTACAGTTATTATAATTATTATTCTCCTGCAGATCAACTTTTCTCATTTATTGTTATGACTGCTGAGTGAGCATGTTGGGATGATTTACTCTTCTGTATTTACATGGCATTGTTTATGATTAATGGGCAAATAAATCCTTCTTTTTCACTTGCTAGTTAACATTTCTTGGTGTAAATTATTTTCAGAACATTTTTAACAAATCATGCTTTTTAAAAGTACTGGGGACAAAATCGTCCAATTCAAAAAGTGGTGGGGACATCAGCATCTCCAGTGTAAACCACAACTGTGCTCACACAAGGACAATAATGGCTAAAATACTATCTTTTCTGTCAGGGCATTGTGGGGCGTCCTACATTTGTTGTCTTCCAAGACAAAGAAGACTATTACTATCTCTATTGTTGGGACTAAATGGGTGAATTGTAGGTGGCTGCCTGTGTCACTTGTCACTCAAGTTTTCTGTCATGGTTTGACAGGTTATCTATGGTCCCTTTCAAAACAATGTACAGTAACTGAGCTATTGCCCAGTCAAATGTTTCAGTATGGCTGCCAAGAATAGCCATGTTTGTAATAATTACCTCCGCCAAGGAGGTTATGTTTTCGCCGGCGTTGGTCTGTTTGTCTGTTTGTTTGTCTGCAAAATAACTCAAAAAGTTTTGAACGGATTTTAATGAAATTTTCAGGAAAGGTTGATAATGGGACAAGGAGCAGATGATAAAATGTTGGTGGTGATCAGTTGAAGCGAAGTGGATAAAATAATAAAATGGCGGGAAATCCGAGCTGCTTGGCGGAGGTCTGTGCTCTCTGAGTGCTTTTCTAGTTTTTTAATGGCCTTATTTCAAGATCATAATTCAAATTTTCTTTAATCTTATCTACTTATTAATTCTTGAGAAAACAAAAGGCTGATTTCTCAAGACAATAAGATAAATTGTAACGAGAAAATTACTTCTAATTTCCCAAATTACGGGTTTATTCTGGAGGGTTATGGCTGTCAGGGGGATTCATAATTGAATAGCTGTCAGGGCATAAATGTGTGGTTCTGTTTGCTGCAGTTACATCATCAGAGCACAGTAATGTTTATGGCAGCCAAAGGTAAAAGGTTGACCAACTCCCATCTTTCTGCTTCAGCCAGCAGCTGCTTAAAGGGATAGTGCATCCAGAAATGAAAATCCAGCCATTATCTACTCTCATGCTGAGGGAGGCTCTGGTGAAGTCCTCACATCACTTGCCGAGATCCAAGGGGGCAGTGGGTAGCAACACAACTGCACACCTAGAGGCTGACGGCGCCCCAGATTAAAACGTCCAAGAACACATAATTGAAACCACAAAATATCTCCATATTGCGTAATGGCTGAATTTACATTTTTGGGTGCACTATCTCTTTAAATAAAGCCTGTTAAGGTGCACTAGGGCTAGTCTTCCGTTATCTCCAATATAAAGACATGCAATTTCTGCTTGGGTTAGACCTTGATGCACTGATCGTTAATGGTACTCTTTGAGCTGATATTTTCAGCTTAAATCAGTTGCTTCATTTGTCAAGATGTCGTCTATGCATGCTGAGTCTGACATGACGTCCCCGATCTCCGATGTTAATTACAAGTAACAGAGGAAAAGTACAAAATAACAAAATAACAAGTAAAGAAATTGCGAGCAGGTTCATCCCTGGCTCCATCAGTGATTTGCAACAGGACTACTTGTCTCAACATGGCTTTTGCTGATATTTTAATATTGTCTGTTATTTAATTGTTTGTATTTCACACTTTCACTTTTGTTATAGACATGGCAGCAGCCAGCAGTCTCCCCTCTGAAGATCAGTTTCTGTGCTCCATCTGTCTGGATGTGTTCACTGATCCAGTCACCATACCATGTGGACACAACTTCTGCAAGACCTGCATCACACATCACTGGAATATTAATGTCAAGAATCAGTGTCCTATTTGTAATAAACAGTTTGATAGAAGACCTGAACTGCATGTCAACACTTTTATATCTGAGATGGCTGCTCAGTTCAGACAGTCAGTTCAAAAGAAAGCCAGCAGCAGCTCACAGCAGCACCGAGCCAACACAGGAGAAGTTCTCTGTGATGTTTGCACTGAAACCCAGACGAAGGCCCTGAAGTCCTGCCTGGTGTGTCTGGCCTCCTACTGTGAGACTCACCTGGAGCCTCACCAGAGAGTCACAGGCCTGAAAAGACATACACTGATTGATCCTGTGGAGAACCTGGAGAGCAGGATGTGTAAGAAGCACGAGAGACCTCTGGAGCTGTTCTGCAAGACTGACCAGATGTGTGTGTGTCAGTTCTGCACTGAGTCAAGTCACAAGCTTCATCAAATTGTTTCTCTGATAGAAGAATGTGAAGAAAAGAAGGCTGAGCTGGGAAAGACAGAGGCTAAAGTTCAGCAGATGATCCAGGAGAGACGACTGAAAATTCAGGAGCTCAAAAGGTCAGTGGAGCTCAGCAAGGAAACTGCAGACAGAGAGACAGCAGCCAGTGTGCAGGTCTTCACTGATCTGATCCAGTCTGTTGAGAGAAGTCTGGCTGAGCTCATTGAGATGATTAAAGAGAGGCACAACACAACAGAGAAACAGGCAGAAGGCTTCATCAGAGAGCTTGAAGAGGAGATCTCTGAGCTGATGAAGAGAAGCTCTGAGCTGGAGCAGCTCTTACGCACTGAAGACCACCTCCTGCTTCTCCAAAGCTTCCCATCCTTAAACCTTGCTCAACCCACCAAGGACTGGACAGAGGTCAGAGTTCACTCATCATGTGAGGGGTCTGTGGGGACAGCTGTGACTCAGCTGGAGGAGACACTCAGTAAAGATCTTAAGAAGCTGTGTGTTGATGTTAAGCTGAAGAGGTTCAGGCAGTTTGCCGTAGATGTGACTCTTGATCCTGAAACAGCAAATCACCATCTCATCCTGTCTGATGATGGGAAGCAAGTCAGTTATGGTGACATACAGCAGAATCTTCCCGACAACCCAGAGAGATTTCTTTGTTATTCTGTCCTAGGAAAGCAGAGCTTCTCTTCGGGAAGATTTTACTATGAAGTCCAAGTTAAAGGGAAGACTGCCTGGACTTTAGGAGTGGCCAGAGAGTCTATCATCAGGAAAGGGCGTATCACACTGACCCCTGAGTATGGCTGTTGGTCTATATGCCTGATAAACAACATGGTGCACGCAGCTGCTTCATTGCCAGTCCATCTCTCTCTCAAGTCAGAGCCTCAGCAGATTGGGGTGTTTGTGGATTACGAGGAGGGTCTGGTCTTCTTTTATGACATTGATGCTGCAGCTCTCATCTACTCCTTTACTGACTGTAAATTCACTGAGAAGCTCTACCCATATTTCAATCCCTGTCATAACAGTAATGGTAAAAACTCCACTCCTTTAATCATTTGTTCCATCAAGCAAACTGATTAGACAAATCATAACAGAGTCACTGTCATGTAAATGACCTAAATCACTTTACTATTTTATCAAGATAGCAAAATATAATTAAATCAATTCCAGTAAAACTCACCATTTAAAAAGAATAATAAAATAACACTAAGCAATACGGAGTTTAGATTTATTATTAATTCCATTATTTCACTTCTTCCATATTTTATTTTTTTCAAATTATACTTTCTATACTTCTATGTGTTTTTTAATGTGTTTGTCATCATGATAATCTAGTTTTAGCCAAGCGGCAACCTCCAAAGCTGAAAAATGAAGCCAATGTGGAAGTGTCAAAAACTGCAGTTCATTAAATGGCCACTTGAGGCTGGCTCTAAAACAGAGTAAATCCCTGTAGACCTCCATGTTCAAATGTCCAATGTTACAGCAGAAATAGACACGTTTACAGCCTGGTACAAATAAGGATTTTGGCCCCTGTGGCTCATTAACTTTGTGAAACTTTGAAAAAGGCCCAAAGTTACACATAATTAAGGGTGGGACCACTTTGACTGACAGGCTGTCTGCTAAGCATCACTACAGCCTATGAGTCAGATTCATCCCTCACTCCTCCACACCTCCACCCTCTTGTCCAAATAGGGTCACTTCTGGTTACCAAAAAAACAAGATGGCGACAGACAAAATGCTGAACTTGAGGCTTCAAAACAGCAGTCTACAATCCATTGGGTGACATCACGGTAGCAATGTTCATTATTATGTACAGTCTGTGGTATTGGGCCTCTTTGTTTTGTATAATATCCCATTTTTTTGGAGTTGGGGAATTGTGTTGAAATTTTTTTTTTATTTTTTTTTTAAATAATTTTGCAATATGTTGGTTTAGTTATATATTTTGCTGATTTTTGATTTGGTAACAATGAGCATTTCATTCTGATGTGAAATATTTTATTCAATTTTCATGTCATTGAACAATATTTGCCAATGAATCAAAGAGAATTTTATGTTTTATTCTTTTGAATCTTTGCTATAAGAGCATTTTTTAAATAAAGATATAAAGAATATTTTTGGGCCTGTTTTTTGTTATAACTTTTTTTCAGTTAGCTAGTTAACAATTAGAAATCACTGTATTACTCTAAAGTGTCAGCACACTATCTAAGTCCATTCATCATCAGTGAAGATATTTAAATAATATTCTCTTGCTGACGTACCTTGTTATGTGAGAGAACAATTATTGCTAGCATATAGAGATAGTCTGTAGTTGAGTACAGCTAGTTTGAATTTTAATTAAGGAGAAATACCTTTGAAAGTCAAGCAAACACTGTGGGAGTCTGTACAGTCAGCCTCCTACTTTCTGTTAGTCTGAGAAATTATTTCTGTCTCACATCACAGATCGTGGTCTGAAACCAGTCTGGTATGTCTGTTCGTGTTTTGCTTTCTTGCCTGAAAAGACAACAATTCATTTACCAAAATCTAATTCCTTATCAGAGATGCTAAATTCTCTGTATGCAATGTTAGGACTGTGATGTGCACGGAGCAAAAAAATTCTGTGTACATTTTGAGTACTGTAGTACTTCCAGTCTGACAGTCAACCTGTTTGAACAGCCATCTACTGTAGCAATCTACAGTGTGTGTGTGTGTGTGTGTGTGTGTGTGTGTGTGTGTGTGTGTGTGTGTGTGTGTGTGTGTGTGTGTGTGTGTGTGTGTGTGTGTGTGTACTCAAAGTACATGTCAAATGAAATTTCCCCAAACATGGTTTGCCATTTTAGGTAATTCTTATCACGCTGATGTATGTTCAAGTGTTTATTTTCTCTGATTAGTTTAGGTTTAATTTGTTATTTGATGATAAACACAGTCTGACCACCTGGGCTTTTATTTTGGTACTTCCAGCGACCGGTAGTGTGTATTTGCATATTAGCTAAATATTTAGTTTCACCAAGCACATTTAGATTTAACATTTAACATGTAGATTTAACATTTAACATTTAGATATGGATTTAACATTTAATATTTAGATTTGGCTGTGACATTATATTTAACATATTTCAAATATTGCTGTAAATGCAGTGACTTTAAAAATTTCACACCACTTTTTTAAACGTTGTTTGAAGCTAAATGTGGCAAAATCTTGCTGTTAATTTCAGTGTTAGCCACTTTACAAACAGCACCCCATAAGTTTTACATGTTTTTTTTTTTAAAATCAAGTCCTTTTAGTCATCCATCTCAAGTCAAAGTCAAGTTCAGTCTTTCATTGGTATCAGTCAAGCAAGTCTCAAGTCCTTAAATTTGCAACTCTAGCTGGACTCGTGTCCCCCACCTGTGGAAAGAGATAACCAAAGAAAAAAACAGCTGACCTGCATGAAGAGGTGGAGCAATGCTGTGAAGAGAGGAGTGTTTCACATTCAGTGACAGTTTCACTCTTTGTCTCTCTCAGCAAACAACTTCAGGTCAACAGTCGCCTACAGTGGAGCGTCTAATTTCAAGTAAGTTTAGCTGAGAGGAGAAGGAATACTCACACAGGGACAACTATACCAAGAAGTCCGACATGCTGCTTTTTGTGAGGCCTCCTTCATTGGTTGTCTTCTAAGACACAGTAGGATATTTATGTCTCACTTGCTGGTATTAAAAGGTGAGCTGTAGATGGGCTGCCTGCCTCTCTGGACACTCAAGTTGTCTGTTATGGTTTGACAGGTGATCTGTGGTCTCTTTCAAGACAGTGCAGGCTACAATACTGAATTGCTGCCTGGTTAAATGTTTCAGTACAGAGGCTGAAAGCAGCTGCGCTTGCAATTATTTTTGTGTTATCTTAAAATCACAAGTTGTTTTTTAATCTCAAGATAACAAAGCTTGTTTTCTTGTTGTAAGGGGTTGATTTATGTCTTCATGAACAAAACTAAAGGCTGATTTCTTGAGATAACTATGATCGACTATAAGTTAGGGGAGTGGATGTTCTCTCTCATTATGTTTACTGTTTCAGGAATGGTGTAATTCAAGTTCTGCATCTTAGTCAACCTGGTTTGACTACTGTAGCAATCTACTGTGTGTGTGTGTGTGTGTGTGTGTGTGTGTGTGTGTGTGTGTGTGTGTGTGTGTGTGTGTGTGTGTGTGTGTGTGTGTGTGTTGTGTGTGTGTTGTGTGTGTGTGGGCAGAGAGAGGGAGGGGTGTCACCCCCCTTTAGAATCAGATGAAGTTTTTTCCTGATGTCGGGAGCTGGCGTTGAACGCATCACAGATGGTGACATGTGCTCTTTCAAATTAACTTCCGATTTCACAGCCACACATTTGCAATAAAAACTATATTGAACTAATATGATGATGGATAAAACTGTTATGATATCTCTATGAGAACATGACTTGAGTCTTGCAGTTTACAAGATCTCAAGATCACAAAAATGAATAACTAGTTGGATCATACTGATTTCAGCCTTTAAGGCCACTGCCATAACTGTCTGGGTGGATTCATAACTGAACAACTGTCAAGATGTGTACTTTTGTTTGCTGCAATATTAGAGTACAATCTTGTTTTCTAATTTTGTCATAAACCTTGTCATTGATGTGAGATGTAGAGAGCCTGCACACAGGATGTTTCTTCTGTGCACCTATTAAATGAGGAGGAAACCCAGGAGTAACAGAAAATAATCTTCATTAGCACAAATTCAAGCAGCCAACAGCCTTACACACACGCACAGCAGACACAGACCAACAGTATGTTATAATAGTCCATGTATCATAAGTTATCATTGTATGCGTTGAAGTGAAGTGATGCATCTATATGCTTCATCATAACGTTTCATAACCTTTCCCTGTCTGACTTCATTCTCAACCTACAATTGCTCGTTATAAAATAAACTCAGCAACATACCTTGAAATATGTATTTAGTCATAAGGGCTGAGAATTTGTTACTTACCGTACCTCCTTTATATAATTTAAAATAAATGAACGCCAAAAGCTATTTCTTTTACCACGACATTATATTATTACTGAAGGCTGCTGCTAAATTCTGCATCATGTTTTGCTCAGAACAATATTTAATAAATCAGGAGTTAAAAAGACGTGTAAACTGCGTCGTTAATGCAGCTAAATGGGGAAACATCACATTGATTCACTTTACATGGAGCTACAGTTAATACTGAATTATGTTAAATGTTTGCTGAATGTGATTGTATCTCTTAATAAATCATCATAAACCATAAATCGTCTTTAGAAGGAGCAGATGTTTACCTTAAGCTACCTCCGGCCATGTTAAACTAAACAATATTTTAATGGCACAAGGCAAGCTAATTGCTAGCGTGCTGGGTTAAAAAAAAACAAAAAAACTTTAACTTATATTTTGAAATCCCTTGTCAGTATGTTATATGCTTTAACTAGCTAACTAACCACTGCATGGGCTACTTGCAAGCTGATGTTTGCTACTAGAATGAGTACTATTAGCGTACGAGCTAACTTTATACATCATATAACCATTATATAATTGAAGCTAGAAGTCTTCAGATGAGATTGTACGTTAGCTTGTGGCTTATTGCAAACATTCCAGTCACTAACGTTAGGCTGTTGTATGGGAGGCATTAATCAATTATGATGCAGCATTTGCAGAAGCACCGCAGGATTTACCTGGGCTGCTTTAACTGCTTCCCCCACCAGGGTACTCTGGCTCTCAGCAGCTTTTCAATCACACTCAAGGAGAGCCTCATCACTGGCTGGAGAGCCAACACCCTCTCACTCTGCTCCTTTTACTACCCTCCCACAGGGCCAGTCACCCGATTGCACCTGATCTGATATTTTCAGCTTTGTTGCTGCAGATGTCATGATACTATCTATGCATGCAGGCATAGCACCTGATCTCTGATAAACATGAGTGGTAAGAGGAAACAACTTAACAAACAACCTTTTGGTTTCTCGTAATGACAGGTTGATATTCTTGTTATCTTGAAATAAAGCTTGTTTTCTCTAAATAGAATTCAAATTAACTGCAAGCACAGCCATTCTCTGCTTCTGTACTTTAGTGATTTGCAACAGGACTACTTGTCTCAACATGACTTTTGCTGATATTTTAATATTGTCTGTTATTTAATTGTTTTTATGTCACAGTGTCACTTTTGTTGTTTGTAGACATGGCAGCAGCCAGCAGTCTCCTCTCTGAAGATCAGTTTCTGTGCTCCATCTGTCTGGATGTGTTCACTGATCCAGTCACCATACCATGTGGACACAACTTCTGCAAGACCTGCATCACACATCACTGGAATATTAATGACCAGATTCAGTGCCCAGTATGTAAAAAACAGACTGATAGAAGACCTGAACTGCATGTCAACACTTTTATATCTGAGATGGCTGCTCAGTTCAGACAGTCAGTTAAAATAAAAGCCAGCAGCAGCTCACAGCAGCACCGAGCCAACACAGGAGAAGTTCTCTGTGATGTTTGCACTGAAACCAAGATGAAGGCCCTGAAGTCCTGCCTGGTGTGTCTGGCCTCCTACTGTGAGACTCACCTGGAGCCTCACCAGAGAGTCACAGGCCTGAAAATACATACACTGATTGATCCTGTGGAGAACCTGGAGAGCAGGATGTGTAAGAAGCATAATAGACCTCTGGAGCTGTTCTGCAAGACTGACCAGATGTGTGTGTGTCAGTTCTGCACTGAGTCAAGTCACAAGAGACACCACGTCGTTTCTTTAGAAGATGAATATGAAGAAAAGAAAGATAAACTTGGAAAGATAGAGGCTAAAGTTCAGCAGATGATCCAGGAGAGACGACTGAAGATCAAGCAGTTCAAAAAGTCAGTGGAGCTCAGCAAGGAAGATGCAGAGAAACAGACAGCAGCCAGTGTGCAGGTCTTCACTGATCTGATCCAGTGTGTTGAGAGAAGTCTGGCTGAGCTCATTGAGATGATTAAAGAGAGGCACAACACAACAGAGAAACAGGCAGAAGGCTTCATCAGAGAGCTTGAAGAGGAGATCTCTGAGCTGATGAAGAGAAGCTCTGAGCTGGAGCAGCTCTCACGTACTGAAGACCACCTCCTGCTTCTCCAAAGCCTCCTGTCCTTGAATCCGTTTCAACCCACCAAGGACTGGACAGAGGTCAGAGTTCACTCATCATGTGAGGGTGCTGTTAGGAGTACTGTGACTCAGCTGGAGGGGACACTCAGTAAAGAGGTTAAAAGGCTGTGTGCCAACCTTGAGGTGAACAGGGTCCAGCAGTTTGCAGTGGATGTGACTCTTGATCCTGAAACAGCAAATCACCATCTCATCCTGTCTGATGATGGGAAGCAAGTCAGTTATGGTGACATGAAGCAGAATCTTCCCGACAACCCAGAGAGATTTTCTTTATATTCTGTTGTAGGAAAGCAGAGTTTCTCTGCGGGAAGATTTTACTATGAAGTCCAAGTCAAAGGGAAGACTGCCTGGACTTTAGGAGTGGCCAGAGAGTCTGTCAACAGAAAGGACACCTTCATCACTTTGTCCCCAACAAATGGCTACTGGACTGTATGCATGATTAAAAGAAATAAGTATGAAGCCTGTGCTGGCCCTTCAATCCATCTCTCTCTCAAGTCAAAGCCTCAGAGGGTGGGGGTGTTTGTGGATTATGCAGAGGGTCTGGTCTCCTTTTATGACATTGATGCTGCAGCTCTCATCTACTCCTTTACTGGCTGTAGGTTCACTGAGAAGCTCTACCCATATTTCAATCCATGGCATAATAGTGATGGTAAAAACTCCACTCCCTTAACTATTTGTTCCAGTTATCACAGTGATTAGACTAATCAGAGTCACTGTCATGTAAATGACCTAAATCACCTCACGGGTGTTTGAGTTTCCTGTGGTTTTTGTGGGGTTTTCTATTTGTCTTTTTTATGTTTCTCAAAGTCTGAAGTAAACACTGAATTATGTACAATGTAAATTTTAGACTGTAAAACTCTTCAGATGTACTACAGAATACCTAAAGAGAACATTTGTCCCTCAAGGGTTAGTGCACTGTTGGTTCTTCTCCACTGGGAGGTGCCAGAGAAATACTCAAGATCCTTGGTGGAGCCTGTGTGGTGTCACTGGTTTACTCTCTGAGGGTTTGGGAGCTGTAAAATCAGTCTCCAGAGAGTTTTTAATTCGCACAAAAAATTAATTGGGGACAACTCTTCTTCCAATTTGAAATTGGAAACTCAACATTACATTTTGGGTAACTCAGTTTATTTGGAAGCACAACCAAATTCTGCAGTGAATTCCCTGTGTGCCAAAATTACAATAGATATTTAAAATACACCACAACAATACAAACATCAAGTATGGATGAATACACATTGATGTGTTAGTTAACCAAGAAATTGTGAGATCATAAAAAGAAACTAATTCTGTGAAATGTTATTCTATTCTTCTGATAATTGGCAATTCATGGCAAGTATCCAAAACACTATGAAAAGTGACATTATCAGATTTAATTGTCTAGGGGAAAGTGCCACTGTACGCCTGAAATTTAAAATTTAAAAGTTTTGAAAAGGGGCGATGCACAATTTAAAAAAAAAAAGGTAAATATAAATGAAACAATTACAATAAATCTTGGTCACCATTTTAGAAAAAAAATATGAAATAACACTTTGTCAGTTTATTATTTTATTCTGTTATTTCACAACTTACATATTCAATTTTGTATTATATTTTCTATATTCAATTTGCTGGTTGATTTTTATATTTTATTGATTATTCATTTGGAAGTAATGAGCATTTAATTCTAATGTGAAAAGTTTTACATATTTCTCATGTCACTGAATGATAAATGATGTCACGTCATCAGATTTGCTATGGCTCATATTCAATGTTATGTTTTACTTTTGTGAGTTACTGTTTTTTTATTTTTGTTGTAAGAGAAAACTTGTTTTAAACTGCTAAATAAATAAAACATAAATACTTTTCTTGAGCCTGTTTTGATGATAGCCTACAACATTTTTCAGTCAGCTATTTTGCGATCTAGCAATACTTGTATTGCTGTAAAGTGTCAACACACCTTACACTTAAGGTGTGTAACATCTGTGTCCCATTCAGTGGTGGACACAGTGTACAAATCTATTACTTGAGTCAAAGTATAGATACTCCTGGTCCACCATTACTCCAATACATTAAAAGTTGCTGAGTGACATTATTACTTGAGTTAAAGAACTGGAGTATTTGCTTAAAAAACTTGACACTGCATAACCCCATACAAGTGTACTACCTATCTCTACCCATGAGATGCCCAAGCTGAGTGGTGCATGCAGGACGTAGAGGTTTGGTAATATCACTTCAGCAAACAAACCAGACACAGAACTGACTTCAAAGCAAATGTAACAAGAGCCTTCACAGAATGATAGTGGAGTCAAAAGTACAATATTTGTCTTTTAGATTTAGTGGAGTCAAAGTCATAAGTTTAAGAAAAATATTCAAGTAAAGTACAGATACTCCAAAACTGTACTGAAGTAAATGTATATTGTTACTGTCCACCACTGATCCCATGCAACATCAGTGGAGATATTTGAAGACAGTCTCTTGTTCTTTGCTGTATGTTGCTAGTATTTAGAGATAGTCTGTAGTTGAGCATTCTCGGAACCCATCGGCTGTATTCGGCGTCTGGCTTCCGGCAGACAGTGATACAGCCTCTGGGGGCAGACCCCCGATTTTTTGGTATTCCGGTTTGATTTGGGCAGAGGAGGCGAATTTCTGTCTCCGACTTCCGTTTATATATAAGTAAATATGCTGAACCATTGCGATGGATTCAGAGTTTGCAGTGACGCCAATTATGTTCCACCTCTTTAGTTCACTGCACGGACCGTTTAACCTGGCAACAACTACAGCTGGCTCAAACGTGATTGGTCAATATCATGCGGACTACAATAAGGCCTACAACCGGAAACCAGGGCTCTGCCGCTCTTCTTCCAGAGGCAAGATCTCCGGGGTTTGCCTACAGACTCTACATTCACTGAATGTAGAGTCTGTATATAGAGACTAGTAGTTGAGCACGGCTAGTTTGAATTTTGATTAAGGAGAAATGCCTTTGAAACTCAGAGGGAGTCTGTACAGTCAGCCTCCTACTTTCTATTAGTCTGAGAAATTCTTCCTGTCTGACATCACAGATTATGATCTGAAATCAGTCTGGAATTTCTTTTAGTGTTTTGCTTTCCTGCCTGAGAAGACAACAGTTTATTTACCTCAATGTAACCCCTATCAGAGATGCAAGATTCCCTGTATGCAATGTTAGGACTGTGATGTGTATGGAGCAAAAAAGATTTTTTTGTACATTGTGGGAGTGAAATACAGTAGTTACCTGGTCTGAACAGCCAACTACTGTAGCAATCTACAGTGTGTGTGTGTGTGTGTGTGTGTGTGTGTGTGTGTGTGTCTGTGTGTGTGTGTGTGTGTGTGTGTGCGCAGAGAGAGGAGTTTAAAGTGTCACCCCCCTTAAGAATCACGTGAAGTTTTTTCTGATGTTAGGAGCTGGCTTTGAATGCATCACAGATGGTGATATATGCCCTTTCAGATTCATTTCCAATTCCACAGCCACACATCTGCAATATAAACTATATTGACCTAATATGATGATGGTTAAAGCTGTTATGATATCTCTATGAGAACATGACTTGAGTCTTTCAGTTTTCAGCATCTCATCTCTCATTGTGTGTTTGTCTTGTGTTTTCTCTACAGTGTTTACTCTCTCAGATCTGCATTTCTGACCACTAAACAAGACTGTTGAGAATGAGTTTTACTTTGCAATTTCAATGTGAAATGAAATCAGTTCATCATTTGGTAAAGTCACCATAACCATTTCCAAACCCGAAAGAGAGAACAAAAGATAATTATAGCTGCTGCGCAGTAATGGTCGGGGCCGGGCAATTTTAGCTTCACAAATTGACTAAGCCTGTCACTTGTGTGCAAGACAGCAGCTGTTAGTGTGTAAAGGCAGTTTTCGAACGGCTGTCAAAAATTCAGTTATTAAGACAAAAATACACAGATTGCATCTGGACAGCATGGAGATGTTGGTGATTTTTTAAACAATGATTTCTTGGCTCCATAAGTGAAAAACTGATGTTTGAAAATGCCATTTTTGCATTGACTCCAATTGTTGGCATGAGAGCGAAATTCAAAATGCTGTAAAAAAATTCAGTTTTTGAGATAAAATTCTGATATTTTCCAAACATCATCTACCATGATTCCAAAATTTTGTCTTTTTTTTTAATGAACATTGAAAATGTATTTAGCAAGAATTTGCAAGTATATGTTTACAGTACCGTTTACCATCAAACATTTTGATGCACTGTAGGCTCAATTTTTGATAAATCAAAAATCTGTGTGGATCGTTTGTGTAGGACAGTCTGAAGATGCTCTGTAGCAAGTTTGGTGCCAATTGAGCAAAAATTGTGGGAGGAGATAGGTTTAAGAAGTTTTACAGTTTTTGAAAAAAACAGAGTGATGGACTTAATAATTTGCAATAGGTTTCAGTGTACAAAAGTTTTGTCAGTGTTGGGGCTACATTTTGGTTAAAGTTGCAACTCTGTAGCACATATGGTTGATTTGTTGTGAATTTTCAAAATTTTGAACTTTAGAGGCTTGCTGTAGCACCACCATCAGGACTATTGGCCGGTTTTTGCAGCTGTGGCAATCTGGCATGGGACTGGACCTTTGTGCAAAGTTTGGTCATTTTTCATGCATGGGAAGTAGGATTTCCTCAGAAGAAGAAGAAGAACATGCAGAGGTGGAGCAACACTGTGAAGAGAGGAGTGTTTCACAGTCACATGCTGCACAGTAAATGAAACTGAAAGTAACTCAGAACAACAACACTACTGCAGTCGATACAAGTCTCTCTGACTCTTTCATTAAACAACGTCAGGTCAACAGTAGCCTACAACGGGGCCTCTAAATTCAAGTGAGTATAGCTGACAATATTTATTGTTTTAATAAAAAGTAAAAACAGTCTGACATGCTACTTTTTCTGTCAGGGCACTGTGAGGCCTGCTTCACTGGTTGTCTTCTAGACACAGTAGGATATTTATGTCTCACTTGTTGGTATTAAAGGGTGAACTGTAGATGGGCTGCCTGCACTGCTTGTCTCTGAAGTTGTCTGATATGGTTTGATCTGTGGTCCCTTTCAAGACCATGTACAATAGTAGCCTACTGAATATTTGCCCAGTCAAATGTTTCAGCACAGAAGCTGAACAAATGGCTATGCTTGCAATGATTTTTTTAATGGTGTTTTCTCAAGAGCACAAGTTATTTTTTATTACCCCAAGATAAGGTTTGTTAATTTTATGTAGATTCTCAGGAGAAAAAAAGGCTGAATTCTTGAGATAACGATATTATTTCTCACAAGAAAATTACTTATGGAGAAATCAAAAATGAGTGATTGGTTCATTTCATCGCACTGTCATGGGGCGCCATCTAGCTCACCAGGTGGAGTGTTTGCCCCATGTAGGCAGAGGCCTCAGCAGCGGCCTGGGTTCAGTTCCAGCCTGTGGTCCTTTTGCTGGGTGTCATCCCTTTTCTCTCTCCCCCATTTCTTGTAATCTTTGAAGAAAAAAAATAACTCTCATGACTGTCGGGAAAATTAATAATTAATAAAACGGCATAAAAAAAAATCTCTTTTCCATTCCATTCTCTGCCATTCTTGGCTTCCATTCTTAAGTAATGTGCAACAGAACTACTTGTCTCAACATGACTTTTGCTGATATTGTGCTATGTTTGGTTATTTCATTGTTTTTATGTCACAATGTCACTTTTGTTATAGACATGGCAGCAGCCAGCAGTCTCCTCTATGAAGAGCAGTTTCTGTGCTCCATCTGTCTGGATGTTTTCACTGATCCAGTCACCATACCATGTGGACACAACTTCTGCAAGACCTGCATCACACATCACTGGAATATTAATGTCAAGAATCAGTGTCCTATTTGTAATAAACAGTTTGATAGAAGAACTGAACTGCATGTCAACACTTTTATATCTGAGATGGCTGCTCAGTTCAGACAGTCAGTTCAAAAGAAAGCCAGCAGCAGCTCACAGCAGCACCGAGCCAACACAGGAGAAGTTCTCTGTGATGTTTGCACTGAAACCCAGACGAAGGCCCTGAAGTCCTGCCTGGTGTGTCTGGCCTCCTACTGTGAGACTCACCTGGAGCCTCACCAGAGAGTCACAGGCCTGAAAAGACATACACTGATTGATCCTGTGGAGAACCTGGAGAGCAGGATGTGTAAGAAGCACGAGAGACCTCTGGAGCTGTTCTGCAAGACTGACCAGATGTGTGTGTGTCAGTTCTGCACTGAGTCAAGTCACAAGAGACACCACGTCATTTCTTTAGAAGATGAATATGAAGGAAAGAAAGCTAAACTTGGAAAGACAGAGGCTAAAGTTCAGCAGATGATCCAGGAGAGACGACTGAAGATCAAGCAGTTCAAAAAGTCAGTGGAGCTCAGCAAGGAAGATGCAGAGAAACAGACAGCAGCGAGTGTGCAGGTCTTCACTGATCTGATCCAGTCTGTTGAGAGAAGTCTGGCTGAGCTCATTGAGTTGATTAAAGAGAGGCACAACACAACAGAGAAACAGGCAGAAGGCTTCATCAGAGAGCTTGAAGAGGAGATCTCTGAGCTGATGAAGAGAAGCACTGAGCTGGAGCAGCTCTTACGCACTGAAGACCACCTCCTACTTCTCCAAAGCTTCCCATCCTTAATCCATGCTAAATCCTCGAAGGACTGGACAGAGGTCAGAGTTCACTCATCATGTGAGGGTGCTGTTAGGAGTACTGTGACTCAGCTGGAGGGGACACTCAGTAAAGAGGTTAAAAGGCTGTGTGCCAACCTTGAGGTGAACAGGGTCCAGCAGTTTGCAGTGGATGTGACTCTTGATCCTGAAACAGCAAATCACCATCTCATCCTGTCTGATGATGGGAAGCAAGTCAGTTATGGTGACATGAAGCAGAATCTTCCCGACAACCCAGAGAGATTTTATTTATATTCTGTTGTAGGAAAGCAGAGTTTCTCTGCGGGAAGATTTTACTATGAAGTCCAAGTCAAAGGGAAGACTGCCTGGACTTTAGGAGTGGCCAGAGAGTCTGTCAACAGAAAGGACACCACTTTGTCCCCAACAAATGGCTACTGGACTGTATGCATGATTAAAAGAAATAAGTATGAAGCCTGTGCTGGCCCTTCAATCCATCTCTCTCTCAAGTCAAAGCCTCAGAGGGTGGGGGTGTTTGTGGATTATGCAGAGGGTCTGGTCTCCTTTTATGACATTGATGCTGCAGCTCTCATCTACTCCTTTACTGGCTGTAGGTTCACTGAGAAGCTCTACCCATATTTCAATCCATGGCATAGTAGTGATGGTAAAAACTCCACTCCCTTAACTATTTGTTCCAGTTATCACAGTGATTAGACTAATCAGAGTCACTGTCATGTAAATGACCTAAATCATCTCACGGGTGTTTGAGTTTCCTGTGGTTTTTGTCGGGTTTTCTATTTGTCTTTTTTATGTTTCTCATTACTGCAGAAATAAAACAATTTGCACATGTACATAAATGTTATTTCAGTGGGTTTTGCAACCATTAAAAAAACAAAATCTGAAGTAAACACTGAATGTATTTACAATGTAAATTTTAGACTGTAAAACTCTTCAGATGTACTACAGAATACCCAAAGAAAACATTTGTCCCTCAAGGGTTAGTGCACTGTTGGTTCTGCTCCACTGGGAGGTGCCAGAGAAATACTCAAGATCCTTGGTGGAGCCTGTGTGGTGTCACTGGTTTACTCTCTGAGGGTTTGGGAGCTGTTCATGGGAGCTGTTCAAATTCATGGCGAGTATCCAAAACATTATGAAAAGTGACATTATCAGATTAAAGTGCCTAGGGGAAAGTGCCACTATATGCCTGAAATTTAAAGTTGAAAAGTTTTGAAAAGGGACGTTGCACAATAAAAACAATGTTAAAATATAAATAAAACAGTTATAATAAATCTCAGTCACCACTTTAAATGAATGATGAAATAACACTTTGTCAGTTTATTATTTTATTCCATTATTTCACAACTTACCTATTTAATTTTGTATTATATTTCCTATATTTGTGTATTTTTTTTCCTTTCATTTGCATAACGATAATCTAATTTTAGCCCACACTGGCTTGTTTAATGTCTGCACTTTTGGAGTCGGGGATTTGTTGATCATTATTTCTTAAATCAAGTTAACAATTTGCTGGTTGATTTTTATATTTTATTGATTATTCATGTGGTAGTAATGAGCATTTAATTCTAATGTGAAATGTTTTATGTACTTTGAATGATAAATGATGTCACATCATCAAATTTGTTATGGCTCAGATTCAGTGTTATGTTTTTTTCTTGTCTTAAACTGCTATATAAATAAAAACACAAAGATTTTTCTTGAGCCTGTTTTGATGATAGCCTATAACATTTTCAGTCAGCTACTTAGCTAGCAATACTTGTATTGCTGTTAAGTGTCAACACACAAGTGTGTAAAATCTGTGTCCCATTCAGTGGTGGACAAAGTGCACAACATCATTAGTTGAGTCAAAGTATAGATACTCCTGGTCTAACATTACTCTGATATAAGTGAAAGACAAGAGTCAAATCCATGCTTGAGTTAAAGAACTGGAGTACTTGCTTTCAAAAATATTTCAGTATTCAAAGTACTGTATCTTAAGTACATGTTCTTTGTTACTGTCCATCACTGGTCCCATGCAACATCAGTGGAGATATTTGAGGAAAATTCTCTTGTTCTTTGCTGTGTGACAGAACAATTATTGCTACTGTATGGAGATATTTTGTAGTTGAGTACAGTGAGTTTGAATTTTAATTAAGAAGAAATGCCTTTGTAACTCAAGTAAACACTGTGGGAGTCTGTACAGTCAGCCTCCTACTTTCTGTTAGTCTAAGAAATTCCTTCTGTCTGACGTCACAGATTATGGTCTGGAATCAGTCTGGGATTTCTTTAAGTGTTTTGCTTTCTTCCCTGAGAAGACAACTATTCATTAACCTAGATTAAATTCTTTATCAAAGATGCAAAATTCTCTGTATGCAGTGTTAGGACTATGATGTGCATGGAGCAAAAAAAAAAAAAAAAAAAAAATCAAACAAAAAAAAACAATGTACATTTTGAGAGTAAAACACTGTAGTACTCTTAGTCAGAGGTATTATTGTTTATTAGTTGTGGGAGTGGATGTACTCTATCTTATTATGATTACTGTTTCAGCAATGATGTAATTTATGTGCTGCGTCATAGTCAAACTGGTTTGAACATCCATCTATTGTAGCAATCTAGGTTTAAGGTCACGGGTACTTACCTCTGTGTTTGTGTGTGTGTGCGTGTGTGTGTGTGTGTGTGTGTGTGTGTGTGTGTGTGTGTGTGTGTGTGTGTGTGTGTGTGTGTGTGTGTGTGTGTGTGTGTGTGCACGCGCGCGCAGTGAAAGAGAAGGGAATAAACTATCATTCCCCTTCATGCTTTTAAAATCTTCAGGTATTTTTCTAATGGCAGCTGACAGTGAATGCACCACAGGTGATGACGTGCAATTTGTCGTCATCATGACGTCAAAGTTCAAGGTCAGGTTGTTGTGGAGTTGTCGGGTGCTTGCACAGGTCTTTGGCAGAATGCCAAAGTCTGAAAGCTATGTAGCATCCCAAAGTAAAGTGATGGTCCACTGAGCGAAACATCTGCAAGGGGACTGTCAGAAGATTATAAATTAAAAGGGGATATAGTGATTTTTTTTTTCATGTGTCACAGCACAAATGACTGCACTATATAACACTGGATCCATGTTTACTTTGATCAGCTCCTGGCATTTCAATCTACCAGGCAAAAACCCTTCCACCTGTGCTCTGGTCAAGGCAAATGTTAGTACACCAAAACAATCAGATGAGGCACAGTTGGTCTTAAAGGTCCTAATGTGTGCCAAGAAAGTATTTCCCACACCACCATTAGCCTGTAATACAGAAATGATGGATCCATGAATTATGCTGTTTATATAAAAGCCTATGAAAATGTTCCAGCAGTGCATCTTTATATGGGAGCTGCTGGAAGTGAAAATCATGCTATAGTGTTGCTTGAACCAGTCTATTCTTCTCACATTGTGACTCAAACAGAAAGTTATTGAATTATCTCAGTGAGATTGAGATCACTGAATATATTTAGAACCAGAGTACAAGCCTAGTTTGTAGTTACATCAGTGTCTAGTTAAGAGTTCAGCTATTTATGATTTTGTCATTTTACGTCTTACTTACCTCTTTGAGCGTCCTTACTGTATGTTGTTTGTTTTGGGATTGTTGTGTGTGACATGGCTGCTGTAATACTGCAATTCCCCTTTGGGATTAACAAAGCACTCTCTCCTTTTACTTGGGTGAGCTTGCTATATGAGCCACATACACCAGGTATAACTAATGGGTGTGGTCAGAAGTGTGCTCTGCTGCACCTTAATCCACACCTAACAGAAATATCACGTATTGAATACACCCTAAGTAGAGTGTGGTGGCAACCACTGCTCTTTTTTTTTTTTTTTTTTTTGCCATGAGAGCTGCAGGTTAGTAGCTAAAAAAGAGACAGAAAATGAAGAAGAGAGTAAAACAGGAGAAACCTGACATATCTTCATACAACAGTTTGTATGATATCTAACAAATTAGCACCCTCATCAGTTAGGCTTGGTTTAGGAGATGAATCATGGTTAGACATCATCATGTTACATACTTAACATAAAGTTACATCAGGTAAGTTTAGGAAAGGTCAGCCTTGGGTTAGTTTGGAAAGTAAAGTTACATAGATTAAGTTGAGGGAAGTTAAGTAGGTTAAGTTTAGAAAAGTTGGGTGTCATTATGTACCCTAACATAGACGCATGTAAAGTTATGAAAGCTAGGTTTAGAAAGTAATTCTAATATGCAGAGAAATATGAACATTTAAAACAATGCAACAGCAGTTTATGGAGATCTCTGGATGTTATGTGTTTGGACAAAGTGTTTGGTTGGATTTAGATCGTCTGGACTACTGGCAGTGTGTGACATGAGCTGATATGGATGAACTGAAATCTGTGTAAGCAGGGTGTAAGCAGCATGGAGCCTGCTGTGGTGGTTGTATCTTGAAGTGGTCAGCATTAATGGCAGAAAGGAGCTTTCAGGTGATATCATGTATGAGTAAACCACTTAAACAACAAAGGCAGCAGTTGTTTTACATATTATAGTCATCAAAAACACTAATGTTGAATGCCTTAAATATAGTTTAAAGCGTGTTTAAACTTCTGCACCATCAGCAGCTCAAAGCTATACGAACACAACTGTCGGAAACTGTCGGAAACTGCATTGTGTGTTTTTTACTTGTGTGTCTTTTTTTTTTCTGTATTTGGATCCAAAGGCCATGTACGTTGGATTTTTTTGTCTGATAAAGTCTTAACTGCTGAAATCCTGTCACTTTTTAGCAAGTGTAAAAAAAATTTATCAATTAATTAATCATTAAATAAAACCGTAGATTATTTTTATTTATTTTGTCATTTTACACGTGAGAGACATTGCAAATAATCCAGTCATCCAGGCAAAGTTGTGTTACAGTAATAATCTGTGTGGGAAAAAGGCTGTGGCTGGTTAGGTGACTATGTGTGAGACTGCACGTATGCGCCTCACAGCTGGCAGACAGGGGCGTGAGGAGCAGGAGCAGAGGCACTGTGTGTGTGTGTGTGTATGAAGCATGGAGTGGAGTCACGTTTATCATTACGTGATGGAGAATGCAGGTTAGGTGATGTCACTGCCTGCTTTGAGGGGTTTACCACAAATTAGTTTCCTTTGCTCAGCCAAAATGTCTCCTCTGAAGTTTATAGACATCCACACACAGAGAGAAACATATTTTACAGCATCAGGCTGAGGATACTTTTGTGAACATTTTTCATATAGAGCACAAGTCACATAAATAGTCCATAACCAACAATGATGTATCTACCAAGTATTGTGTGTGTACATAGAGCCTGATATATCTTCTTCCTCTGTGCCATAGAGCTCCAATGTTTTGACAAAAACTATTAAAAACAGTGAGACACACTGTTGCCCTAGGTGACATGTCCCTTCATTACCATGAACACACACACTGTATCTTATTTTTACTCAATCCCACATAGGCCATCCTCCTGGCCCCAAATACTCACTAAAGCACCAAATATATTTTAATCCACAGCTGAAAAAGTCCCCAACAAATACACTGTTACCTCCTGTTTGAGTCATGTTTGATAAAAACTACAGTGTGCAGCTGTTTTTGAACATGTCTGAGCCTTTTTTAAAAATAAAACTATATATTTGTGACTCTCTGTGACAACTCTTACTTTCAACTTGAAAGTGTAACTAACTTCGGGTAATGCACCACAAGCTGCGTGCCATCTAGTTCCATTATATTGGGAAGAAGGCAGACATCTCTATGGCCGATATCTCCAACACTTTGCAACCCACACCAAAACAATCTACAGTGATTAACAGCATACAGATAAGAGGAAAATATGTATTTTAAATTTTGGGTGAGCTGTCCCTTTAAGACTGTTTTTTTTTTGCTATCCAAATTTAGCATCCTGATTAATATTGCATATAACATAAACTACAGATGCACCCTGCTAACCAAGCTAGCTAGCTAGTGCTAGTGTAAGCAGATAATTTTAGCATTTGCTATGCTAATGGTATATGGCCCCGTCAGTCTGGTAACCTATGTTACCATGCGTGTTCACCCACGCATTGATATAATGGTAGCTATTAAGTCAAAGCATGATTAAAAGGTAAATTTAACCATCACCAATCATGTTTGTTTTGTTAACAGCCATGCCAACGATGTGACAGCTGGTATTGTTTTCACATCATGAGTCTGTGTGTGTGTGTCATCATGACAAATTGTGGTCATGGTGACACTAATTGTAGCGGGAACTACCACAGAGGCTCTTTTGTGTATTTTGCCAGGTGTTTTTTTCCATCAGGGGAGACAGAAGAATGAAGTGAAGATTAAATTTTATTTTTTTTCTTATTGAACACTTTTTTATTGAACATGTTGCACATCATTTGCAAATGCACACAGTAGCCATCGTGCAAATTCAGAGTGCATTCATACAGAATATGAGTGTTAAGATTAACAGATGATTTGGGCTGATTAAGATCTAATAGAGGTCTTTGGCGCTTGGACACTAGAGGGAGATATTTTGTGATCGAGGGACATCTCTCTCCACCACACCTCCACCCTCATGTCCAAATATGGTTAAAACTGGCTTCAAATATCCAAGATTGCGATGGCCAAAATGCTAAACTCAGGCTTCAAAACAGTAGTCTACAAACCAATGGGTGACATCACAGTGGCTACGTGCACTTCCCTTATACAATTAAGTGCACATTAATGTGACTGGCTAGTGGCCATGGTATTAATGGAATACCAGTACTCTACTCCCAGGGTGCACCTGGAACCGTGTGGAAGTTATAATCCTCACTTTGCTAAGCCACAAAACACTGAAATGCTAAGCTAGGTAACTTATACAATACTGAGTTTGTTTCACCTATCATTGTATAAACGGGAAACTATAGATTTGTGACCAATGTTAAAGTCTTTTTCATTGAGTTTTCTGACAATACACCTATACATACAGCAGTTAGGGGACTGCCATCACATAGCTGCATACCAAAATTCAATTTTTTGTATGTATTCCCTTGTCTTTCTCCCACAGTATACATCCTCTCATGGCTTCACTATTATGTGTTATGTAATATATGTATTATTACTTGATGCAATAAAGCTACTTTGGCAGCCGAAGATATACAACCTTAGAATGCTGTGAATCCTCTGACCCTGAAAACCTGTGAACCTACAGAAGGTTTAAATTTACACCGCACTATTACAGTTAATCACTGTACAGCTGCAGAGATGTGGGGCAAATGGTTACCTGGCCCAGCCTCTCAAAACATGCAGACTATGTTTGACAGAACATGCGATTACAGTGTCATGTCTAGTTTTCCCCAACATGAGCTGTCTTAAATGTTCTCACAGTGGGAGTGTGGGGCTTGTATCCCCTGTTTGTTTCCACCCACACATCCAAGTAAAAACAGTAATCACTGCAGGTAAATGATGTTTGAGTGAAACTGATGCAACCAAACTCATCTGCCTCCTGTGGTGGTGTACTGTGGTGCCCACAGCCTGTTCTCTGGATACACTCAAAGTAAATGTAAAATGACAGCAGGAATCCCAGTGTGTTTCTGTCTGTGTGTACTTCTGCTTTTATTTTCTACACTTGAGTCTACATGCAGCCACTTTTCTTTAGTCCTTTTTTGAAGTGTTCAAGTTGACATTCCCTGTAGGTGTGTGAGGCTTTGCGTGGATCAGGATGATTGCACTGTGGTTTCTCAAGGACGCAAACCTCTTTTCAAATCCCTGCCCTTGCTCCCCTGCCAGTGTACAGTAACACGTTCTCAAGCCAGTGACTCACTACCATATTCTTGTCTCAGCAAAAACCACCTGACACAAGGTAACTACAGACCATGATTCCTGAAAGCAGAGTCACAATTTAACTGGGCCAAAGGGCAAAATTTTTCCTGATAGCTGATGAAACAGAATTACATTCAGACATGCCCGCTTGGCTACCTCTGTTAACACTATTATTTAGTATGCAAACTGATAGAGCAGAAAATATTTTCATCACAATGTAGTGTTCCACATGAACCGCTTTAGCAAAATGAATTCAACAAACGATAAAAAAGTGGAACACTGGACCTGTTGGGGACATATAAAAAAAAAGTACTGCACAGTGGGACTGGGACAGTGCCTATGCCATTCGCCATACTCATACTTAGCCACATAGCCTCATTGTAAAGACCTTCTGACTATTCATCAAGTTTTATTCACAGTTTTGACATTTACAGCATGTAAGTAAATATTTGGCTCTTTTGTTATTTTCCTTCAAACCAAACTTTTTTAGTTATGTCACATACAAAAACACAATATTGGAAAGCTTATTTTCTGGCCTATCAGCAGATGCTAGTGCTAGCTGTCTAAATTATTGTTGGTAGATAGCAACGATCAAAAGTCAAAAGTGGGGCCTGCTTTCCCTGACACATTAACATATTTCAATTTAAATCATGTTTTTGACCAGATCTAAGTGTCTCAACTGAAAGTACCTTTCATATTTGGGTTGGGCTCTAAAAAAACTTTTTAGATTAGCATACACCTGTAATTGTTCAGCGATCAAATTGTTTTTATTACTGTTTAAGCAGTCTGTGAGTAATGGAAGGTTATTTCATGTTGATGCAAAAGTGCACAACTGACCCCACTCTTCCCTACTATTCTATGTCCTGTAGCTTACCAACATTTTGGGGAATTGCACTTTTTTCTGTCTCTTTGCAAGAGATGAGAAGATTGATACTATTTTTATTTCTGTACGCTAAGTAACAGCTAGGCTAATTGCTGGTTAGCAACTGGTGATTAGCTTAACTTGCCTGTGTTTAGTGTACAAAATGGAAGCTGGTGAAAGTATGTAGCCGGGTTTACTCCAAACTTAAAAAAGATCCACCTACCTCTAAATGCTTGTCTTGTTCATTAAATTGGTATGAATTAGCATATTTCTCAAAATGTCAGCTTCTTCAAGTAATATAAACTAAGGAACTTCTAGCCGTTTGTTATTGTCAATTCCACTGAACAAAATAATCTTAACTTCTTAAACTGCTTAGAGGATTGCTTCTCCTTCATTACAAGAAAACACAATTAAAGAAATAGTCCTTCTACACATGTTAGTGTATTTATCCGGAGCGAGCTCATGCAAATTCAACTGACTACTGCTTAAAGGTTCAGTGTGTAGGATGTAGTGACATCCAGTGGTGAGGTTGCAGAACTGAAACTTCTCCCGTGTGCCAGGTGTTAAGGAAAACTACAGTGGCTGACATGAACACACGAAAACACAAATGGCCTTATCTAAAGCCAATGTTTTATTTTTACAATAATTCTTGTTTTCAGGTAATTATACACTAATGAAAACATTTCTGCCAATAGATGCCCTTAAATGCTACACACTGGACCTTAAAGTAAGCTTAAAGGCAATTAGCTTAGCATTATGACTGAGAGCCAAGGGTAACAGCTCACCTGGCTCTGCCCTGAGATTACAGATAAGTGGACCATCAATTTACACAATGTATCCCTTTTATTTAATCAACACGGGAACAAAAATGTAAGCATGGAGACAAATATCTAATAGATCAAGATCTCCAGTCTGTGCAACTTGTTACTTTTCATAATGAGAAAATATGTATTTGTAATTAAAGTGACCCTGAAAATATATTCTTGCTACTCTGACTGAGTCCCATGGTGAGGGGAAAAAACATCTACTGGCAATGTAATGTTTGGGTTTCTTGACTCGTTTTGTGGACCTTTCTGTATCTCAGCAGAGAAATGGTGTAGTGTAGACAAGTGACGTCGATAAATGGGGAAGTGTAGACAAAGTTACGTCACACTTAAACATTTTCCACACCACTACAATGGAGTCAGATAGCAGACATTTTTAGCTATCCAAAGTTGTTCGTGTAAACACTGACAGCCCTTAAGGGTCAGACGGCCAGAGTTTTGGTTTGACTCAGCTGTGATTCTCTGACCCCCCCAACCACCAATGTAGCAGGAAGGAAATAGACCAGAATGCAATGCAGCCACACTCATTTGTATTGCTCCATTCACCTACTAGCTTTAGAATTCAGCATTGGGGTTGTCACAGGGCATTCTGGAGAATGTAGGAATCCAAATGGAGTGGACGCACATAAGGAAGGTTGAGAGAAAGTAGGAGAGAAAGTAGATCCTGGGTTGGATGCTCATCATAAAGACATTGTAAAAATACATGATGATAGCATTTTCCTTGAAACAGTGATTGATTGTTAAATTAGACTTAGTATAACTAAAGAAGCTAAAAAGATTGCTTTATAACCACAGTATATCAATCATGGGAACGGCTATGAGCAAGAACCCAAACTGCCCAGTCACTGTTGGTTTGGATCCAGTGAAACATAAACTGGAAAATGAGAAGGAGCAGAGCAACCCAGAAGCCTTGAAACCAATCTCTAGTTCTTCATTATCTGGTTCTTTGTTATCTCAGTGTTACAGCCCAAACTGTTGTCAGTTTACAGATAAGCCCCTCCGCACACTGTTCTGTGTATCTACACTGGGCAAGCTACAGATATTTTGTACAAAGTATCAAACCACACAAGCTACAGTCTTGTACGTTGTGATCATTCAACCATAGTCAAAACATCCCGCTGTTAGCTGTTTATTCAACCACCTATCCAAGTTGGCCTGCTGATAGAGATATTGTAGAAGTCCTACACTGTACTATATGCACTGCTGAATTCACCATAAATTCTGTTCTCTTTTCAGTTTTATGGAATCAATTTTGTATATTGCTAACAATTCCAAAATGTGCTAGTCTGGCTATAGCAAGAGCTACTGTACTATAGGGTACAATAATCAGTGTAAAGTTAGAAAGAAGCTGCATTTTCAACAATGTTGGTTTTATTCATTCATTTACTCATTATCTGTAACCACATATCCTGGACAGGGGCTGGAGTCTATCCCAGCTGACATCGAGCGAGAGGCAGGATACACCCTGGAGCGGTCACCAGACTATCACAGGGCTGACACATAGAGACAGATAACCATTCATGCTCACATTCACACCTATGGTCAACTTAGAGTCACCAGTTAACCTACCATGCATGTCTTTGGACTGTGGGCGGAAGCCAGAGAACCCGCAGAAAGCCGACACTGACATGGGGAGAAAACTCCATACTGAAATGGACTCGCTTTCTTTAGTTTAGAAAGGTGTCTCTAAAACGTTTGTAGCTTTTGGTTAGCAAACATTTGAGGCAATTATACTGGATTCCAATGACAAAAAATGTGCCAGTGTGCATAGAAATCTAACATACTGTATAATATATATAAATCTCACATAGAAAGATCTCTATGTGCAGCATGTTCCAAACAAGCTGTTGCTTGCTTATAAATGACTTAACAGTTTTTAGCTGTGGCGAGGTGATAGTTCAACCTGGAAGTGATGTTTTTATCTTCTGTTATGTTGAAACTATTAGTTTGAAAACATGATGTACTGATCAACACTGGATGAATGATGATTTGCAGTAAGTATTCCTTTGATTTCAGAAGAAGATAAATAAATCTGTGACATTTGGGAAAGCCACGTGCATGGATCAATTTCATCTTTAGCACAGAGATTGTTAGGCAGCAGTGGGAGGAAGTCATACACGTTCAAGTCAAGTTTTAAGTTTTAATCTTTAAGTCTTAAACAAGTCCCACGTTCTAAGAGTCCCTGCTAAAGGATAGTTCAAGCAATACAAGCCAAGTCATGGCTCAGGTCAAGCAAATCACAGGTCAGGTCATATTGAATTCTGACAATCTCAGTGGCCAGTTAAACAGACAGCAGTTTTGTTTTTTAAAATTAACAAACTGTTGGAGCCAGCTTATGTAAGCTAGCTAACGTTTGACCAGCACGTAAGTTAATAAGTTAGTTAAAAAGAGTGACGAATGAAGTTGGATATTGTGGTGGTCGTGTCACTAATTTTTTAGCTGCAGACCTTGCATACCATTCTTATTACTATCATAAATAATAATCCTTTTTTTTTGGACTAGCCCTCTCTATAATAGCTGCCTTGTGCCAGGTTTGTACACAATGCCCTACAATGACCCCAATCATGTTTCAGAAGCAAATGGTAATTTCTCGATATCAAGAAAAATGCTAATATTTGATAAAATTAAACTTCCTTTCAAGTCATGAATTCCAAGTCCAAGTCTTTTATCAGTGTTATTCAAGTAAATCTCAAGTCCTCCACTTCGCAACTTGAGTCTGACTCGAGTCCATTCATGTGACTGGAGTCCCCCAGCTCTGTTGATTGAATATGCTTTTAGCCTAGCTTAGTACAAGGATTTGAAGCAAGAGAAAGCTATTAGCCCAGCTTTGTCCAAAAATACTTCCTCCTCTTCCTCAGTTGTCATTTTCCACATAGCTACTACAGCCATTCTTGGCTTCTGTACATTGGTTGCGTGGTGCATGCTTGGTGTAGCTGGCAAAGCATTCAGCTGTCTCACTTCTTGCGAGTCACTCTCAATATGAATATCAGCTGCATTCCTACAATGTCAAATGTACGTACATGAGCATCTGACCTTAACAGGTGTTTCTGTCCAAACTATGTGCCTGGGCGTGTGTGGGAGATACAGTATATCTCTGTCAGTTACATAAAGGTTGGCCCTGAGTCGTGTCGTGTGTTGGAATGTAAATGTTATAACAGTGAAAGAGGGTCAGTGTGGATCCAGAGGCCTCTGGGGACAGGTGACTGAGATGAGGACACTGTCTGCCTCCTGTTTACCAAACTCACATGAATGCACAGCATGTAGTGTGAATCTGGTATAGTGTGGTTGTCTTTTCCATCAATAAAAAACAGCTATTCATGGCTGATTAGCCTTTTTAGAGAAGAGGGGATAACTAGGTCAGCCGTGACCAAATGGAAGAATTTCATTAAACAAAGTGATATCATCCGGTCTCCCCTGAGTTCTCCAAGCACCTTGGTGGAGCCACAGAGCATTATCACCTAACTATAAAGCTTGTTATACGCTCTTGCTGCTAACTGTTTTGCTCACGGGGCCCACAAATTATACTCTCATCAACACTCGTTTCCAGCATAAACCCACTGTAGCCGCCTGCCCAGCACCAAATGACAGACTAAGATAGTAACTATCTGAAAAACACATCTAACTGCTTGGGTCCAAACCAAAACTCAGAGGATACATGTGAAACTTTTACATTTCCACTCTCCTAGAACAAAAGAAATCATTAAATGGACACATACAGTGGCAACAATGGGGTGGCAGTGGTTCAGTCCATGGGGACTTGGGTTGGGAACTGGAGGGTCATGGGCTCAAATATAGAGTGTGCACTGGTAGCTGGGGAGGAGCCAGTTCACTCCCTGGGCACTGCCGAGGCGCCACTGAGCAAGGCAACGAGCCCCCAGCTGCTCAGGGCACCTGTCCATTGGCAGTTTCCTTGCTCTGACATATCTCTCTTTGATGCCTGTGTGTGTATTTGGGGCCTGTGTGTATGTCAACAGAGTAAAAAAATAATAATTTCCCTTTATGGATTAATAAAGTATATCTTCTTCTTCTTCTTCTTCTTCTTCTTCTCTCTAAAATCAATGTTATTCCTGCTGAATATATAAAAGTGGACAATTGCTTGCCAATGTATTTGCTATAAGAACTTTATCACATAATGCCAGTAGTCAGTGTTTTTCAAGTTATTGTCCATGGTAAAAGTCAAAAAGTCTTTCTTCTTTCAGCTCTGTTTTTGGTCTCCACCCCAACTTCTGAGAAAAAATATCTGTCTCTTTAGCTGCTAATTATTCACTACGTTCACCAGCTAGTCGTGAACTGTATCTGTTTGCTGTTACACTGCTGGGCAGGTAGTGTACAGTGGGTTAATCAGAGCTTTTTCTCTGAAAACAGCTGCCTGTTGCAGCTGGAAACAACACACTGATAAGAGTGGTGAGTGAACCAAACTGTAAAGTTTTGGCCAGTAAAGCCAAAACAGTAATGACTGAAAACATCAGCTGTTTAGATCATTCTTTTGAGCAAAAAACGCCAAACATCTTATTGTTCCAGGTTCTCACGTCTGAAAATTCACTTCTTTTCTTGGTCTTATTTAACAGGAAATTAAAAATTCTGAGGCTTTGGACTGTTGATCACACAAAATAAGTCATCTGGTGGCATCACTTTGTGCTCTTGGATGTTGGTAAGCATGTTTTCACTGTTTGTGGATGTTTTATTGACCAAAAGTCAAAACTCAGCAGATTAATCAGCAATAGAAATGATCATTGCAGACTTACATCTATTGTAACGTTTTCTGTTACTTCAAAATGGCACAGTACATTCACTTCTTCTACTACACTAGCTAAAAAAATTACAATATAAAATACAGTATTCTTTGTGTACAACATGTAGTTCGAACTAGGACAGCACACAACCTGCCATTTTGAAAGGGGCACACAATGACCTAGATGGATTTCCTCTGTCTTATCCATCTACAGGAAAATCTCTTTTCAGAGAGATACAGACCTCCCAGCTTGCATTGCTGAGGTGTCTCTGAAGAAGAGGCCACAGAGCTTGGACTTATCCCTCTCTGTAAATCTCTTTTTCCTCTTCTCCCTCTCTCTTGTTAATGTCACACCTCAGATTTACACTGAGAGTCTGCAGGATTGCATTCCACTGAATGCTGTGAAACGTTTTGCTTCTCCCGAGTTTGTGCGGATCTGTCACATGTAAAATGTTGTTGAGTAGTTCTCTTTTTTCCATCAGGCAACATGAACCAGATCTGTAAGTTTCCATAGCGTTAGTAATCACTGCAATAAGTCACCTATCTCCAGTCATTTGGCCTGATCAGTGCTTCAGTTAGTGGTTAGTGGAGACACGATGTGCTTTTAATAGTCAAGATGATTTATCTTTTTTTTTTTAAATCACCACTTGGACGATGTTAGTTATTTTGCTGACATGAATACTCTCATTACATGTGACTCCAGGACTATGAGCTCAAACTAAAAGCCTAAACTGTAGATGCAAGGGGAGATTGTTCACTGGTATGTGACACAGTTTCTGTTGGCTGACATACATCAGCTGCAGACAGGATGATATGACATAATTCCTTCTGCTGGACTTTTTGGTATTTGTTATTTACATAGTGATAAAACGAAAGAGCAAAGTGATGAAGGAAAGGCACGGGGACCAAATATTCAGGAATGTGTATTTCTAGTTTTAAAAAGCAGAGAAGAGCCATATAAAAGCATTATGAGGTTGCCCTTTAGATAAAAGTCCCCTGTCCCCTCCAGTGATTTAGAATTGCACTTCATTAAAGTTGGCGGAGTCACAAGACTCTAAAGAATTTTTGGTCCCCACCATCTCCTGAGGGAGATATCTGAGTCTTTAGCTGCTAGATGCTGCAGCTTGTCTCTGCATCTGTCTTGTGTTTAGTGTGAAGAGAAGGAATTTTTACACTAAAAATGTATATGTGCCTCAGCATAAATTTCTGGTGTGTTTTGTAAGATAACTAAAAGTAACTGTTTTCAGTAATGACTTTTGTAAGGGCTTGTAATTTGAAATTCAGTACATTAAAGTTACTTAAAAATATATTAGGGTTCAGTTTGTTTGTCGTCTCCTACCTGTAGCCCTTTTCCATGCACATGTGCTGACTTGGTTTGACTCAGTTTGACTTGCTGCGACAGGTATTTGGGGATGGAGATGGGTGAAGGCAGCGTCAGAGAGAAGAAATACAACTCAAAAGTTCTCTTATTAACATGGTGTGTGTTTTAAGCTGGCTTGCCAACACTCACCTCCAGTAAACCTACATTGACCCCTGGTTTATTTCAGAGTAAGAGAAGATTTGTGAGGATCGAAGTCAATGATCTAGCACTTCCAACGTGACCCACCCATCACCACCCTAATCTGCCTCTTTCTGCATACTTTCAGTCTTTATACTCCTTACTTATTTACTCCTGTCAGCGCATTGGCCACATGAATGGAGCCTTCCAGGTTACGTTTGTTATGTGCAAATTGCTGGCTCATGATTTCGTGGGTTGTATGGAAATTGTGGTGCAATACATTTCATAAGTAGGTTATACGTACAAACTAGTGCATGAGAACAGCCTGCATTGTTAGCACTGTTCGCACTTTTAGCACCTGAATATATAATATATAAAATATAAATATTTAATAAAGTAGCTTGTGATTTTTTTTAAAAATGTGATCAAAATTTAACTTGCTATTCATTTAGGTTGTCAAACTGAGCAAGTGGAAATACAGGAATTCTTAAATCCTCCTGTCCGTTCTTTCCTCTCCATTTGGAATGAACCAATGGCTCATCTGCTGTTGACCAAACCTTCTGTCATTCATTAACTCTGTCCAGTCATACGACCTTCACTGCTAACGTGGCTGCTGACGCTACGATCATATGTTTCCCATTCACATCGTCCCCCGCTAGATTTGTTAGTTTTCTCGTGGAGTGACTTGTAATGATTGACTTCTCTGAGGATCATTGGGTCAGAACAGTTTGGCCAAGGACACAGTAACACGGAGGAGGGTGGAAATGATTAGAAAGAGTCTTTGAAAATAAAAGTTCCCTGGATCACAGATTTTGGATTGTTTTTTCTGAATATTGAGAACCTTTTGGTGCATTAAGGCTGGGTTGCACCAACCAGGATTCATTTTTAAATGTGATTAAATCATAATTAACTTTAAATCATTTTTGCAATGAACTAAATCTTAGAATTTAAAACATTTTTCTCACTCTAAAACTAGATTAAATATAATTATGTTGAACCAAAACTTTAAACTTCAATTTAAAATCTGGCCCAGTTTTAACTTTAAACTTACACTTGAGGAGGTTTAACTCAAAATCATCAAGATCCATGAAGAACATAAAATTTGACAGCCAGTTTCTGACAGGCAGTCCCCTTTGTCCTTACTGTGTTACTATTGTTATATATTATTTGGCTATATACCTCATTGTTTGGTCATTAGAGTTTCTCTGCTGAGCCTTTATGCTTTGAACTGTAATTGCTTTTTTTTAACGCTAGTTTTGTTAAGCTCTGATTAAAACTAATCTTAGGTTAAATTCATTCTTGATGGTGTAGCCCAGCCTTTTTTTATTGCATGATTTTATGTCTCATAGGAATACACACAAACACACACACTCTTTAGTCATACTCCATCTTATTACAGTATAATTCTTTATTTTACAGAGACATTGTCAAACAGTAACATTTTAACTACAGTTAAGACTTTGTTTCCTACCAAAAGGTCATTTTTAAGGAGCAGTGGAAAAGGTGAGATAAATAGTCTTTGGTGACATACAGATATTAACATACAAAGATAACTTAAATACATAACTTTCTTTAAATAGTTTGACTGAATATATATCTCTATAGATATATTCACAGGTGCACACGACGTTCACAGTCATCCCAACGCCACATGGAGTGCACTGACGTCTTCAAACACATTCGCAGATAATCCCAAATGCAACATTTACAGGAGGAATCTTGTCCAACTTTCACGAGCTCATTACAATGAGTTAGATTCACACGTGTTTGCGTTAAAGTGCTTTCCTGTGACCCTAAAGGACATCATGTGACTTTCAAATGGAAAATCAGCAAAAAGAAACTAACAACGACCTGGATCTACACTATCTTACAAAAGTAACATTTACACTCTGCACTCATTCCTTTTTGCAACAAAGAGCCATGAAAGGTGTTTCTGTGGGGAGGTATTGACGGTCGCGCACAGTTTGCTAACACAAGTTGACATGACGCAACTCCTGACGTCACAAAAACATACTGCGCAAAAAAAAACAACAAGAAAAAAAGACTGGGAGCACAATGGTCCAGAGCACAGATCAAACACAGGAGATAAGAGTCCTGATAGGCTACATACAGCAGCTCAACACATACCCACACACACGTCACGTGTGTCTGAAGCAGTACATTTTAAAAAGCAGAGAGATCCACCAGGATTTTTCAGCATTTGAAAAGCCTTTTAATGATCTGTCACGAGACATTGATTAGCTCCATTACAGCAGAGAGAATGGCATATTTCACCTCAGCAAGCCTTTGAACAGATTAGATTTAAGACTAAGACACCACTGATTATTACCCTGTGACCTCCATGATTACAGACAGAAGAAAAAAGAGAGCCAAGATGGGGCTGAGACACTGAATGTAAAAAAAAGAGTAAAGACACATAGTAAAAAATCAGAAGACACAGATTAAGATAAAAAAAGAATACATTATTATATGATGCAGATCACATGTAAAGTCATTTGATTTGTCAAGTATTGCCAGGTATTTGGTGAGTTTAAACTAATGCTCTCAGGAATACCAAATGTTCATGTTTGTGAAATTATATGGAAACTAAAAAGAGGCTAAAATACATAAATCAGAAAGAGGGCCAACAGTTCGGCTTCTATTCCCGCTTTGAAACATTCAACCACTCCCTGCAGGTTAAGATCAGGCTGCCAGATAGTAAAGTCCTGGAATAGAAGTTTAGAAGTATGTCAATAATATGTAATAAAATTATATTTCTCAGCAAAAATGTGGGTTTTATATACAAGGTTGCATTTTTGGAAAGTCTCAGGCCAAATTTTAGCTTGCTTGATGAGTAGAGCGTGACCTAAGTTATTCCAAGTCCGTCGCCCGCCCACCATTTCAGAGAGGGACAAACATAGAGAGGAAATGTCAGGGCATGTATTTTTGATGGTGCTTTGCTATTTTTTGTACATATTTGAAATCGGGCACACCTAACATTTTGGTCACTGTGGTCTCCCATGAGAAACCCATAATGTAGCAGTAGAGCTTCTAGCCAACGCCTCAGGACGAGCCTAAACCCATTTTACATACTACGTGTTAACAAGCAGGGTGCCTATTACTGCCAACAGGATTGTTTACATTGTATACCACTAGGCTTGGGCGATATTACCGTGTTAGTGTATGCCAGGTTATTGAGAAGTCTGGACAGTATTATTTTCAATACCGTCTAAAATACAGACACTCATCTTCCTATTAAGCTCATATGGAGGCGCTGTATTGAGGATGTGGTGTATGTAGTGCACATCCCGCGCCACCAGAGGTCAGTCTTTACTGGTGGAAGCTACAAAACATGGCGACTGCGAGTGGTGAGGTTGTTACAGGACTGTAAACAACAGCTAGCTGTTAGCTGGCAACAGCAGTAACAGACAGTGAGGAAAAACAGCATATTTTCCACATCTAACTCAGTAAATCAGGGTTTGTTTGTTTTTTCAAACAAACCAAGCAAAGTTGGTGATTTTTGAAACAGTGGACAAACTAACTTAATGACTAACAAGACTAATATGATTTTCATGAGTTTTATTTTGTTTCATAGAGTTTGAAAATAGGGTGTTTTATGGTGAGTTAGCAAGACTATTAATCTAACGTTAGTCTTCATTTGGTGACAGACAAAGTTGAATTCAGAATTTGCACAGTAAGAATATTACCTTTCTTGACAATTTGTGAGGTTAAAATGTTCATTTATTAGCCTGAAAAAGCTAAGAGGGCTTGCAGAACATAGCCAACTCAATAGACAGACAAGGGGGAGCACCATACACACAAATGCTATCATATATCGTTTACTCCCATGAAGTTTCAGAAAGGTATGAAAATATATAAAAAAAATAGATATCGCCCAAGCCTAAAGTCTATACTTCAAAGCTGCCAAGTACTGCCTGTCGGAAATGTAAGGAACTTTTGTCCTTTATCTCTCCATTCATTTGCAACATTACTGTTTGAATTACTATTGGTGTATTTGCCAACTTTTAGAGATTTCTACCTCCACCTCAATACAATAGGGATAAATGTAATTGTGTCTGTGCTTCTAACAGCACAAGAAAATGGCATTAAAACATTTAACAGCAGCATTTCTCTCCAGAATAATCCATGTTACTCTGGAAAATCCCCCAAATATGCTGCAAAGTGAGGGGATTTTTTTAAAATGTATTCTTGGCGAGCCTACCCTAATATCTGCGAACTTCAAGGCCGCACGTGTGCATATGTGTGGGAGCCACATGCTTTGTTCTTTATATTTATGTATGGGCGTTAAGTGTGCAGACCATAGGAGGCTGAGCCCCCTGTCCTGCTGTGGCGGCACATATGCCTGAAGTGATTAGGTCAGGTTTAATAAACTGCTGTCAACCCAAAGTCCTGACTTGCAAGGGGAACTTATCAATCACGTGAAAAAGCTAATATTTCAGACTTGGCCTCTGGTGGGGAAAGTGCCAGCAGTGGTGCGACAGAGCCCTGATCCACGGCTCCAAGGTTAATTTGCCACCTCCTGTGTTAGTCCAACAGGCTACTACATGCAACATTGAAATGGATCTTTTGGCAAGTGAGTTTCTGTATAGAGTCCTCCCAAGGCACTGGATGATGACCCTATTCTTTTTCATTTCAGCATGGACTTCATGCGGTTGAGTTCTGAGTCAGAATGCTCTTAAACTCGGGTGTATCCTAAGTGCTGTGGCTGGTTTCAAATCTAAATTGTGGTTCTAAAACACAAAGTCCTGCTGAGTGAAGAATTCCCAGCTGAGAGCCTGTGGAATATTCCAGGGATGTTAGTGTTCACATGCAGTTGTGAAACAGTCTGGGAGTTTTCAAAATTGACAAAATGGGGGCACAAAAAAGAGGTAAAAGGGTTCACTGGGTCATTTACGGGGTCTTTGGGAATTCATTGGTTTTGACAGGGCTCCAGCTTTATGTGCAGGTTGAAATCCACATTAGGGGCTTAGGTGTGATCAATGAGTTGTGGTATAAGCAGTTCAGTTGGCAGACAGGACCAGGCCACTGGATGATGTTGAGGACAAGCCTTCATTCTTAAATTAACAGGATTAAGACGTCAAACTGAGGCCTCATGGCTTTATGTGAGCTTTCAGGGGGAAGTACCAAAAAGACAAGAACGTCCTTCAAAAGGCAAATGTTCTCTGGATGGTGGAAGAACTCAAATTGTGGGGGGAAGTATGATTCAGTCACAATCTTGAATGTGAATCTTCAAATTCTGAGGCACAACAGTCCTTCGTGGGGAGTATAATTGTCTATTTGAGATAGAAAAACAAAAGTTATGGACTACATCAAACTCTAATGCAAAGACTACCAGTAATACATTAAGAGATAAATAACTGGAAATATAGATAGACTTGCTGTGGGTGTTTGGGGGTATCAGCTAACTCATCCATAACTATGGGGGCTCCTGGGGTTTATGGGGGATGAGTCTTCTCTGCCACTCTGACCAATGAGCTGATAGAGCCGGTGGCTGAGGTTCTGCACTTGGCAGGTTCCCAAGACGCAGCCCACTCTCATCAGCTGGGCATGGTGGGGGTAGTGGTGACCACCCCGCAATCCTGAGTGGGCATGGCGACGAGCTCTCAGGGGCCTCCGCTCAATCTGTGGCGCCTTAGTGGGCCGTGCCCATGCCAGGTTTGGTGAGGCTGTTCTCGCTCCTGAAGCCGGACGGTGCCTGAAGAAACCAGGCAACCATTTTGGGAATCGTCTGAGGGCTGAAGACGGGACGTCAATGTAAGTCTGGCTTTCTGATGCCGAGGCTTTATCCTCCGTTTGGTCGATGAGCTTGTTGAGGAGGTCCGACCTGTGGAGAAAACAGAAATCAAGTGAAAACTTGTCCTGGAGGTGTGTGAGTGTCATTCATACAGTATCACAATATGTTGCAATATGGAGAAGAATGCTAGTTCCTGGAAAAATGAAGAGACCCAATTCCTAATGTTTACAACCACGCCAACAGCTGTGTATTTAGGCACAGCAGTGCTTTGAGCTAAAATGTCGCCTGACCAACATTACCATTCCCAGCTAGCGTGGTTTATAAAAAATACAATAGAAACTCTATGTCTAAATCTTTGCTGCAGCTACGGATAGAACAGGATAGAAAGAGAGTGCAGAAGGTTTCTAAATAAAAAAGACCTTTAGTCTTGCATGCACCTGCCAGTATTGTTACTATAGCAACTAATGTTGTAAGGGCACAGGTAATTCTGCAGAAATCCGATTAGCCGTACAAAGCAGCTTTGATAAACAAATCATTTTTGCCTGCTGTGTGAACACAGCACGGCTCTCTGCGCAGTCACCCATCCATGTGGACACCATGCTCATCTCTTAATGTACAACATACAAGTTAATGGCTTTTCACATGTGGCCTAAAACAGCAGGTGCCTGAGTCTGCCTCACGTCTTACATTATACAATCAAAGCCTGCGCCACACTGCATTTTAATGCCCAGTTGGGTTTCAGCAAATGGTAACTATGGGAGACTTAGCCGGCCATGTCTCAGCTGTGCTGATGGGCTCCAGAGGAGAACATTCAAATCTCAGTAATAAAACAAACTGGTGCAGTTAGATTAGTTAGATTATTTCATATCTGATGTCAGTTTGTCTTAGTATTTCATGAACCTTGCTCTGCCTTGTTCCAATACATAAATTAAACTGTAGGCATGTCTTGCCCAATAGACACAGATTTTTACTTTTTTGAGGGTCAGTTCAATCAAATTACAAAATGACATATTTTCTCTCTAATTTCCCAGCAGTGGTAGAAGTAGTTTTGGTTTTATGCGCCCAAGTTTTGAAACTTCGATCCCTATTCTAATACAAAAGAGCTGAATAGAATTTGAATTGTGTTGCGCAAAATACAGAAAAGTTATGTTGATAAAAGTCATCAGCAATGTGTCTTTCACAAAAACAGTTTTCATAAAAAAATCCAGAATTTTTTCAGTAGAAAGTAGTTCCACTAAAACAGCTTAGAGTAAGGTGGACTGTCCAGAGCAACTAGGATGTTGTTTTCTGATAGATAAGTGGCTTACGAATTGTCCAAATGTCACTTTTTAGTGCTCTAGCAGGAAATTCCATTGAAATTTCAAAGGCTTCTCAAATAATCTAAAAACAAGGCAAAATGAAACCAAAGCTAGAGACTATCGTGCGATGGGTCACTCCAGCTACAATACAGCGATCCATGATTTAAAACAAACTGGGGAAGCAATGGCCCTACCCCCCCTACTTCCAGGCCCCTTGCTCGGACCAAGCCCATCTTTCAATTCGGCCTTCATCTTGATCTCAGCTACACACCTGTAAAATTTCGTGACTGTATCTTGCATGATTGTGATGCTATTGCAGTGTCAAAAGGTGTCAACATTTAGGCAGATCTTTTAGAGCCAGCCTCAAGTGGCCATTTGAGAAACTGCAGTTTTTAGCACTACAGCGTTGGCTTCATTTTTCAGCCTTTGACCTAGACTCACAATGTGAAAACAATACCAGGGGTTATGGTGTTGTCATGCCAAGTAACCATCACTTAACTAGAGTTAAATGGAACGCAATGTTTTTTGTACTTTGTGTGGTGAGACCCTTTACAAAAAATGGCGGGTACAGGCGGTTCAACAAACAGCGCAACCATCTGTTCATTGTTTGACAAAGACACTCACTTCTTGTAACTTGACCCTTCAGCTCCTCACTGAACTGTCCCTGCTGTGTTTGTACAGCTCAGTGTGACTCCTCTGTCTGAGTGTTAACCCATCACCACTGCTAAAGGTCAGCAAGAAGTAAATAGAAAAGAGCTTTTGAACTTGGCAGCCAATGAAGGAATAGGATGAAACTGTTAAAAATTAGCAGTAGATTCTTCTTTTATAAAGAGGTTTAAAAACAGCATCAGGGTAAATATATCTGCCGTTTGCTTTTCTGAGTCAAAGGATAAAATCTTCCACTGCATCAGGTTTGGCACTGGATTCCCATGTTCGGAGAGCCAGAAGCCACGGCTGATCTAATTATAAAAAGTGTGTTCCACTTGTGAAATGCTGACTCCTGTTATTTTACCATGGACGCTCAGTCTTTACTCATAGTGCGAGGTTTAGATGTGAGACATGACAGTCGATGGCTCCTCTTACAGTCAGTGCTGTGGTGGGTTTGGGATTCCTCTGTGAAATGTGAATCTTCTGGTTTATTCAGCCGGTTTAGCTGCTGGCACACTGCTGGCAGGTTTAGTACCCTTGAGGTGACCTGCTGTACAACAGTGGCTGAATAAATAGTTGCATAACGCAAGGCCACAGACAGAGGCAAGCACTATTTCCAGGATAGGCTTGGTGTGCCATGGTGCCACATCACCAAGTTACACCCACCTGGTGTGCACAGTGAAAGTCGCATTTGACTGCACAGGGAAGCCATTACAAGGCAGCAGTGGTGGCTCTGCACCAAATTCTTATTCTGACTTTATTCTTCTGTACAAAACAGAACTGTAATCTTCTTTTATGTATTTTGGATCCTGGAAGTCAAAAGTTAAATTAAGAGAAAAGAAACTCATCATAAGTAGAAACACTTTTAACCCAGGGCCAGATTAACCCACCAGAAGGCCCCGATGTTTAAAGTTACCTGTGGGCCCCTGTTGAGCTGCCCCCCCAATAGGTAACAATGCAGGTGTCTCCTTAAAGAGAACAGAGTTTTGTTCTTGTCCAGCTGGCCATCACTCACGGCTTAAGGTGATGCTTAGTTGCCCTAAGAACTTTTCTACAACAATCTAACACAAATCCTTTAACCCTCACACAGGATTGGACTTTGCAGGTCTGCAACTTAACCAACTCGAATTCACTAGAAACCAGCTGGCCAGTTAGAGCGCTTCAATTAGCTGGCAGATGGCCACCAGGACCCCATGACTGTGCTACGACAACTATTACAAAGGAGAATACTTCCTGGGAGCTTAAGGCTTTCAGAAAGCAGATCAGTTTTGCGCTTTATATGAGGTTAAATGTGTTTGTGTTTCTTAAGTGTTTATTCCTTAGAGGTTTTGTTTGGTTTTTTAAGATTTCTAACGCAGCAATTTTCTTGCTTATTACTTGAAGCCTGATATCTTTTGGTCTATCACATAAGTACTTTTAAAGTAGTTCACAAATAGTGTACAGGCAAATTTAAATATAATATTTTTATATTAATGACTAATGGAGGGCAAAGCCATGGCCAAGCTCCTTTCAAGGAGACTTTAGACTCCTGTGCTTTTTCTTCCATAAGTTAAAAGAATCTTCCAGTAGAGAACTCTTTCACTATGTCACATCTGATTTCACGAGACAGGCTAATTTGGTGATTAGGAGCCTAATCCCACACTTCCACAGTTATGGAGGTCTCTGTGATTGGCAGACGATCAAAGATATCTGAGCTACTTTGCCTTTAATTGTTCACTCCTCTGTGGATCACGACACCTTGCACGGTCTTCTTTGAAGGGCTTTAAACTTAAATTCCTTTTGACTGAGGATGATTTCTCTGGATTTTAAAGTTTGATAAAAAGGCTACGCTGATCCCTTTGTGCTACCTTGTTTGGTTTTTCTTCTGTATTAACCTTCCAGCATTGCTGCCTTCAGCTACCAAGCCCTCCCTACCCCTGACCCCAAACCCTGGTGTTGTCTGACTACGTCGGAAGTGTTCCAAACACCCACAGTTGAAGGCAAGGTAAAAACAGTCTCTCCTGGAAGCCTTTCACAAGCTGTTTTCTCATATGAACTCCGGACAATGTCTGGAGAATCAGATCCAGAAATTTCCAAAGATTCTCATCCACACACAAAGAACACAACAGGAGACTATCTCTGTCAGAGGGGTTCTGACCAACTGGAATTACTCTATTTTATTTAGGCAAGGGGTGGTGCCTGGGCAGAGCGTGCAGGACAAAGGGCATAACACAGATTACATCGAGGTCCCGTAACCAGTTCGTAATTTGGGCTTTAAAAGACGGAATCTTTTGCTGATCCTTGAATTTGTCTGACGATTACAGCTTTGGCGTTCAACAACAGACATGCCTAAATCTGGTCATCTCTCCAGGTAGACATTTTCGTTTGACATCTTCGTGTAAATGACTCTTCCTCTTCATCCTCAGATGTTTGTTTTCCTCCAGTTTTAGGCAAGCCTTGTGATAGAAATGTCACCAACACGCCCACACACTCGCCGTGAATTCTCCAGGCAATTACCTGCACTACTCACACATGGGCTCAATCGTACATCACACAGACTTTTCACCAGGGAGCTTGAAGGATCTGTTTAATGTCAAATCTGACTGATTCGGACATTTGCATTCTCACACACAGCTCCTTCGGGTAATGTCTACATAATTTCAGGTTTGCAGTACATGTGTACACATGAAGAATGACAAAAAATAGTCGGCTAACCACTGCGTGAAATGAATGTCGAATCGTTGTCAAAGAGTTGTGGGGGGTTTCCGAAAGCATGTGACCAATGGCACCTTAACCATGTCTCCAAACCAAAACCTAACCCTAACCTTGCAGAGGGAATGCCCTCCCTCACCCTAACCCCAGTGCCATGCCGGTGAGGCGCGAAAGCTTACCAATGGCAGCCTTAATCAGCAGTAAATATGGCACAATCATTTGTAATCTTCCAATAGGTAACAGTAAGGAGATTGTTGTTAGCAAAGAGCAGGACAAAAATAAATGAAAGGTGATTTATTTCACAGGCTTCCACTGGTCCTGTTTGTTTGGGAGCAGGTCTGCTTTCATAACCTCCTCAGTGATGTGATTTACTGTCTGCAAGCAAAACTGGACACTGAGTGTACTTAGTACAGTCAGTAAATTACATGGAAAGGACGCCAAGTGAAAAACTATACGTCAGCTCTTAAACAACATCATAGACATGTGAGTAGACAAAACACTCACAATCACAACATCAGGCAACAGCAGGTTTCCTCTCCATTCCTTTGTTTCTTAAGCCTTTTGATCCACTCTTTCACTATAAGCTACTCTTATTATATACCTATATACCATAACATGCGCATTCATGCCTCCACAACGGTGTGACTCTCTGTGTGGAGCGGAAACCTGCTCTTTAAGGATGTGGAGGGTGGAATTTAGGTCTTAGCCATTAATCCACACTGGAATTCTCTGCCTGCTTGGTTACAGCTTTCGCCCTCATCAACTTAGCTTGGGTTTGGTGAGATCGACCCCTGCGGAGCCAACTGTTTATAACGTACACATATCTCAGCAGTCCAAGCCAAAATTCACGTTTACAAGACACACGAGAAGAGGCCTTTCTTGAGATGATTTACAGCAGAGGCAATTCTGGTTTCACTCATTCTGCAAACATAAAAGTGTTTTTCTGAGAATGTATACACAATAAAGAGAAAGTAATGTTCTTGTTGTTCCTTGATAAGGTGTAAACATGTCAGAATATAAATAGCAAATCAAGAGGGTGGACCCCAAGCGAACTGTATGTGCAGAGTGTCTCAACAAACATCAACAAGGCAGGAAGTGACCCTGTGTGAGATGAATTCAGTCTGTTTCTCAGGTAAATATTATGTTAAGAGTATCTACATTGGAGCCCACACTGTTCACTTCCACGCTATAAGGATGAGTTAATGATTTAGCAAATGGTTTCTGGAAAAACGGGACTTTATTTGGCCTTTACAAACTTTGAACAAACTCATGGCCACAACACATATACACAGACTGATTTGTCATGTCATCATACCCTGGTCCAAACGGAACAGAGCAGGTCTACGTAGCAAAAGCTTGACTGCAAATCAGCTTTCCATGTCCTTCGCCTTTAAGCAATGAGCCGCTTCCCACTTCTGGAATCTCTATTGCAAAGCTGCTTCGCTGCTAAAGCCATATTTAACTTGTTTGGCTGCGGACCCCGGCTATTTTCCCTTACAAAGAAAACCTCGAGACATTATGTAAAACTACAATGAAGGGTATGCGCTGCATGCAATCCCAGGAACATGCAATTTCTCCTTGTTTGGGAAGTGCCCGTCAGGCATTGTTACAGCGTCCTAGTGGATTTTGCCATGTCCTTATCAGGACACACAGGGACAACATGGACACAAACGCAGAATAGGGAAGGAATGACAGACATGTGAGCTCAGACACGGTGTTGGTGTCCAACGGCAGAGAAAAATGTAGAGTAGTTATGTCTGTTATAATCATACTGTCAGCATGTGATGGTAACAGGACAGAATGTGCTCTATGGAGTCAAGAATTTACTGTCCTAATAAAAAGCAGACTGGACATTTATGAGAGATGTGCAAAGTGAGAAATGTGGAGGCTTGTGAAGCAGGAAATGTGAAGGGGGATGTTGTTGGCGTGAAATATAGCTGTATAGACTGTGATCAGTTACAGTGCAGAAGGTCTATAAAACTGACACTACCCAACCACAGGCCCTCGTTTAGTGTACATGTTCAACAACACTGAATCAACTTCAGGCACATAATTTGAAGTAATGAGACTCCCTAATGGGATTTTTCATTTATCAGCCTTTAAGAAGTCTGATCTAGGGGCCTGTGTCCACCCAGATTTTTTTTTTCTGACCGGCAGCATCTTTTTTCAACTGCTCGTTATGAGGTATGCGGCTGCCAAGAGAAAGGGCGCTGCAGACATCTTTTTTCAGAGCGCAGCTGCTGAACACCTCTAATTTAAAATCTTTGATCTTTTCGGAAGTCTTCACTGTCGCTCCTTTAGCTACTATCTGTCCCGAGTTGCATGACATGTCAGTCAGGAACTATTAGTACAAAGACAGATAAACCAGTCTGTGGAGGCAGATTGGCCAGACACTGAATGTTACTGATGAGTGTTGTGTTTTCATCGCCATACGCATTGTAAGCTTGTTGTCAACTGTGAAGTCAACCTTCTATTAACATAGCATTACATTAATGTCAAGATACATGACATGTAACGCATCATTACAAATAGCTCTGGCAGCACTGTCATAAAGTGCTGGGATAAGGTGCTCCCCGGCACCCTGCCACTGCTTTTTGCAAACAAAAATGCTTTGTGGACACATGCCTTGAAGAAGGTGAAAGAAGTATTTACCCATGACCGCTATACTTGTGATTTCTGGAGCCTGCTTACGCCTAGTATTAACGTGCGTTTCAGTGATCCAAACACAATCCTTTTACACTTGTGTCTATCATGCGTCTCCAGCTGACCACTTGTGTTCAGATACTACGTATGTCGGGGCATCGGTGGCTTAGTGGTAGAGCAGGCGCCCCATGAACAAGGCTGTTAGCGCAGCGGCCCGGGTTCGAGTCCAGCGTGTGGCCCTTTGCTGCATGTCCCTCCCTCTCTCTCTTCCCGCTTCACTGTCCTGTCAATTAAAGGCAAAAATACCCTAAAAAATATCTTTAAAAAAAAAAAAAAAGATACTGCCTATGTCACTTGAGGGTCAGAGGGTCAGACGGACTAGCATGCTGTCACCAAAACAACCACCGGAGATGCATTAGGATGCATTAGCGGTTACGGAAAAAACATACAAGGTCAAATGCATCCCAGACCACCTTGGCAAGTGGTTTAAATGATCGGGTCACAACACGTCTTGGCGGTTATTTACACTAACAAGGCACTTGTTAATAGCAGGTATAAACAGATTCCTGCTGGCTGTTCAGGGTTTAGTTAAGGTTATACCCTCCTAGTGAGGCTGCCACATGTGCACATGTAAGGGAGACATATCAACAACCTCCCAAGAGTCACCAGTGACAAGAATAGCAGGGATATACCATCCAAAGTGGGTAAAATACTTAAAGGATCAAATTAGCCTCCTCTGATAAAGATGGGCAAGAAAAGGTGTTGCAATTTCAGCCATTTGAGCATCACCTTCCTTTAGTTTAAAGCACATTTTTAGTGTGTGTTTATAATGTGAAAATAAGAAAAAAAATCCCCCAAAAAGCACAACTAATGAAAAAGGCTGTTAGGTGTGCACAGAGCAACTACCCAAAATTGTAAAACAAAGATTAAATTTAAATGACCAATGAAAGACAAATTAAAAACGCAGTGACACAAACAGAATTTTATGGGACATTACTGAATGTTCTGGTAAGATATGGAGCAGTCTAATTACACGACTAACACGTTTACACGTTTACTCAAAAATCCCACTCAGCTGCTGCATCAGTTTCTCTCAGAGTGAGAGATATCAAAGAGCAGTGATGACCCACGCTGGTAATGACACTTTTAGACAAAGATGGGAATGATGGGGGATTACAGCGAAGGGCAGGTGCAGTGAAGGAGGCCAGGCAACACAAACATGAGCATCGCTTCTATTTACTGCAGTTAGGTTTCAGCAGCAGGTGTTCGAACACACACACACATGCAAGAGTTGGCCACCTGGAGGAAAATTCCACTCGCAGATCTTCTTACACTTTGACATTATCACTATTAGATGTTAAGCGCCTTCGTTCATCGCTCCTGCCCTACTGTAGGATCTGACTCTTTGAATGTGGATCATTTTTAAGTATAAAAATCAGTTTTTAATATACCGTCTTTTTGAGAAACCTTTCCTCCAGCCACATCATTTTAAATAATATTAATTTCCTTAACTGATATTATTTCAATTTTTTCCCTTAAAAGCACCTACAAGGGAACGCCCCAGTGCATATCACCTAACAACAACCAAGGAGACCCTTGTTGCATGTCATGGCCTTTCTCTCCACTTGTTTCTTGTGTGTTTCTCTACACACTGAACAAAGGCAAAATATTGATCACTGTCTTTGTGGGCCAACAAAAAGGTCAGCGTAGGCCTTTAGGGACCCCATGCTTGCCTTTATCCAGGGCCCCCTACAACACATCACACCACTAACTTTCTCTCCCTCCTGCTGGGCCATCAGCTGAGGTTCCAAAATATACCAGAAGGGGGCGTTCACACACCAACTCATCCTCCACATTCCTGTCTGCTCCTCCACAGTGCAACTCCACAGGCATATTGCATCGCTGGCAGGCCTCCCTCACATATTAAAACAGGTAGACTGTACTGAATGAGTGTTGGACTGCCACTTCAGGGGTGGAAAAGTACAGGTGCCACTCATTGCCTAACGAGATCCTTTACAAAAGTCCATGCTGGTATTTCTGGCCGGGCTTAGGAACAAACCGGTTTTCCCACCTCGGAAATAACAGTTTTCCATTGAGAATCACAGAGAGATTAAACCAAACAAAACCTCTTTAAACAGTTACTCATGTGACAGCTGATGGGATCGAGAGGCGGAAGAGGATGAAAAGAGAATAATCATATAAAGTTTGGAAAATGAATGCAGATTACAATGATGCCAACAAGCTCATGATAATGCCCTCATGATCAGTTAGTTTAAACGTTTGCCTACTTTGTGGTTCACTAATAGAAACAAGACTATATATACAATAAGGTTATTGTAAACTTTGAACTGTTACAAACACTGTTAGACTACAGAATTTAAAAAAAGAAATACAGAAATAACATGGATTTTATTTGATGTGGTCTTTCTAAATGTTTAGATAGTTACAATGGTTTATTTGAATATAAAATGGCAACGCCCGACACTATCACTTATTCCACAGCTGATGTGCTCTCCAGCAGGGCTTATCTCAAGGAGAGAAAAAGTGTTTTATTGTATCACGGCAAAGCTTCTGACCTTGTAGTCTACATTATCTGCCCGACACAACACTTTCACTTTTACACACAGTAACCCTGATGCGATTTATTACACAGGCTACAGGCTAAATTCCACCTTTTAGTGGCTGACGTACTGAATAAAGTGAACAAAAATGAACCTTAGACAATAAGTTAGAGAGGAGTGAGAGTTTTAGGAATGCTAATGTTTGTGATTAACACCTAAACTGGTGAATATAAATTCACCAGAGGACCCCAAGTGCCCCCCGACATTGAAACTAAACCTACGCCCTTGTATTTAAGGTGTATGAAGGTCCACTGAAAACTTGCTTGATAAAAATGGATGCTTAAATTAGCATCAGCTTTGAAGCTAACTTGTGTAACTTTTTACACATTACTGTCATTTTTAAAAGGCATGTTCAATACATAATTTAATACCTAATACCGCCCTATAGCTCATTAACATTAAATAATGAATATAGCTCTGCGCTTTAACCTCTAACCACACAGTTCAAAGTGGACAGTAAGTGCCTATTAATAACGGCTGGCGCAAGAATATTTAAATTAACTGTACTGCGGCTCCACGCGCGTTTGTCACGTATGTTAAAGAGCATTGAGCCAATCAGAAGCGCGGAGCGGGTCTTTATACATATAAAGCAGTAACTCAATAAACCGGGTGTCCTACCTGTTTCTGTCGGGACGCTCCTCCGCCGGCAGAGCCAGCAGCTGCTGGAGGGAAACCAGGCTGATGCAATACACAGCAAGCGGGAGAAGGGACTGCATCTCCGGGCCAACTTTAACTTTACACCCTCTCTGAGGCGGGAAGGAGGGGGGCGACCACACGGACTGGGCGAGGGTTTAATCCCAAGAGTGGGATTGAAAAAAAAAAATAAAGAGAAAAAAAATGTTTTGAAAATGAGGAAGCAAAAAAAAAAAGGAAAAATGTTCCCAGAAGATTGATGTGGGGTCCAGATATGCAAGTTTGGCAGTGGATGAAACCTTTGGAGAAAGCAGGAGAAATAAGTGATCAGTGAACCTGCTGCTCATTAGACTACAGCAACAAAAAATAGAGCCGGTGAAAATGCGCCTTATGAATTTACCCTCATTGCATTCATTTAGAATCTAAATTACAAACTTTAAAACACTATCTGCACTAAAATACCCACAACAGATTCTTAATCACAGTTTCTGCTTCATAACCTCTTTTTCCATAACAGCCATTTAACTTTTGCACCAGATGAAGATTTTACATTCTTCTGAAAATGCCCATAAATGCAGCCTCCCTGCATTATGCAAATACATTACACTGTTACACGTTTTGAATAAACCTACTCACATCATAAGTAAAGAGAAGTCTTACCTTCTTGGTAGTTATAACTCAGTATAAAGGTTTAATTGTAGGCTTTTTTCCCCTATGAATCCAAACGTGTTGGTCAAGATCAAGTTCTCCAGTGTGAAGCTGAAGTGAAGTGACATTGTGGGTTTAAATACCGAGTGGGCGGTGCTTCAAATGCCGGTGGGCAATTTCAGAGGCAAAGGTGCTGTCATTATCTGCCCTGCTAGGAATATCCTGCATTGAAGTGGTCGGCAGAGATAAACCATTAAAAGCACTGTATGACAATTAGGGCTCTACATACCCTTTGGAAAAAGGGCTGAGGTATTCCTCTGATATATTTTGGAGAGATTAATTTTATTAATAAACTCTATCACAGAGAGATGACAATGTAAAACTGCCTGTAAGGTGAAGTTACATAATGTGACACCCCTTATGAAAACCACCTAAAATTCTGAATAATACATTAAGTTTTCCCTTTGCCTGTGTATCTCTGCTACATTTCTACAGTGAAAATATGTTGCTAAGTAAAATATTTCAGAAACCTAAGACCTTTAACACATCAAGAACCCTTGCCTCACTCTGATATGCTCAAGTGAAATGGGACAGATAGGACAAAAGGAGACCGTCATGTTTGTTTATTAAATAGTTATATCCCTTTATCAATGCAGTCATTAATTCATTAAATCATTAATGTAACCTAATTACTCATTGAAAATGCTTTCCCTTGTCGTCTGCTGCCTGTTTCCTTACTGCCGTACTGTTTAAAATGGACTTGGGTCTTAACAGTGATGACTAATTCTTGACTGTTGTGGCTCACATGGACTCAATGTCTTTAATATTTTTTTGAAATACTAAACATGTCTGTAATATAACAATATGGGAGACAATAGCATAAGTCATGGTTTATGGCACCTGGTAGCCTAACAACATGCTGGTTTCACGTTAGACTAAAATGTCCCATTTTACCTGAATGCATAAAGAACTCACTCAAAACCTTTTCCCATAAAAACTAAAGTGTATTAAAAGTCAAACACTTGATAAATGCAACACCATGCATCCATTTTTGTTGTTGTTATAACCTCATTGTGTTAGCTAGAGCACACTAATTGCCTAAAAGCGAAAATCAACATGCCACATGGCTTTGACTCTTTGCTCTGCCCATCCTAGTTATCTCAGACCAATCAATAGATTGTTCATGGAAAGCACATTTGTAGTAACACTGCAGTAACATGTTTGGTGATAGGCTGGTAATATGTAAAGAGCCTAAGATGTAAAACATTTTTGTCACACTTACCTGACTTCACCTTGTGGACCAAAAAGACAGGTTACTAAACTTGCTTTGTCCACTTTTGGCCACTTTTGCAAAGGGATAGGAGATCAGGGGTCACTTAATAAACAAACATTATTAATATTTATCAGTGTACATAATAAATGAATGGCCTGTTTGTAACCTTTAAACATTTGCTGTCCACACTCATCTTTATCAGATCTAGTCACAGCAGCCCTGCATCGATCACATGTACACAGGGGTGTTTCTAGGCTATGAGGACATTCGGGGCTTAGCCTGGACCTTTGACGGGGTCCTCCCCGGCACCTTTTTTTAACAAATAAACTCACAGTAGAAAAGCAGTGACAGGGCTCTAGGGAGCGCTTCATCCCTGGGCTTCATAAAAAAGTACTCCCAGCGCCAATTTTTTTAAATGACACGCTGCATGTGGATCCTATTTCTATGACGACAGTGTCTTGACAATAATGTTAGCTATGTTGCTAATGCAATGTTATGTTAAAAGAGGGTTCACTAAGACACAAACTTAAGAAACTTAAAACAATACGGTGATGAAAGTACAACACTCGCGAGCAACATCTAGTGTCCGCTGGCTGATCTGCTCCCACCGACGCGCTTTTCTGTCTATGTCGTGACAGCAGCCTAGCTAAAGGAGTGGTAGGAATATCACCAGCATCTTTTTGAAAAGTTGAGAGATTTTCAACTGGGAGCGTTCGGAGCGAACGCACAAAAAAGGTGGAGCGCTCCGAAGAAAGACACTGAACACCACTTTTTCTCTGGGCGGCCACATGAGGGTGCATACACTTTATCTTCATTGAGAACAATTGAAAAAATAAAAGCTATGTGGACATAGGCCGTAAAGTACCAAAAAAATATGTTTTCATTGTGAATTAAAATATGGTTAGTGGGCCCCATGGCACACTTGTACGAGTATTACTGCCATAATGTATGTCAAGTTTAACATAAAATGGATATTAGGTATTAGGTGCAAAAGCTCACTAAGTAGCACATCACAATAGAATATTATGATATATTGTCATCATACAATATGAGTTCTAAAATTCCTCAAATTTGTAAAAGGTCACTGTGAGGTTGCAGTTAAGTACCACAGAAACATGACACCAAGTCTACAGGAATATGGCTGATAACTAATACTGCATATACGTGCAGTTCAGCACAAAATACTTCACGCTATCATAATCGCCCATGCACATTCTCAGGAAAATAGCCTCAATTTGCATGAATTTCTTGAGCAGTTTGTCTCACTGACCAAACCCTCCTCCTATCTCTTATCACTGCTCTCAGCCAAGTGTGTGAGATAGATAGAAAGTCTTAATCCTCGCAGAATCCCCAGAACCTCTCGTCAAGTCACCGTCCCATCATGAAGCATCATTGATACATTTTCTGAGCTGAACACTTCCTTCATACAGTTTATTGCTGCTGTTCTCAGAACTGCCTCAGTTGTTCCTGGTAGGAAACACACTGTTGTACAGTATATGTGATCATCAGCCAACTGTAAACCAAGCAGAAATTTCCCTTGAAGAAGACTGCATGCTTTCTTACCAAACCATGACTCTATCACTTGCAGTTGTGTTTTGAAGTGTGTTATGACAGATGGGAGGCAGATATATCACAAGTCTGAACATGCACCTCACAATTCAGTTTAATGACTCAGATGATTCCTATGCAGCTTTTTTCATCTCATTAGTGAGGATTTTTGTACTGCGTCCAAGCTCCCTCCTTTCTTTCTAACTCGACTGACTGATGTAGCGACACGCTAGTACATACATACACCTGATCTGCCTCAAATGCAGTTACACAACATTCATTTCCCAGAGAGCGTGTCGAGCAGGTTGTCAACAGTTGAGTGGATGCCTTTAATAGTACTGCAAAGAAGCTGCGCATCCATGTGCAAGAGAAACAAAAACAGAGCCAGAGACTCCATGAGGAATGTAAGGATGCTTTGTTTGTTATTTGTCTTCTTGCTGTTGAAAAAACAGCTCAGGCTCAAGTAAATAAACATCAGCATGCCTACCACAGAAAACTACACACATATTGGACGTAAAGGCATGTTTTTCAATTTAGAATAGACCGACATAGCCATGACCACCGTGAAGAAATTATATCCCGTCTGTTACATGATTAAAAAAAAGATTTTTTTTAAGCAATTTCAAGTTTATGTGAAATTACATACCATATGTTCTTGCTCAGGGGCGTAACCTGTAAACACTGGAGGTTCAGCCCAAACCTAGTGGGGTACGCAGGCATGCTTCCCTGAGGAGATTTTCCCCATTCACAGCAACTATATGCACCTTTTTTTTCAACCTATATGAGATAATAGAATACCTAAAAACCTGTACATCATTTTGGAAAACATGATAGGTGCCAAGGTGCCAAAAAATATCCTGCAGAGCCTCCTATTCTAATTGTTCCCCAACTGTTTTCATCATTTTGAAAGCACAACACAACAAAGTTTTCACTCCCGAACAGGGCCATCATGGAGAGAGGAAAAGTATCTTACAGAGTTTATGATACAGTACTTACAGGTTTTGTTCAGCGAGATAATCTTCACATATGAACACCTTTCATACCGCATTTGAAGCTTAAATGCGATTGCCAGAAGTAAAAAGCTAATGTTAGGCTTTAACAGACTACATGACTGCTCCACCGTCGCATGACTCTTGACGTCACCTCCACTAAGCTTTCAACTGACTTCGGCCGCTTTATTTTAAAAATATTGTATAATGGGGAAATCTGACTGTTTAAGCTAAATAAGAAGCTGTAATGGTTGACTGCTCTCGCCTGTTCGGGGGTGATGACGTTTAATGTCCCCGACAGGGTTTGTAGTCGTATTGAACAAAACCTGAAACTCGCTTAAGCTTTTGTTAACCACAGACCGTATTGACTTTTAGACAAGAGAACCGGAAATGCTAAAAGTGCTAACAGAGTTCCGGGTTTATTGGCACACTCTATTACCCAGGGCCCCAATTGACTATGGCTAAGCCCCGCCCTCAAACGCGATGAGCCAATCACAGTGCGTATAGCCATTTCCATGCACTCGGACATTCTCTGCCTGGACGTCCATTGAAAGGCATTACAGAAAGTCAGTTTCACTGGGTTTTATGAGCTTTTTCTGTGATTTGTTTAAAAATGGCAAAACAGTGTGCATGGGGTACATGCCACTCCGACACAAGGTATCCTGAGAGGCTGAGTGATGGGGTGTTTTTTTCCCCTTTCCTAAACCACATCTCACACCGAGAAAAGTGTGACATTAAGTTGGATAAAGTTGTGCGGTAACGTTAGACCACAACATCAACTCAACGTGAATAAGATTAACAATGATGTCTTTAAGGTAAGTCAACATCGTGTCTGAAGCAAGCAAGCAGCATGTTTTGCTGTGCCACCATCAACAGCAGTACATTGTTTAGCATCCGTGCCCGGTAGTTTTGGATTACCAAAAATGATAGCAAAGCAACAAAGTACATTAATAACACTGAATATGTCTACCCACAGTGTTTGACTATATCTTTAAAGGTTACAGTTATGGTTTAAAATCCCCACAAAAATCAACAAGTTTCCCAAATTTATCTGTCTCTGCAATTGTAATCAGCTGCCAGTCGTCTACCAGAGAGTGATTTTTGTTGTTAGCATGACGTCACAGCGATTCCAGCTATAGTAGGATAAATTAAATAAATATATAATATATTTTTAGCTTACAATTTTAAGGCTATTTCAAACAACCTAAATATTTAAGGCTCTTGAGAAACACTCAGGGCTGGAGCCCCCGAAACCACCCCCTGCTCCGCCTCTTTCCTTCCTTACAATTTTAACACATTCTTTTGTATGAAATTATGTCATAGGACAGCAACATTCACGAATATATCTGATAATAATATTTTCATTTTGCTTCACACTGTAAGCTATAAATCCTGCAAAGACAAACATCATTTCCAGGGACCATCTTTGGATGGACTAGAAAATACAGTAACCTTGGGGCATCAATTTGTATAACATGAACAACAAGAAATGTTTTCTTGTGTTTTCAGTATATTTTTGATTGAATATTTAAAAACAAAACAAAAAAAAGATAAGAAAAATGAATAATGGGTAAATATTTTGTTTGTCTACCTGGATTTTTTTTTTTCATTACCATGGTTAGTAAAGTCTTTGAGGATTCTGGAAACTAACATTCAACAAGAGGAAATCAATCAAAGCAAAGGCAGTTTCCAGCTAAGGAGGTAAAACCAAAAATCATTTAACTCCTCAAAAGCATTAAACGTGATTTATACCAGTGAGAAGAGGTTAGAAGTGTCATGAAGTCCTCACAGTTCTGAGTCATTCTGTGTCATTGTTGCCAGCTCAGGACTTTAGCCTTAGTGTGCTACGTGATCCCTGCGTTGCGTATAACGTGAAGAGCTGTGCGAGGGATATTTGCTCAGACAGATTCGTCAGTGATAGTTGCCAACTTCTCACCCCTACTATCATCTCACCGTGCAGCTCAGGCCTTTCTTTGATCGTCTCATGTAGTTTCTAAGTAGTTATAATACCATTAGAGTTAAAGGGATACGGCAACATTTTTTTGTTTGCGTGTCTTGCCTCACTCCCAAGTCCATGACAAGCAGGTAGATACCATTCTTTCGGCTATATGTGCAGTAACAAGGGAGAGTCGGGCAGAGCTCACAAACTGCTAATTAGCTTAGCTCAAATGCTTGGAGTCAATGGGTAGTGTTAGCCTGCCTCTGCCTGCAGTCATCAGATAAACTCTTCAGCAACTCTAAACGGTCCTGTGTGCTTGTTGTGACTCGTTTTTACCACGTTATGTTACGTTATCTATTTTTAGACTAAGATTAGCACTTTATGTAAGTTTAGAAAGAAATACATAGGAAACTAAACCGCAGTTCTTAGAGAGCTCATAGTGCCACATTATCCCACCAGAACTCTGCGCTCTGAGAAAGCTAACTCGGTTTCTTCTCCGGAGCCTTTGTGCTCCACTATCTCTCAGGTTAACTCGTATTGCAGCGGTGCCTGGATAGTGTGACGTGTGTGGTTGTGCTGCTGCCGTGGTCCTGCCAGATGCCTCCTGCTGCTGCTGCTGCCATCATTAATCATTAGTCATACTTCTACTGCTATTATAGACATATGATATTATCATACATGTATACTGCCTGATACTAATATATACTTTCAACATGTTGTACCACAGTAGCCAGAACTATAACGACAGTATTATTACTTTCATGAATGTTGTTGTAAGCTACTGTCATTACCGAGGATGTCATACAGATTACTGTATTGTGTCATACAGATTACTGTTAATTTTTTATGCTGATCTGTTCTGTACGACATCTACTGCACGTCTGTCCGTCCTGGAAGAGGGATCCCTCCTCAGTTGCTCTTCCTGAGGTTTCTACCATTTTTTTTCCCTGTTAAAGGGTTTTTTGGGGAGTTTTTCCTTATCCGCTGTGAGGGTCTAAAGGACAGAGGGATGTCGTATGCTGTAAAGCCCTGTGAGGCAAATTGTATTTGTGATATTGGGCTTTATAAATAAAATTGATTGATTGATTGATTGATTCACTGCAGTGTTGTCAGGTGAGTGATGTTCAGACGGTTGACTTTCCTCCTAGGGTTAGGGTATACAAATTGAATACTTCATATTGACCTTCATCCACAGACCACAGTGGCACCTATTGATTTGGCTGTGCTGACACACTGATAGTAACTCATTCATCACTCAGACTTGGCCGTGGAACCAGGTCACTTCTTCACTGATTCTGATCTGTTTATGTAAGAGTTCTCTGCCATGTGACAGCAGCAAGTGAATCAGTACCCGCTGGGCCCTGAACACAGGCTTCGCGCCGGGTTTGATCACTCAGTCGTGGACTGGTTTTACTTTTGTTTTAGGTGGCAATTAGCAAACATGTACATGTACTCTGTGGAGCCAGCCAACGCAGCACAGTACTGTTTTCAAAGAGCCTCAATCTGTGACTTTGAATCTCATCCGAAAAATAAAGGTTGGGGGACATAGTTTAGTGATCAAAGAGCATAAAGACCTCTGCTTGATTGTGCAGTGTTCTCTGTCTTCGTTATGTTGTTGTGAATCTTTGAATGGGTGAGATGGGGACATAGCCTGCTTTAAAAGTTGCGTAAACCGTGCAAATAAGCAGTTGTCTCATTAGGCGGGATAAAGGCAAACATTGACCACAGTGAAGTGAACTCACATGCCTTCAGTTCACTTCAAGGCAGAGAGTATGTTGCTGCTGTTCATGCCACTGGTCAAGTTTCTTCTCCAGCACAATTATCAAGTGGCAACCTCCACAGATGAAAAATGATCATGTAATTCACCTGTTAAAGTGTTACAGAGGCTTAAAGTTTTGCATAATTTAGAGCAGTGCCGCTTTGAAGGACAGTTGGGTGCTGTCCTCTTACAATTAGCTACCATGGCAACAATGTTGGTTAGGTAATGTAGCTAAGGCATAACCCCAGATTCACATTTTTTTTTTGGTTAGTACATTTTGTTTTAATGGTTTTAAGACGGTTTTTTTCCAAGCTAAAAATAGCATTAGCATTATCACAATTAACCAAAGCTGTACATGTACATCTAAATATGGTCATTTCAGGCTACAAAAACCAAGATGACGATAGCCTCAATGCTGAAGTCCACTGTAATCCACAAACCAATGGGTTGACGTCACGACAATGTGCTGTTGGCTTTGACTCAGTTTCTCACCTGACATAACTAACATTTATGAAGCCAATAAATCAAATCATGACCACAACATTTTGCAAGAAATGCTAAACACAGTCTTTTGTATCTTACTACTGTCTTTGTGTGTTGATTAAAGTGTGAATTTTCTGCACTGTGGCCGCCAGTCTCACCTTGGTAGCCTCAATCAGTGCCTACCTAAACCTGAAATATTTTTTTTCTAAACCTAACCAAGTAGTTCTGTTGCCAACAACATTTACCACGTGTTACAATGTGTTTCAGCTGTGTGTCACATAGATACACTTAAGGGTGCCCTTCGCGTTGTTATGAGATGCTGAAGGGCATTACAAAGTGTCAGTATTTGATGTCAAAACGAGATACCACAACTTTTATAATTTGAGTGAACCAACCCTTTAATTTTTTGTGGTAAACAGCATCAGCATGTTTGGAAAGTTGTGCTGTGATGTGTTTTGGAAAGGCTGACGTCATAAAGGCACATAAGCAGCAGCTTGATGCTGAAGTGTGTTGACCCTGAGTTAAGTTTGTTTAAGACACAAAACAAATCAATCATCTGAGCAGAGGAAATGTGACCTGAAGTGGCTGAGCTGAAGGACACCATATACAAACACAAAACACCTGCAGGTTTGAGGAGGACTAGTGGCTGCTTTGAGAAAACGTCTGGTTTCTCCTGTTTTCGAGGAAACTACCAGCTCATGAATCTAAAAACACTTTATCCAAAATGTGTTTATTTCCTCTCCACAGCATCTGATCTGGCTGAAAACCAAATGTTTTTTCAGGTCTCCACTTTAGCAGCACGTGAGCAGTGACACTGGTGTTATATCCCCTGCATCATAACAGATCTGTCTGTCCTGTACTGTTTCTTACTCTCTGCTGATTATTGAAAACCACATTTTACAACAATAATTCTTAGTTTCAGCAAGATTTGATGATTATTATTGGTTTATTTAGTGGTGATTCAAGCTAAATAAACCAAGCCTCAGAAGCACACCCTGCACTTCTTTCTCCCTCCTTACATAAATAAAGGATAAAGTCAGACAAAGTGGACATAAATTGCAGCTTTTCTAAAGTGACTGTAATGTCTGTGTTAATATCTGTGATGTGCTTGTAGTTATGGGTATTTTGGACTGAGCTGAGAACTCACTGGGTTCGGTTTATTCCAACAGGTGGATGGTTGTCTAATGATTGCTGCCCCCTAGTGAACTTCATGTCACATCAACAGAATATACTGAAAAGCAGCTCCAGTTTAGAGTGACTCTGTTAAGATGCTTCCCATGAGGACCAGACTGAGTTAACTTCCAAAATACAAAACCAATGTTATTCATCAGTATATTCGGACAACAAAAACAAACTTATCAAGGCGTCTCCTTGGATTTTGAAGTAAATGTTGTGCAAGTCACCGTTAAGTGCCTATGAAGAATCAATTTGGAGGCATTTTCCCACTGTCATGCTATTAGCGTCCTCTTGGCTGCCACAGTAATCTTTATTTACATTTCTTGTTTGAGATGGTGTACAAGCGAGTTTGTTGCCTCTGTCTGAGCCCTCTCAGTCAAGTTTGTTTGGCATGGCTGCTCACCAGTGCAGTGGTGTGTGGGAGGAGGGTGGACCTGGGAGGAGGGAGCTAACGGGACAGTGTTCTGCCAGTTTTGTGGACAAATGAAAGATAGGATTTCAGTGTGGGAAAGATGATGGCCAAGGACAGAAGTGGCTGATAACAGCTGAGCTCCCAGAAATCAAAGTGCCTTGTGAAGAAAACTGTGCTTCCACATTCGTGGCAGTAGTTTGGGGGTGGGGGACCCTTTCCTTTTCAACATGACAATGCGTGTGTGCACAAAGCTAGCTCAATAAAGGAAAGAGTTTCCCAGTTTGGTGGTGAAGAACTTAAGTGACCTGCACAGAGCCCTGATGGCAACCCCATCCAACACATTACTAATGCTCCTGTGGTTGAATGAGAGCAAATCCCTGCAGCTAGGTTTGAAAACCTGGTGTTATAGCAGCACATAAATGCCCGTAGTTGATCAAATATTCCACAATCACACATGGGTGTAGTTTTCAGGTGTCCACATATTTTTGGCAATGTAGTGGGATTTAGTGCATTGCTGAAGAACTTCGGCAGGGTGGATGCCTGTCCACAAGTATTGATATTACACTATAAAACGGCCTGGGTTCGAATCCAGCCAGTGGCCCTTTGCTGCATGTCATCCCCCATCACAGCCTGGCTGGTTTGGCAGGCCAAACCGGGCCGAGGGGCAGGCAATTGAGCAGGGGCACTAGCCCAAAGACAAACACAGTTCAGTTAAACAGCTGGCAGTGGTACCGTAGGGAAGCAGGCAGGGGACGTAGTCGAGGAAGCAGTCAAAATCCAAAGTTGAAATAGACGAACCAGCAGGGAGCAGGCAGATGGCAGGTCAAGGCAAGGCAGAGGGTCGAGAGGCTAACAGGTGAGTGCTCACAGGATGCACACACAATGGTGAGTGTGGTGACATGGTTAACATCTCTGGACCACAGGAAACCAGAGGTAAGGTGACTGGAACAATCACACTGTGGCGTCAGATGTTGTCAGATGAAAACGCTAAGCAGCCACAGACAAAGAGGAACCAAGGATCCAGAGGCAGGTCTTGTGGTCAGGGACAGAAGGCAGAGGCGTTTACTGGGAGTCAGACAGGCAGATAAGCAGGCAGGTTCGGAACAGGAAATCAGACCAGATTAAGCACTGGTGAGTCTTGCATGAGTGATGAAGAACAATCTGGCAACAAGTGACTGAGAAGCTGGGTTATATGAACTAGATGAGGGTAATGAGGAACAGGTGAACTGAGTTGGCTTGATGAGGTGGGCGTGGTAGACAGGCAGAAGCAGGAAAAGAATAGCAGGTGACTGGTTGGCGGGTCGGAGTGGTGGAGGGATGAGAGGAAAATTACTGACTGAGGGCTGAGTGACTGTTCATTCAGAAAAGAGCAGGGGTCCCATTTATAGACATTGCGTAAGCACAATACGAAGCCTGAATGAGGCGGGCATTACTTCCCACAAAAACAGTTGTAATGTATAAAAACAGACGTAATGGGAGAAACTTAACTTGGAGACAGGAAATTGGCAATGGAGATGGTGAGGTGGAAGCCTGATTGTAGATATTGTCAAATATTTTTTGGCACGCACCATTTTTGGCTTTTGTTTGTACTTACATTTTTAGTATGGATCCTATGCATTGTTTTATAAATGAGACCCCAGGTGACCAGGAATGCAAAACTGTGACAAGTACTGTATAATTGTACCATATTAGTCTAAGCACATCAGGTAATTTGTAAAATATGAAACCAAAGTTTATCAGTAAGCGATTCCTTACCTCTTCCTCTTCCTCCCATTTGGCCGCTCCTTTAAAAAAAATTCTGGGGGTGCTACTGGCTTTCTTGGCTTGGAGATTACAAACTGTATAACAGAAGCCTGTGCTACGGACTGATGGTGTGGTGCTTTCAAGACAAGGGCATTTACTTTTAGGATCCAAAGTTTCACCAAAACAACCATGAAGAAGACAGAAGGAGCATATCTCAGTCTGTGCTGCTTTGAGCATTCTTTTTAAATTGGTCTATCACAAGTCCCACAACTTATATGAAAGTGAAATACTAAATTCCTGGGGCACCCCTGTAAATGATGTTCACCTGGATCAGTTATATGAAATGCTCTTTCAATTAAACTCGCAATGCGTACAATACCCGTTATTGAATTGCACAGGAGACATAGCACATTAATTACACTGTCATATTTTCCTATCTGTGACCATCTTCCTTGGTTGTTATGGGTAAAACACATGAGTTACAAATCAGGATTGACAGCAGTTTACTGTACACACAGTCTTTTGCCACATTGCATAAAGACAGGAGCTCCAGTTACAGCAGTGAGACACATGACAAGGGGAAGTGAGTGTTTGTGGTTTATCATTTAAAATATTACCTGCATGAGTGTTACTTACAGTGGCAGTATAAAATTAGAACATTGCTGCGGCTGTAAGCATCTGCTTGTCTCACCTCTGGGGAATTAAACTAATGGGTGCAAGGCCTGCGTAATGAAGCGTTTTTTCATAGGCTATGCTTCACCTGAGCTGAACGGAAGTCGACTGCTGGAATAGCCCCGTGAAGAGCAGTGATGTGCAAGAGGCCTTCAAACCACTTCCTGTGTGTTGGTTAGTCTGCAGGAAGTCACATGTTTGGTGCATCCTGCAGAGAGTGATTCTGCGCTCTGATTGGGCTGCTTGTCTGAATAACACAGAATCTGTGACGGGACGGGTACCTCGTCTGCTGTCTTCTTCTTCATTCCTAGAAATAAAAGGTGACAAAAAAGAAAAAATGTGAGATGATGACAGAATACTAAAGTAGCAAAGCTCTTACATACATCTACAGTGTAGACAGTGTAGCTCTGTACTTGCAAGATTGTTTTACACTCCTTCCTGTCCGTGCTACTCTCAGCACATGTTGAAAAATGGCCAATATAAAATGTGTGAACATAAATGATCCAATAAAATCATAACTGTGTGAGGTGAGTCCAGATCGCAGTGAGCTCAGAGTATCTTAATTGTGTATTTTGTATAGTTTGATGCTTTGCAAGTGGAATAGTTCAACGCTGTTTGCCTTCTTTCTGAGAGTGAGATGAGAAGATTGATACCACTCTAATGTTTGTCTGTTAGATATGTAGATGCTTAGCTTAGCGTTAGTGAATTATAAAATCTGAAAACAGGTAGAGATAGCGAGCCTGGCTCTGTTGAGACAATACAAAATCCACATACCACCACCTCTAAAGCATAAAGACATTATCTTTTTGAGCATTTTATATCATTTGTTTAATCTGTGCAAAACAAAACTTAAAGGGGATCTGCTGGACCATTTCTTAGCCTGGCACATTAACTACCAGGAGTCTTCCTGTCACAATGCGATTGCAAGGCAACCAGTAGATGATATTAGTGAGCTTTTAGTCTGACTCACCGGATGCTGACGTAGTACTGTGCAGATAGGTAGGCTAAGCTTTAAGCTTAATGTAGCCTATACTTTCTGTATTCTCACATCTGCAAGGGCTCGCACATTAATTTCATCATTTCAACATGTCTGCACAGACTGTTTGAGCATAGGCCAAAGAATATGACAGTGCAGATGCCTTTAGCTGTGCTGATAGGCAGACTGTGTTGGCTTCTGTCAGAGCCAAGCTAGCCATCCCCTCCTGTTTTCAGTCTTTATGCTAGGCTTAGCTAACCAGGCTGGTACCTCAGATTTATTGCACAGACAAGAAGTCGATCTTCTTATCTAACTCTCAGCAAGAAAGTAAATAAGCAACATTTCTATCCATTACTTTAAACATGTTTTTCTGTTGTTAGAATTCTTTGTCTAAGTGAAAGTTGCAATACTGCAACATGAAAATGCTCAATACAGGTAAAAGTCATTCATTCCTCCAGTATATTTGACTAAATATAACTTGCTGCAGAGATGCAAAATATCTCTGTGCATCACTTCTGCTGATAAAAAAGGAACACGTTTCCACCAGAATACACAACATATCTGGTTAACTCAAAAGCAACAATAGTGGTAACTCAAGAAATGGATGTTTGCAGAGTTCAAGTTTGTCTAGCAAAGACAACTTCAGACCTTGTTCTGAGCAGAGCATCTGCTTTCGTCTTCATCTGTTTCACCTGCTGTGTGTCTCTCTGGCAACCTGTTAAGTGTGGTTCAAGGTTTAGGTACAGTCAGTATTAACTGTAAGAATCAAAACCAAAGCGGTGACCTCAGTGTGACTCCCTGAAAATAGTACCCACAAACTGTCTTGAGTTGAACTCTATCTCCTGCTAACATTACTTTGGTTGTCAGAGGCCATGTTTATCACAGAGCAGTGTTGTCCTCTGCTCACTCAGACCTGAGTCTCAGATAACCGTGTGAGAAAAAAAGGAGACAAATTGGTACTGAGTGTTGGGAAAACAAGGCTCTTAAAGAAAAATGCAACATCTCATGCTCAGGATTGTTTTCAACCAAAGAGTGATAAGCGCTTTAGGTCAAAGGTCAGAGCGCAGGAAGTGTCGGAATCCTCTCGAGGCTGTTACAGCGCTGACAGCCAAGGACAGGACACATGGATGTGGGCCGTCAGGCCTTCCTCACATCCCACTGATATGCTATCTGTTTATTCAAAGTGACACTACAGCATCATGCCAAGGTTTTCTTCAGCCTTACTAAGCATAGCTCAAGTGTTTCAAGTTCAACATTTTCTGGTCACCCACTATGTCATCCTGCCTGCTATTAAAGGTTGCAACCAGAATGAGAACTGTCAATGGGAAAATATGTGACATAAAAAAGATGATTATTGGACTTTGGGAACTTGTTTGGCAACAGAGACATGCATTAATGCTGCACAAGCAGTTTTGTGAAATCTATCTTACTGACATTTTATGTTTCCCAAGGCTGCAAAAGGATGTTCCATTAACTAAATTGGTTTGGCACTGTGGCCATGTGTTTGGACATCTATAAAACTTAAGACTGAGTACTCAATTAATGGCTGAATTTCAATGGACTGATTTGGACTGAACTATGCCTTTAAATGACGACATGTTTCCAACACAGTCTACTAATTCCCAAGCAAAACTTAAGCTGAGCTACATGATCCACATTAGAGCTGGATCTTTCATCAAAGGCCTGGCTACAACAAAAACAGAATATTCCAGTTAAACTTTAAAGACTTACACCCAACGAAGGAGATATAGATCAATTCTGCCTTCTGAAACATGCAGGAGTCCTTTATGCTGCTATCACTGATTTTATTTTATCTTTTTTATTTGAGAGAAGCCTTGCCAAATTTAATTGCACCTAAATATAATGATGATAAGATCATACATTCATTCATACAAACATACCACCCCCCAACAAAATCAGGACTCTCAGCCAAACACCTACCCACTAAGCAACCAGACTGTGGGACTAGGAGTCCCCTTTCTAAAGCACAATTGGCAAACATATTATTCATCCCATCCAGTTTGTTGTAGGTCAGACAGCCTTTTGGGTCAACAGAATTCTGACATTAGTTATGCATCTTTACGTAGAGGATAAGAAGTAAAAATAGATTTAAAAGGCACCAGATTTAACTCAGCAGACTACCAAATATCTGACTTCTGACAAGCAATATCTCTATGGGATAACTGGCCACATCATTTACTGTGGGTCCTCTTCAGTTTAGAGCACTTATACTCTGTTGGCCAAATCTGATCCGCAACAGGTTGCAGGGTGGCTCACTGACCATTTTCTAATTCACAATGAAAATAAAATGATTCAAACTGAGATTTTTTTTTTTTTAACTTTAGATGTAAATAAGGTAAAATAATGCACAAAACAATAAAAAATAGAGTGTTTTTTTTTTTTTTTTTTTAAGTGCTGAGGAAAGATTCCTGCACCCCACCGCAGAGGTCCAAGCCCCCCAGTGTCTTAAAATCCTAGCAACGCCTCTGCATACACCTATCCTGTGCGGGGCTGCTGCGACTGGATTTGCCCCATTTATTACTTTTATCTAATAAATAGCCTATTATTAATGTTTTAATAAACAAGCCCCTAGCCTGCTGTCATTTTGCAAAAGTGCCTCCTGGGGAAAAGCAAGTCGATTATGCCTGGGTTAGGGCCACTAAAATTGCCACCACCTCTCACCCCTGTAGCGACGGTCACGGTTCTGTTGGGTTTATTATAGGTTTTGGTCAGACTTTTGGCCCCTGAGCTGGTTTGGCTCCTCACATGGGACATTCCTGCCGAGCAGCCCCTCCCTGGAAGTCCCTCAGTGCGCAGACTCGCGGCTCTCCGCTGTCAGCAAGGCAGACTTGACAGTATGGCGGCGGGGTACAGCTGGAAGGATGCTACTGTCGCCCGTGATGTGTCTATCGCCGGTAGGACGTAAATGGACAGTTGACGGCAAAAAGAGAAGAGGATTTAGCGAAAAAGGCTTGTCGCTGTGAGCTCCAAAGATGGCCAGGCTCGCCGACTACTACGTAGTGGTCGGCTACGACCTCGACAAGCGAGGTGGGTACTTGAGTTAGCCTGTACTGCTAGCTTTAACGGCGTATTATTAGCTGTCGGTAAACAGGAGGCGGGGAGGGAGGCGGGGACGGGCCGGGCCGCCACTCACAACTGGCCGACGCTAAGTGTTGTCAGCTGGCAGTTAGCCTTCAACTGTGGGCCGAGGACGCGCAGGCCTCACGGGATTAGTGTACTTAAATGCTAGCCTGTCACCTGCTGTCCCGCATGTCTGACAGGGGAACACATTGAATGCACGACTCCATTGCAGTGCTTAACTTCAAGGCGTGTTTTAACTTAAGCAAAACAAACGGCACCACTCTGTTGACAGCAAACTTAGGCTAACTTTATTTGCTAAAAGCTAACCGGGCTAGCTGTGAGGGGGGCTGGCTGGCCGCTTGGTCTGCTATGACCTAAGACGGATTTATTCACCCGTTTCAGTTTCAGCTGCATCCTCCCCAGTTGTCTCTCATTTGTAAATTGTACCAGTGCAACCGTTGTCATTTAAAAGTGTCATTTCAAGGCTTCATACAGAATCTGCCGGGTAACGTTAGCGAGTTGTCAGTGTTGTGGCTGCAGGGTCCTGAGTAGTTACTTAGGGCAGCCAGACCACGAAAGCATTGCTTATTTCCGCTTGGACTTTATTTTATGCGTGATTTTAAAAGTGGAAATCGATGCTTCTCCTCGGCGGAGTTGCAGATTGTTTGCTTTGTCTGTGTTTTGTGTGGATTAACCCAGATGGCTTTGCCCCTCCCTGAGCCCCCTCGGACCGGAGCTGTGTTCCCTTGTGTTGTTGGGACGGGGTTTGGACCGTTATCTGAGCCCCCCTCCCTTCAGCCGGAGCCTTGGCCTAGATCTCCGCAGTATAATGGCCCGTTTAATCATGAAATATTCAACCCGCCTATCCAATGGAAGCATGCAGCTTGTAACGTGGTAGAGTCTTTTATATAGAGTGGATTTTTGCCTATGACTTATTCAGAAGAGGCAAATTGTAACATGACAAGACCTCTGCGGCTAAAAGCAGGCAGAGAACTGGCTTTTATCTTAATGATGTTGGAGCAACCTACATCACTTTCTGATTGCATGAACGCACTTACTGCATCTTGTAGTTTTTTCAGTGGTGGGGGGTGAATACAGGATGTTATAACGTGGACACTGCAAACGCTGCAGAAACTCTCCTTCCTGTTCTACCCTGCCTGGATGCGATGCAGAGCAGAACAAGCCTGTAAAAAGCATCTGGGAACCAGACATTAAAGCCACAGTGGCTTTAATGGATCAAGGCTCCCATGCCTTGTAAAACCGAACACTTAAGGGTGATGATGATTGTTGGCGTTGCCCCACTACTGCAGCTTCAGTGTTTGCAATAAGTTTCTAGGTGGAGGCATTGTGTTAAACATCTCTGATAGCTTCACGGAGAGCTTTCCCATCATTATCATCATTGGATGCGCTGGCAGCCATCATTAACTTCCTAAGCACATCCTCTGCAGTTAGATCAATATGTATCTGCACAGTCGTTACTTACGATATATTACTTGCGATTTTGATATTGTATAAGTGGGTATGTTCCCCTTGAAAGCACACTCACCAATCAATTATCTGTGTCTGCTACAGCATCAGTTGTAGATGTCAGGGGGTGGGGTTGACTTTAGAGCCTGATGCCCCAGATTTCCCCATATTTGTGTATGTGTTTGATAGTTCTTGCTTGTATTTAAATTTTTCCCAGCTGTGGTGCTGCTTGCAGTAAAAACATTTGGCTGTTACTCGAGAATGAACGGTCCTTGATCATAAGAATACCAGGAATTCTGAAGCACGGTGGAGTTTCCTCTTGTGTTTAAATATTTCATACATCCTGTCTACTTGTGTGTGTGTGTGTGTTTGTGTGTGAGTGGTTGCTGGTTGTCACTCAGTCAGTGGAATGTTTCGCAAGCGTGGGCACTGACAGGTTTTCAGGGCTGACATCATCACTGCTCATCTACCTCTCAGAGCACCGTCACCAGCAGAAACCCTGTGGGTGTTTACAAACAGAACATGCTGCAGGCAGGACTGTTTCTTGCCTACTTCTCTGTGATTTTTAGACAGGCTCTTGTTCCTTGTTAAGGACAGAGTGAAAGTTTTACTTGGCTAAAGGAGGGTAACCTGGAGGCAGAGCCTTGAATCTTCCATTCACCCTCTACATTTGTCTCCACGGTGTCAGGTTGCTCACATTGTGCTCAACCTAGATGCTAAGTTATACTATCAGTGGAGCTGTCTTAGAGCCAAGATGGCTGCTCTTTGGTCGGGAAGAGTCCATAGTTGCCGGGGTGTGGTCCCTTTAGCAAGGGTCTCTTGAGAAACTCCACAGCATGTCACTGTGTTTTGACAGCGGTTCCTCTACTGCGCAGAGTCCCCAGCAACTAAATGGATATGCAGTCCGAGGCCCAAACAGGAAACTGGCAAGAGGACCTGAGGGAGACTTGTGTTTAGAGCGAGAATCCAGATTGTCTCCCTCTGCGTGTCTGAAAACCAGGAAAGGGGCGTTGTGTTTGTGTGTGTGACTGTGCGAGGCGGTCTCATTCAAGACAGTGAAGAGACACACTCACTTGTATTCACACAAACACACACACAGACGCTAACATACAGGCTCTATTGTAGCTCCATCTGTGTGCATCTGGCGGTGCAGTTTGAGAGTGTTGGTCATTGCAGCGGTGGCTCTAAACAGAATGCAGAATGGTTGTTTTCAGGCTGGAGTGACAGCCCTGGCACACAGATCCTCCACTGATGCCCTGCCTCTTCTACACACACATTCACACACCCCTATAGCTTGGAGTCAAACTAGCACCATTCACAACATCAGAGGCCGGTGAGGACACAAAGAGGAGCACCCAGGGCGGACCGAGCATACATGCGGGCTGTTGTGTTTACAAATCTCAGGTTGTCTCTGTTGCTGCCAAACAGGGCTGTCATGATTGGAGCATTGTTACACGTTGCTAACAATGTGTACGGTTTAAGGGTGCTATGATACCAAACAAAAGCCATCAAACAGTGTGCTGTTATTGTTGACCGGGACAGATTTGTAACAGTGATTGGTGTCAGTTGGTTGTCAGCTCTTTAAGCACAACGGTTTCATGTTTTACTTCTGGCACCAGTTTTATCACCAGATTTGTTCAGATTACTACGATACTAAGATTTAAGTTAATGAAGTGACGCCAGAGGCCAGACTAACTGACAGTGATGTTTCATCTTAAGAGCTGGATATCTAACCTCAGTACTGTAAAGTACTGAAAACTAGCTTTTATATTATATTTACATTCGTTCTTATTGTACATAAGTGTTTTTGCTGGTCCCTGAATGCAGCTTAGGCTGAACTCTTTGTGAGTTCTGTTTCTCCCAGCAGCAGTTCGTGGAGTTTTGAGTCGCTGGGGGGATGGTTGATCAAGTGGTTCTGATCAAAGCTGATTAGTTCAGAACGATGGATGAGAAGAGCAGCTGCTGCAGAGGCAAACTTTTAGACCCAGTGCAATGAACGGTTAAAATTCACTTTTACTGCACCTAATGTTCTGCTGCTCTGTGTCTGTACTGCAACTCAGGTTTTATATTGGCTCTAGTATTGAAACATTTTTAAATTATTTTTCCAGAAAAAATAGCCTACATCACAATATGTATAACCTGAACCCTAACCAGAAACACCCTCTTCTAATACATTCACTCGCCTTGGCAATTAGGGGAGATTTTTTTTCTTTTTGCAAGGATACTTGATCTCATTTGTCAACAATAGAGAGATGACAGAAGTTCTTTATGCCCCTTTTTTCATTTTTACACAGAACTACACAACGGCGGCACCGTGCCACTCCTGTGTGTGACTTTAGATTGTGTGCTGACATTGCAGTAGTAAAAGATGTGCGAGTTTGACGGGTGTGACATGTAATGAATCCAGATCAGGGCTCCAGACTAACTTTTTCCACTAGGAGCACCAGCGCTCCTTACTTAAAATTTTAGAAGCACCAGCACAAAATTTAGGAGCACTATCTATATTGACACAACATATTCATAATTTTGTTGAGATTAACTGCATTACTGATAATTTAGCAATAAACACAGACAATCCTGCAGGGTTCAACGTTAAGGTTTTTTTTTCACTTGCCCGAAGTCAGTTTTTATTTGCCCTATAAAAATTGTTTAATTTAAGTGGCTATCAAATAACAAAGACTGCAGTGATTTTTATGTTATGTAATCTTTATTCACACTGTATCGTTCACTCTCCATAATTTTGTGCCCTACTTGAGCCATGCCCACCTCTATTTATTTCCCCCCCTCTCTCCAGTTCCGCTGTATTAACACCGGGTTTAATATATTTTGCCTCCATTTCTCTGCCCTGCTCTACTCTACTTCAACGCTACTTCGCTCTCTCTCTACTCTACCAGTAGACTGCCACATCCACCTGTTGCACAAAACGCACACAGCAGTGTTTCCCCTAGGATGAGGAGTTGTAGCAGCAGAGGTGAAGCACACGCATGAAAAATAATTTTCACATGCGTGAAACTTTTTTGTATGCTTGCAAAGCACAGCCTGCTGGGATGTTTCTATGTATACTGGCACCAGAAGGGCTCTTTAGGACTAAGTACATACAGTACATTAGTGCACAGTATGAGCAGGTGAAATGTCTGTCTAGCTTACATATGAGGTGTCTCAAGATTTAGGAACATACAATTTTATTGAACATAATAAAAGTCACTTGACATGCTGCTGTTTTGTGCTATGACCTATTTAAGTGCTGGAAGTGGTTATTTACGTGACAACACCTGAACGCAACACAAGCTCAGCACCGAGTGTCGTGCTGCGCTGCTGTGCCAGCAGCGTGTTTGTCTGTGCGTAACAGCAGTCTGTTGTTATTTACACACTGTCCATAACAATAACTTTGTCAGCTGACAAACTGCACCGGGCTCGGATCAGGTTTAGTCAGGAAAATGCAGCCCAAGCCACTCTAGCGTGCTCACCTGTGTGTGTGGCGGAACTCCGCCATGCGCGATACAGAGAGCAGAGGAGAATTGTTAACGCGTGACCATGTAGAGACAGAAATGACACGATGACATAACACCATAAATAGTATATTGTTATGTTATTATATGAAGCGGCCGTCGCGCAAAATAATATCAGTGGGGGGCTGTGGACATGACATTGCTGACTCGTCCTCTGAACTATCGTATATTTATAAGGCAATTATAAAAAAAAAAAATTAAAAAAAGAAAGAAAAAGGGGGAGAGGGGTGGATTTGTAAGTCGCGCTGGTGCTCCTAGTTAAAAAACTATGTTGCACGGCCTCCAGAAAAGGTCACAAAATGATTGAATGAAGGAGTTGTCTTACTGGAGCAGTTTTGATACTACTTGGTACAGGGTTATTTTGGTCAATACCTTAAAGTAGGGGTGGCAAACATCCGGCCCGTGGGCCAGAACTCGCCCGCCAAAGGGTCCAATCCGGCCCACTAGATGACTAGATTAAGAGGTGCCAGGTTTCAGGAGCAAGACAAGCAATGCGTTGCCTATTTCATGTAACATTCTGCTTCAGAGGCTTTTCCACCCTGACCAGAATACAGTTCTGTGATATAACAATGGATACTTACTGTGACCATGTTTAAAGATATTGAACACTGTGCAAAATATTTTGTATCAGCAGTTTCAATTCAAAAGAATCTGTATCAGGAAATATGCGGATAAATGCACATGTAAGGTCAGTGACTAAATGTAGAAAAACTGAGACATAATTGTTGAAATTGCACTTATTCTTCTTGAGACATCTCAGGCTGTGCGATGGTTTTATTGGTCCAGCCCATCTCAGATCAAATCAGATCAAATTGGGCTGTATGTGGCCCATGAACCAAAATAAGTTTGACACCCCTGCCTTAAAGGTATTGAGTACCGATACCCAGCCCTAGGTGTTGCTTTAAACCCTGAGTCAGGATAAATCTGGCAAAACTATTGAACATTCATAAAATATGTAATTCAGACACTGTAGTACTGAAGTATGGATTTCCGTTATCGTGTCAAAGCTGTGACTAATTCATGCTGTGCTCACAGGTGCACTCAGTAGAGTGTGAATGCAAGCGTGGTCTGCATGAGGCTGCACAAAGCTCAGAGGGGAAATATAAACCTCTTAGATTGAAGGCAAGATGGAGTGTGTGGAGGAGAGAGGAGAGTGTGTGATGCTGCCAGCAGAGCCTGCCTGCGGGCAGCCACTTCCTCCAGCGCTCCAGAGCAGGGCCGCAGCCTTTCAGGCCCTCCAGAAATAGCCCTCACAATCTGCCTTTCATAGGGGGACAGAGTGACGCTGGGTCGCGGCTGCGGTGAACTGACGCTTGTGTGTGTGTGTTGGCGCGGGCTTCTATCCCGTCTGTCGTTCAGATGGCTGCCTGAATGTTCGTGGCTGTCTCTGTGTGTTTGCTGCGTTGCCACGGCAATGTTTACCCCCCTGTGGGCTGCGGGATATTGACCAGTTTGTGACAAATCATGAATACTAATATTTTTTGTGTGAAGGTAGCACTGGCATTTTTGTGCTGATATGCTTTAATCTTGAGCAGTTTTCTACCAAAACAAAGTTTATTATTTCAATTTTTTAAGCCAGCATTTAGACCACCACAGGGCACCAAAACTCTCCACTGGCACCAAATTCAGGAAGTCATTTTGGTGTTAGCAGCTCATAAAGGCAGGTACACATCAGTTTTATTATGGCAGTAAAGCTAAAAAAAAAGATTTTATAAATCATAATTACTCAATTAAATGAACAGGAATCATGTTTGCAGCCTTGATAGACAACTGTCATAATGCTGTGGTCAGGGGGAGCCTCCAACATATCACTGTTGTAATGTTACCCTCGTCCTTGTGTGTGTGTGTGTGTGTGTGTGTGTATGTATGTGTGTGTGTGTGTGTTTCTGTATTACAGCAGTCTGTCTGCTGTGTTGAATGCTTGTTATTCATGAAGAAGACGGTGGCCCCAGGGCCCCAACGCTGCCCTCATTCCCTCATTCCCACTACACAGATACAGACGAGAGTGTGTGTCAATGTGTGTGTGTGTGTGTGTGTGTGTGTGTGTGTGTGTGTGTGTGTGTGTGGCTGGGGGTAGGGATGTACACACACATACACACACACACGCTTTCCTTTGCTCACACATGGCCTTTAGACCACTTCTGTTGGCAGACGCGTATTCTTCTGTCATACCCTTTATACTCAAATTGTAATCCAAGGCGTTTTGTGTGTATGTGTGTGTGTGCGTGTGTGAGTGTCTGTTGCTAAGTAAATGCGATCTGCCGCCTGTGGGGAAAAAGAGGGCTTGGTCTTTTACCTTAGCTTTAGATAAAGAGATACAGGGTTTAAGTAGGTTGTATGCACATTTAGGATTCATTGCAATTAGAATCATATTTCCTGTTCTTAAGGTCCTCAACAAAGGTGCCTATTAATATCCACAGCCACACAGATCCACTTTTATGCAGAGATACATTTTCAACATATTTGATATAGGACTGTTAACACTTTTTATGTTGAAATTAGATAAGGAAAAGACATCAAAAAATATGATCTAAACGTTGTTTTGTATGTGTGTAAGGAGACATTAGGGATGCCCTGCTCCTTGGTGCTTTGATGGTTTCCCTGGAATTCAGAGAATTTCTCTGTCCCCTCTCAGGACAAAGGCTGAGTCAGTGCTGCTCACAGTCAGCCTGTTGGTGCTCGAGGGAGCAATCGTTCAAATCCCCGAGGGGTGATTCCAGCGTGTCCGGAGCAGTTTCAATTTGAAGATAGGGGGTTGTTAGGATTAGAAGAGTCGGTTGTGTAAGGCTGGTCGGTTGGTATAGTAACCACATCACTGCAACACCTTGTTTGTGTCATGCGGCAGGCTGTGAATAGGCATTTGAAAAACACTTGCACATGTAACGTAATTGCCCTTTTCTCTTACTAATTAGAGATAATGTTGTTCGATGTGTTTTTAATATAAAATCAATCAAACATTTTAAGTATTTGTTTCATGAATTATGTGATTGTGCTTTTTTTTTCAAAGTGCAACATGACTCAAAATCTTAGAGGTACATTTTTACCTCTATCATATCGGCACTGGGAAACACTAGTCCGTTTTACACATAGATCACGCTATACTGCTGCTACGAAGTCCCTTCTAAATGCCACCTTTGCATTTTTACATAGAGCCAAACAACAGTGGTATCATGCTGCTTCTGTGTGTGATTTTAGACAGCATGCTGGCATTGTGGAAGCAAAAGAGGCGTGATGGGCGTCACATGTATAACAACAGCGTTGGCCTCTAGTGTGACATATAACATATGTGTTGGCAGCACTTTAGAAACAATAACAATGGCATACCGTGTCAATAACAATTGTTACCGTCTCTGTCATATCCTGGCTTATGTCAACCTGCTCAGAGGGTAAGGAGTTCCCGGGCCTCATTATTTTCCCATTTTGGGACATTTTCAGCTGCTGTTCTTCTTTGAGTTAGCGGCTAACTGCTATCAGTGACTTTTTAAATCTTCCGGTGGTGGGTCGCACTAGTAACACGTGGTCAAAATGTCACACCCACCCTGTACATGGCCCTGTCCTGCTGGCTGTCCCTTTCACACAAGACATTGATTCAGTGCTGTTAGTACCTCAGCTGCTGGCTTAAAGGCAGGACAACTGTCCTCCGACTCTGTGATTGCACCTTTTATGAAGAATGGCAAGAAGGAATAACGGTGCTCAATTCCCACCTTGAACAGCCAGTGTAAAAGTGGCTACTGACAGATACACAGTCGTTGACCCCTATCCCAATGTACAAGAAAACTCAGTAACATCTGTCTTTTGTATTTAATGGGAAAGGTTACAGTGGGCATTCACTCCCGGAACAACAGCTCTACAGTCGTCACAGGTATTTATTAACTCTAGCTCTGATCAGCTTTGATTGGCAGTGAGGGAAATACTACACCCAGGTGAACAAATCAAACATTTTGTGCCCCTAATATAATGGTTGGGGAAACACTGCATTTCTAAAGCATAGGGCTGGGCAATATGGCCTAAAAAAAAAATCTCTGATTTTTTCACAAAAAATCCGATTCACGATTTAAATCGATTTTTTTCCCCCTCCTAGTTAAAAAAAAAATTGTGGTCTGGTAGCACATACCTGGGGTCCAAAACTTTCAGCATGTGAATAAACCCCAGCTTTTCCATGGTAGCCGATACATGGGCACCATATCTCTTGCAATATACATCTGTGAGCGCTTTCTACCGGACACCTTTCTTATCCTACGGCAGTGTTTCCCCTACCATCATATTGGATCAAAACAGAAGTCATTTAAGGTTACTGTTCCTATAGAGCAGGTCTATACCTTGTCCTTTTATTAAACAAACTAAATATCCTTATGTTACAGGCTGAGCCTGTTGTGTGTGGCTTGTGTGTGGCTTGTGTGTGTGTGTGTGTGTGTGTGTGTGTGTGTGTGTGTGTGTGGAGCTGTGTATGTGTGTAGTTGATGTAGGAGGTATGAGACGTTAGTGCGCCGGGTGTGGCATGCGGGTGTGGTGTGTGACGGCAGACAGATGCGCCCTAGGAAGAAGAAAGTGAGGCTTGTGCTATGTTGTTTACATCGAGCTGCCACAGTGAAGAAGCCTACGCAGTTCTGCATGCTGTTTTTGAGTTATTTCCCTCTATGTAGAAGTCAGACACTGATGAGAGGGGCTGTGCATCATCCCTGCAGTGCTGAAAATAAAGTGCCGTTCTTTAACGCAGACAAAGTCCCGTTGTTTATGTGTTGTTACCACACCAAGCTAACACAAGCTAAAAGAGCTAATGGTCTTCGGAGGTCCCTTTACTACGGGTGGTGTTCGGGGGTCTGCCAGCTTGGTGTTGGTAACACTTATTTATCTTATTTACACAACGGCATGAAACCCGATTTTCATTAAAACAAATCGGCCTAAACTACAAATTCGAATTAATCGATAAAATCGATTTATCGCCCAGCCCTACTAGAGCATATGGGAAAATACTGCTAAACATAAATGTTGAATTTACAACAATACAAGATAGTTTTTCAAAAGAAAATATTGTCCTCATCTAAAAATATCCAAAGCTGGATTTTTACATATTGGCGTAGTTACAAATTCCTTATTTTTCAGTAACTATCTCCGCAGTGACTAAATAAATGCACCAGTAACACCAAGCGAGTGACTGGTGGTGGAAGATTAAGCCTTATCTTTATGAGGACGGCCTCCAAATCAAATCTGTTGTTCAGGGGGAAAAAAGGAAATCTGTCTTCTAGACAACCACTGTGCTTGCTGTAATCTTGCCTGTGATTAGATTAAATATACAGATTAAAGGACTGTTATGGGTCCAGAGTGGGTTTGATGTCTATGTCACCATACTGTATTTATGGCACGTCTTTGCTGCTCTCCCCTCCCCCCTCAAAGAGGTCTGCGCTGTTTAAAGGTTACTCAGATTATAGTTGAAGCCCAGGCCTTTAGATTTGTTGTAAGCTCCGAGTTGCTAAAACTGGGAGATATGACCAAATTATTAAATCACACTGTTAGTAGGTCTCTGCATGACTATGCAGCTTTAAACTTGTACATTAAGCTTTTCTTTTGTAACAAACATATTCAGCTTTTCTGAAAAATAAAAAGTGCTTAAAATTGCAGACTTTGTTGTACATACAGTATATTATTTTATCATCTCAACAGCCAAATGCAGCTCTGCATGCAACACTAAAGGCCCTTCAGACGTGTGTGTGTATATGTAAATTCAGTGGCACTTTTACATGTTGGTCTCATGTCTGAAAAAGCGCCAGATTCTGTTTAACAGTATGTAAATGTCACAAATTCAGTCTTACTAGTTTAGAGTGAGTAAGATCTCTGTAAATCCTTCAACACTACACATGTCTGAACATGCTGTCATTATTAACATAAAGGCTGTTGCAGCACAAGGTTAAATACCCAGGGAGAGAGATAAAATGTACATCTTGTTCTGCCTTATTAAGAGAACAGGACATTTTATCTCTCAATCATCGCCTCATGTGCGTAAAGAAAAGATGATTTGATGAGTTTAATGAAACCACCAAACACTGAATGAGGCTAAATGAGTCACTGTCATCAGTCACATCTGTTTTTAAAAATGATTTCATTTCCATGGCTGTGCAGGGCAAACGGGGTAAAAAAGAAATAACATTGTAAAATCACAATGTTTATCAACCAGCACTGTTTTAATAGATATAACAATATAGAAATAGTATATTAAATTTATATCTAGCAAAACACATCTCATACAGCATGTGAGCAATGAGGAATTACCTGAGAGTCTGGATTTGTGTATGGGCTGACTGCCTAGTGAGTAAATGAAGGGTAGCGAGAAGGCTATTTTGGGCCTGTGGAAAACTGGTATAAGAAATGATGAAACTGATAAGAAATTGTATCAGGACATTCACTGTGAAAAGTGGTGCAAGCATCTGTAGTGCACATAATGATTATTAGTTAAGTCTAAGACAAATGCCTTTTTTAAAAAAAACAAAACAAAAAAACAAAACAATTTTAGAACAAAAACAATCTCTGTACACAAGCGCGTAATAGCACAGTGTCAGAAATACTACCTACTAACAGGCCTGAAAAGGCATATCACCTGACAATTCAAGTATGCTGCTGCTGGTGTAAACAGTAGACAGGTTGTCTACTCTGTAGTTGGTTGCTTAGTTACAGAAAATAGTGCAGAAATTAAGACTGGAGATTTCTTTGCTTCAATAAGAGGTGAAGTCAATAAAGAGGTGAAACAAATGAGTATAAGGTGGTCAACATTGCGGATCACAGATCGGGAGTTGTTACAAAGCATGGGGAAGTAGTGCTCACGCAAAAACGCTATTATCACAAAATGTATGTAGACCTAGCTTTAATGTTTTAGCTTGGTGGTGGCTAGCTGGTGACTGATAAGACCCAATTGGGAAGCAGACTTTGGCGTCTGCATCATTGTTTTCACAAGACGCTCTTTTTGTCCATCCAGACTAAAACGCAACCCACGAGTTTTCAAACTAAAATGGGCTCAGACGCATTTTCAAAGGTCTCCATTTTAGGGGTTCCAAAACACCAGAGTGGTGTACACGCTAGACGTAAATGTAGCAATAGTTTCACGTTTTTAGAAGAAAATGTAATTGTGTGGATGTGGCCTAAAACTCTTAACAATCATTTATGTATAGGACACCTACTGTAGGTCTGAATTACAAAAACATGACAATTAATAGATAAAGCCATGTCTGAAAAGGGCATGAGTGTCATGTCTACAAAACTGCAGTGCACCATTGGTGTTGTCTCAAAGGGAACATAAGACTCAAGTGTCTTGAAAATCTTTATTTATAAAGCCCAATATCACACATCCCTCTGTCCTTAAACCCTCACAGCGGATAAGGAAACTCCCCCCAAAAAAACCCTTTAACGGTGCTGTGTAAGACATTGTGCAGACCCATTGTTTGGACGCTATAAGTGAAGGAAGCCAGTGTTGCCAATAATTTCAGCAACCACAGATAGCACGCACATTGTGCTTTTAGGGGTTAATTATGTGTTTCGCATTTTGCTTTAGTGTTGAGGAGAAATTAGGAGAAATATTCAAGCATTAATTTTTTGGATTCAAATAAGTAAGATAAAGACATTCAGCTACAGAACCTAGCTGTCTGCCCCTGTCGTTTTATAGTCTCTTGGTCTGGTTCCTGTTTGGTTATGAGACATCATGCACTGCCTGTTTTTGGCTATTGGTTGCCCAAGTAACCAGATGTAATTTCCGGGCCATGTGTGTGGGTGCTGTGGTAGGAGAAAGAGTTTTGGGGTTAATTTGCAACTGAATACAATCTGGCACTAAAATAGTAGAAGCGATAAGGGAGGAAAAAAGATTGTTTGGTTGGAATGATTATAGAGGGATATAATGTATGGCTGCTGAGTAAAGACAAAGGCAGAAGATAAGATGTGATTGAGTGCATTAGCCCACAGCTATCGTGTTTCCTGTTGCAGTATTCTGGGGTAGCTCACGGAAGTCTTGTTTGCATCTTGTTCTTGAGGAGCTGCTTGCATTAAGACCATATTTCCTGTATGTCATTGTCTCTGTGGTGAATTCCCGGGTTTATGAAGACAACTGATATCCTCCCGCAAACTGTTAGTGTCCTCCTCTGAATCCTCCCTTACTCTTGCCTTTACAAACGTTTACAAATGCGGGCTGTATGTTATAATTACAGAGCATGATTGAATAATGTCTTCTCAACATCTTGAAGCTGTTTGTCCACAGTTAATTATCTTGTTTACCAAATTTACCATTTAACAAACACATTTTTCTCGAGTCCCTCACCACGCTGGCAGCCTCCTTATCCCCCTGTCCACTTTAAGCTCCCTTAGAGCCACAAGACTGAACTTCATCTGTGACAGCATCATGTCAGCATGCAGGCCATGTGCCTTCCTTATCATGTGGCTGTCATCCACTGATGAGTCCTAAATTCTGTCCCTGATTTATGTCACTCTTGTCTCAGTGTTATTTTTTGACCACAGGACACTCTTTGCATACTGGCAGACATGCCTGCCTTATATAAGATGACCTGCAACATTTCCCTGACCTCTTCTTGACCTTTTTCATGACTTCTTAGATTTTTCTCTGGGCAGCACTGATTTTAATTACTAAGAGATGTGACTCCTTCATTGCTGTCCACCAAAATATGACAAAGCCTGGCAGAAGTTGTTACGTCTTGGCAAATTACACATATAATCATTGCACTAGTTGACCCCAATGATTCATAAAATATCTTACTGCTATATTCTAAAATGTAGTTTATGCAGCCTGTATGTAAATATAAAGAGATGACCTTATCTCACTGTTAAATCCATTCTGATCAGAATGTTGAGGCTTATAATGCAGTGGAGCAGTGAGCTTCTAGGATTCCCCCTCACACTCAGTTGTTGTTAACTTAAGAGATGATAACATTTGAATATTTTGCAGTAGGTGATTGCTGATCAAATCAATGCAAAACAGTGGCTCTCAGTGTCACAAGTGGCCACACTGCTATACACAAAACCATAGTGTCAAAGCCCAATCACCGTTCAGGACAACCCAGGATTGCCAGCAGTCCCACAGGTGTCTGAGAGTTTTAATGCAGTGTCAAATGGGATTCAACTTAGAAGTTACTCACCTCCAGCTTGTGCTGTAACATGTACAATAGTGGGCTGCCTCCATGACTCCAACTATATATTCAAATATTTTTCTTAGTAAATTTTCTGTAAAAAGTAGTACAAAAACAACAAGTTCTTCCTGCTCATTTGTTAACTCTAAAGTCACATGTGATTGCAAGAGATGTGTGAGATTTCCAGTTTTGAGAGTCGGGACTTGTTGTTAGTGAATGGAATCTGTTACTGTGTGGTGTACTGTTTTGGCCAAATCTTTTCTCTTCACACACTATAGGAACAGAACTGTTTATCATTACATGTTGTTATGTGTGGGGTCTCTTAAATTTTCAACATCTGTTTTGAAAAGTCTTAAACTGTGGGAGAGTGTTAAAGTTCTGTGTTAGCAACAGTTGCTGCAGACACTGGCTCAGGCATTGTAGTTAAATTCACATCATTATTATTATTATTATTATTATTATATTGCCACAATCTTGTCAGAATTATTCCATCTTTCATCTCACTTCATCTGACTTGAGTGAAATCAAATATTGCAATGTGCGTTGTGCCTGCAATTTAAAAACATTTTCAACTGGTGTGCTGATCTGTCTTTTAGGAGCAGAATGTGAATGGCTGAAGTTTTATCCTTTTATCCTTTGGTCTAAAACACTGCCCAGAGTGACTGGAAAGTAGATGGCCAGTGTTCTGTGAGCATTGGCAGATTTCCCTACTCTACTGAGTCAGTTTGGTGGTGGTGGCTCAAACTGAAGCAGAGCACACATGCAGACAGCCACCTGTAGCTGCTGAAGCGAAATGAGAAGTGAGAGAAATAAAACTTATGTTATTAATCATCAGACTGTGACAACTTCATCTGAAGCAGCCTTCCACCTAAAGCTTAAAAAAGTGTAGTCACTCTAGCTGCTGTGTCCCTCTCTGAGGCCTTTTCCCCTCCTGGAAAGCCTGTGTTTTTGTTTTGGGGGTTCGGGTGGTGGAGAGCATTAGATTTGCAGGAAGGATGTGAGTTTGCTGAAGAGCTTTTGCACAAAGAAAACGTCCCACATTGTCTCCAGGGCAACGGCACTTGCCAGATAGAGCAGAGGTTTTTTTTTGTTTTTTTCACCCCCCATTTGGTTACTCAGTTGGTTTTCAGCATGGACTGGCTCATCTATTAATGCAGGATTATCATCTTCGCCGTAATCTGACACCAAATTTAGACAGCTCTAAATGTCAAGTCTTACTTATTGATGTGCTGATCCGCATGTTGCCTCCGACCCCATAAGGGGCCTCATTCTGGAGGTGTAGTGCTGCTTTTAATCAGAGAGTGACTCACACTTCTTCATATTACTCAACAAGACTATCCTGCATTTGTGTGTATCAGAAAGTGCATAAATGAGTGCCTGTGTATTTAAGTGTAAACGATGTGTGTGTAATAGCACACTGGGTGGACACTAGCTATGTCAGAGGGTGCGGTATGCAGAGTGGATATACTGATGTCATAGTTTTTTATGTTTTCACCCCAAGACTTCATCTCTGAATGTGGAGATGTTATCTTAACACAGTGCAGATAGTGTTCTTCTAAAAAGTATTGCAATGATGGCAGCTCACCACATGTACACTCTGGTACCACGTAACTTGCAATGTACGGTAGTTATGTTGCAGGCAAACTGTGCATGAGATTGAACAATGATACATGGCAGTATTATGAAGCACATTGTTTTTGCAGTATTACTTACAAAAGTATTCACAATAAAACGGTCACAGAGCTTTTGAATAAACTGAAGTAGGAAGAGCGTAATGCCAACAATGCAGCACATCAGTAAAACATTGTGTCATTAGTAATAAGTCAGCTTCCTCTCTCAAAACCTTGTGCAGGAGGGAGCTTGTTTTAGACCAAATTTCCTCGTTTTGTACTTTGTTGCAAATCTGCACACACAGACACATTAAAAGACACAAGGCTCAGAGCTCTTTTGTCCCGACTGCTGCAGTCGCCGTGGAAACCGCCCGATGTCGTGTCACTGTGGTTTGGAAGCCTGCTAACGAGAAGCTGTGGTCTGGTTCAGCATCAAGAGCATGACACACACACACACACACACACACACTGATCTACACAGTCATTTCAACTCTGACTGCCATCATTCAGTGATCACATGATCCAGGCGGTTGCTTTCCATCCTGTGTCACAGAGTATCACTGCTTGTAGTCATCTGTGTGAGGAGTCATCGCCAGCTCTGACACACATGCACACACAGACACACACACAGACACGCAACCACTATGAGTGACCCACATTTTCTTCCCTGCTCTCTCCTTTCATCCTCAGGCCTGCCTCTATCTCTCTCTCTCGCTCCCATGTTAAGTGTGTTTTTTTTGGTAACCATTATCTTTGTACAGGTTATCTTTGCATGTGTATTATTTCTAAAAATCAGACTGCTTCAGGTTCAGACTTTGAACCACCTGGTTGATCTGTAGCTCTGTTTGGGTTGATAATGGCTGGCAGGAGGCTCTGATCTTATTTGGTATTGGTCTGTAGATAGATAGATTTAAATAAAACATCACATTTTTTGCTCATCTTTAATAATAATTACAGTTTACAGCAGCCCAACATCTGAATATGAAGCTTTTTTGCTTTTAACATATTGTTTCTTGTTTTGCTAAAGTGATGCGTCAGCAGTTAGAGCCATTTAACTAGCTTGCAAAATCCTTTTTCAAAGCTAATTAATCACAGACTCCACTTTTTTCTCTGGTATCTGCAAGGGATGTTAATTTTGGTTAATTTAGCTTTTGATAGCCAGACACTTATTAGGCAATAACTAACTGGTGAATTTTTAAAGGAAAAAAAGCGCAAAATGACATTTCAAAGCTCTGTCCATGTAGATGTGTTGAAAGTTTAAGGTTTTGTGATGTAATATCTTGACTTTTATTTGATTTTTGCTGGCTTTGCTGACAAAGAGCTGGCTGGATAAACATGCCGAATAGTAGTGCCCACTGCCCACCCTCTGGTCTCCACTGTTTAGCTAATGTTAGCTTTTGGCCGCTGTGCGCACTACACCATCTGGTTTGGGTGGAAGATGGCTAGCAACATTACTCAGTAGTGATTACTGCTGCTAACGGCTGCAGAAAGATGTTGGCCACCCTCTGGTCTCCTTCCAAGTAGCCCAGGTGAGTGAGTTCCCTTATTGACTGTGCTAGCACCACTAGCCATGCTGACACTGCTAATGGTGTTAACAAAGCTAACAGCTAGCAATGTTAAATGGGGGCAACATGAGGTGAAACCAGAGGATGGGCACAATGTTTTAACAGCAACACCGTTGGGTCGAGACGGTGTTACTAGTGGTGATCGTTGAATGAGTGGCATTGATAGTTAGCTTCCGCCATACCCAGTTGGTGTGTAGTGCACCAAACAGAAAAGTTGCAAAATTTACTTATACACTGTCATAGGTAACTCAAAAATATTCTCCGCATTTAACACATTAACATTCAACTGTTGACATCCCAGATATCTGCTAATGTTGTAATAGTGATAATGCTCTCAGGGAAACAATGTTTTTTGTCATGGGATGACACTGCCACATCATCAGTTATATTCCTGTATCAGGAGAACTATTGTGTATATTGTTTATTTAATGCTTCTTTTACAAATAGATTGTCTTTGCATAAACAGTAAGTTTTAGTAGTATCAACTGCTTCTCTCTGTAAAGTTGCTAAACCTAGGCTAACTGTATGCTATCAAACGCAGCCTCATTGTTGAAAGACTGACATCAGGCTCTATGTACTGTATTTAGCATAAATTAAAAAGTGAAAAGATCCCTTTTCACTGACCTAACAAATGGACTCTCCAGATTCAAACCACTGTGAATGCCCACAATCAACTTCTAGACCATTTTAAAATAGCCAGGCTGAACTATTGTGTATGAAACAAAATGACTATGGTTGGCAAAGCAGGAAGCACGGAGGCCTGATTTGGCTGTTACTGGCTGCTTAGAGAGAGTTCAGCGGTGGCCCAAAAGCCTGTTCACAGTCCGCACATTGATTGGGTCCCTTTGGTTGCTCAGCACTGTAAGAACTGAATGCTCTGATTGTGACTTGCTGATTGTGTTGCTCACGCTGTGAACACACAGCTGCTGTTACACTCCTTCCAATTCATGAGGTGGAAAAAAAATAACAAACACAGAACAGTACAGTGCAGAAGCCTTACAGCAGGGGTGATTTTTTTAGGCTGTAGTTTGTTTAGTTTGTAGTTCTGTCAGGCAGCGTGACTTGTGGTCACTGTTCTTTGTTAATGCTGTTTTTAGGTATTTGTTATGCTTTTATCCTTGTTGGAAATGAGATGTTATTATGTGTGTGGTGTCTATTGTGTTTGTAAAAGCTTTTATAAGGAGGAAACAGACATGCATGTCAATCTACGCATTTCTGTCAGAAAGGACAGTCAGTAGGACTTAATTTTTTGTGGTTGCAGCAAGACATGAATAGATAGGCTGTCCAGGAAGAATAAACGCAGGTGATGGACTGATGGAAACCTCCATGTAGAGTCCATAGTCATATTCTTTGTCTGAGATTGAAGGATATGCTGAAGGAGGAAATTATCTAAATCCGAAAGAGAGGAGGCAAAAACCATCTGGTGCCACAATGATACTGTCCAAAAACTAGGACTGTGGTGTATAAGATGCAACAGCGTAGTTCAAGAGATAATGATCATTCTTCAAAATGAAACCAATAGCCCTTCAGTCAGTTATGTGTTGCTGTTAGAAAACAGGTCCAGCTGCTGGCCCAATGTCACATACCTGCAAGGCCACTCCACTGGTTAACATTCCTCTCACACTGTGGACTGATAGTGAACCTTTGTCTTACATCAGCAGCACAGTTATGTCTGCAGACTGCCCACTACTGCCGAAACTGCAGCACTCTTTGCTGAGCTCTAACTTTTTTTTTTGAAGATGATTTTTGTGTGACCTCTTTAGCTTGTACTACAAGTGCTTAATTAGATATGAGGTGCTCGGTTTGCTGAATAAAACATGAGTCAAAAAGTCACACAGCTAGTTGGAACTAAAAGCACAATCATTTAGTATGATACATCTGTGCATCTCTGCCGTATGTGGCGACTCCTTTGTACACTGCCTGCTGGAGCTTTGCCAAGTCTGGAGCCATTCAGCTGGATCTGACCGGAAAGCAGTGGGTGTGACATGGAGAGGACCCATATCAAGAGAGATCTTAGACTGATTCTGCTGCTGTCATTGTGGTTCAGGTGTGGTTACTTTCAGGCCTGACTCATTGTCAAATTAATTGTCCCTTGCTTTGAAACACCTGACCTCTTTGGAGTGATTAAGGTGGTGAATAAAATGGCAGAAAAATAAAAACATGCATTGCAATTTTTCATGAGGTTTTGTGAGGCCCAGGGTACCGGGCTCGCTGCTACGAGCCATCAGGTCCTTGTATGACCAAAGTGAGAGCTGTGTCTGCATACTTGGCGTAAAGTCAAATACGTTCTCGGTGGGTTTTGGCCACCACCAGGTTTGTCCCTTGTCACCGATCCTGTTTGTGATATTCATGGACAGGATCTCGAGGCGCAGCCAGGGGGAGGAAGGGGTCCGGTTTAGGGACCTCAGAATTGCATCTCTGCTTTTCGCAGAGAATGTGGTTCTGTTGGCTTCATCACACAGTGACCTCCAGCATGCACTGGGGGTCTTTTTGCAGCCGAGTGTTAAGAGGTTCGGCACCAAGTATTAAGAGGTTGGGCACCTCCGAACCTGTCGCCATGGTTCAGGCATCTGATTAGGATGCCTCCTGGGAGCCTCCTGATTAGGATGCCTCCTGGGATCCTCTGCTGGAGATGTTTCGAGCATGTCCCACTGCCCCGGGGCAGACCCAGGACACGCTGGAGGGATTACATATCACATCTGGCCTGGAGAACACCTTGGGGTGCCCCAGGAGGAGCTGGAAAGCGTTGCTGGGGAGAGGGATATCTGGGGTGCTTTGCTTGGCTCGCTGTCCCCAGGACCCAGCCTCGGAGAAGCGGATAAAAATGGATGGATGGATATGTACTGCTTACCCTGAAACTTGAATACTGTGCATATTGCCTTTCACCAGTGGAAATTACAGTTAAAAAATACTGCCAGTATTGCTGAAATTTTGCTAACACCTAATGTTAAACTGTTTACCTGAATTCCGTTCCTTTTGCTGCTCTAAAACAGTAGCTACCATTGACTGCACAGAGCAACTTTCTATCTGGGCAGTTTTTTTGAAGTGGCAAAAATAATTGATTTCCGAAAAAACGCCTTTTTATCCAGGTGTGAAACCTCTTTTAAGTCCATTAATGTATTGTCACTGGATCAGTGCTTTGACTAGCATACTCGCCAATACCCGATCGGATGCATTTCTAATACTGGTCCCAGTATCAGAACAGCTCTATGTATAACTAAATCTTCTGGGTCCATTATGTGATGCCATTGGGCCCACAAATACGTTTCCCCCTATATTTATATTGGGAAAGAGACGTCACAACCCCTGCAAAAGGACTCATTTAACTATCGAGATTTGATATTGGTCCAATACCAATTTGAACATCTAGAAGAGTTGCACGATTGCATTTTTTTAATCTCCATTCAACTAACTTGAACTGAGTTTGCAACTTGTTGGCTGGCATTTCAGGAACAGTTAAGTTAGACAGTCCTCGTCAAACCTATCAGAGAGTCGTGAGAGGTACAATAATAACCATCTTGTTACAAAACAAAATTAATTACCAATGTAACATTTTGTGTTATCACTAGTGTTGCACGGTATACCAGTACTAAAATAGTACCGCGGTACTAGAATATTCCAAACGGTACTATACTGCATTTGGAAAATACCGGTACTTTGAAATTGATTCAATTAATTAATTTAGTCAATTTATTTTACTCATTTATGCACAAAAACACCTTTCTTGTTCCCATTGGAGCACAGATTGCACAAGTGTTGTGTATGACAACACCTGTATCAACATTTCGCAGCTGGCGCATGTGAAAAAAGACAAGAGAAAGTCTGCCTCGCAAAGACACAAACACACACACAAAAACACAAGACAACACCAACCTGGTGAAACATTTGAGCAACCAAACCGTGACGTCCGTACCGAGGGACTTTCGAACCACGATTTTTTGGTACCGTTACACCCCTACTATTTATTTTTCTAAGGGTTTGTAGCCAAAAGGACTTTTCCTTAGGAAAAGTACCGAAAAGTATCAAAGTATCAAAATTCATATTGGTATGGGTACCGAAACAAAGATTTTGGTATCGTGACAACACTAGTTTATCACATTATCATTTCAAGATACAGTATCATTTTCTGATAACAGATATCTGAGTGATTTCCCATCATCCTCCACTTTGAATGGCTGCCCTGTGACCTTGATATCTAAGCATTATGTTGAGAAGTTATGCAAATCTGAAGGTGCAGGTGGACATATTGCACAGTACCTCAGTGGAATGCAGCTTGTCCTTTCATATGGTGTTGCAGAATTGTCTACAAACAATCAAGTACTATTTGTTTAAAGCAAACATTTTCATCACAGCTTTTTTTCCCATTTCATCATCATTAGTCATTCATTAGTTGTAGTTTCACTCAGTGCCACCTTTATCCGCCCATCTGGTATTGACATGGGTGTGCTTCTTATGTTCACACTCTGTACCAGGTACAGAACTGTCACATTATTTACAACATTCTAATTTAAGGTCATAATCTAGGAAGCCTGCAGGTATTTTTATGAATAATTAGATTTTATAGAACATTAGAATCCTGCCTTTTTTGCACTGCATTTGAACAGAAAGAAAGAACTGACTTGAGACTGTCAAAGTAAAGGTTACATATGAAAGTATCTGTCATCAGCAGGAAGGCCTTGGTCGTTGCTCTGGGCTCCAAACCCCCGCAGGCTATCATAGAAGCACCAATCTTCTGTGTTGTCACAGATACTTACCACAGTAATACGTCATTGCTTGTACAATACTTAATCACTTTTCCCTTCTAAAACATAAGACAAAACTTAGCTCTTTCAGCAAAGTGTTGTCAGTTGTCAGTAGATCGCGCTGTGTTTGGTAGCACACTTCTCTGCCAACAAACTGCGGATCAATCCAGTGACACGCAAAAGTATTTCTGCAGGAACTGGAAAAAAATTAGATTTAATAAGGGGTAGTTTGATCCAAGCAATCTGAACGGCCAAAGACACATGCCAGCCACAGTAATGAATCCCATAGAGCGTGACAGTCCTGAATGGTTGAACTCTTGTGGTATTTCTAGATTTTTATTCACTTTGTATTTGCTTCTGTAGCCAATGGACACGTGTAGGGTTGCAGCAGTATACCAGTTTCAAGGTATACTTTAGTCTAAATATTGATGGTTATACCATGTACATTCGGTTATCCATAGTATTGAAAACAAAAGAAATACAACCAAACAGAGAATCTCACATATGCATGTGTGGATTACAAGATAGCAGGCCCCTGGGTACAAATATGCAAAAGCCCCCACTACCTCTCCTACATAGGAGCAAGACACACAGACTTAATGGTGTTTTTGCGTCTCTGTAGTCTTTATGCATCTTTTTGTGGTTTTTGTGTCTCTTTGAGGAAATTTTGTGTCGATTTGTGGTCATTTTGAGTCCTATTTTGGTTGGTACATGTTAATTTAGCATTTGACATTTAAGTTAAGGGCAGGGGACCCCCTAAAACTTTGGGTCCCTGTGCCTTTGTCCAGTAGACCCATACAGTAATCTATCCATGTGCAAATGGGCCTCTCCTTTCCTTCTTGACTACCTGTCAAACTTTTTATACATGTTTCCATTTTTAAAAAAAAATGGTTTCCAGTTTCAATTTTAATACATCAACCACAAATAAGGGTAATTTGTACTGACGATAATAATAATAATAATGATAATTTTGTAATTTCATATATGAAACTGTGATATTTTCTAAAATGGTTATCGCAAGTAAATCTCATACCTTTGCAACCCCAGACACATGCATATGTGTATAAACCTGCCTTGTATATGGATAGAAGACAGTTGCTTTTTTCTGTTTGCTTTTAATGTTTTCTAAATGCTATCAACTTGCCAGGGATTGTAGATGAAAATTAGATTGTAAGGTTAAATCTTCTGGCACATTGACATAATGTCAACATAAGGCTCAAGTGCTCACCCTAGTTAATGTGCATTGTTCCTTCTTAAATAAGATAATAATAGGAAACGGAATAAACATAAATCCAGCCCTGGTTCTTTGTGAAAGTGATTTATGACAAATGACCAAGTCCAAACATTTCCTTGAAAATGCTCCAAGTCAGATTTAAAATGTTTGTGCTTGGTGATAGTGTAAATGCAGCTTTTGCATTTTAAGAAGATAATAGGAGACTTTATGTTAAACCTCATTTTGTTTCTGTAAGAGATGAAGAAATAAAACCACACACATAACTTACATTAATTTTAAGTGAGCAGTTGTTAAGCTGTGAGATGACCTCTTTGCTCGCAGTAACCTACTTAGTTTGACATGACAGTGTGCTGGATTGGTGCTGTGAACTTGGAGCTTTTGTCACAAGTAATAGCGTTTCATAATAAGATATCGGTACAGCTTGTTCTTAAGATAGCATCTTTTTTTTTAAATACTCAAATAGATTTGTATCTCTGGCAAAACCTAATTATCTAAACTTTTACCCAACCTAGATATGAGACATTATGGAAGCCAGTGTTTCACTGAAATCACTTGTATCAGTCTGAGCTTCTGTTTGACCTGTTTAAACACTCATCTGTCTTATTTTCACTTTCACCTCATTATGGTGTTGGCACCCATTCTGACATTGCAACACGTAACGTTAATAGCCAATAACGTTTAAATAGATTTAAAGCTTGTATCATGCAGACATGGCTGTACCTCAAACAAACTAATCAGGTGACCCTTTCTTTGCTCTGTTCAAAACTCCTGTGAACTTGGAGCTTTTGTCACAAGTAAAGGAGTTTCATAATAAGATATCTGTACAGCTTGTTCTTAAGATTGCATAGTTATTTTTAAATATTCAATTAGATTTGTATCTCTTGCTGCACATATTTATCACAAAACCCATTTATCTAAACTTTTAGCCAACTTTTAGATATGAGACATTATGCAGCTAGTGTTTCATTGAAATCAGTTGTATCAGTTTAAGCTTTTGTTAGACCTGTACAAACACTCACCTCTTCAAAGGGTTACAGTTTAATGCAAATATTTGCATCATGGATTAGTCTTTTTCCATTGGGTGTTCATCGTTAAAGTTTGCATCACACTGGCAATGGTGAAGTTGTTCAGTCCTGGTGCAAGCAGGTGATATGGAGGCATTACTACAGTTCCCTGCTGCCAGGACTGACAGGCTCATAGCTTGCGGTTTGTTCTTGGCCTTACACTCTCCTACATGCTGCAGTTTTACAATTGCAGAGGTTCCTTTAGCTTTTTGTTGCCTGGTTGATTAGCCCAGAAAGGCCAAGAGGTTACAGGCTTGTAAGTTTATTTCAGTTTTATGAGCTGGTTTAGGGCAGGCAGTGTGTTTTGAAATTGCTTTTAGGAGTATTCTCTGACTGCAGTCGGCGCTGCAGACAAACACTGCTGCTTCCAGTCATGGCTCAAGATCCTCAAAACAAGAAATTAATTATATAGTGCAACTTTATGTATAATTGAGCAGAAGGTGAAGGTGTATTGATGTGGTGACCACATTGCCCAAAGAGCAGATTTATGCCAAATGAAATAACTCTTTTGGTTGCAACTTGCCACTTTGCCTGAATGTACATGAGAAATCTGATATAGATTGGTCACAGATGCTACAAATGTAAGCATAAAGCCTTTGGTAGCCAACAATACAATGCACTTTGATAGATTATGCTTGCAAACTTACTGAGCTTTTCATTGGCCACCAAATTTGAGGATGTAATTACACAGAATTTTGGGTCACAAACAGAATAAATTAAAAAAAAATAAATTTCAGCTATATGAATCTGTTGTGCTAATTGTATAAAAAGAAGAGGCCTGAGAGTAAGAACAAGACCAGGTCAAAACCTAGTATGTGGCGGGACTATTTATGAAACACCAGAGGGCTTTTAATTTGAAATGAGGACCTTTAATTTGAAACAGGAAGGTCTGACATATACTCAGTCACAGACTTTAGCCATGACCCTCAGTACAGAGCTGGCCTTGTTGTTGTTGTTGTTGTTGTTGTTAAGCTCAGAAATTCATGTAAATAAATGCAAAAATACAGAACACCTCCCTTAGACGGTCACACAGCTTAAGGGACCTGCTTTCTCTGGAGCTGTAACCACTGATCATTTAACACAACCCTCCCCTCTTTAACTCTGGTCCATGGCGTATGTCCCCACATGACAGGTGGAGGTTGTGCAGCCATTGGCCACTATCGGAGCCAAGTTCCACCAATAACAATAGTTTGGAAAACATCCTAATGGTAAATGGAATTTAGTTATTGTGGCGGCACCTGTTCTCTTCATTGTAACATGTAATGTAATTTCAATCAGTGTCTTATTTCCACTTTCTCCTCATAACAGTGGTGGGACCCATTCTGATAATGCAACTCTGTCAGCGCCTTTTTATTTTGAAAGAGCAATGGCCGATGGGGAAACTCCAACACTCAGCTTATCACTCTGATCAATGGTGTAACTTCATCGCTCGCCCACTCACTCACTCACTGACAGGCTGAGTGACTTACTGACTTTCGTGTTTAGAGGCTCGCCTCTGTGGTCCAGCCAAAAGCTAGCCTGTAAAATCACAACTTTGGAGACTTTCTCCATTTAAGTTAGGTATCATTTCATTAATGGTACCTGGTGATTGGCGAGCAAACCCATTGTGGTGTTGAGTCATTATATTGAATACTATCAGTGCTTTTAAAGAGGAACCAGCAGCAACCATTGTTGGTAAGCATTAATGGCACAAGTAGTGCTATTTGTCATTGTATTGATAATTTCTAGCCCAAAGAAAAAAGTTTGTTTTGCTGATAAGACTATCCCTGACTACAACCACTGCTCATAATTCTGTGACTTACTCAGAGGACTTTAGGAGCACAAAGAACACAGCAGAAAGGAGCCACTCTTCGGCAGGTCAGAGTAAAACAGACTCGGACTCCAGCTGAAGTGAATCTTTTAATATTCACTGTTGTCTTTTTCTGTAATTTTCTTTTGTGTAACCAACACAGTTTGAAAGTTATGCAGTAATTAAAATGTGTAATGGTTAAAATTAGTTTTCAGTGTGGCACAGTCACTGTTTCACTCTGTAGCTTCTCATTCTCTGAGTAATTGCTAGTTTTTGTAGTCCATTGAAAGCCTTTAAGTCTTGTTTACATTCCATAGATTCTTTTTGTATACATACACTGATTCTTGACATCACTGTGTTAGAATGAAAGCCTCTTGTGATGAGGAGATACTTTTTGTGTCCTTCATACCTCTCCATAAACCAGCGCAGTGCACCGAGGGAGCTGGATTGAGTTATTGTTGAGGGTTTTAGGGAGGAAGCAGTAGAGCAAGAAACAAACCATGAAAGAGTGAGTGACTGTGTGTGTGTGTGTGTGCGCGCGCGCGCGCGCGCGTGCGTGCGTGTGTGTCTGTGGTCGTAAGGCCTGCGTGTCACTCCCAGCAGACTCATTTTCTGGCTCATTCATACACTCCTCCCTCAGCTGCAGGATGTCCTGCTTTAACTGGCTGAATAATCCCCACCCTGCCTGACTATTGGCTGATAGTGTATCTGCACCAACCTCGCTCTGCACTGTCACACTCAGTGTGTGTTCCCGACACACCTACAGCTTGTCATCCACGGTCAACATATGATTACAGAACATAACATAAGGCCGTACCAGGCAACACATACACTGCTTTTTTATTTTCTTAGGAGGTAGTTGAGGGTTTGCTAAGTCACATGTTCTTAAGTGTTATAACAAAGTCCACCACTCCCTTTTTACAAGCAGACTGTGATTTGTTTTCATTTCTTATTATGTGGCAGTCCATGAAACACATTGTTGCAGCTCTGTTGTTTGAAGTGGTCTATGTATTTTTTTTTTTATTTTTTATGTCAACTTTGTGTAAAATTAAACGTGCTCTTGCAGTGCACATGGCACCAAGGATAAATGAAAATCTTTGAGAATACACACTGTGCAACCAAAAACACACTCAGTTGTAGTGATGTGTGTAGTTTCACACGCTGCATCCGAAGTCACATACTATGCACTACATAGCCCATATGTGTACCATTGGTCAACATAATTTCGTGCAAATAAACAGTAGTATGTATCTCTCTGGACACACTGGGCTCTAATAACCACATCACTTCCTCAGAGCCTCCTTGTTTGAGATGTGTAACCATGGTAACCCGTGCCATTAGTAGGTTGGATTATTGCAATGGCTTATTTACAGGGCTTAACAAAAAATCAATCAGACAGCTGCAGCTGATCCAGAACGCTGCCACCAGAGTCCTTACAAACACCAGGAAACTGGACCATATTACACCGGTCATTAAATCGCTACACTGGCTTCCTGTGAGTCAAAGAATAGATTTTAAAATCTTACTGCTGGTCTACAAAGCCCTAAATGGTCTTGGACCAAAATACATGCTTGATCTGCTGGTTCCCTACGAAGCATCCAGACCCCTTAGGTAATCTGGAACAGGTTTGTTGTGTGTTCCAAGAACAAGAACCAAGCAAGGTGAGGCAGCATTCAGTTATTATGCTCCTCACCTGTGGAACAAACTTCCTGTAGATCTGAGGTCTGCTCAAACGATCAGCTCCTTTAAATCAGGGCTAAAAACACTGTTGTTTACTGAAGCGTACTCTTAGATTAAATACTTAGCTGCTGTATTCTACTGCCTGTACTTTTTAACTACACACTGCTGATTTATGCCTTTTATTATTCTACTTCTTTTCCTATCCTGACTGTTAAATGTATTGAGCCTGTTTTTATTTTATGTTACTGTATTTTATTATTATCACTATCATTCTCAGTTTCTATTTCCCTTTTTAATCGACTGTTAAAGCACTTTGAATTACCTTGTGTTGAATTGTGCTATACAAATAAACTTGCCTTGCCTTGCCTTGCCAACCTCAGCTCTAAAAATAATTTTAAAATATACTGAGTCAATCAATCATTTATTTGTCACATGGAATTGTACAAAGTACAACTGAAATGTGATCCCATTGGCTCCTTTAACTTGTGCACTGAGATTTAGTCCTTTTTTGTGTCCTTCCATTGTTAGCTGCTGCTTCATATTTGTCCATGTTTCCTAGTGGTTCTGGTAATCCATCGTCTCTGGTCGTGGGAACAATTTAACGATTTCCTCTGCTCTGTCAGATCGGCATGTAGAAAAAGACTGGTCTAATGGTGCCATCCAGGATTTAGCTGTTTAGGTGAATTAAAGGATATTACAGTTACTGATATTCCGTTGGAAACTGATGTGGCAAAGAGGTCAACCGGTTTATTTTCCAATGCCTGTACAATGACTAGCGAGATGCTAGTTCTGTTGGTGCCCACATTCTTCATTTTTTCTCAATGTTAACTGAATTTTACAATTAAAAAACCTCAAACAGGCTAACTAGCAGAAGTCAGCAGGAGAGTTCACAGACTGTTAAGTTGATTTCCTCTTTCTGATGAGTGACTCGCAGCCACACACCACCACCGTCCAAAGCCAACCACAAAAAGCACCACTTGCAAAATAGACATAAGAGCATAAATTTAGCACAAGTTTAACGAAGCTGACAGAGAGGCGACTGGAAACATCTGCACCTATGTCATTAGTCTATCAAAGTGAAATCTTACACTTACTTAGCGTTATTGATGTTATAGAGCTGATAGTCACTGTTGGTCAGTAAAGAACATTGTCCTCTACCCCATATCATGTGGGATACAATTCACACACTATTGGTTTCATACTAAGCTTTTGGACGTCCGTTTAAAAAATCTGGCATACTGTTTTAGCGTACTAAATAGCATGTTGGTATGGAATTTTGGACGCTGCCACACTTTATGATGTGAGGCTGAAGGTCCATCTTGAATCCAAACAAGGATGTTGTTTGTCTCTGAGTTCATGTAGCACACATTTGAGGCCTGTGATGTCCAATTAATAGACACCTTCTTATCTGCAATAAATTTTGACCACTAGTGTTTACTTCAGGAAAATAACGAAGCTACAGACCTGACTGTGCTTTTCATGGCATTCCCTCTCCTGGTTCAGTGCTTTTTGTCAATGCCAAAGCACTTAAGAGCAGGTTGCGGCTCAGAGATCAGGGCCAATCATCTCAAAACAAAAATGAAACAAACCCTTATGTCTTTGATGACTTGATTCCAGAGCACCAATCCCACAAATGTCCACACATCACCCTAATTCGCAAGGGAGAGGAGATGGCTTGAGCATTTTCCTGTGTGTTTTGGGAGCTGGCCTACTTTCTGTTTGTGTATTGTCTCTGTGTGTCCATGCTCCTGTTTAAGTTCCCTTGGTAAAGGGTGACAGGCTCTGTTGTTTTCTCAAACTGTTTAGGTTTGCCCTAAATGCTGGTGAAAACCTCTCTTTTATTTAGCATGGTATAATATTTTGTTTTGTGCCATTTTCTGCTAGATTTACATCCTTTGTATTGGGCGGCTAAGTGTATTCTCTGTGCGGATGAATGCTGCTATTAAGCAGCCTGCAGGGCTTCAGATGGAGCCAAGCTGAAAGACGGGCCTGTGGTGGTTACATAAGTTGGCCTTTGTCATGTCATTGTGCCACTGCGACGAGCCAGGCCCTGGCCAACAGTGGAAATGGCCTCATTAACCAGCAGCAAATAAGAATTTTAACACATCACGCTCCTGTTAAACAGGCTGATATGGACTCATTTAAAAGAGCAGCCTGACAGTATACATAAATGAAAACAGCTGTAACAGAACATAATCTTAATTTATTTGTTGCCTCCAACATAATGCACTGTTGCTTCATTGAGCACATCAGCACTACAAACACCATACTACGATGAAGTGAGACACCAAGTTAGTCATTTTCATAGTTGTAGTTGTTACTCAAAATAAGACTACTAGGACTACTAGTGTAGCATGAAGAAGGGAAGCAAGAGAGAACAGCGATCCTATCTTTGTCAAAAGGTCCATTCAAATTCAACGCTGGCATAGTTCTTTGAATAATATGTAGTTAATACATAGCAATAGATTACGCACTTAAGCTTTTTACTGACAAACAACAGCTTGGTCCAGTGACTGCACGCAGCTAATCTGTAGTCCTGCCTTCACTGCGCACACCTGTCAGAGGTGTATTCTTCCTCTTTTTGATGAAGGCTGTTTTTTTTCCCCTGCAGTCAGTCTTTGACCAATCTCTGTGGCAGGCTGTGTCCCCTTTAAGGTTGTGGACAATATTCAGAGCATTAATACAGCAGTAAACCATTATTTGTTATGTGAAGATACAGTGGAGTCATGGTGTCCTGCACAGAGAATGAAGTCACACTTAGTTTCTGTATGTTGTAAATCTTAACTTGTCTATGGTTTGTTGTGGAAAGCTGCCACTTTGCACTGCACTCATATGGCGGTTACCACAATATGTGGGCAGTGGCATCGCAGAAGCATAGTACCCTTCCTCGGGCTCCTCCCTGGTTAACACCATTAGCTCTGTCAGCACTGTTGCCATTTTTAGCACCGTTTATGGAGCTAGTATCTATAGCCACTAGCTGCTTTCTCACCAACCTAATAACTGTGTTCAGAGAACTTGTACGCCCAGATTTTGGCATAGAGCCTCTTTAGCACAAATTGATAATTTATATGCAGACATACAAATGATGAAGCACAAAAATAAGAAAACAAATCAGCATGTTGATTTAGCTTTTAAAAAAACCTACACCACAAAGGAACTTATTTAGGAAACAAAAAGACAGCAAACAATGCAAATAACATGGTCTGACCTCTGTATCTGTCTCTGTCTGTGTCTCTCTGCAGTGGAGGGTGAAGGTCAAGGTCGCATTCTCCAGCGATTTCCTGAGAAAGACTGGGAGGACAGCCCGTTCCCACAAGGCATAGAGCTGGTAAGTCAACACTTGTAGACATGCTCCTGTGTAGCTCAGTGAGTAAAGCAAGGCACTTAACCTTGTCAGGGTGAAGGGGTTCACCTCCCTGGACAGTGCAATTTGTAAAGCAAATTACTAAATTCCACTATTCCACTATAGCAGGGATACATACATTTATTACTCTGAACTGGGTTAGATGGATTTTTGTGTTAAGTATAAGAACAGGGGGGTCAAACTCATTTAGTTCATGGGCCACATTAACCCCGATTTGACCTTAAGTGGGCCGGACTAGTACAACCATTGCATAATAGCCTATAAATAACAACACCCCACATTTTACTGTAATGTTGTACATTCTGAAAACGGTTATCTATTTACAAACAGATGATGACCAGCCTGAGATGTCTTAAGAAAAATTAGAGCAATTTCAGGAACAAGTCTTAGTTGTTCCACATTCAGTCAGTCACTTCTCATTGTCATTACATGAGCATTTCTACATACATTTCCACTGCTGTGTGGTAATGCTGCAATCACCACACCAAACTAAAGTGGAAGCTGTTGGTGAAGCAGATTAAGTTATCTGCTGCCCTACAAACCATTTACAAGTCTAAAGTGTTGGTAGTAGCAATAGGGTTCCACCAATATTTTTTCACATTTTTCAATATCTTTAAATATGACCACAATAATTACTCATTGTTTTTTCAGAGAACTGTATTCTGCTCAGGGTAGAAAGTAATTTACATGAAGAAGGCCACGCACTAGCTGTTTCTACACAGAGATCGCTCTATAGAGCCGCTATCAAGTCCCTTCTTAATTCCACCTTTGCATTTTTACACAGAAACAAACAATGGCGGCATCATGCTGCTCCTCTGTGTATTTTAAGACAGCAAACTGGCATTGCGGAAGTAAAAGAGGCGTGACGGGTGTGACGTGTAACACAACAGCGTCGGCCTCTGCTGTGACATATATACGTCGGCAGTGCTTTATAACCAATAACAATGGCATTAACATGGCAATAACAATCATTCACCGCCCTGTTATATTGCGGTTGATCTTTTCCCCTGGTCAAAGGGTAAGGAGCTCCTGGACCTCATTGTTTTCCCAATTTGCAGAAATTTTTGTCTGTTCTTCTGTATTTGATTTAGCTGCTAACTGCTATCAGCTACTTTTTAAATCTCCTGTGGTGGGTTGCACGCTTTACATGTCATCAAAATGTCACAACTGCTGCCCATGATTCTGTCCTGCCAGCTGTCCTGTTTTGATAGACATCATTTAGGCTCCACCTCCGATGCCGGCTTAAAGGCGAGACAACTGGTAACCCCCAACTGGTAACCCCCAACTGGTAACCCCCATTCCACAATTGTACCTTGTGTACACAACGGCGAAATGGCATAACGGCTTGAAATTCCCGCCCTAAAGAGGCAATGTGAAAGCAGCCACTGTTTAACTTGCACCTGAAACCTAGCACCTCTAGCCCTCACAAATGCAGCAATATTAGGTGTGCAAATTCATCCAGTGGGCCAGATTGGGCCCTCCTGCAGGCTGCTAATGACCTCTGGGCCATAAGTTCGACACCTATGTGTTAGCAGTTATAAATAAGTAAGTCTGTTAGAAGGTTTTTGGCAGACTAAGACTCAGCAGTCCTTAAGTCTTTTTATGTCTTTAATGAAACTGCCTCTTGTGGTTTGTCTCAGGTAAATCCCCCGCCAGGCTCATTGTTATTTATAGATACAAGAAAACACATTTGTACACCAACAAGTGAGAAAACATTGGAACTTGAGAACCGTCATGGAACAATTTAGTCCTGATGGCCCGATAAGAAAGTATTTCTGAATCTGTGTGCAGGGAGAAAAAGTGAGATTGCTGCATTCCTAATACTAATGCAGATCAGTCAGACGTGTTGAATGTGCATGGTGTCACACATTAAAAAAGCCAGCTGGTTAAAAGCTGAAATGAAACAAGCAACTAAAAATTGCTTCATAAATGGTTTTGGTGTGGATTGACTTAAGATTAAAGCATGTATGACATGTTTACACATACCAGGGGCAAGCCAACTTTACCTCAAGTCATCAAGGCGGTGAGGTAACTTAATGAATAATGAGCGTAACATGAAGAATGTCATATCTTAACAAAGAAAACTGCTAATATTGACTTTGTATTGTTTGCTCACCTCAGTCAACAGGGCAGTATTTATTGCTTCATTTATTTATTCTTATTGTACAAGTAAATATTTAAAAAAGAAATACCTTAACTTTTTTGAACCCACAACACTGTGATTAGAAGTGAGAGCAGGATGTAGTTCAATGTCTATTCAGATTGTTCAGTCAGAGCTTTGGTGATATCATCATATTATTATAGTAGATAAAAAAAAATTTAGAACCTGTTTTGTTGTGTTAATGATGGCCTAGCCCTGGATGAATCATCCTTAGGTGTAGTTAGGACATGTGTCTTGATGCTGTCAGATATGTCACCCAGGTTGGTATGCACACTAATCTTTCTCTCTTTTTTTGCCCTTTGTTTCTGCCAATCCCCATCTGATTCCCCTCTGACCCCTGTGACCACCTCTTGTTCGCCAGTTCTGTCAGCCTAGCGGTTGGCAGCTGGTTCCTGAACGGCAACCTGCGTCCTTCTTTGTAGCTGTTTTGACTGACATCAACTCGGAACGTCACTACTGTGCCTGCTTCACTTTCTGGGAGGGCCTGGACAACCCACAGGTGAGACAGGCAGAGTTGAATTAGTGCAATCTGTATGACTCGTGTGTGTGTGTGTGTGTGTGTGTGTGTGTGTGTGTGTGTGTGTGTGTGTGGTTGATATGGTTATAACAACAGCTGAGTTGGTAGCATCATCGCCCCAAGCTTCAACTAAAATCAAGTTAAACCACAAAATAACACCACAAAAGATTCGCCTTCAACAAAAATTTTCTATTTCATTCCAACATATGACACATAGGAACGAGAGCGATTTTGTAAATGTCATGATTTGAAATTGTATAAAAAAACAACATGGAAATTAATTTAGGAAAGGGCAACATGTCATCCTCAGTGAATGATTTCCAAACACGATGGAGCATGTCACAATACACATGTTGTATATGACAGATGAGGCTGATCCAAAGTAACTCACACAATTTCATTTTGAGAGACAAAGAATATTTGGGATGTTTTTTTCTTTTAAATAATTTTTTGTATCTCTTAGAAACAACTAAAAATACTGAACTTATTATGTGTTTAACTTGTAGCAGCTACAGTGAGTTTTTAAGTGTTATAAAAAAGTCTCAATTTAATAGTGATGCCTGTACATGATCTACATCAGCGAGAAGCAAGGGATCACAGGGTCCGATTCCCTGTTAAATCAGACAAAATTATTTAAGGCAGCAATCGGAAGAGTCTATGTTTACATTTGTGTGTGTGTGTGTATGTGCGTGTGTGTGTGTGTGTGTGTGTGTGTGGGTGTGGGCAGTCGATCGGATTTAGTTAGGTGAGCACCTCTTATTGGAATAAATGAAACTCAGCATTTACTACCTCCATACATTTTTTGATGCTTTCCACCTGTGAACACTGTCTGTTGGCTTTGTTGCAACACATATCCAGTAGGCACCCACTAGGGACTAAAGCTGGGTCTCCACTGTGGTTGAGTGTCTTTACTGCTGCTCCAGTCACGCATACCTACATTGTACAGTGGTTGGAATTTTCCCCTATGAAATGGGGCAGCCCTTCAAGACCTCATCATTGATGGCATTAATGTAAATAGAGACGACTATGACAGTAATGATATTATTACAATGGCATCTCATTTATCTGCTGAAGAAATAAATGCTTGCGATTCATTCACAACATAGGTTTCATGCTGTCAATCAATCCAACAAGCTATCAAATAAAAAAAAGCACAGTGTTTCATTACCAGGCCACTAGCGGTCCTATGTAGGCTAATGTTAGCAACCCATGCTCCTACCATGCCAGTCTGCACTGAATTTAGAGGTGTGGTAACAAGTGCAGCAACTTTATTGTTGGACTTCAGTTTAATTTCTGGCATTATATGCCATCAAAATTGGGAATGTGACATGAAAATATGTCCAGTTGAAGGGCTGTCATGCACAAATCAGTAATAACAATGTAATGTTAGCGAGCTAGTTAGCCACTGACATCAGCATACTACAAGCTATTTTATTTGTGTTATATTTGTTCTTAAGAGGAAGACCATATGACATTAACTAAGATAATGAGATAGTTATGGTAAATTTTAAATGTTAATTAATGAAGAAAATGCATTGGTGGGTTTCTTTTGTTTGTGCATCCGTCTTGCTTATGATTTTTCATAACAACATCCGCTTTGGAGTGTGTCTCTGAAAAACTTTGGTTTGGAAGGCCATGTAGCCCTAACACTACACCCTACTCCTCTATCTCCACAAGGATTGGTCACCCTACCCCTAGATGTGATGCACATAGCTGAGGGGGGAGGGCTAAGTGGTAGGCGCAAGGGATGTGTTGGGATTGAGCCTCAATCTCAGCCTGATGTGACTGCAGTTACATCTTTTCCTCTGTGTTCAGCTGCAGAAGACTGAGGCCAGTGAGGCGGATGAGGTGGATGAGGAGCTCGCCGTCGTCCAACCAGCTCAGGTCTTTGCCCCCAAGAGCCTGGTGCTGGTGTCCCGACTGGACTATACCGAAGTGTTTAGGGTACGACACACACAACAGCCCTACTCCGTAGTACTGTAGCATTTGTGCATGTTTTGTAGAGAATGTGACCAGCATTTCTTTGAGTTTGTGTGCATTGACCTTCATGGACAGATGTAGTGTTATCACATCGCATAAACTTTATTTTCCATCACGGGTATATATTGTGTTATCACAGTAGATGGGCTGTCTGACCCTGGGAGATGCTTTTGTTGACCCTTGACCTCTATGCCCCCCCCCCCCCCCCCTCTTGATTGAACAGAACTGTCTAGGTCTGATCTACACCGTCCATGTAGATGGCCTGTCTGTCCCCTTGGAAACGGTGATTGGAAATCTTCTCACTTGTGTCATCCCCATTGCTGGAGGCTCCCAGGTAACTGCTCACTGTTCATCTTCTTCTTACACAGACACCTGTACAAACTAAAGGGCACTACAAAGGCAAAAGGCAGAGTTGTGATTTGATGTCATATAAAACAGCTGACCGAGGACAAAGACAACACCACTCTTCAGCTTCACTTCTTATGCTGTTTCAACTCTTGGCTTTTCTGGGTGGTACACACTCCTTATGTTAACCCATGCCTTGCTCAGCAGTGCAGCTTTTTCAGGCAGTAAGCAGCGGAGAGAAGTAGAGCTTGGCGTAGCCTGCTAGTATAGTGCCATGTTCAGCATGAACAGCTGGCATCACTATGCACCCATGTCAGCTTGGTACAATTATTAGCTGTAGATGGAGCGGTTTGGATCCTGTATTTCCTCATGTGTATGTGTGTAAAGAGACTATGACGTTCACATGCAGAAGTTCTTGTAATGTGCAAGCACATTTCTTTGTGCGTGCATAATGAAATCTACAAAGAGTCATGTGTCATAAAATGACACTAATGTTCTTCATAGAGCTGGTTTTACAGCAGATCTCTGTCCCTGACGGCTGGTGTATATACAGCTTGGTCAGACGTCCTGTAAACACACTTTAGTTTAAATGTTTCAGCATTATTTTCATTGTTATGGGTAGACCTGTCACGATAATTACATTATCAGCTTATACGATATATGTACATGACTTTAATAGTTTTGTTGACCTCGATATTGCCCGTTTGTTTATATACATATTTGTTTACATAACAGTGTCACAAATATGATACCAGAGAGTCCGAAGAAAAATAAAACAACACTTCAGTGATGCCACAACGTAGCTTACAGTAGACTGTAGCTGCACTCTGGAGTGGAGTTGGCACAGTCCTATTAGTTGTAAGCATGCCAACTCTGGGCATTGAGCTAAAAACTCTGTTGTTTGTAGTTTTTTCATTCTCCACTCCGTAAATCCACTAGCAAACCGCCTGGCTCCCAGGTCATCCAGGTCGGACTGCCGCACACTGGCTGGATTATGGAGGAAACTGCGATGTTATCAGATCTTCGTTAGGATTGTCTATTAGTAGCTAAAGGGAATAATTTTGTTGGCTAAAGTTTGTAAATTTTGGGATAATTACTTTTAAAAAACAAAAATAAATAAATAGATTTAATTCCAGTCTGAATATCCTTAAGAATTAAAAGTCATTGCTCTTTGAGAGGATGCACTTGCATTATTATGTTATTATATTATCATCGTTCCAGTTGCATAAAATGGTCTCAAAATGACAGTAATATGGTTTGCAATTATTTTGGGGACAATATATTGTCCAACAAAAGTAGTTATTGTGACAGGCCTACTCATGGGTTTACTGGAAGACATTAATTTTAGCTTCCTTTGTGAATGATCATTACATTTTGCAAGCAGCATTAGCAGACCACAGTATTTCCATTCATAACCCAATAAACAAAACAAACAAAAGATACCAACTCAGTACTTGCAATGAAACTTCTTTTTTTTTTATACCTTTGTATACTTGCAGGATATGTGAAATAATTCGGCCAATGAGCAACAGTATTTTTCCTTTATGCTTCAGTTTTAGGACAGGAAACATGAATAACATGAACATGCACCAGCAGCATTGTGTGTCATTTGAGAGCATGTTTGGGCTACTTTTTTTTAACAACATTGTTTTGTTTGTCTCTTTTCTTTTTACCATTATCCTCTCATTTTTAAAATATATTTTGATATTTTGTAAGAATCATGTTTTTTTAATCTGACTTTCAGAAAATAGTGACTTCTTTCTGTATTTTTAATCATTTTTTGTGCAAGTAAACTAACCACTCCTACCTCACTTCTTCATGCCCATGGTGCACATACAGTAGGAAGTATCTATTTTCTCTAAATACGCATCGGTTGAACCCTCCCACTGTGGTTTCCAGATGTTGTAACCCATGTGTGTCATTTGTGTGCACCCTACTGTACACTGGTTCCTCTGTGTTACAGATAGATGAGTCCCCAGTTTGTAGTTTAGACAAGGTTCCTCAGGCCCTGGCCTGTGACTGGCTGCTGGCCTGTCTCCAGGTAACTTTCCCGTCCTGCAAGCTTCACCAATCAACAACCGGCTCAATGTTATTGATTCTGTTCATCAAACAGACTCGACTTTGTTTTCTTTTCTTTAAGGAATGTTCTTTCTTGCAGTCATTTCAAATCATGCGTGATTGATGGCGCTTGACCTGCTTTTTTGTGTGTTTTGTGATCAAGTAGTTTTTACAGGATCATGTTAATCATTTCAAATATTAATTTCTTTTGTTTCCATCTCACATTTATTATAAACTTGATTTGTTGCAGCTATTACGCATTTCAAAACACTGATTATTTTCAAGTTGTCCTCCCCACACACACGCACACACACACACACACACATACACACACACATGCACACACACACAAACACACACACATTCAAACTGGTTGCCGTGCAGGTCGTAGTTCAGTTGCTGGGTGACCATATGGGACAGCAGATGGCTTCCTACCGGGCAGCACAGCATCTGAATGAGAGAATCAGATCTAATCAGTATTAACACACATACAGACCCAAACAGCAGAGGCTAATGCGCGGCTCGCCTCACACACTTACACACATCTGAAAACACAAACACTCATCGGTGCACATACACTCTCCCAGCTTACCTCCTTCAAACAGACGTCTATGTATGTACTATTCAAGCACAAACAGTTCTGTTCCTCTAACTCAAGACAGCAACAGGCCACTTGGAAAAGAGTAACACAAACGCACACTTACACACATTCCTATAACTGTTTAATCACACAGGACACTTCTATCAGCCTCACTAAATGTATGTCATTACCACAGAGTCTGTCTGTTCACGTCAGCCTCTCCCAGACACACACAACTGAATAGCTCCAGCAACGTGACACTGAACTCATCTCTGCCATTAGTCATGTTGTCTTGGAAACACTGTCACACACCGAACAGCTTTTGTCCCAGACCTTCTGCAGAGCTGACATGGGATTTGTATTTGACATATAAGTGAACACGTGTTGGTAAAAAAAAAGGGAAAAAAAGAACTACAACCAACATCAAAGAACTAATGGCGATGAAGGCCAATTGTTGGGATACCTAACGTTGCATGTGTTTGGGCAACAAAGTTGCACATGAACACAGCGCAAATGCTGCAGCCAACAGCCAACTAGCATGTACATTCTGCACCCGCATGAGGGGAAATAACTGCATACCAGCAGGCGGTGATAGTCTGTTACCATGTGTCATTTAAAAAAGAAAACCGGCAGGCTGGATAAAAGACACAAGTTAGCCAGTTAGTGCATTACCAACACAACCAGATGTTGAAAGAACTAATGATATTTACTGTGCACCAGCAAACAAAAATACAAACAGAGCTCAGTTAAAAAAAAAAACCTTAACTAATACAACAAGTTTGTTATGCCTTCATGCCCTCTTGACTTTAGCTGCTTGTTTACTTTCCTCACTTCCCCGATGGGCTCTGTTGTATCTGACGCTAATTCAACATGCTGCCTGCTGGAAAAAAAAGACATCAAGGGGCAATGAGGGCCAATGGGGCGGGACACACTGCTGAAACAAGGGTGACAGATGCTTACCAACAGCCCGACATCAACCAATGGCTGTCTGTCGGCTTGGTGTGTCAGGGCCCTCAAAGTACCTTTAATATTTGTGTCTGTGTATGCAAGCACTGTATGGTAAATGTTCCTGTCTAAATGTTTTTTTAAGTTGCACATTATTAAAAACATTTTTACATGATAGAGCCCCGGGCTAAGTAAAAAAAGCTCAGCGTGAATCCAACAATGTCAACGTCTTACAAGATGTAGCATGACAGTAAAAAAATCTATATTCAAACAGACTTGGAAATAGTTTGAAGTTTATGTTAGAAGACATTTTAATTCATCTATAAAGAAAACTTGATGAGCCCATAGAGAAAGCACACAAGAGACTTCACTGGCTGAACAGCTACCTTCCAGTGTAGCCCTCTGCCTACTTGAATTATTGAATCGTGCGGCTCTTGTAGACATTCCAAATGTTATCAGACATAAGAGATCAAAACCCAGTAGTGAAACATGTCATTTTGCGGGGATAGTGATGCTCAAAAACATGTATCCACTGATTTAGAGACATCTCCTTCCCAATGTGAGTCTATTGGGAAAAGTCTTTTTGAGTCCAATGGCATGACATGACAGACCTGGAAGTTGTAATCCCATGGTTTGGCCACTATGTCAAATTCTGGCACTGTTCTTGAGGGCTTGATTTAATCTCAGCTAAATGTTCGCTAACACCCTCCCTCCAAACGGCAAATGTCCAACTGTAGTTTGGCAGCTGTAAGTTGGGATAGCAGGTCTGTCAAGCTGTGAACACAAGGCTTTAGTATGAGTGATATTCCTGATATAAGAGGTTTGAATGATAATTTCTTTTTTACCCTTTCCATACCAAAAAGTGTATGAAATGAATTAAACCATGAGTTTGTAAGATGCAGATGTTAGCAGGTCCAGCTATGTAGATTACCACCAACAGTACTAACTCAGTATTACTTTCAATGCCAAGTAACTTTTTATTCTACATTATCTTGTCGTCACGTTGTTACATTGACTACCACACATTGGTTAGTCCTCATCCTGAAAGTTGTAATATTAAAAGTTAGCATTTTAAACTGCATATGTGCTGTTTATGAATGGAAAGAGTGAACAGATTTAGTGACTAGTCAGTTTGACAAAACATTGGACAACTGCAGAGACCTGAACTTTTTAAAAACAGTAATAGAGCAAGCTGTCTTATCGATGTCTGTTGAGTGACTAAAGAGGGTCTCAGTTCCTTCTATCACATAACCCTGGGCTGCTTTTCTCATATGGAGTCCGCATTTATCTAAAAAACACTTGCAGCGCTGCTCTGCAGTTTGTGATAAACTGAAGGTTAGGTTCTTTTTTTTTTTACAAGTGAATTGCTAACAGGATGTTACAACACTCCAGTCATTTATCTGTGTAGTTTACACAACCCTAATATGAAGTGAACTTCAGGCTGTTGGCCTGATGTGAGACACGGTGAATTACAAAGGTGGAGCAGCAGGGTGGCCTTGTGGCTTGTAAAACCACCCTTAACACAGAAGTGACAAACCATTGAGTTCATACTCATCCTGTCTCATCAAGCCCCCTTGACCAACATAAAGGATCCCCACGATCTGTACAGTACATGACCATGACCTGTGTGTGTGTGTCTGTGTGTGTGTGTGTGGTAGTGTCAGATTTCCCCATGGTGTGGGATGACTTCTATTTACAATGGCAAAGAGTCAAGTGCTCATCCATCAGTGATTGAGCTGTTACAGGAAAATGTGTAAATCTGTGTCTAACACGAACTCATGTGACAGAGGGAATTCCAATCCCTATTTCTGTCACACTGCCAAATGCTCTGACTGACTGAATATGATTTACGAGGAACACATTAGAGCTTTAAGGCATAACTGAGAGAAAACCCACTTCAAACTGAAAGTTGCACAAGTTGTTCTGCTTGAGGTCAATGCCACTTTCTGTAAGTCGATCACATGACGAGACAGTTGATGGTTCTCACGTAGCTGGTGACCTTCAGTTTTTCCCTTTACCTCTGATCACTGAGGTGCGACAGTGAGTTTGAGGTTAGACGGTGATTTTAGTGGAGGAAGTCCGCTGTTTCCAGTATCACTTTGTGTTCCTGTTGTGGCTTAAAACAGTCATAAGGTGATGGAAAAGCCAAACTGTAGTCTGATGTTCCCAGTTTTCTCAGCTCACACCAGTGTTACTGTTACAGTGTAATTCAATATCATGGAAGGATGGAGAAGTTTGTACTTCCCATTTAGTAGCATCTCATAGATTCTAGTCTCTCACAAGACAAAAGCAGACATTTCTTGATATCATATAATGTCACTGTATTACCCAGCCCTTATATACATATATATATGTATATATATATATACATATATATATATATATGTATATATGACATTCATTTATCAGTATTTGTACTGTTGTTGCTCTCTGTGAGTTTATTTTGAGTTAGGAGAAGAACGACATAATGAATCATCTGTTGCTGTTATTGCTCTGGCAGATGCTAAATGATGGCTCTACTTTGTTTTGCACCTGTGTCTCTCATGTCTAACGTTACACTCATCCTATATTTTTACACACCGTCATCTTGCAGTTCATGTTTACGATGTTATTGTTTGTGCCGCTTACTTGTTTTGCCATGCTGATACATTACTGTCATATTGTTGTTAAGTTTGGGCACTCTATGCCCTCACTCCTGTTGTTTCTAACCTGTGTCTTATCCTGCTGTGTGCTCGTGTAGCCAGGCCAGGAGGAGAGAGAGGAGAGTTTGGTACGCCGGCCTGACTTTATTCTCCCCTTGTCACAATCAGCTCCGAGCTTTCTCTGCTTCCTTTTCTCCACCCATTCCCCTCAGCCAATCCATGCACGCCTCCTGTGGCAGAAGAACAAATAAAAATGCTTTTATCCAGACTCAATATGTGACCAACAACTGATCATTTCAAATTAAGTACACATCTAATATAAGCCTCTCAAAATTTTACCATAGGGTCAATATAAACATTAGATAGTTTTAAATAAATGTATAAGTCAGGGTTGTCCCTTCAACCTGGAGATCATATTTTTTTAAACAGTAGATAAATATTTAATAAATGGTTTATAGCACACCATAATGCATAAAGCTATAAAGGCATTTAACTGTATATTAATGTACAATGTTTGTCAGCACTTATAAGTTCTCCTATAAGGACGTACAATTGTAATTCAATTCGTAGGCATTCACTATCTGCTTATACAGCAGGCTCCACTTCTGGAAGTGTCTGTCACTGTTTGTTAATACAGCATTTAAACCTGGCCCCTCCTCCCTTCACTGCTTGCACACACACACACTGCAAGCTGCTCATTGTAGTAGTCTGACTCACCAGATGTAGACTGAGGTTATAAGCCTGCCATTGGCTGGCTATTTTGGTCGGCATTCTCCCTTTCTTGCACTATCTGTGTGTTTGGGTTTTCAAAATCCCCTTTACTACAGGAAAAACTAAAAGAACCTCTAAGCTAAGGGAGGCATACCTGCTTTGTTCTTTCTGGGAATTGTTGTAAATGTCTACAATGAATAAAACAACTTGTGAACGCACCTTTGAAAAGCCCAGACTCTTTGGCCAGTTGGAGTTGATTTGCCAGAGGTTTTTACTCTGTCAGTGGCAATCGGCAGTTACTGACTTCACAAATATACCGATCCAGTCCATTTCACACAAGCTTCTATGATATTGTGGCAATAATGTTCTGCAACAGCCACATATGGCCAGAATTTGTTGTAATGAAAAAGCCAATACTTGAGCAAGCTTTCTAAGTTGATCGCCGTTACCTATGGCCAACTCTACGTCGCTCTTCATCCCCATCCTCTCCTTCAGTGCTCACTAGTGAGGTTAAATTAAAAGTCAGCTCCAGATTTACTTTGTCCGTTCGGCGTTTTGCCTCGCTTTGTTCACGCCTTTTCAGCACTGTGTCCGCAATTCTTGTAGCTTCCTCTTGGATACATGTTGCTGCTACCTGGTCACTACCTTTCTATAAAGTTGCGACCTCATCTGAGCCCTGTTATCGGCTCATGGAAACACACAAACATGAACTTCCTGACCACAGCAAAATAAAACAATAGATGCAGAAGACAGAGTATCCGCTGATGAATATATCGCTACACACTTCTAGGGGGTCATAAGTGATTGTGAGGGAGTCCTTTTTTATGAGACCATACCGTGTTTTTTTTAAGAAAATCCTGCAGAGTATACCTTTAATAAACAGTTATATTGGCTTACGACTAGATTTTCTTGTGCTATAAACTATTTTTTTACATGTTATACACTGCTTGTAAATGGGGACTTTAAGAAAAGGTGTTCCCCAGTGAATAGTTTCACACCCTCAGTTAGTTTCCTACTCCAGTGAGCATCAGAGGTTAGTAACAAAGCCTGTAGTCATCCAGTTATGAGAAGTCATTTATAACTGTGATGAAGATGATCCACCATAGCCATGCAAAAAAATATGCACACCTCCAGCCTGTCAGAATTAAGTATTCCCTCAGTGCATGTATGTAGCAAATTAACATTAGCATATCTGCCCCTTATTATCAAACCTCAAAAGCCAAATGATGAATTGAACACATCTGATGATCAGTTGTTGGATCACAGTACTGCATCGCTAACAGCTCTCTGATGATCAGTTGTTGGATCACAGTATTGCATCGCTAACAGCTCGCCTGTGGCTGCTGACGTTATTTATGCTGCAGCTGCAGAGAGCATGAAATAATGCTGCACTTTGCCCTCCCAGCTGCACACATCCATACTGACTGGGTACATTTGAGCCACTTCAGGTGAAGCTCTCTTTCAGAAACAAATTGTGAATCAAACTGGTTTGTGATCCCTGAAAGCCCTCTGGCGAGATTAAAATATACCTTGCATGTCTGCTGTTGCTCAAAATTGACCAGGTGTTGAAACAAATGCCCTCAAGTGATTTTGTTCTCTCCCTGCATTGAATTATTGAATTGTGAATATCTGGAGAATTATCTGGATTGTTATTTTGCCCTTTGTTATGCAGCCCAAGTTGACATATGGAGGGCTTTTAAAGCATAACCTGAAATTTGATTTGTACGAATTACAAGTAAGAATAATGTGTCATGTAAATCAAAAATCCAGTAGTCACGTGATCTTGCCTCAAACTTCCTTATGTTGTGCTTCAATACTTAGTTATGCTGTATTATTGTGCTGTGTATTGATTTGTATTTTTCACTCTATATCACCCCCATTCCTGCTATATGCTCGTTATTCAAACTATGTGCAAGTTGATATTTATTGGCCGTATCTTCTGTCTGGAGCTCAGTAGATGTCCAGTTTTCTAAGTCAGCACTATCTGTAACGAAGGACATAGTCATTAGACAAAGTGTAGTGCATATCAGAGATCTTAAATTTCCTCCCTGTAATAAGCAGCATCTCTGTTGTTTAACCTTTTTAAGAAAGACACTTTGTTTAAGCCTTTTTACAGACTGCAGGTCAGATCAGATTCTACAGTTTTAAAGGTTAATGTTTTCCCAGGACATGCTTCATGGCCTAAAACGAATCATCCATACAGATTCGCCCTTATCAATCTCCTTTGCTCACATTCAACCGCAGTGGAAAAATCGCCTGCGCATGACACCTGCCATGTCGCTGGGATTTCTCTGTCCCATAAAGGCTCATTGACGCAGTGGTGCCGGTGTTGTTTTACAGTAAGGTCGTTGGCATGGAGTCCTGCCCAGCTCCATTCATGTCCCGATCAGCTGGAATGGCTTGTGTTTTATTTGTGATGTACCTGCTAAGCTTCTGGGATTCTCTGTCTCTCTGCTGCTGACTCACGCTGCTCACTGGACACGCACAACTGTGATTTAACCACGCTGTCAAACCCCTGATTTTCTCGGAAAAACACCATTCTTCTTTGGTTTTCTCACCTCCCCGTTAAATCCCTCTTTTCTCTCCCCCATCCTTGTCAATCTGTAGAGGACTATAACGTTAGGTGCTGGCGACCGGCAAGTTATCCAGACCCCCATCGATGACTCTCTTCCTGTCAGTGGCAGCAGCGTGGCCCAGCTCTTCAGGCAGCTTGGTATGGTTGACTATAATATGGGTTGTTCTCCACACCTGCCCAATTTGAAATGAGGGTTTTTACAGATTGAAACTAAGTGAATCTAACTTTTTTTGCTAAACATTGATAATGATAAATGCAGTGAATGAATCCTGATTGCAGTATTCCTGTCAAAGTTGGTCAGCTCTTTTTATAGCTGAAGATTTCTTCTCAAACAAATATCATATGACCTCTAGCAAAAACCCAAAATGTTGTGTCCATATTTAGTCACAGTATTTGTTATATATATATATATATGTATATATATATATATATATATATATATATATATATATATATATATATATATATATATATATATGTGTGTATATATTATTATTATTATTTTAACTGGATAACTTAATCCATTATTATTGGTAGACACTATGATTATGACTTTGTTTTGTGTCCTGGGCTCCTTGTGATGGCTTGTCTCTGCTCTCTTTTCCCTCAGGTATAGTCAACGTGTTGTATCTGTTCTGTGCTGCCCTGACGGAACATAAGATCCTGTTCCTGTCCAGCAGCTACCAGAGACTAACAGATGCCTGCCGGGGATTGCTGGCCATCATGTTCCCCCTTAAATACAGGTGTGATCCCACTCCTCAGTCTCTCCATGCGGATCTTTCTCCGGGTTATATTTTAATTTCAGGACGCATCTGATTGAATATCTAATGGGTGGAGCAGATTAAAGCGAAATGGGTATAGTGCTAAATCTCTTTCTGTTTGTGTCCCTTTAAGCTTCACCTATGTTCCCATCTTGCCTGGGAAGCTACTAGAGGTCCTGAGCACCCCAACCCCCTTCATCATCGGTGTCAATTCATTCTTTCGCTCGGAGACACAAGAACTGGTGGGTTCTCTTCACTACAATACAACACACCAGTGTGACAATGATGTGACATGATGTGTATATTTGGAAAATACAAAGACAGTTCTATTATTTCTGAGTTTAAAAAGCATCACACAGAGACAATCACGTGTTCACACAGAGATTAATAGACACCTGAGCCTGAAGCTTGTGGGCGTGTTTTTTCCTCTTCAAGTCTCGGTGCCAATTAAAGTCACAATTTAGGGAATTAGGATGCATTTTTACCATAGACTATAAAAAATAATGGATCGAGGCACCTGACTGAAAGCCTGAGAATACTATCTGCAGACAAGCTGTCATCTAAAAAGATGTTGTCCATCCGTCTGTCTATTTGTTTGTTCTTGTGAACACAAAATCTCAAGAACACGTTGAGGGAATTTCCTCAAGCTTGGCACAAACATCCACTTAGACTCATCAATAAACTGGTAAACTTTTTGTGGTGAAAGGTCAAGGTCACTGTGACCTAGCGTCCATCTCATTCTCATGAACATGATTTTGGTGGTTAAAGATCAATGTGATCTTGCATCTGTTTTATTCTCTTGAATGAAACAGTACTCAAGGATGAACTAATTAGAATGTGGTAGTCAAAGGTCACTGTGACCTCATAAAAAAAACAAAAAAAAACGTTTTTGGCCATAACATAGGAATTCATATGCTAATTATGACAATATTTCACACAAATGTCTAATGTGATAAAATGAGGAAGTGATGACATTTTATATCCAAAAGAGCAGAAGTCAGCTTCACTGTGACATAATAATGTTCTGCAAAAACACCTTTCTGGACATATCTCAGGAACGGAAGGGGAGACATTTGATCCGATACTGACGTGGTGACACCAATCTTTGGTGTTCATCTTGAAATTTAACTGATTGTATAGATCTTCTGTGCTGTCGGGGGTAGGATGTGTGTGAAGCATCCATGTATTAGATGTCATAGCTACTTTGCAGCAACATTTATATTTGAAGCATTGACAACTGTCATTTCTATATGTCTGGACAGACATGGATGTCAACTGCAACTTGAATGGTTAGCGGAGGCGTACAACTGCAAGGCAGTAATTCTAGCAATGTTAGATCTTAAAAATATCCTGATGAAGGGCTACGCTGTCTCATAATAGTTTTATGGGAGATTCTTGGTGGTGCCTTCTAAAAAGAGAATATGAGCCGACAGAAAACAACCAGAGATGCAGTCTGAAGCAGCAGAAAATGTTGGCACCACACAGCCAGCTGGAGGACAAAATGCTAACTACACAGAATCCACCCTGTCAACAATAAACAAACAGCCAGAATCATTAAAAAACCCAGCTTGCACTGTGTGGAAGAAAGAGTGGCTGGAACACCTGCTGCCAGAAATGTGATTAGATACAAGAAATCTTAGTGTTAAAAGTTGAATGTATTGTTTCATAGTTTAATAAACCAGAATGACTTTCAAAATCAGACTATGAAGAAGCCCTGTAACAGTATACACTTACATATACCCTCAGCCTCTCTGACATGGATCTGAGTTTTGATTACGATGAAGAAAATGTTCAATGTAAACTCTCACTGACCCATTCAGCAATGGTTCATCTGTCTTTTAATAAACTTCCTTCGTAGATTCTCATACAGTACTCTTTAGAGGCCGTGCCAAGATAATTGATACCAGTATACGTGGCAATAATTACTGTCTAGATCTATAGATCAAAGAAAATTATCCGCTGTCTTATTAAAGCCTGATGAGAGTGTAATGAACCCTCCTGTTAGAGATGTCTGACCGTATGCTGCTGCGTGCCGCCCTGATGGAGCCATTGTCTCACATCACAACGAAATACTGTTTTGTACAGTAGTCATATGCCCTTTATCAATGTAGGAGCAGTGGTCAGGGTCAAGGTTCAGAGGTTATCATTTGGTCAGCCTTTCCTACCGTCTGCACTGAAACTTGACTGTGTGTGTTTTATTGTTTGATGGTTAGCATCTCGTAATGAGCAGTTGTCGACAGTGACGACTTTGTCTCTGCATTTGTCTTTCATTTGCTGTTATTAGCTTGTGTATCATGCTGTTGTGCTTTTATCAACAGGCTCTGAGGCAGAGATGAAAAGTGTGTTTGTATGTGTGTGTTTGCAGTTGGATGTGATCATCGCTGACCTGGACGGTGGCACAGTGACCATCCCCGAGTGTGTCCACATTTCCCTGCTGCCTGAACCACTCCTCCAGCAAACCCAGACTGTGCTCTCCATGGTAAGATCTGAAACTGAAAGTCTGAACACACCCACGATACACACTGTGAGTGAGTACTGGGAAATCTCATTAACATCCAGTGGGTGGTTTCTACCAAGCGGTAAATTCCCCAGCGGTGCTTTATTGGTAGAGATGCCAGGAAGCTTTTGAGGGATTGTTTTCTTCCCTTCTCTTCTTGGTATTTTCTTTTTTTTTTTTTTTTCTTTCAGGTTGAATTTTGGGTTTGGTGTGATTGATTGTGAAAGTGAAACTAAACGTCAACCCTAGATTCGCTCTTGTTTAGCGTTTTGTCTAGCCATATTTGCATTTTTCAGTGCTGTGTCTTTTGGATTCCTCCTGCTTACAGTCTGGCATTTTTCTTAAATCCCTGACCTCACCTGAGTGCTGTGGGGTTACATACCCATAATCATCCCGAGCACAGAAAATGAGAAAAGGTCATGTATCTATATGTTATTAACTGTAATATGACGATGTTGTAAAACCATGTCTAGCAATTTATATGAAAAATAAAAGAAACATATTACATACCTGTCTAGGTGGAAGAGGGCCAATCCAGGATCAGTTTTGAATCATTTTAAATCCTGCACTTCTCTATCTGTTGCGCGACAGATCAAGGGTGTCTCATGGGTTTGCCCATGCTCACTTTACCTTTTTTTTTTTTAAAGATATTTTTGAGAGAGAGAGAGAGCGAACGTCCTATCAAGTGCTATTCCTGCCCTGCACTATTGTGTTCATATCAAACACTTCAAATAATGCCAGTTCATATCAAGCACTTTACTGCATCCTGCAGTGTCAGCCCCTTCCAGTATCCCAGTGCCAGCCCATTCTGAGAAATGTTTTTTTTTTTTTTATCTGTGTGTGTAAACAAATGATTTTCCAGCTTCCTTATTCTTCTATTGATATCTGCAGAATGTATTAATTTCTTTCCCGCTTCCCTTTGTTGCTACTGTTTACTGTGTGCATGTTACATAACAAACGTGAGATGATACTGTAAAACTGTGGGATTAGTTGCCTCACGTATGCAGGTGCTGCAGGAAATTCCCCTCAGATTGCAGTCACGTGCAAAACTCAATAAGGAACAATGGGTGAATGCAGTGTATTATTCCAAGCTTGTTTTGAAATTGGTCTGTTTGATTCAATGTCTCAGATAGTTTTTATTGTCAAATAATTTTGACATAGGAATATTGGCAGTGCTCTACACTCACCTCTCACACCAATCTGCCAGCTCACATGCAACCGCAGAGTTGTCAACAGTCTGCTGCAGAAACAAGTTGTGATGACACTGTTTAGAGAATTATACAGCGCTCATAAAAAGTATTCACTCCCTTAAACTGTCATATGTTTTATTCTTTTACTGCATTAATAACAGTGGCTGTAATCTGGATTTAATGACACGGATAACAAATACTAAGAGTCTACAGCCATGCTGGCAGCTCTGTGAGGCTGTATTTCAGCTATAATCTCACATCGTCATGCTAACATTTAAAAGAGATATTTCAGTCTGGACCACAATGGTCGACTGACTGACTGACATAGCCATCTTTTGAGACAAGCTGCTAGCATAGTAAAAACAACTCTTCACTATCAAGGTGAAAATAAATCTCCACAAATGAATACAAAATACACAGAATACAAACTGCAACACAGAGAACATTCATTTTCCAGCAAGACAGCAGCTCCATACATAAAGCCAAAGCTACACTGAAGTGAATTGGAAATTTGTTGTTCACTTAATGTCTCTATGCAACTTCATGGCACTTTTGTGCAAACTTGCAAGAAAAATGAAGAGAAGTTGCAATGTCCACATTGTGCAAACCTGAAACCACCTCGTCTACTTGGGCTGTATGACTGCAGAAACTCATTATTGTAAAACAGTAACACGTTAAAGGTAAAATCAAGTGCTTGAGATAAGATCAAATCAGTTCAGGACAAACATTGTCCCTCCATCTTTATATGAAATGGATTGCTTCCAGTTATCTTAATTGCACTGATTCAGTTGTGGGAAAATCCTCGTAGTATGTGTTATGATATCAAGTCATCCCTTCCTGGATAATCTGGTTTGTTGTGATTGCAGTCACGTTTAATACAGGATGATTCACTTTATTTGATTTTTGTCCCAGCATGAAATGACTGATGAGTTTCTGGTAAAAGGTTGGCTCAGACCAGAGGGTAGTTTTCCCTCTGCTGGTTGCGCAGGGTTGGAGTTTTTGGAAATGTGATGTCACTGAGGCAGAGGGTAGGATGTGTTTATTTGGCTGGAGCTGGCATCCACTGCTCTGTCTCAACTCAGATATGCCAAGTGTGTGTTTAGATGCTGCGAGGAGTCAAACACACTCTTCCCACGGACTCTTGTCTTGAACTATTTGTGGTAGAAGAAATGCATTGTCCTGTTTTTGTTACTTTAGCAAAATAGAGGCTGAAGATACAGTCTGTCCTTCTATGCAGATGTCATGTATAAAAGCTTCAATAAATTCTGCAGTTGCAGTATGATGATATGCTGCATGATCTGCATAGATGAACAGCACTTTTTTAATTTATGTCACAATTAACTGTCTCAAAATTTCCACCATGTCCTGCAGTTAAATACTTGGTTTTACAAACTGCTTTACAAAACATGGGAAATAATACTGCTATAATTGGACAAATAATTGGAAGGTCTTATTTTGACTCTTTTTGACTTAGAAATAAAGATATTAATGTCCCACTTATGGATTATTGTGGAAAGGCTATAAATGAATCTGCTGTCTCTTCCCCTACGAATATGTTTTTAAAGGGCATATTTTTTTACTTTTTATGTCTGTGCACATAGCCGTGGATAGCCGTCGCTGGAGGCATTATGTTTTCAGGTTGTCTGTCCGTCTGTCCCATTCTTGTAAACATGATATCTCAAGAAACACTTGAGGGAATTTCTTAAGATTTCTCACAGACGTCCACTCAGTAATGAACTAATTAGATTTTGGTGGTCATAGGTCAAAGGTCAGGGTCACTGTGACCTTGCATCAGTCTCATTCTCATGTATGCCATATGCCATGAAGGCCTTGAGGAAATTTCTTCAAATTTGGCACAAATGTCCACTTGGACTCAAGAATTAACTGATTAGGTTTTGGTGATCACAGGTCAGGGTCACTGTGACCTTGCATCGGTCTCATTCTCATGTATGCAATATGTCATGAAGGCCTTGAGGAAATTTCCTCAAATTTGGCACAAATGTCCACTTGGACTCAAGAATTAACTGATTAGAATTCGGTGTTCAATGGTCAAGTTTACTGTGACCTTACAAAACAAAACACAAAACAAAGAGAACCTGTCATTTGTCTCTTGGAGCTGTATTTCATCTGAATGGTGAAATTGTAGAAAATAACACAAAAAGCACGAAAATAGCAGAATGGACTGATCTCAGGCATGCCCAACACCATGTTTGGCTCTGATCCTCAAACCAAAACAGTGTCTTTGGTGTAATTCTTCTTACTGCATCCACTGTCTCACCTTTTCCCGTATTGGATCAATAGTTTATGTTCTGAAAATCCTTCACTCAGCCTCAACAGCATTCTACATCAGTTGTGTTAGTCATTAATACTCTCTCTACGTGCTTTCCTGCAGACACTGACTCTGCCCTGTGCCCTCTTATCTTCACACAGACATAATATGTAGCCACATCGTCACTGCATAACCTTGTGATGTGCTTTTTTTTATCTTAATTATATCCTTTTAATGGTTTTATTATCTTTAGTTTTTATCTACGCTGATGTCATTTGTGTCTTGAGAAAAAAGCTAATTAAAAGTGTGACAAGGTGACTTACTGCAAGAAAGTAAATCCTGATTTTGTCCCATGAATCCTGTATGAATTATATTTATTATTATTATATTTTAATATTGCATCGTGACAAGGAGAGATTAGAGTGGTAAAACCTATGGTTATGGTGAGCATTGTTCTACTCATTTGAGGATCTGTATACCCAGTTTTACCGTCCCATTAAATGTTCCAACAGCAGCTTTTTATGCCTCTGCGCTGCTGATAACCGTAGATGGAGGCATTATGTTTTCGGGTCGTCTGTCCATCCACTTTTCAACGTGATATCTCAAGAACACTTAAAGAGAATCTCTTCAAATTTGGCACAAACATCCACATTGACAGCGACTGAGTAGATTTTGGTGGTCAAAGGTCAAAGTCACTGTTACCTCATCTGTCTCATTCTTGTGAACATGATGGCTCAAGAACACATTGAGGGAATTCTTTTCAAATTTGGCACAAACGTTTACTTGAAGAAAACAATGAACTGATTGGATTTTGGTAGTCAAAGGGCAAAGTTAGTGTGACTTTGCATCCATCTCATTCTTGTAAATGTGATAGCTCAAGGGTGCCTTGAGGGAATTTCTTAAAATTTTGCACAAACATCAACTTGTACTGAAATATAAAATGACTGGATGTGAACTGGTGATGCAACTGTACTAGTTCGTGGAGGCATACAGCTGTGAGGCGGTAATTTTGTTCCTTTCATCAGCTTTGTGTCACAGTGTCCTCAAGCAAGACACTGAACCTTAACCCACTGACTGGGGCATCTGCTAAATGCCTAAGATGACAAGACCCAAGACAAATTGATCTAATTATAAAGTGATTTTATTGTTGTGAAACACCCCACATGTTGTTGTGTCTCTGTGCTTTATGGCTTATAACCTGGAGACTCTTGTGTGTTGTGGTCCTTGCTCTGCATTAATGGAATAAGAAATAAAACAAGTCAAAGAAAAGTTCACTGGGTTATGGGTCTGTGTCCTTAGCCAGCAGGGTTGTGTGTGTGGACACCAGCACAGATTTATAAACTGGAGGATTGTGCAGGTTTCCACCTGGGTGGAGGACTAATGGCCCAAACAAACTCCCAAGTATCATCCCATCCAGTCAGCTTGCATAGGTGGGACTGACCTCCCTTATTGAAATGAGACACAAGAGAGATAACTGCAAAGCTAGAAAACTGATTGGGGATTGTGTAGCAGGTCTTTAGTTTTTTAAATTGTTCTAAAATATTCCCTGGGGAAAGGTAGACGCTGACTGGGGTGAAGGTTGCGGGGACGATGATGCTGTAGATTGTTGGGCAGCAACCCTAAATCAGAGCTTAGCTGCTGTGCTCTCCTTACATTGAATGAATGTTCATAAAACAGCCTGAGACCAAAGGCTGTCTCCCCAAAGTATTATGTGTTAACAGTGTCTGTAGATTGGGCTCTGGATATGTGACTGCTGCTACTGTGTCTAACTCCATTTAATGAAATGTGGAGTTAAATTATTTTGCTTTTCTAAAGTTAGACATAAAAAGCTCTAATCTTTCAATGAGAAAAAATGTTTATTGTTTCCACTTTTCTACAAGCTTGTCTACAAGTATTTTTTAAAAAGACACATATCAGTTATGGTCTATAAGAAAATGCCTCCACTTGAAGGCCTCCAAAGCCAAGAATAATAACTGTAGTGAATCATAGATAAGTCTTTTTATGATTCTCTTATTTGATCATAATCACATAATGATTAATCTTTGACATAATTTTTCTTTTTAGGTAAATATATGTATATATATGTTTGTATATTTGAAAAAAAAAATTAAAAAATAGGCCAACAGTCATACTGGAGGGTAGTAGTTCTTCACTGCTATAGTCACTGTGGCCTAAAATATGGGCTAAAGCTAATATAGATTTCTCTCAAGGTTTAACTCTGATGCAGCAGGAACAAGCTGCAGTAGAACGGCTGTGAGAGGGAGCTAAACGGTGATTGATGGTAGCTTCATCTTTGTTGTTGTAGGTTTTGGATCCAGAGCTAGAAGTGGCTGATCATGCCTTTCCCCCACTCTCCACACAACCCTCTGCACTCAAGATCCAGGTAAGAAAAACACTTTGCTATTAACCTGCAGCTTTGTTCTCAAAAAAGCAGGAAGTCTCATATTAATATTGAGGTTTTTATCATTAAGTCTTTTTACTACATGTGAGAAATAAACAAAATGAAAAAGATTTTTTTTAGCTCTGGTCCTGATTGTACAGCACTTCTCCTGTAATTGTAGCCTGTAAAGTCAGTACAATGATGCATTCTGGGCACAGCATTAACTTCAAGAGGCAACACTTTTCAATTGACAGCATAATGAATTACTGCAATCTGAGATCTCACCAAAGTAAACTTTGTACAGCCAAACTGCTCATTCCCTCAACCAAAACACTTGTCTAAAATGGCCAGATAAAATACAAAGTCTGTACACTCTTACTGCTCTGATTGGTCTAATGTTTTAACTGACAAGCTAGGTCTTATATTTTATTCTTGTTGGCATGAAAAGGGTGTTAAAGGGTCAAGAATGTAACTGGATTCAATCCAGTCTAGGATTTTTAAGGTTTCCCAGACTCTGAATCCAGTTCAGTTCCTCAGTCGGTTGGTGTGTGTTGGCTTTAACTTGACTGTTGTGTTTATTTCAGGATAAGGAGATCCGGGGAGTCTTCCTGTGGCTGTTTGCTCGGCTCTTTCAGGGCTATCGCTGGTGTTTACACATCATCCGCATTCATCCCGAACCAGTGATTCGCTTCCATAAGGTCTGTTAATAATAATATAATAACTCAGACCAATCATCTGTGTGTTTGTAAGAAAAGAAGTGACTGTAAGAGTGTTCAAAGAGAAGTGGACGTAACCTCTAGGTCTGAAGAGTGAAGCAGGTCTGATATGCCTCAAACCTGCATTCTTTCTTGTGGCCAGCAGGGTGAACATTTAAATAGCCGTGAACTTTTTTTGGATGTTGTCCGTGTTTTCGTCTTGACCTTCACTTGATCTCTCACAGTGGTTTAGTTCATCAAAGTTAATCGTAACATTTTGGTCGCGTGAAAACGTCTTGTTCAGCGTATAGTTGTTCGAAAAGACCCTCTAAAGAGTTGGCTGCTCTATTTTTTCTTAAGCACATTTTGTTACAGCCCATTTCTCACTAGCCAACTTCAACAACACAGTTAACGTCAATCTCGGATGTACCTTGCTAATCGAACTAGTGCTAGCGTTAACTTACCCCTTGCTTCTCCACAACACTATCTCTCCGTCTAAATAGACTCACCTTTGGCTCCGAAAAACCAAGATGGCGATGGCTTAAGTGCCAGACTCGAGGCTTAAAAGCAGTAGTCAACAAATCAATGGTTGATGTCATTGTTGCTATGTCCACTTCTTTATAGAATCAGCATCAGATTAGTGTAACGTGTTTCCACAGGCTGCCTTCCTGGGCCAGAGGTCGCTGACAGAGGACGACTTCCTCATGAAGGTCTTGGATGGCATGGCGTTTGCAGGCTTCGTGTCAGAGAGAGGGCCTCCTTACAGAGCCACTGATCTGTTTGATGATGTAAGTCTGTCTGTACATTGTGTCTGTCACTGTTCAACTGAGGGGTAATTAAACATACATAGCTCAGATATGAAAGACAGCTGCTGATGTTGGAGCTTTGAGTAAGTTTACATCCTTGCCCTGTTTCCTCAGCTGGTAGCCAATCAGGTGGAGCGCATCCGACAAGAGGAGACCTGTCCGCACAAAGTCATGAACCACGTGAAGGAACTGGCTGAGCAGCTTTTCAAAAATGTATGTTCTTTTATGAAATTAAGAACAAATGATGGATAAGTAACAGGCGTTTCTTGAGAAATGCTTGTTACTTATTCATTATTCTGCTGGTTTCTTGTTAGTCCTGCTTTCTCTCTCGCTTGTTTACTCTTGTGAGATCACTTTTTTGTCTCAGTATATTTTTAACTTTTCTTTCCATTTTCTTTCTCTCCCTGTCTCTTACATCTAATAGTATGAAACAAATCCTTTCTATTATAGCTCTGTTTTTGTTCAGTCACTTCTTTGTTATCCGTACCTCACCAGTTTTCCTCTTTGTCCCTTCTTTATTCTTGCTGTCTTCCCCTCCCTTTAGGAGAATCCTTACCCCGCTGTGGCGATGCACAAAGTCCAGCGACCATCAGAAAACAGCCAGAACACTGCACAGAATCAGACGCCTTTCCCTTCGTTGGACGAGGTAGCGGTGCAGCTCTTCATCGACCATGCTGCCGCCAAGCTCAAGACTGCACCTCCTGTGGTCAAGGCAGAGCTCAAGGGCATGGTGCCATCTGGGCCCACACTGGGTGAGCAGGACAGGGGGCTGTGTTTATGTGTAATGTCTGGATAGTTTGAAATTAGAAGACACTCAACTGGTTAGACAGAGGTGGTGACACTTGACGAAAGTTTGTTGTGAGGCGGCGGGTGTTGGGCTTGATAGCTGCATATGTAAAAGTGTAACATCAAGTTCAACATCTCCACTTCCACCTCAAACTTCCTGTGTGAACTTTTCACTGCAACAGTCTGTCTCACAGCGCGGTTCACTGCGACAGTCTGTCTCACAGTGTGTGTTTAATGGGGTTGAGTTCTGTGCCACAGTGATGAATGAGCGTCTGATCATTTCTCCCATATCTCCACAGGAGATGTCGTGGACAGGAATGGCCATGTGATGGCCAACAGCGCACGCAGACTGGAGGTGGTCAGGAACTGCATCACGTACATCTTTGAGAACAAGATGCTCGAGGCCAAGAAGGTGAGAGTGACGTATTCCATGACCAGACTGACTGAACATTTGAGGAGAGTTTCCTGCAGTTTCTGTCACAAAACACTGTATACCCACAGCAGAAACAAAACATCCTTGGGTTTATTTTTGCTTCTCAAGATCTTATTTAAAATATTTTGTGCTGTTGGTTGTTTGATTTTTGTGAAGTGACCATTTGTGTGATTGTGCTGTTGTTTTTATCGTCTCTGTCCAGTTAATGCCAGCTGTGCTGCGAGCATTGAAGGGTCGGGCCGCCCGGGTTTGTTTGACCCAGGAACTCAATCAGCACGTTCTACAGAATCGAGCTGTGCTGGATGACCAGCAGTTTGACTACATTGTCCGAATGATGAACTGCACCTTACAAGTGAGCCTACAGATAGTAAAATATCACTAGAATCAATAATTTAGCAGAAGACACTACTAATTAGATGTTCTTTGCCATTAAACTTAACTACTAAACTAAAGCTGATACAATGAATAGTCCAATACATAGCCTCAGAGGATATATTTTGAATGCAGTTGTGTTTTACGGATTGCAAGTTGTCTCATCATTCATTGCTCTTCTGTTTCTGTTCAGGACTGCTCACATATAGATGAACACGGTATTGCAGCTGCCCTCCTTCCACTTGTGACAGCCTTCTGCAGAGTAAGTTAATACCCTGTGTCACCAGAGTCATTGCATGTGGCCCAAATTCAGCCTTATCTACAGCTAAGAACATGTTAAGTCACTAAAAACCCAGTTTTCCCTCGTGGTTTTACAGGTAGCTCTCCCTAAGCCCTGCCCCAAAAGGGGCAGAACCTTGGTCAGATTTCCCCTTTTCTGTTATACCTCAATATACTATGTGCTAATTAAAAATGCTGAAAGGAAAACCACATTTGGAAGATGGTTAATAGTTGCTGGGGGACTATCACAGTCCTGTAATCACATCTTAAGTTGCCTAATGTTAGCAAAACAATAGCTAACCAGTTAGCTAACATTTAGCCATACAGCCTAATGTCAGATCACCAGCAACAGCCAGGTTTGCTTCCTCCTTATTTCTGTGCTAACGTTAAAGAGATTTAATAAAGGACGGATAGGTTGGTTGCTGACATATTTTTAAGATAACATGAATTATTGTTAGCAAGAAAAGATCCAGGCTAACGTCACTATCCTTGATCCCCTTTGTTCATAAAAGTTAACATCGTGAACAAACCCTTCCATCTGAAGCTATACTGCCTGACTTCCAGAGAGTATCTAAGAAACATTGCACTACCCAGTGTCACCATGTCTCCTTTTGTCGAGCGGGTCCGACCTAGCAACAGTAGCTAAGGGGGCAGACATGATCATTTAATCGACTGAGTGAGGGGACTCTAAGGTCAGAACTGTTTTGAGGTTGATGAGAATGTTGTTGTCTGAACATGCATACTCCAGTTCCGTGTCCAGATGTTTTAAGTGGCTTGCTTCCCTCATAAAAGTCTCTTCCTGTGTTTGTCTGACAGAAAATGGGCGCAGGCATCACTCAGTTTGCCTACAGCTGCGTACAGGAGCACATGGTGTGGGCCACCATGCAGTTCTGGGAAGCCATGTTCTACAGCGACGTACAGAACCACATCAGAGCCCTTTACCTGGAGACAGACGACGTAGAGCAGCAAAACAACTCTGTGAGCACTTACTTTACAGTATGGTACCAGAGTGAACAAAGATGAATGATAGTCTTGCACATTGTTTTAAGTTCTTTGGTGATTTTTTTGGAAGAAATCTGCCAACACAGCTTGTAAATTGATGACTCAGTCTGCCAACCTACTGAGCTGTGTCATTTCTGTCTTGAGATGATTAATCACTAACAAACCTCCTTTGGTTTGCGCTCAGGAGCAGCAGGACGGGTCGGGCAGTGGGAGGGAAATCAGCGCCCTGGAGCTGGCGTCGGAGCAAAGCCGGCTGTGGCCGACGCTCAGCAAGGAAATGCAGACGGAGCGCGTGCAGAAGGAGGAGAGCACGGTGTTCAGCCAGGCCATCCACTACGCCAACAGGATGAGCTACCTGCTGCTGCCACTGGACACCAGTAAGAACCGGCTGCTGAGGAGCTCTGGTCTCGGAGACGTAGAGAGTGTCAGCAACAGCTACGTCACAAACAGGTATGGACAGTTGTTAGCTTTTACAGGGACTTGAAAGGATCAGGATTAAAAAATATTTAGTTCACCCTGGAAAAGACAAGTCAAGGCTGCTCACCTTCTCACAACGCCTAGGAAATATAGTTAGTGTCACTATAACATTATGAATGAAGAGTGTCACAATATAGCACATTTGCAAAATTACATAAAATTGAAGCGAGCTGATTTCAAGGCAATGATCTTTGTCTCACTGGTAAGGTTTATATCAGACAAAACTGGCACTTTTACTGAGTTTTATTTCAAAAACTCTTCATCCCTTTATTTTAAAATCTCAAGATCTATATCAGTATCAGTATTGTTAGCTGGCTGGGGGTTGGTGTAAACAACCTCACTTTTGCTTTGACGAGGCAAACTTGTGTCCATCTTTAAACTTTCACACATATGCTCAGTAAATCCCGGACTTCATTGTCGGTCCATTTGCTGTGTTTTCTTACATTTTTTTGTTAAAAGCTGTTGTTTGTGTTGTCTGTCGTTTACACAGCTTACAGGTTTAAAATTTGGGTTTAAAAGGTTTAAAAATGGCGGTTGCTTGGTGCTGCACTAGCTGTGTTTGACCAGTCAATGTACACTTGCATCACCAGGGCTGCGTATACCAGTAGCCTTAAAGTGATACAAATTCCTTTAGAGCTCTTCATTAGATACTGATAATGTGATTGGAGTGGCGTGTATTTATACTGTGCACAACACACATGTAGACATATGCATGTAGCCCACATGTCTGTCATTTAGATCAAACATTACAACTATGGCAATTCATTCAGCTCATCAGGAGAAGTTGTTCTCAAGTTAAAAATCTACTTCACCTACATATGTAAAGGGTGACTGCAGTGAGTGATGGTTCATTACAAAATGTAATCAAACATTTACACTTCCTCAACAAGGATGCTAAGCTCAGATACTGCTTTGTTTTCTACTGTAGTGCCTTTCTAGAGCTGGTTTAGAATTTAGAAACATAAATGTTGAAAGCAGTTTTCTTTGTTTTGTAGTATTGCAGGCAGCATGGCGGAGAGCTACGACACAGAGAGTGGCTTTGAAGACGCTGAGAGCTCCGACGTGGCTAACTCAGTGGTGCGCTTCATTAATCGCTTCGTAGACAAAGTGTGTAATGAGAGTGGCGTGACCAACGATCACCTGAAGGCTCTCCATACCATGATACCAGGTATAGAGGCAGCAAGACAAGCCACACTCATAGATAGCATCACACCAAACATGGCAACATCTGTTACCTGCTGTCCTCCATCTTAATCCCTCTGTCCGTTTCTTTGCAGATATTGTTCAGATGCACATCGAGACGTTAGATGCAGTCCACAGGGAGAGTAAGAGACTGCCTCCCATCCAAAAGGTAACCAATTCCTATTTTTACGTTCCACTGGACAAAGGCCATGCAGAACCCCAGCCAGCCCCGCCCACTCCCCTCTCCACCAATCCCTACAGCTCAGGCTCACAGTGTCACAGCAGGTACGCCTGTCTGTCGGAGACAGAACTGTGTGACTGACAGCACGCCAGAGCAGTGCATGCTGGGTGGTTGCTCTCCCTTGTTGTGCCATTTGGTCTCTGAGGCCCAGTGGAGCTCAGTCTTGCTGCTGCAGCTCCATGACGCCCTGCAGAGCAGAGTGCCTTCAGTCTGAAGGGTGCAGTGTCTTGGAGAGGGACGGTGGCTACGCTGAGCTTGACGTGTCATGTTTTGTCATTTCACTAAAAACTTGTGAGCGGAACATGTAGCTGCTCAGTGCCCCGCTAATGTCTTTCCATGTGAGCAGACTTCTCTCCTTGCCTCTGCTCTCACCATGTCCTGTCAGCGCTTTATGTTGTAGCGTGTAAGTTCATGTCCTGAGCAGGCAGGATCAGTTCAGCTAGTTGATATGAGATTGTGGGCTGAGCAAAAACCCCAAAATATTTGTGTGCAATTTACAGCTATTTAAGTCTCAGCAGTTACTTTGGTATTATCTTATTTTCCCATGTTTTTGCATCTATGTGGCTAATAGGAACAACAATTTGTAAAATTGGTGCAGTATTGAGCAGGAGCGCTGCAGCCAACAGTCAGGAAACAGGCTGCAATATAATCACTTGGAACATTTGTGCACTGTCAATTTCTATCCACTAAAAGTGCTTGTATTTGTCACTGACAGGCTCAGATTGTTATTAGAAGTGTCGGACAGTGCATGGAAAGAATTCTTACAAATGTAGACGTTCGTGTTAAAGAGGAAGATCTTTTTGTTATTCCTCCATTCCAGCAATAACTGTGGCTGGAGGCAATATGTTTTTGGAATGCCGGTCTGTCCCATTCTTGTAAACACAATATCTCAAAAACGCCTTGAGGGATTTTTTTCAGATTTGGCACAAACATCTACTTGGACTCAAGAATGAACCGATTAGGTTGTGGTGGTAAAAGGTCAAGGTCTCTGTGACGTCTGTCTCATTCACTGTTTGGGATTTTTTTCAACTTTTGCACAAACGTCTGCTTGGACTCAACAATGAACTGATCAGAATTAATATGCCAATTATGACAAAATTCGACACGAATGACTAGTAGGATAAAACGATGAACACATTTTATATTTAAAAGGTCAAAGGTCAGCATCACTGTGACATCTTAATGTCACACTTTTCTGGCCATTACTCAGTATCATATCTCAGGAACAGAAGGGGAGACATTTGGACAGACACTGAATCGGCGACTTTAATGCGGTGTGTTAATTTTGAAACTGTGCTGATTGTTTGGATCTTCTGTGCTGCTGGGTTGAAGATGTGTGAAGCATCCATGTTCGTTTTTTTCTGTTTAACCAGAAACAGCCCAGAAATTGCTCTCAGCAAAGCGGCCAGACTCCATTTAAATAAACACTATGGAGCCAGCATATTTTCACATCTAACTGGGTGAATTAAAGGTTTATTTCAACCAAACCAGAGGTGGTGATTGTTGGAACAGTGTAAAGACAAACCAAGGCTGTTTTTGTGAGTTTAATTCAAAGTTGACAGAAACAAAAATCAGAGTGTTATGATGATGTTTATTTAAATGGAGTCTGAGGGGTTTGGCAATGTCACTTTTAGGGCTGTTTCAGGTTAAACAAAAAGGATCTTTAACATAAAGGTATACCCCAAAGGGTCCTTTTCATAATTTTGTCAGACACTTAAAATAAAAATTGGAGCTTATCAGTATCACAAACACTTTAAATGGACGTAAATTGACGGTGCATAATTGCCTATTAATGTTACATCGCAGCCTGTTTTGCCGCCGTTGGCTGCAGAAGTCACACTCAGTACAGGAACAGTTTTAGAAAATGTTGTTCCCATTAGAACACAACAACATGGGAAAACGGGGTCCAGGATGAAAAATAAAAAAGTCAGCCTTTCAGTGCTTACAGAGGGAACTGTGGCTGCAGTTGGAGTGCAGGCATGTGCGGCATTAGGTGTTGTGTAACAGATTAGGAGGCAGGTTACTAGTTAGTTGAAATTCATTTCCTGTCAGAGGTGGAGTTCCTTAGGAAGCTCTCTGGGCCTCTCTGGGGGGACAGGAAGTGATGTAAGGGGCCAGAGGACAAAGCCAACTTCATATTTCATGCTGCTGGTATTCAGAAAAGCTCAGCAACCCACAGAGGCCTCTTAGTCTTAAACTGAGAGTCCTGTAATCAAGCTCTGGATCCTAAGAGACTGTTGATACACGACAGCCCTCTTTTTTTCTTTTTTTAAATTTTTTTTAAGAAATATGAAATGAACATCCCATCGCATAAACACACCAAACCGAATATTATTTTTGTCCGTATATTTATCTTTTATGGTTTGTAACATCATCCCTGCCAAGATTCCACCAACCCAGATCACATTGTGTGTGTTTCGCAACAATAATCCAGTTATTTCAAAATCAGCCTCTGCCGTTTTGTTTTGTTTTTTTTTTTGGTCTAAACTTCCCAAACAGTGCAGGTCATCCAGCCAGTAACCTCAGCATGGTTGTGAACGCATGAGATTTGGATGAGTGAAGTGGTTGTTTGGTCATGAAATATACAGCGTATACTGTAGAGCTGCACAATTGCTCATGCTTTATTGAGGATTACACTTTCGGGTGCTACATTTAATTAGTGCAGCATGTTGCCATTTTATAAATAAATAATGTTAATGAGCTATGTCTGTCAGCATTGTTTTAGTCCAGAAAGTGCAGCCTTATTATCCTGTTGTGCCTAAATGCCTATATCATCAGGCAGGTTACATGATTTTTAAGTCATTGATTTGTGATGAATTCTATGGCAGCTTCACAGAAATTATTTTGTTACTATTTTGCATTCACGGCTGAATAGTTCTGGACATCAGACTGAGTATGGAAATAACTTAAATGAAGAATCTTTAAGAATGTTTAAATTTCACTACAGTCTTCCTCCTCTCTTTGTGTCTGTGTGCAGCCCAAGCTGCTGAGGCCAACGCTGTTGGCTGGTGAGGAGCTGGTGATGGATGGCATGCGGGTCCACCTGATCCCTGACGGCCGCGAGGAGGCCACAGGGCTGATGGGAGGTCCGCCTCTGCTCCCTGCTGAGGGTGCCATCTTCCTCACCACCTACCGGCTCATCTTCAAGGGCACGCCCACTGACCCGCTGGGTGAGAGAGGAAACACACACACACAACTTTAAAAGCTTCTCTCCGTTTCATTGACATGTTTGGGTCGGGTCTGTGGGTTCTCTAAACCCTGCTCTTTGTCTGTGTGTCCTCCTCCTGCAGTGGGTGAGCAGGTGGTGACTCGTTCATTCCCCATCGCCTCTCTTACAAAGGAGAAGAGGATCTCAGTCACTTTACCCATGGACCAGTTTGTCCAGGAGGGGCTACAGCTACGGTCCTGCACCTTCCAGGTACTCTGACATTCTCAGTTCAGTCAGTTCCTCTTATTCTTTTCTTTGCTTGCTGTTGTCTAATTTCACTGTCTCTGTCTGTGTGTAGCTGATGAAAATTGCGTTCGATGAGGAGGTGGCATCAGACCTGGCCGAGGTTTTCAGGAAGCACATGCACAAACTGCGCTATCCTCAGCACGTCCAGGGAACCTTCGCCTTTACTGTGGGTCAGTGCGGGAAGATGGTGGTGGAGCACAAGACCAAGGATAAGAACCAGTCGCTAAAGTAAGGAACCATCTATGGAAAACAAATTAATTTGCCAGAGCACAAGATGTTTTTATGCAACAGAAACTAAAGAATTAAGAAAACTGCTAGTTTTGCCTTAAGGTACCATCAGTCAACAATGCAAACGCTGTGTCTGTCTGTCAAGAAACTGACAGGTCATTAAATCACTCAGAACATCCATTACAGTACATTAACTCACCAGGTGACACAGATGATGCTTCACAACTGTAACATCAGCTGAATTTACAGCTGCCCCAGATATGTATTCTGTTCTTTTACATCTCGAGCTCAAGAATGTAAACCCCATATTTCAGTAGGCCAAAGGTCATAAACTGGTACAGTGTGTTGTGTAATCTAGATGGTAAAGCTTGGTAGAGCTTTAAAGATTAGCCAATTAATTGTTTGATTGGTAGAAAGAAAATTAATTTCCAACTATTTTGATAATCAATTTATTGTTTCAGTCATTTTTAATGTAAAAATGTTGATTATTTTCTGGTTCCATCTTTATAAATGTGAGAATTTACTGCTTCTTTGTCATTTATGATGGTAAATGAAGAGTCTTCAGGTTTTGGACTGTTGGGTGGACAAAAAAAACAAACAATTTGAAGACATACTTTGGGCTCTGGGAAATTGTGATAAGCTTTTTTCACATTTTTTTGACATTGTATAGACTAGATGATTAATCAGCTAATTGTGGGGAAAATGGGCAGATTAATTGATAATAAAAAAAAATAATTATTCGCTGCAGGCCTATTTAAATCAAGTATAACTGTGATGGTACCAGATTTCTTTCAAGTGAACTTGGCAGTGCCATTGATTGGGAAAATAAAGTGCAATATGTCATAAATCACTATGGCATATAGTATAACTGGTATATTGAGGGTAGCCTTGTGATTGGTAGCTCAGTGTGTGTTGTAGCTGGTTAAGCAGAGACAGAAAACATATACCAGCAGGTTAAAGGCTTATTACTTGCTAAGCCTCTGCTGAAACATAACCATGTTTTTACTCCGTTGTGTAAAGGAGTACAACTGTGGAGAGATAACAGCTGACACCTTGTTGGCAGATCACATTAATGTGCAATTTAGTCTGACTGCTGACTGTGGACTGCATAGAGTTGCTAACCACAACTGGAGTAGAGGTTCAAGCCTCATTTAAGTACATAAGATTGAGACTGAAATATTTAGAGAGAAAATAGATTCCAAAAAGGAGTACAAACAAAGTCTGTCTGCAACACTATATTTAGCTGATGTTACTGCAAACCTGCAGAAAACTGAGGTCACTTAAGTACATGTCAGTTTGAAAACCAAACCTGGTTCCCCTGTGATTTGGCTGAATGAACCCAAACAATGTGTTTACAGAAAGGAGGGTTTTCTAAAGACGAGAACAGGAGTTGCCTTTATTGTAAAGCGTTGCATGTCATGTGATTCATGTGCATGCATGGCATCTTTGTCACAGCACATTGCATCAGACCTTGAAAGTGAGTGTGAAAATATGTTCTCAGTTCTGCAGAGAGTGAGTGGAAAGCAGCTTTTAGTTCTCACTGGCTGCACCTTGTCACATTGCCCTCTGAGCTTTGGCTCTGTATCATTCACATGATACCTCTCAGTATCATCTTCCAGTTCCCCACAGTGCTTAAACTGCTGCAGGAGAGTTAGTGCGAGCTCTCAGAGTAACAACAATATGGAACTTCATGTTTATATATCATACCTTTTAGTTTCTTGTCTGTATCCTTTTTAATTTGTCCCATCTTCAGTCTCAGCAACTAACTCTTACTCCCCTCCCAACCTCCTGCCCACACGCCCACACACACACACACACACACACACACACACACACACACACACACACAAACACACACACACTCACACTCACTCACTTTGTTTTCTGGAGAATGAAAGGAGTATGAGAGAAGCCTTTGAATAATTCATCAGTGGAAAATGTGTCAGCCGTTTTATTGGCCCTGTTGTTTCCATCTCTGCACTGTTGTGTGCTCAAAACCCCCCATTCAGACATATTAATTCAGACTGCGGCCATGTGGCATGCTAAACCAACAACACACCAGTGAATTCATGGCTGCTGATTATACATGGAGTCAAATCAGCTCATTGTCAGCTGGAGTTGGACACTGCTTCAAATCTAAATAAGATCCAACAGGAAGTGGAGGCCGAGTAACTTTGAATGGGATATACTGTTGAATCAGAGCAGTTATGTGTTTTAAAAATAATCAACTTTTCTGTCTCTCTCCCTCAGGACACTTTCCAAAAACCTGGTGAAGAGTGCCAAGAGGACCATCGGCCGGCAGTATGTGACCAGGAAGAAATATTCTCCCCCCACCTGGGAGAACAGGAGCAGCTTCCAGTCAGAGCTCGATGAGGATGAAATCTCAGGTAATCAATGTTTTATGCACTTGTCAGGCCTTCTCGGATTCTTCTTATTGTGTGTTATGTTGTTTAACAAATGTTAATACCAGAAGTGGGTGACATCATCACACTCATAGGAAAGGCATTCAAGTGTCTCTTTAATTTCAACTTTAAGTGCTTTCATTACGTCATTACAAAAACCACAGCCACATTAGATGGTGACATGAAACTCCCTGTTTTTTAAATGGTGACTGTGCACTAAGTTGTCCTGTTTGCCTCCACAGTTTCAGAGGAGGTGGACCAGAGCTCCCTCACCCTCTCTTCCACCATCCGCTCATCTGACAGACAGACCATGAGCAACGTTGTGGAGCGTGCCTGTTGCCGTGACTACCAGCGTCTGGGTCTGGGCACGCTCAGTAACAGCCTAACGCGTTCTAAGAACGAGCCTTTCAGGATTTCAACCGTCAACCGCATGTACACTGTCTGCAGGAGGTGAGTGCGCAAATTGATGAGGGGTGTGAGGCTGGAGTCATATATATATTGACAGCATCTCTTCGGTGCTTAATGGGTGTGTGTGTGTGTGTGTGTGTGTCACAGCTACCCCGGCCTGCTGATTGTGCCTCAGAGCATCCCAGACTCGACTATCTCAAGAATCTGTCGCTGCTACCGGCAGAATCGCTTCCCTGTGGTTTGCTGGAGGAATTCTCGAACCAAGGCCGTCCTGCTGCGATCTGCAGGCCTCCATGCGAAGGGGGTGGTGGGCTTCTTCAAGTCCCCCAATGCTCCTGCTTCAGGTACAAAATCTGTTTTAGGCATCTTTGTTGATCATTTATGTAACGCTGAACCTTCATATTACAAGTGAAAATTGCTAGTTAATAATTGGGAATGTTTTGCTTTATGTGTCTGTTCACACAGTCCTCAAATGTTAACTGAGTAGACTCGAGACTCAGTTCTCTTCCAGTGAAGTGGTGACCTGTAGTAAGGAGTATAGGGGTCAGAGGTCATGATTTCAAGCTGTTAGTCTGCCCCTGGTGACGTGGAATAGCTGCAAAAGTTTTAGAGAAAGATGCATTGCTTGTCATGCCCTTGTCAAAAAAAAAAGAGATGAACAATGATGTTATGCAGCTCATAATTAATATGCACCCATAACAGCACATATAAGTTCCCTGAAATATAAAAGTTTGTTCATGTGTTGTCCTCTCTGTGCAGTGCCCTCCCAGGCAGACTCCACCAGTCTGGAGCAGGAGAAATACCTGCAGGCCATCATCAGCTCCATGCCTTCATACAGCGAGAACAGCGGCAGGAACACACTCAGTGGCTTCACCTCCACACACATGAGCACCTCTGGTAGGTGGACCTCCACACACTGATATGTTAATGATCACTGGCACTGTGGGCTCACACAGCTGATGATTTCTTCTGTCCACAGACTCCTCAGACAAGCTGAGGCAGCCCAAGATCGGTGCTCTGATGAAGCAGGTGATGGGCACCAAGGAGGATGTACCTGGGACCTTCAGCAGAGGAGGTGAGACACTTTTATGTGTCCCCACATTGGTCCTGTAGTTCCTCTGTTAGCTGTAGTGAGTGTTGCAGTCCTGGTTTCAAAACAAAATGTGTGAATTGTGTTTCAAATCTTAATTGTGTTACTGAAACTGGGACTGGACCAGGAGGATGATGAACAAGTGAATGCATCCCTTGTGTGAGTGTATGTGTGTGTGTGAGTGAACCATCCTCCATTGTGTGGCGTTGTTAACTGGCCATCTCTGTCGTTTGACCTCAGCTCTGGGTCAAAGGGCGAAAGTCATCTCCCTCTCTCAGCCCAAAGTGTCTGGCAAGGCCAGGAACCCTCCTAGAGGTACAGTAGGCCACGCCCCCTCCACTCCCTCTGCTCCTGTCTAACCAATCAGATCTCTTTAACAGTAGCGTCACTGTGTTTGCCGTGGTTCCTGATAGTGTGCTGTGTCTGCGGACTAATGTTCTGTTGTTGTTGCTGCAGTGAGTGCATGCTGCTGCTGCAGCTCTGCCGTCTGACGTCTTGTTTGTCGTCTCCTGTTTGATTCTTCTCTCTGTTGAATGTCAGCAGCAATCAGAGGCGACTCTGTGTCATCATAATGTAGCTGTCACTGAGCTAGATGTAACCAGCTGGGCTGGGTAGTTTCAGACATTTCTGCCTTGTTTACCAGCATGGCTGTTAGTAGCTGTGGACATTTTAAAGGATCATTTCAGGTTATTACAACTTGGCTCGTAATAAACCGGACTGATTCTTTAATGGCTTTAACATGGGAAGGACTTCCAAATGAAGTTTGATGGTTCTGTTTTCAGGATTCCTTTAAAGACTCTACTTTCGTATGTGTGTGTGTGTGTTTATCACAGGTAAATGGGGCAGTATCCGAGGCAGCGGGCGTCTAAGTGCCTACAACCCAGACGTGGGGACGCGACTGGCAGGGAAAGAGTCTCCACAGCCCAACGGAGGGCCGACCGAGGCACTGTTTCTCCGCCAGCAGAAGGCCTACCTCTACATCATTGGAGACAAGGCCCAGCTCAAGGTAACTGCTGACATACTAATTACTGTGGTGTTTAAAGTGTTTACTGTGATCAAGGGATAGAAAAAAAAGGTTTGCCAAAAAGGAGAAAAACTGAAGAAAAAATAGAGGGATTTGTATGAATGTGCTTTGAAATGGCGCAGCACAATATGTGAAAATGACCTCTGTTGTTTTGCTGACCTCGATATTGCACGTTGTATTTACAGTTGTGTTGTTAAGAATTAAACATTTATTGCTCTTAGGTTGTACTTCCGTTATTTTGCTGTTTTATTATCATTTTATCAGTGGCATAAAATGGTCTCAAAGTGACAATATGTCCTCCAACAAAAGTAGTTATCATGACAGGCTAGTGGTTGGCAGTTAACAGTATTAACTGGGAGAGTGTTGCTGTGTTCAGGGAGGGAAGCAGGACTCGTTCCAGCAGTGGGAGGTGGTTCCCATCGAGGTGTGTGACGTGCGGCAAGTGAAGAATAGCTTCAAGAAGCTGATGAAGGCCTGCGTGCCGAGCTCCCCGCCCTCTGACCCCAACATGAGCTTCCTGCGCTGCCTTGAGGACTCTGAGTGGATGTCTCTGGTAAGTGCTGTGTATGTGTGTGTATTTGTGTGTGTGCACACGCAGGACAGTATATTTACTGCTCGTGGTGTGACCTTTACTGACCCTGCGTGTGTGCCTGTGTGTGTCCAGCTCCACAGGGTGCTGCAGGTGTCTGTGCTGGTGGTGGAGCTTCTGGATACAGGCTCATCGGTCATGGTCAGCCTGGAGGACGGCTGGGACGTCACTACGCAGGTTTGACTGACACCCAGCAGCTTTAACTTTGCCCCTGAAGACTGTCCTCTGAGCGAGGCTTAGTGTGACGTGCTGTGTGTGCAGGTGGTGTCCCTGGTGCAGCTGCTGTCTGATCCGTACTACCGAACCTTCGACGGCTTCCGGCTGCTGGTGGAGAAGGAGTGGCTGTCGTTCGGACACAGATTCAGCCACCGTGGAGCACAGACGCTGGGCAGCCAGAGCAGCGGCTTCACCCCCGTCTTCCTGCAATTCCTCGACTGCGTACACCAGGTGGGTCTGCATCACTGCATGTGAGCTTTCAGCCTGCAGAAAGCAACAGAGTTCCTGATGTTTCAATGTGCGATATCCTAAAAGGAAGGTCAAAGGTTAGCAGAGGGACAGGGTCTTTAGTGCTGCAATGCAAAAGATTTGTTTTTAAACATCCAAGGGCAAATAAAGATCAGAATCAGGTTAATAATACCAGTAGTTTTATTTAATTACAGTGCTTTTCAAAAAGTTTGGAAGCAAAGTGTGCAAATAACACACTAAAGAAAATAAGGACAGCATCAGACTGTAACAGCTGAGACTGGAAACAGTGTATGTTTTAAGTGAAGGTCAGCAGCCCTCCTTCCTCTTACTATATATGTTAAATGCTCTGTGTGTGTTTACCTGTACGTCTGACTCTATTTCCTGTTTTGCTGATCAGTGACGTGGGCTCGGCCCTCTTATCACATGCAGGAAGTGTGGTTTGATTTAGCGTCAGTGGCCCCTGAGTTCTGACCCCTCTGTCTGTGACGCTCCTGTATATTCTGCTGTCCAACACATCAGATGAGAGTGTTGTAATTGTTTCCGTTCTCCATTCAGCCTTTGTGCTGTGTGAAAACAGAAGGGATAGCAAGAGGGGACAATATGTGAAAAGCAAATGGTAACATTAAGTTGCCATTTTCAGCCTAAATTCTAAAGAAATGTTAGCAGCCAAGCTAACAGCTCCGGCCCGTAATATAATGAGCGCTAAACAGGCTGCAAGTCTCAAGATAGTAACACTCAGCGTAAGGCTGCAAAGGAAAGGGCCGGGCTGGATTTAGAATGCAACACAACAATTGTTTTATTTCGATTAAGTTGTTTTCATAATTGTTGGAAGCTAAAATCATAACTGAAAACAAAATTGACCAGCCCTGTCTGGACTACATCTGCCCCTTTAAACAGTAACCCTGACCTGTCTCTGTGCTTCTACCTTCAGATCCACCTCCAGTTCCCCATGGAGTTTGAGTTCAGTCAGTACTACCTGAAGTTCTTGGCCTACCACTATGTGTCCAACCGCTTCCGCACCTTCCTGCTCGACTCTGACTATGAACGCATCGAGCTGGGTGAGTACATTTCTGAGTGTCTGAAATTCTGTAGTATATTTTGAGTAACAGTAACAGTTCTCCATCTTAAGAAACAGAGAGTCAGTGTCATGGATACAGTGTGTCTGTTCCTGATGAGCTCTGTGTGTGTGTGTGTGTGTGTGTGTGTGTGTGTAGGAGTGCTGTATGAGGAGAAAGGAGAGAGGAGAAGTCCTCAGGTGTGTAAGTCTGTGTGGGACTACATCGACAGACTCAACAAGAAAACACCCATCTTCTACAACTACATGTTCTCTCCTGAAGACGACGAGGTGAGACCACTGCACTCACACCCAACATGCTGATGAGTTATGTTTTTCTTTGGACATTTATTTCCTGTCACATGTAAAAACACATTTACCAGCCCTCTAACTTTAGAGATGAGATAAGGCCTCACAGTGAGTCACCAGCTACAGTTGTTAGAGCAGACAAATGTCGCTCCTAAATATTAGAGAACTGATCATAGAAGCACTGGAACACAAGAGCCTCATTAGATGATGTGGTGTGTTCCAGGTGCTGCGGCCATACACCTTCAACTCCAACCTGAAGGTGTGGGACTTCTACATGGAGGAGACTCTGTCAGAGGGGCCCTCGTATGACTGGGAGCTGAGGGGCCGGCAGGAGCGCGTGGCAGAGGAGACGCCAGAGAAACCCGACAGCAGCGGCCCTAAATCACAGCGACGCATCGTGTGGCCGTGCTATGACAGCCTGAGCAAGGTGGTGCCCGACGCCATCACCAAGCTGCTGCAGGACCTGCAGAGCCTGGAGGCGGAGCTCGGACAGACGTCGGAGAAGTGGAAGGACACGTGGGATAAAATCAAGACCACACAGAGAACAGAGGCCAAACTGGAGAGCAAGGTGAGATCAGTGGATTAATTTTTTCCTAACCTAAAACATCTCTTTGTGTTTTTGTAGTGACCTGGCCAGAAGTACAGATAACATTCTGCTCAAGTGTTGTGTTCATGTGTTTTCAGAAGATAAGCTTGTGAATGCAGCTCTGTGTTGCAGACAGTGCTGTAGCCTTGGATTTCTGAGCTTTAACCAGCACAAATTATTCTCAGTCTGTGGAAACACTGTTTCACAGACTAGTTGATGACTAGATAAATGTTAGATAAATGATAAAGTTACTGTCAATTAAAAAAATATATATTTCACCCTGCAGCATGACTCTTAACTACTTTTTTCTTATGCATGTTAACAGGGTGTTTGCAGGACCTGCAGTTTTATAAATATTAGGCAAGCTCTTAATTGCCATTCAATTATCTTTTAATTTCTTTTTGTTAAAATGAGTCAAGCTCACCTGAGTGAAAGTTAACATTTTAGATGTTCTAAATATTTAAATCTACCACTAGACCTTACCCTGTCTTTTTTCTTTACACTTGCACTTACCTGTAAGCAACAGATGAAGAATCTTAAGGGCTTAACAGACCATTCTTCAACAAAAGAGTTATTCATTTTTCATTAATAGTTAACTCATATCATTGAATAAAGTGTGGCTTTAAAACACATGGCATATACACTACAGTTGTACCGATACCAGCATCGGAAATGAAAAAAAAAGAAAAAGTGGTATCAGTACATCTCTGATATATACAGTATTTTGCATTGTATTCATCATCACAAGTCAAATTATCCTTAATTTCTTCCAAAAAAGTGTGTTGAAAACCTCCTGAGATGAATATTCTGTGGACGTAATCAATAGGATGTTTTATAAACTGTATCTTCCGATTCATTTTTGCAGTGACACGTAAGCCCACTGTTTGTTCCAGTATATGGATATTTTTGAAAATATCCTGAATGAAAGCCACAAATCTTTAACAATTTTTTGTCATGTATAAGTAAGTTGTTCACTTCAAACACAGTTTAAACACAAACTCTGCACTTTAACAATATAAATAATAACCTGAAATGTACCACATGCTTCCTTCATGCCTCTTCATCAACCATGCTTTCTTTAAAAAAAAAAGTGGGTGTGGCTCTACTGCAGTCCAATTTAGATGATGTGAAACACTGTGATTGGTTTATAAACATCCAATCAGATAAGCCTGTACATGTGGGTAGAGGTAGATGACACTGTAAACATCCTAGAAAAGTTATGTCCATTGGAAGGGACAGGGGATCCCCTTCACATCTGTTGGGGCACATCAGCCTTCTTCATTCAAGGAGCTACACTGTTCATATGTGACAGGAAATAAATCCAGACCTGGTTGAATCTTCCTGGGATCATTTACTCTGACTGTCAATAAAAATAAGTCTAGCTGCTTTAACAATCCTGCTAATGTCAGCCTAAATTCTGCTTTGGTAACAACTGGAAGCGACAGAGATCTGTCCCTAAGGAGACACAGTTGTAGAGATTCTCAAAGCTTTTACCCAAGCCACTCATCAAGTATGTAAAACTGTGCCCATCTCCTTCCTACACTTACTATACTGGGTCAAACCCCTCTTACACAGTGTGTGTGTGGAGTCATATAGTATCTATGGACACTCATTAGTGAGTGAGATCACTCTCTGTGCCTGCTGTTTTGGTGTGGCTGTGGCTTAGAGGTAGAGCAGGCTGTCCTCCATTCAGAAGGTTGGTGGTTTGATCCCCAGCTCCTCCAGCCTGCATGTGAAAGTATTATATATTTGTATATAGTGTGTGTGTGTGTGTGTGTGTGTGTGTATATATATGAACTTGCAAGATACTGAACCCCACATTGCTCTCAATTGCTCACATCCATTGATGTGTGATGTCCATTGACCGAGTATGGTAGCTTCGCCCACCAATGTGTGACATGTCGTGTAAAAGTGTTTGGAGTGGTCAGAAGCCTAGAAAAGCGCGATGCCAGTGCAGTCAATTTACCATCATTGCATCCCTCATTGCCCAGCCTGTGTTTGTCCCGTATTAGTCTCAGACTGTTACTTAACTACTTCGACATATGATGATTTTATGAATCCTACAAAATAGCATGTCCACACCCATCCAGACCAAAATAGTACATTAATTAAATTACAACCTATACTGGGCTTTATTTATTAATCTGTCATGCGAGACTGACTTTCCTTTCATGTACCCTCTGAAATCTAAACCACTGCGTTTTTATTCCAAGCCTTCCTCAGATTATCTATTTAGATATGACATGTCTGGAATGAGGTGACTTTTGAAAAGTATCAGACAGCAGATGTTAACATAATTAGGTCTCTGATAGAGTGACTCCTTTAGTGAGGTCAGCAAACGGTTTTAACTGTTCACATTGATCAAGAGGTGTGTGATCTACCTGTTAACTGTAATCAGCTGTGCTTCTTTCACCATGAAACAAACACTAATTTACCTGACACTTGACTGTGAACAGCTGACAGGCTGTTTTAATCAGAAGTAAAGCTGAAGACAGGTGTTGGGAAATGTTTTCACTGACATCGTGTGGTGAAAAAGCAGAATGCAGTGAAGAACTTAAAGGCTCGGACTATGGTGTTTGCATGTTTTAGATGCAAATCAAGCACATTTTCAGCACCATGGATCGTTTTGTTAAAGCACACTGAAGGTTTTAGATTTCTACTTCTTACTTCCCAGCAAGCTGTTGTTTTGTTTTCAGTATGGTATGTAAACAACTCAAAGAAACTTGCTTGAGATGAGTATTGTGTCACATTTAGACCTTGATATGCTTGTGGAGTAGACCATCACCTGCATTTTTGAAAACATTCCCACAGTTTGATTAACTCTACTTCTCACTGAGCCTTCTGTGTGTCTCCCCCCTCCGCAGCCATCGTTCTCCAGCTCCTTGTTGATGTCGTCCAACCTGAGCCACCAGCGGCGGTCTCAGGGCGTCTACCTGCAGGAGAGCGGCGTGGGATCTTCCATCAACCTGGCTCTGGACTGTGAGGCCAGCGCCACCTCCACGCCCGTCGCCGGTCGGCAGAGCACCAGCACGCTCTACAGCCAGTTCCAGAGCACGGAGAGCGAGAACAGGTCTGTACCCAACACGCTGAGAGGAGAGCTGGTCTGTGTGACGATGTGTCATGTTTGTAACCGATGCTGCTAAAGTGCTGCTCCCTGCTCTGCTGCTCTATGAAGAGTAGGACCATAGGCCATGTCGTGTCTTCATTTGTGTTTCAATCTTCTCCCATCAGGAGTTTTGAAGGCATCCTGTTTAAGAAAGGGGCGCTGTTGAAACCATGGAAACCACGGTGGTTTGTGCTGGACAAGACCAAACATCAGGTAAGACAGATAAGAGCAATAACTGAACTATTTTGGATTTTATAATGTCGTCTGTCTGTCTCTGACAATGCGTCCCTGTCCTCAGCTGAGATACTACGAGAGCCGGCAGGACAAGGACTGTAAAGGAGTGATCGAGCTGGCCGACGTGGAGTCCGTCATTCCAGGAACGCCTGCTATGGGAGCACCGAAAAACATAGAGGAGAAAGCCTTCTTTGATGTAAGTTCACCTCCGCCAAACCACCGTGGTTTCCATGGTTTAAGTCTCTGTCAGAGGTGGGGTCTCCTGCTGCATTCACATCATGGAGGCAGAATGGAAGGAGTGAAAAAAACTCATGTTATTCAACTTCACTTCAACCTAACCTTAGCAGTTAGTTTTAGTCCCTTTAAATTATGTATCAGTGTCAGTATTCATACCTACTTAGGATAGAAGCACAAATATCAAGGAAAAATGACCAAACCAACAAAATGTGAAAGTCTACTAAATCTGGCAGGCAATATAGTGTTGGGTATGACACCATGCAGTGGACACAACAAAACCAGGTTGCAGCCATGGCAGCTGTGTGGTGGTGTAGCTGCACCAGGTGCAACTTTCACTCTCGGCTTCCTTACAGTCAAGATGGAGATAACAAAAAATTATTCTTTAACATCTCTTTGTGTGCCTAAGTTTGGTGGATCATAATATACTGGATGCTTCGGTTCAAAATAAGACCAAACTTTTCTGTTGAGTTTTTTTTCAGCAACTGTGAATCACTGCAACCACAAGAGGTCCTTGAGCACACAGTCACATGTGTGCACCCAAAATATCAGGCTGACTGGTCCAGTAGTTTGCGAGATTAGCTGCAGACAGACAGATACACATTCACATACATACACACAACATCCAGGCATACACCTGGCGGAGATAATAAAGACATAAACCATGTGCTCATGGTGCCACAAATTGAGGAACGTACAGACACAGATGCAACGTAAAGGACAGATGCAGTGCTCAAATACAGGTTGAATAAAGGTTTGCTTCACATTTAATTTGATCATCTTTGGTCAACCATATTTATGCTAGCATGTCTGTGTGACCAGTGTATGTATGTGTGCAGATGGATAATTTCTTTCTTGCCATCTTTCAGCTCAAGACGACCAAACGAGTGTACAACTTCTGTGCCCAGGACAGCCACAACGCACAGCTGTGGATGGACAGTGTTCAGAGCTGCCTGTCAGACGCCTAGAGAGAAGGCGGGACTCTTAAAGGAGCAATGCAAGCAGGAACGAATGAGCAGTGCTGCGGCACCTGACGGACATCTCTGCCGGCCAATCCCAGTGGAAACAGGGAGGGGAAGGGGCCTTTCACCACTTAAGCTCTGTTCTGTTCGCTAGTGTTGAACTAATAACCTCGCGTCACAACGTTTCAGTGTTTTTGTTATAAAAGTCAAAAAAAAAAAAAAAATCCCTGAAGAACCACTCGCTGCGTCTCACCTGCAGCCTCTCACCTCCCCGACAGTCTGACCACTATGTGCGCTGGATGTCTGTATGCACAAAAACAATGCATATTGAAGCACGTCGTTGCATTTCTGTGAGGCGTCCTGCAGCTTGGACCAGCATGAAGATTTTTCCAGTAAAACCACAACCCCGCTCTCCCTCCTACTAACCCTGCTCGCCCTTTAAGACACTGGGGAGGAATGACGGAGGAGCTGCAGTCGCCCAGCGGCCCAGCCACGTACAGGACCCGTTAGACTGCTACAAAAACGGATCTAAAAGATCGACCGGTGGGTTGATGGACCAAAACAACCCTGAGGAACACATGCTGACAGCAAACGCTCTTTATTCCAGTCCTCAAAGGTCTCTGCTCTCTTTGCCTCTCACTGCCTGATGTAGCCCATTCACAGTATATTTACAAGAAGTTTGAGAGGAGTGTGACGCTGCAGCTCAACGGTTCATGAAGGATTTCCTTTCCCTTTTTTTTTTTCTTTTCCAAAATCTCAAATCTGTACCAGAAAGAAATCAATGCTCATCAGCTGTCCTCAGCAGGCGATGATGATGACGATATACTGTGAAAGCCATGAATCAGTCGCAGAGATCAAACCAGGAGAGCCAGTCGGAGGTCGGAGTCTGTCAGGTATTGAGTGTGTCGGTGAACTTTCACTGAGAGTGTTTACAAAGTAGACAAAACTTCCCTCACTAAGCTAAACTCTGCTCTTCACCTGTGTGTTTTTAATCAGTACAACCACTATTAACATTCAGATTTTTAAGGGATGCTGAAGGAAAAAGGAGGGACTTATTTTGTAGTGATTATCTTAAAAACAACAATAAAAAAAAACAATCTATAGAAGGAGATCTGGAAGGTAGGAGATTAAAAGGAGGGTTACTAATGAACAGAGTGATATTATGGGATGCTTCAGAGAGATTATGGTTTTTAGAGAAGGACATTGACTCGCCACAGTGCTCCAAGTGTCAGAAACTGGATGTTTGTGAAAGGAAAATTCTGTTATTTTTCAACTTTATTATTCTCATGATTGTGTCCATTATGGGATGTGCTAAATTTGCTTTTTTTTTTTCTTCAATATATTGGGCCAAGCAGTGTTAGCCACCAAAAGCTTTCCACATCAATTTGAATACAGAAATAATTTCAAACGCTTTTCTGTAACTCCCACTGAAAGTGAACACAATTATTAACCCCCTAGATTAGACTGTGCTTAACTGCATGCTAATTTTATAGCAAGGACAACCGCTGGCTTACCCAACTAGCTGTATGGTCAGCCATACTACATATTCATCAACAAACATTTTTTGCTTATTATTTCATATGTAGCAAGATTCTGCTACAAACTGAGGTAAATAAATGCTACGAAAATGTCCAAACTGCTAATCCAGGGGGCTGCGTTCTGTGTTAACTTCTGCCCGGGCTCTTAAACAAATATGTGAAATTATTTACGTAAAAGTCAAGTTAATTGGGAAAACGTCAGGAGGCTCACACCGCTTACCGTGATAAATAAATCATTAGATATTTAGCTCATGCATGAGCTAAGAAAAACATGTTTTCAGCTTTGCGATAATGCATTTTAAGTGCATACAATGTATTTTTAAATGTTTGATTTAACTAAATATGTAGGAGAAATTCCTCAACCCATAAAGGAATCTATCTTTCAGGTTTTTTTTTAACATTTTAAAATAACAAAATTTTCGTATACGTTTTTTTTTTTGAATTTTTGTTTTTGCTGTTTCTGACATTTTTTTTACAAACTGATGTGGTGAGTGCAAATTTATCACGATTCAGTCACAATGGCCACAATTATAAAATAAGCCTGAGGTTGAAAAGTAGTGGAAATTTTCTAAGGATGCTGGGACATGGAAAGTCACCCAAAGGTGTGAGAGCTGGTTCCATTACATTCACGTGTACTCAGCTGCTGAGACTAACTATTCCTGTTTCAGATGCATCACCAGTCCAGCTGTGTGGACACCACCGTTACCTTCAGCGCTGAAGCTTGTACATAGACGAGTCTACATCTGTTAGAGTTCTAGAGAAACAGTACGTTTAGCTGGAAGGTTTCAAACATCAAGTCACTTTTTTTTTTTTTTTTTAAATGTCAGTGTTTTGTCAGACTCCCGCCCCCCCACCTCTGTCCTCCAAACACACACCAACCACTCTGACCCACATGTTAACACAAACCCTGCTTTGTAAAATACGGTTCTACTGCTGTCTTTGTTGAACTTAAAATTTGAAATTGTAGATTTTTTTTTGTGTCTAATAACTCCTTTGTATATACTACTCAGATTTGTATGTAACGTTTATGGTAGTAATTTATTTAACTTGTCTCCTCAGTAAGAAAGTTCCTCAAGCACCACTTTATTTTTAAATTAGGAATTCAATGTGCCATTTGTTTATTTTCTGTATTAATGTGACTAATGCTTTTTTTTTTTTTTTTTTTGAAAAATGTACAAGTAAACCCTCAATGTCTTTTTTTTTTCTTTTGTATACACGGTTGTCCTTACGCAGTACCAACCACTAATGCAAGAGTGGAAATGGTGTGTTAGTGGAAGCCTCTGGGCTGTTGTTTTTTTTTTAAAGGCAGGTTGGATTTGACTGTGTTGCTCAGCCACAGTGATGGGATGTTCTGGATGTAGCTTACAGTCACAATAAAAGTCAGACACATGAAGTTCCCCTGGTGCTGGGTTCTGCTGCCAGCTCAATAGACTCATTTTGTGCCCATTAAATAGTCGGTGATGAGATGCGGCATTGTAACAAGTCAGGCTGCCTAAATGTGCTGTTTCACAGTCCACAGAATCAACTGAACAATATTGGCATGTTCATATAAAATTATTTACTAAAGATACCAAACGCACTAGTTTAGGGAATGTGGTGTGTTCACAAACATTAGGTTTCAGTGTCCTCTGGTTGAAAGTTTCAATCAACCTGTAACCAAGTTAGCATTTGAGAAGCTGGAACGCGCTCAAATTGTGGGGGGATTTTTGCTTGAAGGTGAGTGAAAGGTTGTGTATGCGACATTCAGAGCATTAATATGATCAGCAAACAACCATGTCCTATGTAAAGACATAGTGAAGTAATGGCATCTTGAGAAGAGAATGAAGTCCTGCTCCGTGTAGGAGTTTTGTTATCAGCACATGTGTATCCCACTGGCTAGCTAATCACCGTTGCTGCACTGTGCTCATATGGGCAGTTACAGGTGGCTGCTGCTGATAGTGATGGCGTCATTGCGAAAGCATAGCGCACACCCTCCAGTTTCCCACCTAGGTCAATGCCGTTAGTAGCACTGTTCATGCTGTTAGCTGCTGGCTCATCACCCTGCATGATGAAAGCTGTGTGCAGACAATCCCGGCTCAGACTCTCATAGATCAGTCTCGTGTAGCCAGACTTAACACATGCAGTGGAGCCCTGGAGAAAGTCTGGCTGAACCCATCATGATCCCAAACTGAGGGGGGAAAAAAAATCACAGTCATCTTGGGCGGGACTAAGTCCAGGACACAGTGACAGCGCCTTTGCATAATAGTGTTGGGAGAAACCTTTTTGATGGAGAGGCGGCTAAATCCCTGCAAAAAAAAACACCACATAAAACCTTTAAAGACATGTATATGTTGCTATTTCATAAGTTGTTTGATGCACAGCACTAACATGAAGTATGGAGACAGTTCTGTCTATGCAAGACTAGTTTGGCATAGCAACAGGGATTTTTAGGCGGCCAGTCACATTTTTTTTAACCTACAGTGTAAAGATATGCTCTGATTGTCCCACAGTGCTCCTGTAAAGAATTCTAATCAATTAGCAACAGGTCAGCAAAGAAAGTCTCAGCTGGTGTTAAAGTTGCAGTCGACTACAATTATCATTGGTTTGTTGTGACTGCCATCTTGTCACTAAATGTGTTGTGTAGTTATTACTCTGTTGTGATTGCCTTACAGTAGCTGCCTGATCCACTGTATTGATAAGCATGATGCTAATGTTAGCAACAAGGTCCAGAGCTTCAGTAAGCGGTGGCGTTTTAACTGCCATCATACCACCAGGCGGACAGACTGAATCACTACTGTGTTGCTTTTTAGACACTTCAGCATCCATTCACAGTTTGCTGGAGGTCTGGTGACTGAGAAAACTAAAGTACACAGCCAACATCATCATCATCATCATACATAGTTAAGTTTTAGGTGACCTTGTGCATCTTAAAATAATCTTCCCCTGAGGAACAGATGGACCAAAATGACAGCAGCAGCCAGAACCCTGTGCCTGTGGGGAGGTTCAATGTGACCTTGTGTTTTGACTGCAGTCGGCATCCAGTTTCGACTCAGCTCATCGCATCACTCGAGTTTACTCATCTCTACAACAGCTACATTAACCACAGCAACATGACATAATCCTTTTTATTTATTTTTCTTCTTTTTTTTTTTTTTTATTAGAAATGACTTTCTGAGCCGGGTTATGTTGTCAATCATGTCAATATAGTTTTTAGAATCCAAATAAAAACTGTGGGTTTAAATGTTTATCTGTGTTTGTGTTTGTTGACTAATTACAGCAGGTTTCACCTCGAGTAACACCACGTAACATTTTTAATATGTTTTCGAAAGCCTGCCTGTCCCATTCTCAAGAATGCCTTGAGAGATTTTTTTTAAAATTTGGCACAAACATCTGATAGGACTCAATTGGATGAACTGACTAGATTTTAGTGGTTATAGGTCAAAGGTCAAGGTCACTGTGATCTCATCCCTCCCTTTCTCATGAATGTGCTTTCTCAAGAACACCTTGAGTGAATATCTTCAAATTGGGCACAAACATCCACTTTGACTCAACAGTTAACTGATTAGAATTTGGTGGTCAAAGGTCACTGTGATCTCAGTAACACATTTTTGTCCATAACAAGAATTCATCTGCTGATCACGACAAACTTTTACATAATATCTAATAGGTTAAGATTAAGTCATTTTAATATCCAAAAGGTCAAAGGTCAGCTTCACTGTGACATCATAATGTGCAAAAACACCTTTCTGAACATTATTCAACATGTTAACTCAGGAACAGAAGAGGTTATGTTTAAATAATGTTTAAACCGCACTGTACTGTTGGGTTTAAGATTAGTGTGAAGCATCAATGTTTTAGAATTTGTAGCTTCTTTGCAGCAACCTTTACATTTGAAACATAGTAAACTGTCATGGCTACATGAGTCTGGACACACATGTATGTTAACTAAGTGCAACCTGACTGGTTTGCATGCAACCACGAGGCTGTAATTCTAGTTTAACATACCATTTGTGTCTGGGTTGAATTCTCACACTGAGTATACGCCACGTTACAGCTGAGCATTGTTAGAGTTACTTTTTAGGTTACTTGAATTCTACCTTTCAGCCATTTGTGTCCATTTCTTTTCTTTGTTTATTTTTGACCAGGAGCCATAAACGCTCACCTATTATCATTAAAGTGTTAGCAAACAGTTTTTTGTTTACACATTAGCATTCACTTGGAGTCATGTTAGTGCCCAATTTTCTCTCTTTTGGTCTCCACCACCTCCTGAGGGAAATACCTGCCTATTTAGCTGCTAAATGCTACGCTATGTTCACCATGTAGTCTCTAACTTTGTCCGCCTGCTGTTGGTGCTGTTAGAATACAGGTTTATTGAAATGATGCTAATGAGCGTGATAACTGCAACAGTTACACAAGTAGTGGGCTGTAAAACCACACACTGATCTAAAAGATGCATCACAGTTCATGGAGTTGAGGAGAACTGCAGCAAGGTGATCACTCTCTGTGGCTTCATCATTACAGGTGACACCTTTCACACACACATTCATTTCATGCATTGTTGATATAAAAAGTAATGACATCTTTAAAAAAAAAAAGGTTATCCACCACTGTGAACACTGGCTGAGTTTTTTTGGTCAAAGTTGCATTTTTGCTTGACGATCAAAGCAGGGGTTGTTCTATGTATCCTTAGTGGTGCATTCAGAGACACACATTTCACCTTACTTTCTGACATCAGCTAAAATACCAGAAACATTATTAAGGCAGGAAGTTGTTGACTGAGATGGAATCCCTTAAGTGTTTTCCAAAAGCCTGACTTCACCAAACCAAATGCAAGTTGCAAGCCCACAGGGGAGTAACCAACAGCCGTAGACCAAGAAGCTTCTGGTTGCATTTCAATAGACCTACAGTGTCTCACATAAGTGAGTACACCCCTCCCATTTTTGCAAATATTTCATTATATCTTGTCATGGGACAACAGTATAGAAATGACACTTTGATATAACTTAAAGTAGTCAGTGTACAATTTGTATAGTAGTATAGATGTACCTTCCTCTGAAAATTACTCAAAACACAGCCATCAACATCTAAACAGCTGGCAACATAAGTGAGTACACCCCACAGTGAACATGTCCAAATTGTGCCTAAAGTGTCAATATTTTGTGTGCCAACCATTATTATCTAGCACTGCCTTAACTCTTTTGGGCATGGAATTCACCAGAGCTCACAGGTTGCTTCAGGAATCCTCTCCCACTCCTCCATGATGACATCATGGAGCAGATGGATGTGAAGACACCTTGCGCTACCTCACCTTCAGCTTGAGGATGCCCCACAGGTGAGTTTAGGGCTGGATACATACTTGGCCAGTCCATCACCTTTACCTTCAACTTCCTCAGCAAGGCAGTTGTCATCTACTAGGTGTGCTTTGGGTCATTATCATGTTGGAAAACTGCATTGCGGCTCAGTTTCCGAAGAGGAGCGATCAAGCTCTGCTTGGAATTCATGTTTCCCTAAATGAATCGAGCTCCCCAGAGCCAGCAGCACTCGTGCAGCCCCAAACCATGATGCTGCCACCACTATACTTACGCAAGGGACAGTTGTCTTTGTGCTCTTCACCAAGGTGCCACACATGCTGAAAGAGCACCAAGACAACTGTCCCTTGCTTACAGTCAAGTATAGTGGTGGCAGCATCATGGTTTGGGGCTGCATGAGTGCTGCTGGCTCTGGGGAGCTCAGCTCATTTAGGGAAACATGAATTCCAAGCAGAGCATGATCGCTCCTCTGCAGAAACTGAGCTGCAAGTTTTCATTATCCAGTTTTCCAACATGATAATGACCCAAAACACACCTAGTAAATGACAACTGCCTTGCTGAGGAAGCTGAAAGTAAAGGTGATGGACTGGCTAAGTATGTATCCAGCCCTGAACTCACCTGTGCACCTGTGGGCCATCCTCAAGCTGAAGGTGGAGGAGCGCAAGGTGTCTTCACATCCATCTGCTCCATCATGTCATCATGGAGGAGTGGGAGAGGATTCCTGAAGCAACCTGTGAGCTCTAGTGAATTCCATGCCCAAAAGGGTTAAGTCAGTGCTAGATAATAATGGTTGGCACACAAAATATTGACACTTTAGGCACAATTTGGACATGTTCACTGTGGGGTGTACTCACTTATGTTGCCAGCTGTTTAGATGTTGATGGCTGTGTTTTGGGTAATTTTCAGAGGAAGGTAAATCTATACTACTATACAAGCTGTACACTGACTACTTTAAGTTATATCATGGTGTCATTTCTATAGTGTTGTCCCATGAAAAGATATAATGAAATATTTGCAAAAATGGGAGGGGTGTACTCACTTATGTGAGACACTGTACATACGATCAGAGCAATGAAACGTGATGTAGCACTTGGCGACAGATGAATGTACACAGACTGTGGTGACCAGAGATGAGCTGTGATGTGCAGCGTATGTCTGTGTTGGCATTTTTTTGCCATCAGAATTTGAAAACAACACTAAAGTTCCACGCTAAATGCAGCCAACTGGGTTGTTTTTGAAAATGCCTCAACAGTGCCCCTCTTTACTAAACTAGGTTAAGCTCATTGTAGTGTCCTCTGTGCCATGGTGCATGAGCCAAAAATGATACCATCATGTTCTTTGTGTGAAGCACAAGTGAAGCACAAAGGCTCCGCAAGTTGTCAGTCATCTTCTGAAACGAACTACCCATATCAGATAAACAGTTGTGAGTGGCCAACCAGGGCCAGGCCGGCTGGAAATCATCTGCCAGAGCAAACAAATCATGAGCATACACATTCGTCTGGCTGTTGTGAATTAAAAAATGTACTGAAAAACTAAAAGCTTAAGTTTGGGAACATTGTTAACAGCAGCATAGACACATTGGGCCTCATGCAGTAAGTCATACACAAGCAAATTTAATTTATTTGTTTGTATCTGAGACTTATTATTTTGTTAGTGCCCACTGACTTCTGGGATTCACTAATGTTTTCTTATTAAGAGAACATGTTACAATGTTTGAGACTCTTACCGAGATAAGAAAAAGCACATCTTGTTTTCACTGTCCACACATTCTTTGTCCAGTGCAAAGACACGTATGTACATATGTTTTAAATCTGAGGATCGTAAAAAAAGAATTAATTAATACTATATGATCAAAGTTTGATTGTTTCAGAGTAATAAGAATGATTGGATTTTTAAATGCCTGCTCTGAGAGGCCCGACGCAGTGAACATTTTTAGGGATCACACAGATCCATCTGATGAGACGAGTGAATTGTTGCTGAGTCGTGTCAGATTGCCAAGATTACTGCTTTTAAAACCATTTTCTTTTCATTTCAGACGTGTCCCTTTGCTGAGTGGTGGAATCTAACGAAGCACAGTTACTCAAGCACTGTATATATCTGCATTCATTATTTTTTACTTTTAATTGTACTTTCATAATCTTAATGAAATAAAATTTTCAGTGCAGACCTTTACTAGTAACCAAGTATTTTTACAGTGTGTCATTAGTACTTTTACTTAAGAAAAGGATCTGAATACTTCCTCCACCACTGCTGCTGACATGGTGTTTACAGCATCACACATTTTTGCCATTGTTGGGTTTTTGATTTTCCTGTAACACCAGTACTGATGTACTCACATCACATTTATTTTTAATGTATTCAACAGAACATTGATTTCGCTACTGAAGATCTTCCTACAGACGACAATTGATATTCTTGAATACGTGCCAGAGTCTTTGCACATGGCACAACACCTGCTATCAGTATATAGTGTTTAGGGAGTGTTACTTATAATCCTGGGTGACTTATGATCAAGTGGGATTCATTATTGAATGCATTTGGATGGTTAAGAATCTTTGGTGCATCTTAAGTTGACTTGTCTTATTTTTCTTCCTCGTATGAGAAATTTAAGAGAAAATACAGAGAATGTTGCTGCATTAGGCCCAGTGTGTCGTTGTCACACTTGCAAACAGCACCAGTAACTTTCATTAGAGAAGCATCAATAAGTCTGAATCATTAAAAACCTCCCACACATCAAGTGGTATGTTGTTGTAACTGCCTACCAGTTCCTTGGCTGCTGCTTTGTAGCTGACCCTGACCTCTGACCTCCCTGCAGACCTTGGATTACATGGGCTTGTGCAAACTCACTCTCCTGACAGATTCACTGCACCTGTTGGGGGCGGGACATATGACACCTTAATCATCCGGCAGGGCCTTCAAACTGAATATCTTTGTCTTAGTCACAAGGCCAGGCAGCTGGATCTTTGCAGAGGTGTAAGGACGACAACCAGACGGGCAAAGCAAAGCTTTTGGTATTAATGTGGTCAACCAGACACTTTTAATTTCTTTTTCTTTTTTTTTTTTTAACAATGATCGTAGAACCTGATCGCTGTCAAATGATTTAAGTAAGTACACCAAAGAGGCCTGGAGCTCTGCAGAACCCAGACCTGCCCTCTTTCCATTCCTGCTGCTCAGAGACAAATAAAATTAAACTTTAAAAAAAGAACAAAAAAAAAAAAGAACAAAAAAAACATACAGCGTCACTCTTACCAGATGCCACTCTCGCCCTGTGAGTAAGTGCTTGGTGGAGAGAGAAAAAAAGGAACAGACAATAGTAATCTCAAGATTGCTTGTAAAATTACTTTTAAATGTAGATAATATTTGAATATAGGTAGATAATGTTTGGTTGATTTAAGGGGGATAGCAATAAGAACTTAAAGGTCAATACAATCAGAAGGTCTTAGCTCACTAGCTAGGTCAACAGAGAACTGGTTATACATGCACTAAAAAGAAAAAACAAAACAAAAAACAAAATAAAATTTAAAAAATCTGAATGATCAAGTTGAGATTATATCCAAATTTGTCTGCCCCAAACTACACCAAATGAGTCTCCAACGCTAAATTGATTCTTTTTAAAAAGAAAAAGATGCTGAATTTCATTTTTAAATAAAATGGCTAATTGACATTATTGCACATGAGCAAAAGACAGTAATACTATTAGAGCTCTGTTCATCGACCTGCCCCTCCACCACCTCCTCCTCCACCGACCCTCCTGAAGCACTTCAGAACATTCAGAAACCTGATGATGTACGACAACAAGATGTTGCATCAACAGCGACCAAAGAGAGAAAAAAAAACAAAAAAAACAGGAGATAATGGAAAACAACCTTGATCTGGGTGAGAGGACAGATAAGACAGCCAGCAGAGATGAGGGTAGAACACTTACATTGTGCTATAATGTACAGTAAATGGCTGCATAAGTGCTTTTTCTGAAGCTTGAAGAAAAAAAAAAAAAGTTTTCAAAAAAAGGTATTTATTGTTGAGGCATCGTTAAAAGTTAGCCTGTGCTATCCATTCAGGGGTGACGATGTAAAAATCCCTAACAATGGGATTCCAACAGCTTCGAGCAAGTAGGAGAGAAATCTTTCAGGACATAAAAAAATAATAATGATGATGTTACCCCTCGGATACTGTCGTTTCAAAGATCGCTGCTACATTAAAACCGCACGTAATTATGTGCAACATCAGAAAAAAGGCTTTGAAGATGATTCCTCTACACTCCATCCTGTCTGTTGGTTTTGTTTCTTATTTTTCATCTTTTTTTTTCTTTTTTTTTTTACATGTTCCGCCGCCTCATTATTGGTGTTGATTGGCAGTGTCCAGGTCCAATAACATGGCCGAGTGATTCAGTAAAAACACCGTAGTTGCAGTGAGGTTATTTAGGGGAGTCACTCTGGAGGAGGCTGACAGTCGGCGGCACCGTCACTGATGGATTTAGCAGTGCACTCGCCCTCAGACTGGCCCGTTGACCGACACTTCCTGGGGTGGTGGCGTTTCCTCTCTGTGAGGATGACAGAGGAAACGGTCACATAAACATAGAACCTGGGAGGATGAGCATCTGTGTATGGGTTGAGCTGATGGAAGAATGTGATGCAAAAATAAGTTAGAGCAGAGGATTTTGACAAATCACAGACAGTTGTCTGAGTTAGATACACAATGCTGTCTGTAGCTAACCTCAGCCCTCACACAGTGCCAGGAGTGTTTAGTGACTGTTTTTCATCACAACACAAAGAAAAAAACATGTTTTTGACTGAATAAAACTGTCACTTACTATTTTTAGCTACACAGCTGGAAACACTTCTGTACAATGCTATGAGTCAACCAGGGCTGCAACTAATGACTATTTCACATCAAGTTCACTGCACGTTGCTTTCATTTTTTTGAAAATATGAAAATATCAATGTTACGTGGTGTTTTAATATCAGAAAACAGTAAAAATGCCCATCACAAGCAGCCTGGTGAGACCATCCTGATGACGTGAGCTCAACATTCTGTTTCACTCTCTGTATCAGTCTGGACTCTGTGCAGCTCCAAACACTTCCCAGAAATTAAAATCCAAGCCAGGACAACGTGAAATTTGCAAAATAGTTGACAACGTAAGCAGCCAATCAGAGACTGTGGTGTAGTTGATGATGTAAAACAGTAACGGCAGCTCCCAAAGCAACAGGTGCTGAATCTAATGTTAGTTAACGCAGCAATAAGTGAAGTAATTACAGAAACTGAGTCAGCAATGACAATTCAACAAGAAAAAGAGTAAAACTCGCAGAGTTTCTCCAAGGAAAAGACATTGGAAAAGACTGGATTTGGCAAAAACTTAATTTATCAGCTGGATCAGTTGGTGATCAGGAAGATTTTCTTTTGTGTTTTGTTACACTGATTGGTTCAGGGAGTTTGTCTGTCAAGGCGAGTATTCCAGCCCACTGAAAGTGTTTAGGGCGGCACCAAGTCCAGACTGATACAGAGAGCGAAAAAGAATGTTGAGCTCATGTCATCAGGATGGTCTTACCAGGCTACATCAGAAGCTTTGAGGCCCATACATTTGCTTTGGTCTGTCCAATTTGCCAGAACTTAAAAATACTAATTTACGATCAATTAGGGCTGCTCGATTTATCGAATTTTAATCTTGATTACGATTTGGGCTTTCAACCATTATGAAACAAAATAATCAACATAAAACGATTATGCGCTTCTTGTCAGTTTACTCTCGTCTTGTGTTGCAAATCAAATGCACCCGTAAGCCGCACATGCGCAATACTGCCCCCTCCCCTCCTCTCCTCTATTTACTCCACGAGCCAGTCAAGTAGGTGAACTACGAATAATGCGAGGGGCAGGTGATCACCGAAGATTTCAAAAACAGCGTGCAGAAAATGGCAGAGGGAGAGCGAAAGGTTGGTCTGTGTGTGTGTGTGTGTGTGCACATCAGGGCTGAACTCTGCTGTGTGCGATACAGAGAGCGGAGGAGAATTGTAAACGCGCGACCATGTGGAGACAGAAATTACATGCCGTTGTGTAAATAAGTCATTACGTGCGCCGCATAATCGTGATTTCAATTTTGACCAAAATAATCATGATTATGATTTTTTCCATAATCGAGCAGCCCTAATGTCAATGCAAAGCAATCATCATTGACAAGCTTCTTTTTGTGATAATGCATCAAAATCGATTGTAATTCGATTAATTAAGAGTTATTTCAGCACAGTGATGACACAAGGCTACTTACTTCCTGTCAGTCTGTGTGGTTACAGGTGAATCCTCAGCAGGCTGCTGCTCTGAAGCTTTCGGAGGATCTGACAGGGAGAGTTTCTCCAGAGACACTGGACTCTCCTCGCTGCACAACACGCGTGCACGCACACACACACACACACACACACACACTTCAGTCAACCACAGTTTGTGCACAGTCTGCAGGGTCAAGTTAAGTCAGTGTCTTTGAACTTTCCTTTACTTTTGCTCTCTCTTTGTTCTGTGGCTGACCTTTGACCCCACTACATGGGCAAAAGAAAACAACGCTGTCTATTTTGGGCTTAATAAACAAAGCACTTAATTTAGCTTTTTTGAGTGGCAATGCTGGTAATCAGGATTTATTACTCAGCACTGAATTCAAGAGGAAAATGATTTCACACTATCCTGGATATCTGTTACTGAATCATCAGGGGAACGAAACAGTGTTACTAACGGGGTTTCTAAACATTTACAATTCCTAAATTGCATACTTTTCTGGCCTCAAATTTTCAGACTTCTCTGTAGATTTTTTTTTTTAGACCAAATCTGACATCTGACCAGAGACAGCCTGCCTTCAGAAATCTTGCATTTACTCATTGAGTAGGTTCAGTGCACACTCCTATGGAAAAACTTGGGCAACGTTCCACTGTCAAACATCCTTGCACAAAGAGGGAGTTAACTAACTGGTGCTACCCATATTTATATTGTTTTTTTGCAATTAATTACTGCCACATTTTTTTTAACTAATTTGATCCCAGAGGTCTGGATTTAGTAAAGTTATAAGGCACCTGGGACAGAACTGTTTTGCGTAGAGGCAGCTCTGTGTAGGTGTATGCGTTTCAGGGCTGCCCCCTGTTTGAATTATCAGTTGGTGAACCCTCAGCCAATTGCTGCTGTTTTTTTGCAGTGAGTGTACAGTTTAGGCTAGAGACATTTTGGTCACCAGATTTGCAACAGAGTGAGCACTCCTCGCTTTAACACTGCTCTTCAGTACAGACTGCTGTACACACAAAGGCAGCGGCCCCATGGGGGAGAGGAGCTGCCCAATTGAGCACCAAAATAACGCTACACTCTGCCTTCTGTTTGAGAGTGGTGAGTTTACAGCTTACAGCAGCTTGATAGCATACTGTCTCTGGCTTTTTTTTTTTTTTTTTTTATATCTAGTGTCAGCAAGAAATGTTGTTGCACACTTCCGATCTTTGTGTAGTTAGCTTGTTTACTGTATAATGTAAATGTCACTGTCATACTGAATGTCCCGCTGAACCCCTTTAACTCCCTCTCTCTCTCTCTCCCTATACATATATATATATATATATATATATATATACACACACATACATATATATATATATATATATATATATATATATATATATATATATATATATATATATATACACATATATGTATGTGTATATATACACATATATATATACACATACATATATATATATATATATATATATATATATATATATATATATATATATATAGGAATGACTATTTGAATATTCATATAAAACCGCAATATCTGATTCAAGTCGCACAGTTCTGAGGGGTACAGCCCTTGTGCATTCAGTCACACGGCCATACTTGTTGCCTTGCTTTCAACAACAACAAGCAACATCAAGGGCTGGCTGCCTGCTCTGAAAGCCATGATGAAACACACAAATATTTTTCCAAAATGTATTTTCTTTTCTTTCCTTATCCAGGCCAGGAAATAACTAAAATTAAATTCCATACTTTTCCATAATTTCCATTCTGCGTAGAATCCCTGCAGTAATACTTCTGTCACCCTTTGCTCCAGACAGTTAAGTGGTGTGTGTTTGTGTGCTCCCAACAACTGAGAGCATGACAACTGAAACGGTAAATATTTTGACTTCATCAACAGAATCCTTCATTTGATACCCATCATGTAAACAGAAGCATTCAGTGGTGTATAATGTCACCAGATGCCACGGTGTATAGGAGAGCCATGCTTTCTCACGGGTTGGTGGCATCTTGACACACTGAACTGCCAACTCCATCAAATACACCATGCTTGACTTCACCACACTACAGACTGTATAGGTTGTAGCTGCTTTAGTAGTGGGCCAATCACATGTTACATTAAAATGAAGAACACATGCAGTGATTGGCTGCAAGCAAAACCATATCAATAGTCATTTTTTTCTAGCTATTGGTACAAAAAGGATCAAACGCACATATTGCTTGACTGAAGAAGTTTTCATACTACTTGGGTACTAAGATATTTTGGTTGATATTTTTAAGGTATCGAGTACAGATACCTAGCCCTAATATTTATTGGTAACTTCACTGCAATACTTTAATTTCTCACAACACTGGGAAAAGTAGTAACATTGTTAGCTAGTAACTACTCCGCTGTCAAGTTACAAACTTTTGCTTTCTGAACTTGCATATCTCAGTTAAAGCTTAACTTTGTGTAGAGCACCAGAGCAGCTCCCAGGATATACTTTACTTAGAAAGGCAAAACTGAATGAATCCAGTAATTTCAAATCCCAGTCCAGTCTATAATTATCTCAATGTGGTAATTATGTTTCAAATATAGACGTTTATACACACGGAGCAGCTTTACATGTACGGCTGCAGAGTGGACTGGTCACCAGGAGAGGATTTTACCACTCAGCATCTGATAGCAAAGCTTTCAGATAAAAGGTGCAAACCTTTTGAGGTCAGCTGTCTTGTTGCCGGGGGCACTGGCTGTTTCCGAGGCAATGGCTGCGGCAGGAGGAGCGCCTGCATTTTTGTCATCCTCCTCGCTGTCCGATCCCCCGGAGGAGCTGCTGTCTGAGGCCACGAGGGGAGCCTTCCTCCCTTCTCCCATGGGCCAAGCACCAGAGGAGGCATTAACATCTGCTGATGCAAACAAAAGGAAGTTGATTAAGTTGATTAACTGAGTTGACAACATCAAAGTCAATTCTTTCATGTGTTTTAAGTTGGAATGTGTTTAGGGGCTCAGTGTGCATCTCTAACAGTCAGCTGAGCTCTAAGCATGCAGGTAAACACTCACCACTCTTCTCGTGGTTTTGTTTGGCTTGTTTATCTGCATCACTGCTGCCTGAGCCCACAGGAGAGCTGCACCTGGGATCAGACTCTGTACTGTAGAAATCAACAAGAAACCAGGAAACAGTGTTGACAAGTTGTATAAAAAAAAATGACAATAGTTTCTGCACAATTTCCATCTTTGTTCAATATGTCAAATGGTAACTAGAATCACGGTCTCGCAGTTATATACCTCTGCGAACCAGCCAAGTTTCTCTTACAGTTTACATCCATGTCTGTAAAAACATGGGTCAGGGTGCTTCAAACACAGATTCCCCCCAGCAGCAGAGAAGATATATACAATGAGCACAGTTTCAAGGTGGACACCCAAGATTAATGTCATCAGTTAAGTATCTGACCAAATGTCTCTCCTTCTGTTCCTGAGCAACGGCACTGAGTAATGGCCAGAAAATGTTTTATACAGAGCATTATGATGTCACAGTGAAGTTGACCTTTGAACTTTTGAATTAAAAAAATGTCATCACTTCATCATTTTACCCTTTTAGAAAATTTGTCACAATTGTGAGGTCACTGTGACCTTTGACCACCAAAATCTGATCTGTTCATTGTTGCATCCAAGTGAAAAAAATGAGTTATGACTCAAATTGAAACCTTTGGATGTCTGTTCTATCTTGGGAAAAACAAACAAAAAAAACAAACAGAGTTCAAACATGTCCTCTTCTGAAGCAAACAGGGTGTAAAAATTGCAGAACTATACAATCCAACCAAAACCCTAGGCAAACTCCCGTAAACGTAGTAACTGTGCTCTGCCTTGGGTTCCCAGAGATTTGGGATCCTGTTGCCATATGTGTAGTTATGGTATCATAACAGCCTGTCACAGGTTACAGCATGATGATGACAGGAGAAATGGCAGAGCATAAAGGTCCAAGTGGAAAAAACCCCAACTCAATCATTTAGGATTTTGCTAAAAGAAGGAAATCAACTGATGATTTATATATATATACACACCAGGGTACATTTCTTGTATTTGGGAACTAATTAAATGTGTAATTTTTTTATTATTATTATTTTTAATTAATTTGTCATATCGTCAGGAAAATCATTATCGCAAAAATATCATGATTCATATCATTATTTTAGGGCCATATCGCCCACCCCTAGTTGCCAGGCTTTGTAGTTCAGAACAGCTCTTCTTTCTAAAGGTCAACTGACTGGCAAATAAGTTCCAGGTATGGAACCAGAAAAACTACTACTGTCAGGATCTAAACTAGGAACTGAGAGTCCTTTTGTTTTTCCCCTGTTTGCACTTCCACCACATCTGAAGAACTGTGAAGATTAGGCAAATTAGAACAAAGGATCAAAAACAGACGGCAGCATTAGAGACGCTATTTTCACACATGAGAAGCACAGCACCATCCTATTGTTCTTTGTGTTTACTGTTGTGTAACTGATGTTTGAGTTGGACAAAATGAAAAGGAGACACGAAGAGGTGGAAAAGAAGATTGAGTATGTAATGGCAATTTATTTCTGCTTACAACGGAACCACCATGACACAATTAAGTTTTATTTCTCTTCTTCACCCTTTCCCTCATTCAGTCTAACTCGCGTATGCTGCACACTTGCTTCTTCTCTTTATTCTTTTTAAAAAAGTCAAGAGAAACAACAAAGAATAACTTAAATTTTAATCAACAACAAGAAATGTCTGACTCTTGTCCAAATATTGATATTACAGTACTCCTTCATCTTGTGAATGAAGCGGTACATGAAATGAAGCAGCCGCAGTGTATGTGTTTAATCAGCGATGGTCAGGCAGTGCTTCAGACTTTTGGCCTGTTTCCACTGAAGAAGTTCCTGGTATTATTTGGGGGACAGTGTCTCCACTGAGAGAGCGAAGTAGGAGGAAGGTTCCTGTGAAGTTACCAGGCTCTGGATGTGATGTAATCGTTGCGCGACCATTTTGACCGGAGCAACGTAGCGGAGTAGGGACGCTGTTAGCGGTTAGCGGTGTCTGTAATAACTCACTAAACTCACAAAGTGGCCCGTGAAAAAAATATTTTTTCCAGCGGATGTCTTAGTTACAACATGATTGAGGTAACTGGAGTATTTCATGTCATAACCGACAAGAGGAGGCTTTTAACAAATGATGTCCTGATGTTAGTTTTGCTGCTGCTGTTAGCTGTCCCTATCAGCTGCAGCTACTGATGCTTTCTAGACATTGTGATTTCCCAAAACTGAATAAATACCACACATAGCAACACAAAACTGCTTTGCTAGCTCAATCATGTTGTAACTAGGATATCCGCCGGAAAAAATATGTTTTTCACAGACCGGTTATTGAGTTTGTTTACATGGCGGTGGAAGCTATGAACGAGCTAACCCTTGTCTGTTGAGTTTTAAAAATGCCGGCTATTTTGTTGCTTTCTGTTGACGTCACATTCCGCCTTGAGTATATCCAATCAGCACCAAGTAATCCCCAAGCCCCACCCAGGAGTCTTTCAGGGCCGTTCTGAGTACCTACTCCGAGGCAGGGACTTGTTTAGCCCCTGTAAAAGTTCCGGAACTCTGTCCTTCGGGGGTGGTTCCTGCGGTGGAGACACGCACCAACGGCCCCGGCCCCGTAAATTTACCCTGAAGTTCCTGCGGTGGAAACGGGCCTTTTGTCTCTAATGTCGCTGAACCTTTGGACACTACTGTCCCTGGCTCAAATGCAAGTTTAGTTTGTAAGTTCCTCAAAAACTTTGTGGTCCCCTGGGAAAACTTCCTGCAGTGGAAACACCCTGACAGTGATACCTGTTACATCAGTTAAACCTATAACCTAGGAAACATAGTTTTACTTGTGTTATTTTTTTTCCATCCTAGCATACTTGTGAATTCATGTTAACAGGTTTGCTTCTTACCCGGAGAAAGGCTGGAACTCAGTGAAGTTGGCCCAGCCACTTCCCTGTGTCCCTGCTCCACTCCCAGATGAGCTGTCCCACCCTGCTGGGGTTTGGGATGCTGCAGTCCCTCCAGAGTCCCTGAAATTTGCTGTCCAGCCTGGACCTGGAAACAAGACCAACATGACTCTTTCAAACTGAACAAAAAGTTTCCACGGTTACATGACACTCAGCTGTGTTCTGTGAGTAGCTGCTGTCCTTTAAGCTACCTGTTTCTGATGTGTTCTGCTCAGACTCTTCCTCCTCATCAGATTCAGATCCGTGGTCCCGCTCCCTGCCTCCATTCTCCAAGCTGCTTCTGGAGCTCTCTGAGGTTTGGGAGACTCCAAACCTGGTGACAGAGTGACAATGGACAGATGTTGAGAAGAGATGAAAGGGACAGAAGACAGAGATACTTTGTGTACCAAACACTGCAGTGAAGGAACCCAAATGTAGAAAACCTCATCAGGTTTACCTTGTTCTGGATTTAACTTGTGTTGCATAGTTCATCTCCTTTTCCTCCCAAATGTCCTCTTCTTCTTCAGCATCATCAAACTGGCGTATCCTCTCTTTACAGCAGGCTTCAAAAGCAGCCGCATTGGCCTGAGAAAAAAAAAACATTTAAATGAAGTCAGTTGTCTTTTTGCAACAATGCCTAATAAACAAATTACCAATATATTTAGAGTATCTTGTTTATATATGTTACTCAGAACAGTTTTAATCATCCAAACTCTCAACAATAGCAACAGTCGTTGTAGGGACATTAACAGTAGCTGTAACAATAATATCTCTGACAGCAAAAGCAAATTGAGTTGATGACACCAACAAAAACACTTACACTATTATCATCAGCATCTAGATTGAAGTTTATTTCGGCAATTCTGTCAAATGTGGCACTGAGGAAAGAGAACAAGACAAATAAGAAAATATGAGCCAGTAGAAATCATATCAAATAACCTATCTGGGAATGAACTAGAATTACCACCTCACATTGTACGCCTCCACCAACCAGTCAAATTGCAGTTTACATCATGTCTGTCCAGACTCATATGTAAGGAAGACTTGGAAGGGATTTAATAAAAGGTTTTTAGTGCATTTTTGGTGAAATTTATTCCAAAATTGATGTGTATGATTCCAGTGAGACTAGGACTGTAAGTCACAGTTTCATCACGATATGCTATTATATCAGTTCTTTGGATGACAATATGATATTTACAGATATCACAAAGTCTGCCATGATAGGATTTCGATTTGATTCAATTCGAGGGCCTGGCATCGATATAAGATGATATCAATTAACAGTCCTCATTGTCTTTTTAATGGCTGTTTGCTGTTGTCTGCCTGGTGCTAGGCTGCTAGCACTGTTTGAATATTTAGGAGGTGTGCTTGGACAAAACGGTGACACAAACATACCATAGGCATTTCAAAATGCAGGCCTATGTTAAAGATGATGGTTCACATCAAATTTCTCACTTTATATAGATGATATTGGATCGTTAATCGTTGAATCTATACATCAATTTGATTGATTTATTACACTCCCAGTGTCTTCACTTTAAAAACATATTTACAGAAGAGTACAGAGGACTGATACCCCAGCAGCACAAAAAATCTACACAATCAGCACAGTTTCAAAGTGGACACTCAAGATTAGTGACACCAATTCAGTATCTGACCAAATGTCTCTCCTTCTGTTCCTGAGAAACGGCGCTGAGTAATGGCCAGAGAAGTATTTTATACAGAACATTATGATGTCACAGTGAAGTTGACCTTTGACCTTTTAGATATAAGATGTCACCATATCACCATTTTATCCCATTGTCAAATTTGGTCATAATTAGTGTATGAATTCTCTGTTATGGCCCAAAACGTGTTTCGTGGGGTCACAGTGACCCTTGACTACCAAATGCAAATCAGTTCAATCTTGAGTCCAAGTGGACATTGTGCCAAATTTGAAGAAATTCCACCAAGACCGTCCTGGGATTAATGGGACGGACAACCTCTAAACATAACACAGCTGTCAGAAGTACAGAGGCTCTAATCTGTCATTAATCTCTGATGCAGAGGGACTTGATAGGTTAAGATGCCGAGTTGCAAACCTTGTTTCTTTTTCTTTAAAGGACAACAAGCTGTGGAAGACTTTAACTACGTACTTGATATTTTCATCATGCTCGCTGAACTCCTCATCATTGAAGCCAAACTGATCCACAAAGTTGGCAGTCATCTGTTGGATCTGATAGTCAGAGAAGGCCTGGAATGTCAAAGGACACTTTTTAAGGTCATATTATTATGACAAAAGAGGTTTCTAGAGATGGATATTCCTTCATTATTGTAGTTAACAGTGGTGTGAAGTGTCACTTTGTTTCCATGGTGGCGTCTTTCCTACCTGCTGGAGAGACAGGTCGTTGGGAAAGGGGCTCTCCATGTCGTCGTCTTCGCTGGACGAGTGCATGTTGTGGGTGCTTACCTGCAAGGACACAGTGTAGAGGTTTGGTCCAGCAGAACATTACAGACACCCTGTGGCCTTACTTGACACATTTAAACATGTTAATGACAAATGCTTTAAAAAAATTAACTTGTGAAAACGGAGTGTAGAGAAAATAAATATCAGTGTTTGTGCCATAACATAAAACTCATGTTTAAAGGACACTGACAATGAAACAGTGGAAAACTGCAACACCATGAGCAGATTTTCGGTCACCCTACAGTATAACAGAGCCTTTGTCTTACTATACCACGGTTTTACCTTAAGGGCTACAGACTAGGGATGCACCGAAATGAAAATTTGGGGCCGAAGCCGAATAATATTAAACGCTTGGCCGAATACCGAATATCGTTGCTTAGTTTTTTATTAGTTTTTGCAGATGAACCCCCTCCAGATTAGTGTTGTCATGATACCAAAATTGGGACCTACTGTACGATACCAGTGAAAATATCATGGTTCTGAGTAGTATCAGGATACCACAGTGAAAATGAGGCAGATTTGCCTTTTGTCATTTATAAAAAGATAAATCACTTTTCTATAATACATCAATGATATTTCAATGGAATAAATTACTTCATACTCAATTCATACTTCAATTCATACTTCAAAAACAGCATCAATAAGTGATTAACATAGGGGGGGATCAAAATAAAATAAAATAAATAAGTAAATAAAGAATCAACCAGCCACCCTCCTCCCCTACAAGTCCCTTCATAAGTAAAGAACAGTCCCTAAAGTGCGGAGAGGTTTGTGGGCCGTTACCTGCCACAATGACAGAAATGTGAACGCCTCGTTTCTCCTCTGACACGTCACATACCTGTGTTCAGCTGGCTCGGTTGTTCAGGTACTACTGGGCAGTCATGACGCCAAGAAGAGGATATTATTGGAGCCGACTTCTCAGTGAAATCTGTACTCACACAGTGTGCTGAATGATTTAAGTCTATTTTGCTCGCTCAAAACTATTTTTAGTCGCAAATGCGAGTGTGGTGACGGACGGATCGCCACACTGCCGACATTTTACTCCACCTGAAACGGCACGCTGTTTGATTGTGATATCAAAACACGCTGCTATTATTCGGCCTTGCTTTTAACTTATTCCACCGAATACCGAATGTGTGTTTTTTTGACTATATTCGGTTACCGAATATTCGGTGCATCCCTACTACAGAATTTTGAGTACTTTCAACTTTCAAATACATTTTTTGCAATGCAAATGCCCTTCTGCAATTTGTAAACATGCCTAGTTCGGTATCCTTCTCCTTTACAAATGTATCACCAGATATGACTGCTGTCTGTTACCTCACCGAGGGAATAAATCTGCAAAGTATTATCGTGGCCACTATTGTTGTTGGAGTAAAACAACACTTCTGACTTGTGTTTCTTACATTCTTAGATTTATTAAATGACAAATTTGAAAAGACAAATTAGCTAAGAAGCTGGATAAAGACTGCTCTGACACTGTTCTGGGCTGCTCACTCCTGTCCTGATAAGCTGGCTGCTCTGAACACAGTGACCTCACACTGGGAGAGAAGAAGAGGAAATGCGAGGAAGTTAAAAGACAGCATTCCACACAGAACGACTGGAGTGCTACTGAGTGATATCTTACCAGCTCTACTGTGTTCCTCCTGTTAGTCTCTCTCAGGGTCTCGTCCACAAAGCTCTCCCAGCGACCTCTGCAGTCTTCTGGCAGCTCTGCAAAAACAGGGAGATTTATTTTCTTTGCCTTTTCCATTAAAACAGTAACTGATCTGGCATCAGGCCAACTGCAACATGTGATTACCTTTGATGAGGTCAGTGAGCTGGGCCTGTACTGGTCCTTTCTCCAGGTTCTGGACCACCATGTTGGCAATTCTGGTCAAATGGCCCATGTTGCCTCTCCTGGTGCCGCCCTCACTCCTGAAATTCACAAATACACACTTATGATGACCTTCAATTGGCATTAAGTAACTTCACTTCAATGCCACAACTGAACTCTAGCCAGGGATCCTACAACTAAGGTATTCAAAAGATTTTGATTAGAAACAGTTACCTATAGCCCATTTTACACTGCCTGTTCAAGGCAGGAAAATTGCGCTATTATGCCACCTCACCATTCTGTATGTAAGGTACAATCGTGAAACTGGGGGGGACAGAGTAGTCTTGCCTCTGAGCCGAGGTGGTAACAGTTCCAAAATGACGTCTGTTTAAATGGGACAGCCAGCAGGACAGGATCATGGGTGGCACGGATGTGACGTTTTAACAACGCGTTACGCACGTGACCCACTTTGATAGAATAGCTGGTAGAACACAAAGAGGAAGAATTGTGGCCATAATGTCTACACATTAGGAAAACAATGAGGTCCTGGAGCTCCTTACCCTCTGAGCAGAGGATGAGATTAGCTGCCATATGAGAGAGATGGTAAATGATTGTTATTGCCATGTTATGCCTTTGTTATTGTTTAAAAAGCGCTGCCGATGCATATGTTACATGTCATACTGGAGGCCAACGCAGTTGTGTTACACGCCTGTCACACCTCTTCTGATTCCGCAATGCCGGCATGCAGTCTAAAATCACACACAGGAGCGGAATGATGCCGCTGTCGTTTGGTTCCAACATAAAGAAGGGACTATAGCACAATCTCCATGTAAAACAGACTTATTTTGATACTACTATGATTCTCTTTACTTCAGTGACGGACTTGATATAAATAAAAACACAAAAATTAAATTTTTAGATTTACACGTACTATAATAAATATTGAGTAGGGCATGCATAACACAGCAGCTGCAGAGGTAAGATGTGATGGAGGAAAACTTTCTATTTTGATGCAAATGCATTTGAGTACATTGCTATGCCGTGGCCGTCAAGGAATGCTTACTGTATTTTATCATTCTCCTCCCATGCGTCAAGGATCCTCTGTACCAGATGACACTTCTGGAAGAGCTGAGGGTTCAACAGAAACACAGAATGTAAATGGCAATAGTTGTGAATTATAAAAGCAGGGAACGTTCTGGTAAGTTTAGGACAGCCGCTTAAGCCACCTACATGTGCCACAAGGGCATTGTGGATGGAGGTCTGTGGGTCGCTGGTCCTGCCTGTCTCCGCTGCCTCCCCCTGAGCCTCAGGGTTGGAGGCTGCAGGCTTCCCATCGTGGTTCTGGAGGCCTGGGCTGGGCCGCTCCTCTGAGGAAGGATGGTTCAGGATAGCCGCCACACACAACTCCACTTGGAAGTGCAAAAAGTTATTCCAGGAGTATTTGAAGAACAGATCCTATTCAGACAGAGAGATGTCACACAAAGTCAGTGACAGGGGACAGAACAGCTGTAAGCAGCACTAAATTAAGTGGAGCCCTCCCTTAATGACATGCAGCTGTCAAGATGTACCAAAAGTACATTTATGTTTTTAAGCATTTTAGTCAGTTGCTGCAACACCACATGGCTCTGTTTTCTTCTATCATGGCTATTTTAAAAAGTCATGGTAGTAATATCATGCCCAGAAATGACTTCTCCAGTATCCCTGTGCTGTTTAATGAGAGCTACAGTGGAGGATTTGAATACCCTGTCTGCTGAACTCCACACAAAGCATGACGGTTTTATATGAGCCTGCTCCAAATAAGCCACACCCACTGCCCTTTGGTCAGGTGGTGTGATAAGGTAATCAGTGCCTCTGTGCCTCATGACCAACCTTGTGCATATCTGATGCAACTTTTTCAGATATGACATACAGAATCAGCAGAAAGCATCACTCTAAAACACCTTTTAACAATGTATGAGGGCTCTGACACATCATACTCACTATGTGTGCAATTAAAAAGGAGCTACAGTTTCAATGTCAAGAGTCAAGCCAGACTCAGCCTCACCAGTAGTAGGTCCATGGTGGTAAGATTGCAGAGCTCCTGGCAGATACTGGGGGCACTGGTCTGCAGCAGGGCGGCCACCAGCCTGGCCACATGAAGGCGGGCGTTCCCCAGTGGCTGCTCTAGAACGCCAACGGTCGTCAATATTGCACTTTTCTGTAGAGGTAATGAGAAAAGCAGTTGTTTTAATACTGACACTCGAGAGGCTGAAGTTTCAATGCTATAACTAGACCACAGAGGGGAAAACATGGCTGTTGACAATAAAAATGTGTACTTCCAATTCACCATCAGCTACGACAGTATTTTCAAAGATAAGGCTAAATGTGTGCTACCTAAAGGCGCCACCTGTCAACTTAAAAAGATATACTATTACAAAGGATGGGATTATCTATGATCTCTTTTACAAAACCCAACAAATACTGGTCATATAACATATAATTTCCCAACGCTTATTACGGATGTCATGAGAACCGATACTTCGGTATGAAGTTGATGCAAAAATTCTGAACAAGTGATGGAACTTCCAGTACTGAAACAACAACACATGGAAGACAGCGACAAGTGCAGGAACAAGGACAGCGCTGACTTGATTCATCGAAAAGAGAAGTGTTTCTTCCTGAGGCCTGCGTATTTTGCTTATTTTATCAAATGGGAGCGCCACGCACCTACACTATGCAACAAACAGTAGCATGACGAGGCACTGAGCGCCTATTCTACCCTGGGGGCTGCATGTTTGGCATTTTTCGTCATAGTGGCAGACAGTTGACAAATGTTCAACTTTGGATGAAACGCTCGCTCGTCACTGTCACTTTTTACCCAGCTGTCCACTCCCAGTGAGAGAGGGGCGGGACAAATAACATCAGATGAAGACCAACAGTCACATCAACATGTACAAGTGCTGAACAACATAATGGAGGATAAGTATGATAATATACCATAGGCTATGTATTAATATATCAAAGTCATGAACCTACACAGACTTGTACTTTGAGTCCAAGGCAGATCATCAATGATTAACAATAAAAGAAGTGTATGTTGAAGTGTGTGGGATTTGCTTTGTTGTACTATGGTAACGAGTCGGGTATCAAGAATTTTGGAATTTAACTGATATTGGTACTGACTACTAAATTTCTGGTTTTGCCACATTCCTAGTGTTTATGTTTAGAATTTATTTTTGCCTCATGACTTGGCACTGCTCAGTGGCTTTACCTTGGGGGGATCCAGAAGAAGCTGCTGGAAGTCCTTTAAATGGGGCTCAATGGCATTTAAAATACTGCTGTTGACAGTGTAAGACCTTTCATAACCCTGAGAATACAGATCCATCAGCCCTTCCAACCTGGGAGACACAAGCAAACAATAACATTAGACCAAAAGACTTGAAATTATGAAAATGATCATTTTGTTACTGAGTCAGTATTATTTTCAAAGTAAGCAGAGGGAAGCATTTCCTCTACTTTCCCAATTCCTTATAGGAGTAAATACAATACAAATTTACCATGAGGATTTATTGCTCAAAACACCCCGGAGGACCAGACTAACTAATCTCCCACAATAACAATTTACAAACTTGACAAAAACACTTTGACTCACCCAGACCTCCTGGTCTCCAGTAAGGTAAGTAGCACTTGAGTTCCATTAACAATGGAGGCCTCACTCCTCTCACCCTCAAACATGTTCTTGAGGAGCCCCGCTACACTCTCCTGCCTGAAAGACAAACATTATTGCAGTAGTAAATTTAACAAATAAACTAGATAATGATAACACTAACAGGTGAGATGCTGTACACCAAGGACGCTATTTATGTAGGGCACAAACTCAAACTAGCACAAAAATCTGAACTGTTGTCAAACAGGTTCTGCCAACAAATCCTTGTGCACACAACAACCTTTTAAAGATCTCTCCACTCTAGATTGGGGAATTTTCAAATCTGGAGTCAACAACCACACAGGAGTGTTTTAGTATGTTTACAATCCCTGCTTGTGTGGACATGTAAGAGCACACATCTTACCACAGATATAGCCAAGTTTTTCAATACTCACTCACTTCAAATACCACAGGCAACTGGACAAAGGTGAGATTGACTTATTCTCTGAGAATGTTCACCAAAAGCCGTTGTCAACTTACGACTCTAATACAGCCAATAGTGGGTCGGCCTCCATATTCTCCTGCATCTGATTGGCCTGGTCTCGACTAAGGCGGATGATGTCACAAAGAGTTTGGGATGCATTTGATTGTCTCTGAAACGTAAGTCATTGAATTAGAAAATCCTGATTAACAGGTGACTCTTTAAAAATATGTTAATGCTTGTATACATAATAGCTTCTCCATGTGACAAACAGAGCATCATGAAAACATAGTGACAGTGAACTCCCAGCAGACCTGACACTCACCTCCTCATCTTTGCCAGTATGGATGAGCTCTGTGAGTCTTTGTACCAACTTCTCTTCATTCAGCCACTTGGGGGAAAAAAGCCAGAAATGATGTTAAAGACTTTAAAGGCTAGTATTCAGTTATGGGAAGTACACAGCAACGTACTAAGAGAGCTTACATGCAGGACTTCCTGCCTCAAAGGGGCGGGCTCCACACAACTGATGAGGCGAAGCAGCAGGTCCATCATGGCAGAGGCATCAATATGTTTCAGCACCAGGCCAATGAAGCCTTCCTTTTTCTTTAGGAAGGTAATCACCTGGACAACAAAACAAAGTGCTCAATACCTTAGGTTTCACACAGCAGCAGCAAGCTGGGTGAATCTGAATGTGCGATCCCTAACGCCTTTGTTTTCCACAATACCACACCTCTGTTTAGTACTGTATGTCTATTTTGCTAACCAGTACATGGAGTGACAGCGCTTTGATTGCTTATTCACATGCTTTAATCTAGAAACCGTGGCTCAAGCCATGAACATTTTCAATATACCTGTTCGGTTTTCCTGGCAATGAGGTTGCCGATGGTTTTGCTGAAGAAGCTGGCCAGTAGTGGGTTGAGGGGCGGGTCCTGTTCCAGAAAGTGATAAAGCACCTCAAGGAGAGACTCCTCTCCGCCCAGCTTATCATTTATAATGGACACATCTGATGTCAGGAGCTCACAAGCAATGTTGGGGAACCTTACGAAAAAAAGAACAGAATGATCATGAAAACAGTCTTTGTGCAATTAATGACTTTAAAGTGGCATTTCTGAAATGTTTGCGATTATCTGAGCCTTGATGTGTCTAAAAGGGGACAATATGATGCAACAAAGTACACAACCACCAGCTACACCTCAATAGCAATTTATTTTTGTAATTCCTCATTTAAATCAAAAGGTACACAATGATAATACGTGATTTGAATGCATGTTAATTCAAATTAATTATAGTAGCTGCGACAACATTATCTGACACAACAACCTAAAAAGGACTAAAAACAAGACCTGAGTTAAGCAAATACTTCCCTGAGGCCTCCATATAAAAACAAGACTAGGTTAAAACCTGGCAACATGGCTGAACTATGAGTTAAACACTAGATGGCTTTTAATTTAAAACCAAAGGTGGTAGTATTCATTCAGTCACAAAGTTTTGCTCTCAGCCTAGCCCCACGGACTGTATGTAACAGGACTTACTGAACACACCTAAAACACACTTAAAACATGGCTTGACAGCGACAAACAAAAGTATACAATTCAGCTCCATTAAAACTCACAATGTTCACCCACAAAACAATCACCCTTTACTGGACACATTTTTTAATGTTATTAACATAAGCCTATGACATTTCCCATTGCAAGGATTAGCCTAGCAGCTAGTGAACTTTTCCTTTACTCATATGAAGCCAAGATAAGTTACACAGAAGACTTCAAATACCAATTTGTTTTTACAATATATTGTTTTTTTTATCTGTAAAATAAAAGTAAATAAAAGCTTTATTTCCACCGGGGGAAAAATAAACAGGAGGTCTATGTCATCACTGCTCTCTCAGTGCCTCTTCATTTCAAAAGAGCAACGACCAATGGGGAAACACTAATACTTTCATCATTAATCACTCGACCAATGATGTAACTAACTAACTCTCTAACTCACTAACAGATTTTTATGTTTATTTGACTGGCCTCACACTCTGCAGTCCAGCTAAAACTTCCTGGACAAAACTGACATTGAAGAGTTAAGATTCTTGGAAAAGGACCTTGAACTAGGGCTGGACGATTATGGCAAAAATAGTAATCACGATTATTTTGACAGATATTGAAATCATGGTTATTAAACATGATTATAAGTTGGTTGTGTTGCCTTGGGGGGCAGACACCACAGCATAACAAATTTTGCAAACAATTTCTTTTTGCTCGACATCCGTCAACTTGAAGCCAAAATGTTTCCAGATGATTGAAGTTGTCCTATCTTTCTTCTCAACCAAAGGCTGCCTTTCTGCCATGTTCTCAATCACTTGCACCACATATTATTGATCCACACACATCACACGCTTGCTGCAGCTGCACGTAACACAGGTGCATTCACTGTGCTTTTCCAGCACAGGAATTTACATACACACCGCGCTGCGCATTAATCGTTTTTCTTTGATTATAATGTTTTTATGATCGTGAGAAGCCAAAATTGAAATCATGATTAAAATTTGATTAATTGTCCAGCCCTACCTTGAACCAAACTCATTAAGGACCTAACTTAGCAGCCGTTAATCAAGACAACTGGCTTTAAGTTCAACTACTATAATATATATACCATTATCAATTACTATAATGATATGGTACAACCATGTCATTATAGTAGTTGATAATGGTTGCCCTGATACTAGATACTGTATATTTTTGCCTGTCCCTGTCATCATATTCTGTATCAATGAGGACTCACTTAAACCGGCTCCTCTCCTCCAGGTCAGCAGGAGGCTCTGTGGTGATGAGGCTGACCAGCTCCTGCATGCAGTGGTCCTGGGAGAGGAAGAGGAGCAGCCGACGGTTTTGGGCCTTGCACTCCTGCAGGACGTCATCCTCCTCCATCAGCTCTCTCAGCGTCACGTCCTCCCTGTCCAGCAGCTGGTCAATGTGGGAGGTGGTGTGCAGGTCGAACTTCCAAAACATGGTGGCCGCTGGGACAGGGGACACAGCCCTGGGCCACAGGAAATCAAAGCGAGAAGGGAGGGAAAGTAAAGGACAAAAACATAGGGATGGAGGAAGATGAGGGAATACAGAGGCCCAGCAGTAGCGACAACAATACAAGCAAGGGGTAGGAAAGGGAAGGGAAGGGAAGAGTGGATGCGTAGGTGGGGAAGGAAGCAGGGGAGAGAAATGGATGTAAACAAAGATGTAAGCCTGAGGATTAAACCAATAATAGCTGAAACAACAAGACAGCACTATCACTTGCAGTATGTCCTTTTATATCATAGACTATGTTTACAAGGATTACAACATTCTTGTATTTACTTAACCTCTTCCACTACACCTCTGCATACCACAGACCCTCTTTTGTATTTTTTAGTGGGAACATAAGACCTTCATGACATATGGCAGGTCAACAGCAGGCCTATAGGCCACTTAAAAGTAATATACATCATCTGAAAGCTGTAAACCTAAAGATTATTTCTGAGCACTGTGTTTTAAGTTTTTCTCTTCATGAATATGTAATTAACACAGTGTTAATTTTGGTTAGGCTTATAGTATAGAGTATATAGGGGCTTAGAACATTATGATGTAAGTATATGATGTCAATTCCCATGATCAATTATGTCTTCTAAGTTACTGCAGCATATTTTCAAATGAGGCCATTTGTTTCACACATTTGCTGCAAATTACAAGCATTTTTACAACTCAAGAATTGATAAAAATGGTCAATACTGTTTACACACCCCAGTATGCAGACATATTCATATACAACAGGCAAAAATAATACATGGTACTATTATACAGTGGGCATGTCTGTAAGGGGGATACTTGTGGGGACCTAAAGAGGGCATTTTATTCAAATATCTTGAGGTGAGTGGTCAAGGGACCCCTGTGAAAATGGCCATGCCTCGTCAAATTTTAGCCTAACTTGTTATGTTATTTAACGCCTCTCCCGACAATCTAGCATGACATGGTGGGTACCAATGGATTCCTTAGGTTTTCACAAGGATTCAAAACTCAGTCTGATACAGCCTCTGAAAGTCAATAGTGTCAGGCAAGGATTTCAGCATCCTAGTGGATGGGAAGAGATTAATAGGAAATCTTCTTATAAACTGCATTTCCTAATAATATTAATTATGATAAATTTAAGACTGAGTATTCAAATTTATGCCGCATTAATGTAGGTAGTTAGGAATGTATAGACTTGACAAAAAACAACAATTAATTGAAGTTTTCATATGTTTTGCAACAGGAACAACAACAATAACAACAACACATTCTCTACTGTTGGATGCCCACAAAGGTCATTATGAAAATGACAGAAAGATTGAGTCTGAAGTCAAATACAAGAAGGTAACACTGATGCTGTGACATAATGTGAAAGTGATATCTTCAATCATTAGGCTCAGCTGTATATAATTTAAAAGTTGATTTGGAATTGAATATTATCAACATGTCCCCAGATCAATGGAAATACTACATTATTTACAATAACAACAACAGTTGCACTATTATGGTCCATGTAAATGTAAAAAATCCAACACAGTGAAATGCTCACACGTACCAGTGGATGAAATGTGGATATCTTTAATCAGACCTCCCCCACGGGCAGGCAGGCATTTGTGTTTGTGCAGACGACAGAGAGTGTGGCGAGGCCTGGCATTTATCAGCATGGGTCTCCTCTTAAAACGCAGGCCTGTTTAGGAGATGAGACGCTGAGAGGCTCACCATAACCTGCACGACAGGAAAAACAGCGGAGATTATTTATCAACTGTGCAATAAGATTTTAGAAGAAATGGCACTGTGTTAACATACCGTTCAGACAGTATTTTAGATCCGTACAAATACTGTATGTGAACGTATACATTAAGACTGATGAAGTTTTGCAAGTTGGTGACATAGCTCTGCATGGGTGCCAACAATACATATTGTTTCTACATGTCTTTTGAAATACTCCACTTTGTCCTCATTCACATTTCTGCACTCCACTCTTTTCAATTTAAAATCTCAAAGCTAACTGGCTGGAATGACAAGAAATCCCATGCAGAGTAAAACGTTGATTTACCTGTTATTTGAAACTTTAGTAGTAAGATTATTAGGATAGTCCAGTGAGATGTCTACCACTTCTAACATGGCGACACTTCTGTTGGTAAAGAGTCTCATTGTTATTTATGAACTTACTGCCATTCCAACTAACAGGTAATGCAGACACTACGTTTACATGCACACTAATATCTCTATATTATTCCCAATATGACTATATTATGAATTTTATATAGGTCATGTAAATAGCAAATAGCAAATAGCAATCCAAATGTAACATTTTCAAATTAAGACGTGGATTATGCTGGTATTATTCAGGTTTTAGTGTTTCTTTGGACATACATACAGCACATTCGTAATATGTATTTCAATTGGGTTTTTAACACAGTTTGCGACACACAGCATCTTGCCTGTTTACAGTCAACTCTGTGTGTTGTACACAAAACAAACAAACAAACAGTTTGCAAGGCTGGGGTAGAGATGCATGCCCAAAAGAAAAGTCCATATTTGTGGTCGAAGGGAGAAACACACCTACTTTTAAACATTATGAAAGACTTGCATATCAACAGGTCTTTGGATATGCACAAATATCACAACTCTAACCTTGAAGGAATTAAAGAGGGAGCCTGTGTTTGCACCGTCCAACAAGTCTGTCAACAATGGAAAACTTTGAAAAAATCCTATTTTGATGCAAAGAAGCAAAACAGCACAAGCGACTCCATTTTGCTTTAGCAGAGTTGGGGCACATTAAGCAGTGTATGCACAGCTGCACATTAACAGGAATATTAGTTAAATATTGATTTTCATTAGCCATATAGACAGCTTAATAGGAATATTGTCTTTCTGGAATAAGGGCAACAAACCTGAATGTGTGCATGCAACATAGTCAGTGATGTCTTTATCTCTAAAGTCAAATTTACAGAAAGTAGATTCTAGTTTTATGAACATAAAAGCTTCAGACTACATCTCAACAATCCTTGCTTGGAATTATCATTTTTTAAATATATCTCTAAGCGCTTACACTGTAGCACTAAACATGCTTTTAGTTATTTGTTCAAGAGATGAAAACAATTCAAATGATATCTAGCTCTTGGTCCTACGGGACCCCAACAGGCACATCACAGGATGTTTTTCAGCTGTCAAACATATTTAAATAACTTCACTCGTGTAAGCCTTCTCTTCACAGCTGTATTATTTAAGAGCAATGAACAGAAAATTAATTAAAACATACATTTTAAAAGGCACTATCATGAACTCAATGCATGAGTCTGAGGCAAGATTTGTGAGACATCCCCAATATTAGCCTGTCTAACGTTACATCTGTAAAGTCTTTTCCCAAATGTAGAAAAACAAAGATACCAGATATATCAGGACAGAGTATGGAATAATATGAATAAAACAATGTATAACACATCTACAATTACTCATGTTAATGGTTAAATTAAAAATCATAATTACTCTGTGTTGGATTTTAATATTTCCTCCAATATCAGTGTGGTATCAGTTTCAATAAGACACAGAAGATGTTTAAAAGCTCAAAGTGCCCACTGCCCACACACTATAAATGGGATTTTGTCTTTTAGGGTTAACTTAACTCAACACAATGAGAATGTTTACTTGTAGTGAGGATTTCCTACAAGACAAACTGACGAGGAAAGTGCATCCCTCCGGTTTTACACTACTTATTTTGTGGATTTCTTCTGTTTTATGAAAATGCATTAGGCTAGAGTCAATAGGCCCATATCACATATTACTGCTAAGTCAGATGTTGACATAAAGTTTACTTTCATTACATAATAGGTTATGTTATATCAATGTTAAACACTGGAAATTATGATGACATATTTTAGCCAGGTCCCAGGCTTACACCCAACAAAACCAGGCAGGTTACTTGTTGTTGAGAACTACAAGGAAGTCGTGTGCATGCTCATCACTCTATACTCAGACAGCTGCTGAAAAAGATTTGGTCAGGATCTACTTTTCATGTCTCATCAGCACCACAACAGAGGCTTAAGAGCCTACTATCAGATGATGGTAAATGAAGAATGCATCTTAAATGATGGCAAACAAGTATTTCACCTTTTTGTGACTACGCAAGCATGTTTAGTTTGTTTTTCCTCTTGTGGTTACCGTGGCGGCTAATCTTGACAACGTAACACACGAGCAGTGACAAAATGCAATTACATCTGCTGGTTTGGTCAAAGCTAACTTGTCTCTCTGAGCAACATGCTATCAACTGTTAATCATGGAAGTAAAACTGAAGGGGGAAATCGAAGTGCTTCCTCCTTTTTCTTTTCCTTTTTTCCTGACAAGGACCCTTCCCTGCACATGCAGCAGCGTCCATCTGGCATACATTTACAGAGTACACAAGTGCAATAATAACCCGCTGAACGGTCCCTGTGGACACTGAGCAGGAAAGCAAATGCTTGACTTTACATCCAAAATAGAACCCACCAGAGGCAACCTCAACAAAAACAGTCTACTGGCACATATAACAGACGATGAAAAGAGGAACAATGGCACATACAAAGGGCATACGTGTGGATGTTGTGAGCCAACAATTGTCTGTACTTAGGCAAGTTAAAAAGCAGCAAAATCAAGCACAAGGAAATTCCACCTACACTTTTACATAAACTCCCCTATACTTGCTGAATGTAGAGAAAGATGCAACTGGTGGCGACGGAATGTCTATCACACTGTGCTAGATAGTGACATAGTGACATGCACTAACAAATGATCAAACAATCTAAAATGGGGCACTTCAGAAGTCAAACAAAAGCTATAGTTTTACTCAGCCTGTTGCTACTCACTGGCTGCTCTGAAGTTGTATAAAGGTGTAAACACACCTGTATCTAATGTTTGATACAAAGGTGACACTCCCAGAACATTGCAATAGTTCTTTGAAAATAAAGCAAGTGACTACTTGTGCTTTATATCAATCCATCACAATGTAAAGACTTCCTGGGTCTCTTCCATTCACAATATTGACTACCTTTGGGTTTGTTGACTGTCAAAGATAAGGCATGCGTCAGACTTTGATAACTTGAGATGGGCATCTGGCATGTGATAGCTGATGACACATGCATTTTAAAGTGCTAGTTAAACCAATAACAATAAAATGACGTATCTTCATCATTCGTTTATGTTATTTTGATATATATGGGGGTCCCCTATTTGTAAAGCCTGATTAACAATAAGAGACACACCGGTAGGTTGCTAAAGAAATGTAAACTGAGCTGCAGTAGCCTTGGCATGGAGTGCACATCAACTGACTTGCGGTAGGAGCTCAGATTTCTGTTTACTTCAACTCCAGTGGAGGTACCACTACCGAATAATACAAGATAAAAACAACGTAGATTTGCTTTACAGTGATTGCAGATCTTACGGTAAATGTCCATTACTCACTGTAGTCGTTTAAACACGAGGTCCCTCTTTTTTATTCATCTGGAATTCAGGTGCAAACAAACTAATCTCTGTGTCGCGTTAGTTGATTTCAGAAACTCAGCAAGGCTTCGTTGCCGTTGGCCTCAGCCTACTCCGAATGGCTGCACCGAAGAACACAACTTAACTAACGTCTAGCTTGTTTGTTACTGGACAATAACGACATTTAAAAGGCCTGCAGCGTTATAAGGAACATATCAGTGGGACAACAAGTTATGTTAGTCTCGATGGCACCAGCTACATATGTTGAACGTAATGTATCGACTATTTTTACGTTAACTAGAGTTAATTAATCTAACAGTTAAACAGATTCCTTTGACAAAGTTGGCCGATTAACCAACATTAGTTTCGTCATCACCGTTACTTGGTGATTTTAAGACAGTAACTTAGCAAACTTAGCAAACTGTTTAGCTAACGTTAGTTCCTCCTTTCCTCTGATTAGCACGTAAGCTAAACGGCTACTAACAGTTAACGTGTACTGAGCTGAGTTAGCCAAGTTAAATAGCTCCCCAACTTGGGTTCAACTTTGTCGATGCAGCAGCAGAGTTGACGCTAGCTAGTTGTTCAAACTCAAGACGATCTTTCCGTCCAAAACTTACCTTTGATTGAAAGTCCGCTGCTATTCCTTCCGTCTGTATTAGACTGCTAGTCGAGTTTTTCGTCAAGCAGCCAGCTACTAAGTCACTAGCTATCCAGCTAACTATTAGCTAGCTGTGTTAGCTAGCAGACATTAGCCTGTGAGCGAATAGTGATTTGTTTTGAAGAAGGGGTCAGTCTGCGACAGCACAGGCTACTGTTAGCTAGCTCAACTTAGCTAACGTTAGTCAAATGTGGCTTTAAAGTCTGTCAAATAAACAGTTCCCTAACATTAACGGCTACTTGACATTAATAGCAATACCTGTTATTTCAGATATAAAGTGTATGATTCGTACTCACGCACAAAGTAATTCAAACGCGGGGCTAAGTTTAGCATGCAAAGCAGGAAAAACTCAGTCATATTTTTCGAATCAAAATGGCGACATGGTTACGAGAGCGCGCAGTAGACCTACACTGGGGACGTGCATTGACTTCAGACAGTGCACTGAGCTCAGCAAAGCATTTTGGAGAACTGAACGATGCGACAGTGCGACACTGTTATTTTTATAATATTAAATGACACTAATAGTCAAGATCTATGGGCCTTGAACTGAAAAACATATATTTGTTTATATTGCATCAATGTGGTCTTATCAATGTGACACACTAAGAATGAATGACCTTCATGGCATTTTAACTATAGTGTTCAATATTGGCCATAATATGTTTTTAACATTTTGTAAAATGTGTTGTGTGGGCATAAAACAGCCGTTGATGAAATCAGTCAATTCAAACAGTGTTCAGTTTAGTTAAAGGGGGTTCGCCCCACGCAGGTGTTTTTTTTGTTTGTTTGTTTGGTTTTTACTTTTTTGAGCAACCTGAATGTTTGACTCTGTGAACCCTCGACAAATAATGTCAAGATTTTGAAAGTGCACATCTCGAAATAATCTTTTGGAAATTTCACAGAGGGAAATTCAAATCACCTCAATTCAGAAAGACAGTTTTTAAAATAAAATATTTCAGTGCAGTTAACAGTGGTATTTATCTGTTAACATTAAGTATTCAGTGGTGAATAAATTTCACATTTAACAAGTATTTAGTTCCAAATAGCAAGCAATGCTTTGTTGCCTTTCTTTGCTTCCATAGAAGTGATTCATTACAATGTTTTGCCCTGCAACCAGGAAACTACTGACACAACATCATGATCTGAATGCTAGAAACGGTTGCAAAACTGTTTTTAAAAAAAGTAATGTTTGCGTGATCTGATTTTCTTTAAAAAAACAATACTTACCAGCAGAATCTGACTGAGCCCTATGTTATTAGATATATCAGCAATAATAAAATAAATATCCTTGAATTTGTAATATCATAGTTAATTTTAATTTCATATACTTTATTAATCCCCCAGAGGGGAAATTCAGTGTAGTTACCCTTTATTCATTATGTCCTGACTTTTCTTCGTATTCTATTGTTTTGTTTTTTATCTTTCCTTATCGTCATCTCTCAACTTTTTTCACTTTCCTCTTCTTCCTTTCCTTCCCCCCTCTGCTCTTGCTTTACCTCTTTCCTTCACCTCTTCTCCTCGCCCGCTCAATCCCACAATGCATTGCGTTCACTCGCTGGATCATGGACCAAAGCGGTAAGCAAAATAGCCAGTAGGGCCGATGTTAGCAAACTTCTTTTATGCCATACGTATTTCCCCACGCAGTTATAGTTGTTGTTGTGGCAGCTCTACAAATAACAACATATCATCCTCTGTGTCGGCTGGTTCGCTGCGACACCCTGTTCTCTCCCAGAGCAGCGGTAAAGCTAGCATAGTCCAGGCTAATGTTAGCAAAAACTGGCTAGCGACGGAGTAACGCTACAACACTTGTGTTTACCAAAATATAACGTTAAGTTCTAAACGAATCGATAAGGTCACATGCCTTGTTGCTGACGAGTTTACATGGCTGCCAATTTGAATGGCAAACATAGTATTTCCACATGTTAGAAGGCGTAACTGCTAGCTGCGATTGAGTTGGGGCGCGAATGCTAACGTACATCACCAACGTTTAGCACCGTGCTAACCGATTTAGCAAAGAGCTGACATAACTAAATGCATGTCTTCACAAAACTTGCTGAAATGTATGAGTCATTCATCCTGGCTTTTTGGGTTAGGGTCTTAGAGGCAGACCACCAAGGTCACAGTAAATTAATTGCGGTGTCGGTAGTCTGGCTGTATACCCAAAGTTACAAGACGTGATTAAGACGTTCATAACTTATAATGTATCCTTGCTCTACACCAACCGTAAGGGCTTTTGCAGTGGGAAACGTGCCCCCTCAGTAACATTTATATCAAAGTCCGGGGTCGTTATTCTGTAATGAAATGGGGGCCACAATGCATCATGCTCATCATTTCCTGAAAGCTAACTCCAAAACTGTTTTCGAAAGGGCAATGTCCATTTTACAACGAGAAAACACAAATTCAGTGGGATTTGATCTTCCACACTGCTCATTTCAGTTCTCCATTATCATTTATAAAAACCATATGAAATGGGTGTAATGTTGACTAAAATGGTTCAAGTACATGTATTATAATTTTGTGGGTTATTTAAATTTATGCATTAGTACAACTCAAAAGCACCATTTTCCTGCACAACCTTTTTTCCCAGCAGACAATGATCTTCAAGGAAGCGATGGATCTGGGAGTTTGGGAGGCCCAGATGTACGCAGACGAATCCCCATCAAACTCATATCCAAGCAGCCCATAAGGAGCAAACCTCCGCCCCGCACCCAGAGGCCCAGCAGCAGACCATGTAAAAGTGAGGCTGGAGAAGATGGTAGGCACATTCTGCAGTGCACTGTTCTGCAGGAGCTATGGTAGTGTTGTTAGTGTATTTCAGTCAGGGTTCGTGAGGGTCAAAAGTTTGACCAAGTTTTCCTGTTCTGCCAGATGTCCTCATGATGTGTGAGACTTTATACAGCATGTCGTTTGTGTACCAGCAGTTGATGCAGTGAGGAAAGTTTTCATTGTTTTTTCTCTGGATTCTCTTAACTGGAGGTCTTAGGACAAGGACTGGAAAAATACATACTTTATAAAAAATAAATATAAATTGAGACAGGAGTTTCAGTGATAACTGTTTGTTTTTTTGTATTTTAATTGAAGACTGTGGCAGTATCATGCAGTTTAGCTTTGCACCACAAGAGGGTGGCAATAAATTACCCATCATGACCATAATTGATCAGAGGCTGCAAATAATCTAATGAGGATTCTACAATACACAGTATAGTATTCTTCTTAATTGTGATATCAAATGCAGTATTACTTGAACATTGACTTAAAGACTTACTAGGCAGTCTTGTTTTCCTATAACATTCCTATTATTTTCTATTTATTTATTTTTTACTTTTTCTTTTAGTTGCTGATATTCTAGATATATCCATTATTGCATATACACTGAGATCAGGTCACAGCCCTGTCAAAGCCCATTGTAAAGTTACTTTAGGGCTTTCTCTGTTATTCTGTATTGTATCATTAATATTGGTCTATTGTGTTTTACAGATAGCTTTGGCTTCAAGCAAGAGGAGAGGTTTGATTGTGGAGCTAAAGCTGGTGATGTGTTTGCAAGTCAGAGGAGATTCCCCCAGGCAATGTTTTGGGACTATAAGGTACATCGCCTGTTGGGAGTGAAAAGATGCAGCAGCCCATACAGTGCTTAAACAGATATTAATTTTTAATTCTAAGGGGGGGGATCAAGTACTGAAATATCTTGAAAATGTCATCCCCACCCCTTATTTATGTTACAAAGTGCTCAAAAGGTTTTTGAAATTTAAATAAACCACAGAACGCTGTCTTATATTTTGACCAAAGTTTTGTTTATGAAGTCACTGTATTTAAATAACTTTGGATCACAAATCGCTGGGCTTTTTCTTTTTTTAAATTCTGGTGTGTCACCACCTACAGCCTACTCTCACTCTCCTGTCTGTTCTGGCCTTGAGGACGTCCCACCAAACGTAGTTTATTTTTAGTTCACTCTTGAAACCCTGTTTTTCACTCTCTCTTTAGCAGTGAGCAGTTGCAATAGCTCTGCTGAAAACTAAAAGTGAAACTTAAGTTCCAGTTAGCAGTATTTTCTTTTGCTGCTTCAATGACATTCAGATATTTTGTCGAGGATTTTACACAATTATGCCTACAAAGCATGTCATGTAATTGATGACTGTAGTTGAGCTTTAATAAAGTGTGATAAGTAACCCTTAGTGGGGAAGTGTCAGATTCACTCGCAAAGAATGAACAAAGAAGACAAGTCCTCAGTACAGATGGTGTCAGATTAAATGTATGTGAGTGTGTTTTAATGTATAACTGTGTTTGTTTTCCTCTTTATTTAACAGTTAAATCTGATTGGAGAAAGGGATGAAGTTCCAATTCACTTTTGTGATAAATGTGGTCTTCCTATCCAGCTCTATGGACGGATGGTATGTATTTTTATTAAAGTGACCCTTTCTCTGCAAGTAGTCACAGAAAACTTTGTAACTCTTGTCTTCTTACTCCTCAGATCCCCTGCAAACACGTTTTCTGTTACGACTGTGCTTTGCTTCATGAGAAGAAAGGAGAAAAGATGTGTCCTGGGTGAGCCTTCTGGAGACATTTTAAATATTTAAATGTGTCATGGTGGATATTGTATTTTCTGACAGTGAATCGGAATCTATTTTTTAAATATTTATTGAAGCTGTTGTAGCAGCATTTTGCATAAAAGCGTATGTAGTGTTTTGTAATGTAGCTCCTTAGATTTATTTTGTTATTGCATTGTGTCACTGAACTTTTGTCCCTGTGTTCAGCCTCACCATGTACAACTGCACAGACCCAGTGCAGCGCATTGAGCAGTGCCAGCGTGGTTCCCTCTACATGTGCAGTGTTGTGCCGGGATGCAAGCGCACCTACCTGTCCCAGCGTGACCTGCAGGCCCATGTCAACCACCGCCACATGAGGGCAGCCAAGTCTTCCAGTGGCCGACAGGACCCTGTGCACCTGCCCCCTGCATCCGAGGTCCCTGACCGTTTCCGAGTGCCTCCACCTCACTTACCCAAGAACCATGTTCACCTCCCCAACCCACTCCAGCACGGCAGCCATGACCCCTACAGTCAGCCGCCCCCACCTACAGCTCACGAGGCCCCACCACCGAACGCTCTTGGTCCTGAGACATTCCGCATTGCCACGGTAACAACCCGTAAGCACAGTAATCTCATCACTGTGCCCATCCAAGATGACTCTTCTTCTCGGGAGCCCCACTCTGGAGGGCCAGGCCCTGCTCAGCCTCCCCACCATCATCCAGGGGACTATCCTGGCCAGCCACCTGTAGTCTCCCACTCCCACCACATGATGGCGCCACCGCAGCAGCACTTTGGCCCCCCACCTCCTCCGCCTCCTCCTATCAGCCACCCCATGCAGCATCCTCCCCAGGCCTCAGGTACACCACACATGGTGTACAACCAGGCCCCTCCTCCACCCATGTCCACAGCTCCTCCACCAATCACACCACCACCGGGCCATATCATGGGCCAGATGCCACCCTATATGAACCACCCGCCCCCAGGACCTCCACCACAACACAGTGGCCCACCTGTCAATGCTCCCCCACCTCATCACTACAACCCCAACTCCATGCAGCAGTTCCCTGAAGACCAGGGCACCCTCAGTCCCCCGTTTAGCCAACCAGGAGGGCTCAGTCCTGGAATGTGGCCCGCTCCAAGAGGGCCCCCACCTCCACGTATGCAGGGCCCTCCTCCCCAGGGCCAAATGCCTGGACCACACCACCCAGATCAGGGCCGCTACCGGCCTTACTATCAGTAAACTGCCAACTGAATGAACGGGCAACAGTCAGTGTCATTCTGTTCATACCACTTGTCTGAATAATGTGATAGTAGACCTCAGGGTTACAGGATGTAACTTTCATTTTGATATGACATTTGCTCTGAAGAAAATGTGTATGTGATGCACATTTTAGTTAAGTGTCTGAATTCCCCGCTGAACATACAATAGACTTGGAGAAGAGCAAGAATGTCCCTTTTTTTTTTTTTTTTAATAGCGTATGGTAAATATTTCTGTATATATGTCAGCTGATTTCACGCATTGTTCTGTACATTGAAAGACGCTAACTATGTCTCAATAAATTTTTAACAGCAGATGTGCATCTCATCTTTGTTTGATGTGATGACTGATGAAGGATCACCAGTTGGTCTTTTTGCTTTGAAGGTTGTTAAGAGCAACAGTTAGCTTTTAAGCACTTGAAGCTTTCGTAAGAAGATGTTTAATTTTGGTGATTTAATCAGGTTTTATGAAAGAAGTAGTAGTAGAAGAAGACCATGTCCCCAAGTTGAAGTAGTTATTTCTCTCATGTGTCTTCAGTGAAAGTCGGAAAATATCACACCCTATGGTTTGTACTAAACAAATGCCCTGTTTTGACTTTTTCTGATGTAGTTAACACTACAGGACATTGTGTTTCCTGTTTATCAGAATAAGCTGATACTTTGGCAGCTGTCTGTTTCCTTCAGGTCCTATCACTGACAGACTTTCAGTGTCTTCAGAAAAAGGTTATCGCGCTTCAGTAAGTGCAGTAACGCCTCACCTTTTCAGTTTTGTTAATCTTAGTCTTAAAATGTATCTTGTGTACCATTTAAAAATCTAAATTTATTATTAAAAATCCTTTAGATAGTCTGATTGAGGGCTTGTTTTAACTGTCCAGGTGCCTCATGCCACACATTTATGGAGTATTGAAGATGCATTTGATTGACACAATCAACAAATTGAACGGTTTGTTACTCCTAATTCTTCCGTATACTCGTTTAATCTTGAAATTATATTGCATTCAGCAAAGGTACAGTGTGAAAAAAGACTACTAACTTCAATAACAAGTTGTGACAAAAGAGTCTGGATCACCTGTAAAACTCACAAAATGAACTTTGACTTTTACCTAAACAGAATAAAAATCGCTGACTTACTCAATATACAAAATATTTGGTTAGTTAATTGTGTTGTGGTCATGTGTTGACCACAGATGATATGGTGCAGTTTATTTAACAGCATTTTGATGTATGTGGTTGAAGGGATGTTCCTGGGGACAGTTGCTCTTCTACAGTCTGCTGCCGGCTAACTGCAAAACAAACCAACAAAAAAGTGGTTCAGAGATCTGAAGTTTAAAAAAAATCGATGCATTATAACTGTTATAATACACAAGATGATTCACAGTCCTTTATCTACTCCATTAAAAGTCTCATGTTGCATGTCTCTTTGGTTTAAAGACACGTGTAGATTCACAAAGTTTCCGAAGTGAGTTTGTTCCGCTTCGATCACATTCTGATGTCAAAGCATCATAATGTATTAATAAGGTTTTAACTGTACAATCACTTGTGTTTTATGTTAATTTTTTCATATGCATTTAAAAGTTTGAAGTTTCCCAAAAAGCCAGGCACAATGAAATTTAAAAATTAACCTGAGTCAGTGTGTTGGTGGAAAAAAATAGAAAATAATTAAATGTCAACAAAGTCATGTTTTCAGTTCAGAAGAATTGTTATGCTTTCTGTAACACAGCTAAATTTAACAAAGTTTTCACATTCTAATGACGATATGTGAAGGCTGTTCTGCCCTGTATTCTGTGATGCTTAAAGGTGCAGATTCTAATCCAATACACTGTTTGTCAAATTCAGCACATATCTCCACACAGTCCACTAGCTGTCTGTTCTGTATGTGCTGAAAGAAAACCCGGCGTTCAGCCCTGGTACTGATATTGGAAACAATCTTGGACCAAGCTTCACAACACTTGGCAGTGGGAGTGACGGTAAAACGAAGCTTCTGAAGGAGTGATGATGAGAGCGGTGTATTTGTTGGGGTGCTGAGTTCAAACATCAATAATCTGTCTCCAGAATCACTGACTCAACCTTTAAGGATGCTAGGGATGAGGCCATTGGCCTGTCTGCACTTTGTTCTTCAGCAACTTATCTCCTCAGTGACTGCAACTGCAGAGTAATCGGCTGTGGATATTCATTTTAAAAAGCGATAATAATATTTATTAATGTCCTCTAATAAACTCTGTACACTTGCATGTCAATATTTAACCAGGTGTTAGCGATGAAACTGTTGAACATGGTCCCTCCCCAGAGGATAAAACTGTGACTCTTTCTATGAAAGATTGAAAATACTAAACCAGAGTATTGGCAGGTCTTTGCTGCCCTCTGCTGGACAACACTGAAACACAATAAATCTCTTGACACTGTTTTCTGTGTTGAGATTTGATTTGTTATTACGATAAATACATACATAAAAAGGAAATACATACTGTATTATTAATTTATTTCACTTTATTTCTTTGTCTTTATTTTGGCATTGTAAATGTAACCCATACATCTAATGATATCAAGGGAATGAAACTTTTGATTGTCATGACCCCATGACCTTTCCTCTAATGTCACCCTGAGGCTGACAGTTTCAGCTCCATGACTTAGTAATGACTGAAGTACAGAACTAAGTACAGAGGCAATGATAGAAACAGTATTTATAGTATACATAGTTTTTCTTACCACCCAGCCTCTGGTTCTGTCCTCCTTGTGTTTTTCCAGCACATGCAGCATGGCGTCATGAAGGGTCGGGAAGAACATGGAGGTCAGAATCTCATCATCGAAGAACATACAGCTGTGTAGATTCTCCAGGATGTACACTGTCAACACATGAGAAGCATGGTGTGGGTTTTTTCAGGCAGTATTCACATCACAGATTCTGGGATGTTGTGCTTTTGAGAAACACTGATGAAACTCACCATCACAAGAAACAATGTAAACTTCCACATCAACACGGATGAACTCTTTGATTGTCTGTGGAGAATACGGTAAGTTTATATGAGAGATGATTTCACATTTGAGAGAAACAGTTTATATAGGAAGTACATACACAGCTGAGGAGTGATAAATGCATTGGCTGTACTTTATTGTAAAGTCCTCACCACCTAGTATGGAAATCCAGACTCAAATCTAGAAATTTGAATTTGCTAGGGGCGGGGCATCTGGATTTCCAGGTTACTCACCACCTACTTCTTTGTGATCATTCTGCAAAAGGAGGTTTTGTCTCATGTCGAGTCAGTCTTAAGGTCTTTTAGAGAAGGGAAGATATTTCTATTTTCTCTCATTAGTTATTATGGCAGCGTAGTTTTCAACATATTCCTATTTTTGTTGAATCTTGTGCATTTCCTTTTTGTTTTGGTGTCTTGAACACAGTCTGGAAGGTCTTTCCCAAGAAAAATGTGCTGTAGAGGAAGCAATATCTTTTACTCTTCCAGTTTTGTTCATTTGGAATACACAAAATATTTTGTGCCTCTAGATATCCAAACTGCATCAACAGAATATCCAAGGTCCAATGTTACAGTCTTGACGACACTGTTAAATTGTAAAGTGATCTTTGGAAAGTCTTAAACAGGAGGTGTCACAGCAGAGAGGGTGCTGCACAAAAGGATATCGCCAAAATCAGAAAACAAAGTTTGTTCCAAAAAGTTGATTGTATTTAAAAGTATCCTTTGGATTATTCATAGTATTAAAGCTTTCATTACTATATTGCAAACATCGCCTGCTGATGCTGCTTCAAAAGAAAAGCTTTTATAATGAAACAGCTCCAGGAACTGCAGACTTATTTAGAGCTGAAACAACAGAACAATTAATTGATTAGTTGACCAAAAGAAAAAATAATTGCCAACAGTTTTTATAACTGAATGATAAACATCTTTTGAGAAAAATGACAAAAAATTCACTGCCTCCAGCTTTCTGAATGGGACTATTTTCTGTTTTTTTACTCTTCTGTAACAATAAATTTAACACTTCTCAGGTTTGGACTGCTGGTCACGCAATTTGAACATGGCACCTTTGGCTTTGTGGAAAAAGACATTTTTCCACATAATTATTGAGAACATAATCTGTAGATGAATCGATAGTGAAAATAATCTTAAATTGCAGCCCTAGTTTTATTCGTCAGTAGAGATACGAAGAGACTGCCGACTTCTTGGTCTACACAGCAACATGTGGATGTTGACATTTCAGTTTTAAATAATGCAAATGTGAAAAGCCATAGTGGACTATTTGGACAAAAGGGTGGAGTTGACGGGGGAGGTCAGATGAATCTGTATTGGCAGGAGATCAGGGTGGATGGAGGTCAAACAAACAGGACTTTCACCTCAGAGACTGTTGCTTCTGTCCAAGATGAAACCAGAAGTCATCATTACATTATATTAAGTTGTATAAAGTAGTGTACTTAGGTTAACTTAGGTTAACTTTCGTTCAAACGAACTAATGTTAACCCAAACCAGGATCTTTGCCTCAATTTAACCAAGTATTTTTGTTTCCGAAACCTAATCACGTTAACCTCATTACTACAACTGCAGCTGGTGACAGTAATATGTCATTTTAGGAGTCATTGGTGATTCCTATTTTGTTATTTAAGTATAAGGACATGTTGCTCTCCTGCCACCGGAAAGGGTGCTAATTGAGGAAATGCTCCGTGGGTTGTATTATAGGGTAGGAACAAACAACCTTTGTGAGACAGGAAAGGTCAAAAGCCATAGTGAACTGTTTGGATGAAAAGGTGGAGGTAACATCCTGCCAGACACTGTTACCCTCCCAGCCTCACTACCACCAGCATTTACTGGGTTCCAGTATTTGGGAGCCCCCTGAATGACTTTGTACCGTTTTGAGTCCCTTCTGAGCAGAGATGTCCAGGAAGGAGACAGCAGAGAAGTCCAGGATAAGGCTGTGGAGGTTCACTCTAGGAACACTAATGTTGTCAGGAAGCTCGCTGTTCCAGTCTATCCTGAGGTTGGTGGGACAATCCAACTCCTCCTCGTTCATCGAAGACTCATCAGTCTTCTGGCGATATGAACCACTTGTTCCTTTCTGTATGACAGGTGTAGGAGTGTAGGCTTAAAGGGATCGTTCAGAACTTTTGAAGTAGGGTTGTATGAGGTACTTATCCACAGTCAAAGTATAACATACAGTAGATGTCAGTTGCCATGCCCCTGGTTTAGAAAAGCAGGATGGAGTCCAACACGGAAGCTAAGCAATGTGCTGCTGTGGATGGAGGCAGCGACAAAACAGACTTTAGCCACCTAAAAAATCTATATCAGTTTAAGAATACACTATATATAGACATTTTCTCGCTTTACCTTACAGTGAGTCAGCAGTTTCTGATGGGGAACTGAAGCCGTTACATATCTCTCTTTACAGCCAGACTCCATTAAGAAAAACAGTGTTTTAATTCCTGAACACAGAAGCTGCTGGTCTGCTGCTGCCTCGATCAGTTATGATGTTCATGTTATTGTGTAACTTTGGCTTTTAAAGTGGTTAGTTTGGATTCACCAAAGTCACACAATAACATTACTAACTGATCGAGACAGCTGTAGACCAGCTGTACCCAAGTTCAGCGAGCCATAATTACGGTTTTTGTCAATGAAGTCTGGTGGCTTAGCATAGTAAGAGCATAAACAGTGAACTGAAGCTGTTAATGGCTTCCCCATCACAACAGGCAGTCTTAAAAAGGGTAAAGTGGTGACAATACTCTCAATAGAGCATACACTTAAACGGATATAGATTTTTTTTAGGTAGCCAAAATATGTTTTGTTGCTGCCCCCATCCAGTACATGGGCAGCAGTAGCTCAGTCCCTCAGACTTGGGTTGCTGGTTCAAGTCTTCATCCAGACGAAATATGGAATAATAGCTATTGGCACTGCCAAGGTGACCTTGAGCAAGGCACTCAGGCCTCGGGGTGCTGCCAGCTAACATCTACTGTATGTAATACACTGACTATGGTTAAGTACCCAATGCAACCCCACTTCAAAATATCAGAACTTTACCATTAAAACTTTTGGAAGAACACTTTGAAGCACTGAGTAGTTTCTAATATATTTCAGCTCTCACCCCTGTACTGTCATCATCCTTTTCTTGTAACAGTTTCTTGATTTTCCTCAGAGCTTTGTTCCGCTTCCTCAAAACCCTCAGAGGGTTAAACCCAACCTGAAACAACCACATGTTTGGATTATGTTCATATACATTTATTTTCTGAGAACAACAAACTGAAGCAGAGAGAGAGAGAGAGAGAGAGAGTGAGAGTAGATGTGCCGTGCATACAGCCTCTACAAGCTTGTCCCTGAAGAACTCAATATTGGCGAAGAAGATAGGCGAGGGTATCCTGAAGATTTTTACTCCATTTGGTTCAAATATCTAAGAGGGGAAGGGGAATGCAATTCAGAGTTTTTTCAAAATATGAACTGAAAGCATTCAAAAGTATTGTGTTTGATTTCATTTAACAAACTTACATGCTGATAATCTTTGCGATCTCTGTAGAGGTCAGTCCCTGGGATGTTAGCCAGGACAGAACAACGTGGGCTGCAAAGACATGAAGAGAGTCTTAGTCTTACTACTCATGTTTTTTTGGATAAAAATAAATACATAACCTTTATTTTATACAATTATTATTCCTATAAACTAGAAAAGTGCACTCAGTAAAGTGCAGATCTCTGCCAGGTGGCTGCCAAGGCTAATTGCAGCCTCTCTTGACAATTCTTATAATTTGAGCAGATGTGCCACAGCATGTTTCAGAAGCTAATAAAAATACATGCCTCGCCTATTTTTGACAGAGTTACAACACGTTGCACAGAGCAGTTTCAGTTTTCCTGCTTACAGGTACTGTATATCACATAGGGATACAATATAATTAAGAAGATTTTATGTATTTTTAATAATTAAAACAGCCACAAATCTTTGATCCAATTGGACTTTGAATGGTATTAACTTTGTCCGTAGGCTACAGCCCAACAAAGTAATAAATAACAACAATAAACACAACTAAAACAAACAAAAAAAAGAAACCATTTAACTAAGCTAGTAGCCTACTTAATTTCTCTGCTACTGAAACACTTCAGGTGTGGTAAAATGCCGTACAAAGGATTAACCAAAACCTTGTCGCAGCTACACTCAGCAGAATGATCTGCTCCTTACAGTAAAATTGCAGCGAAGATAACAAATACTGGGACTATTCCATCCCTTTTTGTGCCTAACTTAGGTGGATCATAACATAACGGGTATGGAATTAACCTGCAGATGCTGCAATTCAAAGTAAGACCAAACTTTTTGATTGATATCAGTTTTTGAGCCATGATGAAGGCCAAAATGTGGCCTGCAACAGATGGTAAGGCTTCTTGTTTTGAAAAAAACTTGCAGCCCGACAGCCAGTTAAGAGTAATGAGAAGTCAGCAGTCAGTGGTGGTATATAACAGTCAATAAACAGGTTTTTCAACAATTTTGAATAACTGCAACCAGGAGAGGTCCTTGAGCACACAGTCATTCACATTCAAGCCAAATATTAGGCTGATTGGTCCAGTAGTTTGCTTATGCCTAGTGGAAATAAAAGAGATGCTAGAATTCAGGAGTCAAAGATAAATCATTATAAGACAGGGTTCTTTGTTCATCAAAGGTCCAGTGTGTGGGGTTTCAGCCATCTATTGGCAGACATGGGTTATAATATTTATAACCATATTTTCAGTTTACAGTCCCCTAAAAATAAGAATTGTATTTTTGTTATGTTAACAGACAAACTAAATGTTCATTCTAGATAGGCTCCATTTGTGTTTTCACGTTGTCCACTGTAGTACTCCTACATGTCTTGTTCATTATTTGAGCTTTACCCACATTAGGGACTAAAAGTCAGGATATATTAACATCTGCTGTTTCTTGTAAGTCTCCAACTTTATGGAAGTGCAGCATTGAATCATGGGGACGCCCCTTTAAAAGGACAAAAACATTGATTGATGCTGCATAATTACTGTGAATTGTTGTTGGGGTGTTAGTATGATTTTTTTTATCCACTGCAGTAAATCCATACTTTTATTATTATTCAGTCAGTTTTCATACTAAGGAACTAACATCAGAGTCATAACTTGTGTCATTACAATTGAGTCCTGAAGACCACAGTGATCAGCTCCACCCCCAAGCCCACTGCCAGACCATAATCCAGTCCCAGGAGGATGGCACCCAGACATGTTCCCACCCACACCACCTGCAGACAAACACTAGAGGTCAAACACTAAAAGATTGTGTGAGGAAATAAACTGCGTAAATACTGCACATCTTAGTTATAGCAGTGAACCATGAGACATTGTGAACACGCACAAGTTCTGTTTTGTCCCTCCTCCATAAGTACGGGATCTCTCTGAACTGCATCAGCATGCCCTTCAGGTTGACAATGACCAAAGCACCCAGGACAGACTGCAGTGAAGTCAAATATCAAGGGAAGGTGCAAGGAAAAAAACATTTAGACCTGTAGATATACAATCAAAACTGAGCTTACTTCATATTTGCATGAATATGACAGAAAAAAAATCAAAAGTCAAACTCTCTAGCATAAAACAAAATGAACTAGAGGATATATAAACATAATGGCATTAGTCGGTACATTACAGAGGTGGGTCTCACCGTGGGAAGCGGCTCCAGCAGGAAGCCAAGTGCCAAAGTAACAACCATCGTTATCAAGGCTGAGATCAGCCCTGCAATCTGCATTTGTAAAACAGTTAATGTTTCATTTTAGAATGCCAATGAAGCAATGAAATGTCAAATAATCCAGACTGTAAACCGGCATCACAGTGAGTCTTTTTGAAGACAAAAGTATCTGCGCGTAGTGACCTTGTAAAATTTGTGACCCAGACTTGTTTCATCACCTGTGTTTTGCCTCCTGAGCTCTCCTGCACAGCCGTTCTGGAGAGTGCTGTGCTGACTGCAAACGACTTGAAACTTGCACCAAATATGTTGCTGATCCCAAATGCAATGAGTTCCTGTGATGGATCAACGAAAAAGTGAACTTTGCTTTGACTTCTGTGTGACCCATTTTTTTATTTCATGAAGCTCACATTAAACCTTGAGATAAAAGCAATATTCAACACAACTTTATGTCTTCATGACCAAAATTACGAGGAGTCTTCTTGCACTCTCATCATCAGTCAGTAAAACAGTTAACTCTTTTTCCTGTGTCAGAGCCAAACAAGGATAGACAGGGTTAATGTTGTTCACCTGGCTCCCGTCAATGGTGTAATTATGTTTGATAGCGTAGACTTTGGCCACAGAGAAGGCAACAGCAAACCCCACTATGGCAATAGGAAAGGCCTCTGCAGCGCCCATCTGGAAGACTTCAATATCAGGTGCAGTGGGTGACTCATACCTGAAACATAATTGTGTTTAACTGTGCATTAAAAGGATCAGAACAGTGGGGGAAATGTAGCTTGAAGCACATTTCAAGTACTGTATTTCAATACAGTTTTAGGTACTTTACTTAAGTATTTTCATTTGATGCTACTTTAAACTTCTGTTCGTTTAAAGAGGAAAATTTTGCAGCCTACTTTTTACCTTACTATATTTAGGAGAGGGACATACAATTTTAAAAGGTTGTATTTTGTATTTATTCTAAATACCATCTCAAGAGAAATTATCGGATTTTCAGATTTATGACAGTCCTTCAATACATCATGCACAATAAAGGCTTCCATCATCAAAATCACTTTCAGACTTGATATACCAGGGTATTTAGTAATCCCGACGGAATTAATTTCAATAATAATAGGTGAATTTTATCTTGTTTTTGTCGAGTTTGAATGAAGTGTGTTTTATGACGAGATAGCGAGGCAATTAAGCTTAGTTTGGTGAAAGAGACAAACATGAATTCAGAAGGTCCATGGTTGTATTTCTCTATTAAATAAGGGAATAGCTTTAAGAATATTACCTCTCGTGACATTTTGTGAGTTTATTTTGTGTATCTATTGGAATGAAAAGGCCGAGAGCTTGTAGAATGCAGCAAAGTGGCAGCATGGGGGTAGTGGTAAACATAAATATCATCATATACCGTTCACCCTGGTGGAAAACCAGGAAGGTATTAAAGTGTGAAAAAACAGATACCACCCAACCCTTCTACATGTAAATTTAAACTAAGAAGACCCTGTAAAAACATTAAATTCTGTGCTTCTGTATGAATTACAAAGGCTTTATTCAACTTCAAGATTTCGTTTTCAACTTTTAACTTTTAACTTTCAACATTCAAGGGTACATTTTTAAAATCTAATAACACCCGCCATGCCAAATTTCTTTTATTGCTACTCTTGTGTACAGTTTATTTAGTAAAGCAGTCATTATATGCATATGCTGCTAACGCCAGAGATTTTCATGTTTTGTTCTAAATATCCCACTTGTGAATTTTGAAGCCCTCACGGGTCTTTAAAAAGATGGTTACTAACAAGTGGCTGAATAAGACTACAGAACGTCATCATGGAAAACATGGCTTTACAGCCTTATTGCAGTGGTGACGTTGAAGTCATGCAGCTGTAGTGTAGTTTATAGCCTATGTACGTTAGCTTTTTACTTCTGGTGATTGAATTTACACTTCAAAAGTCCTAAAAGTTGTGTTTATTTGTGATTATGGTGGAGAAGGGATCATACATTTTCCCCCAGTTGCAATGGGAGGCTAAAGGAAAAATATTTTCAGCTTGGAAAGATTAATATTTAAAAAAGAAAAGAAAAAGAAAAACAGAAAGAGAAAAAAAAAAGTCACAGCCCAGCCACCCCCCTCCTCTGGTAGGTAAAATACAGTCCCTTGCAAAAAAAGTGTTGTTGTTGAACAGGGGCCCCTTGTCTTGTTCCAGACACATCTTCTCAATATGCTTATGAGGTTTCATTTAAGGTCAAATATTTCACAAAAAACAAAGATTAAAGAAAAGTTTCACTCTGTTTTAGTACTCAAAGTAGCCTATATTTTCACCTATGATCTACTGATGACGGTAGAATTTGAAACTTACCCTTTAACCATTGTGCCAATAACAGTGACATTATATCTCGTCTCGAAGGTGAAGCCATAGGACACCCCACAAGCTATGACAGTCTGTGAGAGTGGGAATGAAACTGTAGAATTATTCTAAGACAAATGACTCTCAAAAGCCAGGTATCAGAGCTTCCCTGAATGCCCCACCAGTGAGAGTTTTTAGAGCTGTACCACAACACAATAATGGTGCTAACTAACAAGTGAACTGTGTTATACTTTGAGGAATCATTATAATGAAAAGTATAATTTGTAGTTAATTAGACAAACTGAAATGGTAATAATGTAAAGTATACAGTGCATGGTTTGTAGTTAATAAGATAAATTCTTCAGGAGAAATATCTTCTTTTAAGGTTTCCCTCACCATGATAGCCTCTATGGGGATGGGAACAGGCAGCTTGGTTTTGTATCTGTCATTCAGCTCCTTCACAATGAACACCACCACCATGATCACGATGGACATCACCAGGTCACAGATGTTGGTGGAGGTGATCTGGACAAAGATCTTCTCTAGCGTCTGTGCAAAAGACGCACACATTTTGACAATGTAAAAATTCCAATGCAAACCACATGACAATGCAGAAATCATAAAAAGGCCATATCATTTATAACTGCTCCACTGTAGTTTAGACACTGGTTTTAAATCATTTTCTTCAGTCTACAGTGTGCTAGTGCACTTGGATACATCAGATTATAGCAGGTTAAGGCAGTAAATACAAAAAGATTATGTATTTGTTAAAATTAAACATATGCATATCCAGTACTGCTTCACTATAAAATCATATTGTATTGAGTTCCTCTGCATGCTACTGGAGCTCTGTCCAAGAGGCAGACTCCAGGGCAGAAAAATTAAGCCAATGCCAAATGCCAAAACCTGCAGTGCCTCTAATGGCCGCTTGGGGCTGGTTCCAAAAGTGGGTAAATCCTTAAAGACCCCCATGCCCAGCTTTTCAGCAGAAAAAAACATGTTTACACCCTGGTGCAAAAACAGTTTTTGTCTCTAAAGCTAATTTCAACCTTCATGACAACTGTACTGGGGGTAAATTTTCATTTACCCAGAACTTGCGACTTCCAAACAGCCATCCACAAACCAGGCTTAGCTACAACCACTGAAGGTTTCTCTCTTGATTCAGACACACCTTAGCCTCTCAGAACTGTCTGTGGGACTAAAGCTATAGTTTATGTTCTCTTTCCTAGGTCTACCTTGTTTTCCCTACTGCCTGAATGATAAAAACATTTGAAGTGGTCAATCTCTGCTAATTCCCAGTACAAAATGACATAAACAATAATAACATAACTGTCAGATACTTACATATATGATAGAGAGTGGACCATTGATGCCTGGAACGGTCAGCCCTAACACAAACTTGAGCTGTGACACCACAATATGGATAGCAGCTGCTGTGGTGAAGCCGGACACCAGAGTGTCAGACAGGTACACAACAATAAAGCCCACCTGCAGAACACCCATGGCAAGCTGTGTGGGACAGAACAAATAAGGGAAAAGAAGTTTCTTTCTCGAACATGCCAACATGCCAACATGGTATGGTATGATATGGTATGATATGGTATGGTATGGTATGGTATGGTAAGTCAAATCTACTTGAAAAATCCCCACGAGAAAGGTCACAGAGGAGGCCACCAGGACCCTCTGTTCAGTCTTGTTCAGACCCTCAAAGGCAGTGATGTTGGCTGGTGATCCTTCATCTGGCACCAGGCGGAGCACCACAGCTCCTAGCATCAGGCTCAGGACTGGGAAGGCACCTGCGTGAAGGTGGGTGTGGAGAGTTGGAAGACACTGTTAACCCATAGAACACACAATCTTTCCCCCCCTTTTGTTAAAATGATACCTTTTCCAAACAGGCTTTTAAGTAATATATTTATGACTGATGACAGAAAGTCTATTATATAGGAAAAACAAGAGAAATGTTGATAAGTAATACATTATAATAACTGTGATAATAAGCGGTGTCCCAAAGAGCTATCAATTAAAAAAAAAAAAATCATCAGATGGTATTTAAAGTTGAATTCATATCAATTCATATCAAAACCCTTTGGCAGATCTACCATAAAGCAAAATAATAATTTTTCTTTTTCCAATGATTTTGGTCTTGGTAAATCAAGTTATTGTGTAGGATATAGGGGATCTAGTGGCAGAAATGGAATATAATATGAATAAGTATGTTTTACATTAGGTTATAATCACCTGAAACTAAGAAACGTTGTGTTTTCATTCTAGTCTACAAGAACAATGCCAGATTTTTAAGCCAATTTTAAATAGTGGTCAAAAATTACAGTTTACAGGATCATTACATGATGCCATAGAGTGCTCCAGGGATGACGTTTTTATGTAGGCAAACAAGGAAGTTAGCATCACACGAGTTCCCTCACCAAAAAACCAATGGGATTTTCCCACTCAGTTTAATAAGCTCTGTGGCAAGCAGATGATTATGGTACTTACACATTTTGTTAACACCACTTTTATGATTTTTGAAGCCTAAATGAATGTTGTTTTTTTTTGTTGCACTGCCATGTTTTTACAGTAGCCCAGAATAGCCAAATACTGGCTCTAAACTGGGCCCTTTGCATTTTCTAATCAGTTACTGTAGTTCTCCTACATGCTTGGTACATGAGAGTAGTTTCAGTTGGTGACAGTCTGCATCCTCACCACTAGATGCCACTAAAGCCTACACACTAGACCTTTAATGTGAAAATAATGTATAGTGATTGACATACCGACAGATATATGTCTTGAAGTACCGAGGAAGAAATATATAAGCATGGGGAAGAAAGCTGAGTAGAGGCCATAGCTTGGAGGCAGCTCAGCCAGCAGGGAGAAGGCCAGACCTGAGTGAGATCACAGCAAAAACACAAAATGAAGACTTCAATAATAATGGATATTTTTGTCAAATATCTCTGGAAAAAAAACACACAAACAAAAAATCCAAATGAAATAAACAAAAATTACTACTTATTTTTTCTGCCATATAAATTAGTAAATAGAAGGGAAAGAAGTTTTAGAAAATGGCTGCTATTTAAGAGAAAGAAGTAATCTCTGGGTAAGTTTGCCAATACTTGCTGGTCAGTATATTGTTGCATTGACACTGACAAGTATGGCAAAATGCAGAGCATTAAGAGGATGATGTACTAATAACAGTCAAAAACTTAAGTGTGGAATGCTGGACACTTCTCAGTGTCAAAAACTACCCTGTTAAAATGCATGCACGATGCGCATACCTCGTGTACACGGTGTACTACATGGAAGTGTATTAACAGAATCCAAACTGAGAAAACATGGGCCTGTCAAACCAAACACAATAATGACATCACTGCTCTATGAAACCCATTATCAGTGGCTTGCACTGCTCCAGGATGGCTTTTTGACCTGACGGGTTGCTGCTGTGTGTGCTGAACCCAACGGTAAATGCAGCTCAAACTGTGTTGGGTCTCAAAGGGCAGTAAGAGTTTACGGCTATGCTAGCAGCTCTGTGAGGTTGTACTTAGCTAAATGCTACACCAGCATGAAAACAAGGTCTTGTGAAATGGCTGTTTTGGAAATTGCATATTAACATATTATTTATAGGAAACTAAATATGACATGAAATTGAGTATGAAGTGTGTTCCAACTGCATAATTGATTTTAAGTGAGAAATGCCCATAGGTAAAGCTACTGAATGAGTGTGAGACATTAGTGTACTGGATGTACTCTGCTGCTCAAAAATACATTACGGCTAGTAAAAAGCCAATTAGTGATCTAATGGTTTTGTTCACTCCAAACGCAATGCAAATTTTTACATCGCATTACTTGCACAAGTTTGAATGCTAGAATAATTTGTGTTGACTTGCTTCATATGCACAAATAACTCGTGTCATATGCACGTGAAATTGCTGAATCGATGAATAAACTTCCACCGGTATGTTCTCAGCATCTTATATTCCTGGAGGGTCTCAAGGCTGACTGGCTGTCATGGTGTGAATTATTCCCTAAAGTTCACATTTTTCAACTCTTTCAACTCGAAAAAGCAACTCGCTTCATTCGAGCTGCTAAATTTGCATATTTCGCATCATTCGTGTCGTGACCCAGGCATCCATTGCGCCACTTGACGGAATTTGCATCTTATCACGTCTTTACAGGGACTTTCTATGTAATTCACTTGGGCAAATTGTTTTATTCGCGCCCTATGTGAACACAACATAAATCTTTTGAACAATGCCCAATGACAACTGAGTTTGGATTCCAATAGAAAACAATATAAAAACAAACAATACCATTTTACTTTAAGGAATATAACAATACTTTTTTTAATACTTATGGATACTTTATAGTTTATCAATTCTATGCATCTATTCTTGTACTTTCGCTGCTGGGAATCTTTCATTTGACTGTGTGGGGATCAGTAACGCCATGTTTCTCAAATGCATCACTGATCTTGGCGATTGTGACAAGCAGTCATATGAGAAGTACACTTACATAGAACACTACCTGAAATGAGCAAAATTCAAGCAAATATTAGCTACGTAAACAAGTGTAAAAATTGCACCACACATTCAGTGCCATATTCATAATTGAAAGTTACATTCCAGCCCGGTCGCCAGAAGAACATTTTGGCATTATACGTTTCTGCATACCATAAATATGTTACATTTGCACATTTCATACATACTTTATATCAACATTTTTGAAGTCATGTAATATATGCCAAGCTGCAGAATACTGTTCAAGAACACCAACACATTCATACAGTTCAGCAAAATTAAGTATGGAGGTCTAGACGGTGTCTCTGAATGCACAAATAATGATAGGACTCTGCAGTCACAGACTCACCCACATGGAAAGAACCTATATGTAACCTATATGTTTAGCATATAGGTCCACATATAGGTTTGGCATATAGGTGACATATAAAAAATTGGCCGATTCCCTATATTATATGTACATATATGTACATATAATATAGGGAATCGGCCAGCTATATAGGAGACTTATATGCCCTGTATTATGAACATATAGGACCTATATGTGGATATAAACAAGCTATATAGGAGACCTATATGTCCTGTATATGCACATATATGCACCTGAATTTGACCTATATGCAACCCATATGTAGCCTATTTGGGGCCTATATGTGGCATATATGCTGGATATATGTAGCATATAGTTGCATATATGCCGCATATAGGTTCTTTCCATGTGGGCAAGTTCTCTTCGTCCTGCTCCTTACCCTGCATAATGGCCACCAGTCCAGTGCTGATCCCAGACACCACATCACCTGGCAGCCACTCTTTAACTCTGTAGATCCTCATCCAGCCAACGATGGGCAGAAGAGAGAGCACTGCATTCTTGGCACGTTTTGAATCACAGCTGGATTTAACAGAAATAAAAAGCTCCTAGACTGAATTTTGGATTTTCCTTTGACACAATGGCATCAAACCATCTATCATATACACTTATTTTGCAAAAGATTTCAAATCAAGAGCACAAGTTATTGAGTCAAATCAAAGACTATGATCCAGAAATCTAAAGAACTGGGGTTCACTTACATCAGACGCTGTTTCACATGGTCCCAGGTGGTTTTACGCACCCTGTAGATTTTCTCATGATCGTCAGCAAAGCTGTCCTCAGAGTACACAGGTCTGGCCACTGCATATTGTTTCCTTAAAGTTGCCATCCTCACACCACAGGTGTCTAAAGCATCCCAAGTATAATGCGAAAGGTTCTGGAGAAAGCTTCTTTAAAGAACCTTTGCCCGTTGTTTTCTTGCACAGCGTTGAGAGTCTGTGTTTATCTAATCTGTGATCTGAGATCAGTTCCATCACTATGTCAGTTTTGTCTCAACTCTGTTCAATCATTAACGAAGATTTATGATTTATTGTGTCATTCATTTCTTTGGTTCAGTTACCTTCAAGCTGAGAGGTGTCCCCACAAGCTGGGAATATTTTGGTTTTGTTTAGTTTCAGTAAGTAGTTTTAAATCAAAATGCTCACTTTCTTTGTACTAGAAGTTTGCCCTAAAATGATCTAAGACTGCAAATTCAATACAATAATCACAACTGCAAATGTGTTTTCTGAGCTTTACCTCTCACATGATGATCACATAGAAAGCATGGCTCAATCAGGGAAAAGTCAAATTGAAAGGGATATAGCAGTTTGAGAACCTAAAATTGTCTAAAAAAAAAATTGGAGCAGTGAGAGTAAGAAATGGTGAAAGGTCCTTGTGCAGATGCAGTGAGGGAAAATCAATGATGGTGCAACAGTTGCAAAACTTTATTACAGTGTCATATTGGAAATTGTGAAGTTCTGTGGTGCAGCAGTCCATCTGAGAAGATCAATGAAGTATTACACAATTTCCAGTATGACACTGTGATATTGGAAATTATGAAGTTCATATTGGGATATTTTTCAAGCACAAAGATTACATGGGCTTGGTCTGTGGTGACATCACTGCAGAGGCATATCAAATTCAACTTTGTCACACAACATTTTATTATTGTATTTTTAGGTGTCTGGATAAAGATTTCACCTATCAGCCACAGTATTAAAACCACTGACAGGTGAAGTGAATAACATTCATAACATTCACATTCAACTGTTTAGGGATGGCCCGCGGACTGTGACAAAGAGCTCAAGATGTCTACCTAGCCTTCAGTTTCTCCAGACTCCAATCTGATCAAGCATTTGTGGGACATTCTGGTACCCCAGACGTCCTTGTCCATGCCTCGACAGGTCAAAGTCTGATCCATGGTCACCATGGCATGGTGGGGCCTTTGAGATGTGGACACAGAACCACTGGAGGCACACTGCAGTGTCTGGCACCAGGGCATTGTTGACAGATCCTTTGTGTCCCGTGGGTTGCGAGGAGGGCACCAGCGCATCAAATGCTCAGTCATATCAAGATCTGTGGAATTTAAAGGCCAGGTTGACACTTTGAGCTCTTTGCCACATTCCTGGGGCCATTCCTGAGCAGTTTTTGCAGTATGGCAGGATGCCACTGCCATGAGGTGGTGCACTTGGTCTGTAATGGTGTTTGGGTTGTTGGTGTGTGTATAGTGCCATTGCCATGGATGCCAGACCCAAGGTTTCCCAACAGAACATATAAAGATGGTAATCTATGCCCTGACTGACATGTGTTATCATGTCTGAGGAGTCCTTTAACTCAGCATTTTCTTTTGAGACACCAGTATGCTATAGGTTGATTGTATTGAACTTGTGTTTCTTTTTTCTTCTTCTTTTTTTTGGTGTCTTTGTCACCTGTTCTCAAATCTGGGCTTGCGATTTCTTAAAATGCATCAAAGCGAAGTAGTACTACCATTTCTACAATTACAAATTAAAACACATCTGTTGTTGCTACTATCACTGCTGCTAATACTACTCTGTTGAAATGACTAAAATAAATCCAAAGAAAACTTTCTTCAAAATGGGGTACATCAACCTTTACCTTAGATCGACTGGAACAAGTAGACGACAGAAGCAATGTTAGCAATGAATATTACATATGAACTGAGCCCTCAAGGTATCTAAATGAAAATGGGTTCTATGGGTACCCACGAGTCTCCCCTAAATTGTAAGGCTTGGTTCAAGTAAATGTTTTATTCCTTACGATCACTGTACTCCTTTAAAATAAAGCTGACCATAATTCAATGTCAGGACATCGAATGCCAACACCATTTTGATGTACTAATGACAGATGATGCTGATATTTTATTGGTTTTAAGTTGTGTTAAGTAACAAAAATCCAACATCTTCCAAACATCTCATGCCAACATCATCTTGACGTGGGGGAAACTACATGTAGTCTTAAGTTAAGCAAAAACTCAATGTCTACAAAATGTCATAATGTTATTGTCCAAACAACATGAAATTCTAACATCTTTTAAAAATTAAAATATCATCAACCTGATTTTGATTCCAATTAGAATTTAATGTCTGTCATACTGAAGAGTCCAACATCTTTCCTCACAACTATTTGATGGCCAGTGCCAGCTGGGATGAGAATGACAGTTTTTAACAGTATGGGGAAGCAAGTATGTAAAGTTTAAGGACATTTAAAAAAAAAAACATACACAGAAACACTGAATGACATTATTTAGAGTGTTGAAATATTTATTTCAATATTTCAGCCACTGAACATTCAGTCTCTTTCACATTGCTTTGGTCCCAAACAGAGAATATTATTTTGAAGTTCATTTATTCTCATCATCATGAAAATGTATATATCTACAACATGTAAAATATATTGCATCTAATTCATCTAAATTCAATATATACAGTATAAAAACATCAATACCATGAATTTTTTTTTTTTACATTATCGTAAATATTGCATATGTAAACTTAGATTGTCAGATGTATAAAGTCAAAAACAGTATTTTGTCATTCACTACATCAGTGTATTATACAGCATCATCTTTAAACATTTACTCTTTTTGTCTTTGGTCTTTTTGGTATTTTTTCCCCCAAAAACAAATGTCTTCTCATTCAGAAGTTAGAATCTGGTTTCTCGATCTGGAACCTGTGGATCAAGACGGAGATGCGTTCAGTCTGTTTCATTTTAGAAATGAATGGAGCTGATAAAAATGAACTTTTAAGCATCACATTTAAAGAATGAGCCTCTCAGGTAATAAAGATGGTTAAAACTCTGGTGCATTTGTAGTTTTTGTCTGTTGATCAAAGTGTATTTTCCGAGAAAAATAAACACAAAATGCATACATACATGTCTGTCTCTGCTCCTCACACTGCCTCCAGGGTGGTGAATTGTGACTGTTGTTATAATCTGCAGGACAACATGAAGAGTTAAGTATTGTGTACATGTTCACAGCACTAAAGCCTCCTCCAAATATTGTATTATGCCATGTTTCACCAAATAAAAATATGTCATATTTACTCTTTCATTGTCAGATTTCTTTTCTGTGCGGTCTGGGTGTTTCTCGAGGATGTGCAGCATGGCGTCATGCAGTGTCAGGAAGAACATTGATGGCTGAACTTCATCATCAAAGAAGCAACAGTCATGCAGTTTCATCTGGATGTAAGCTGCAGGTAAGAAGAATGGGTTATTATCTGTTCCCGAACCAGTCAATGCTTATCATTTCAGTTAAAGAGGAATCTACCATAAATCAGTCTTGACCAGTTAAAACTTTTGGCGAAACACCATTTTAAGACGACTAATAAACACAAAATAAATTACTGATGCAATGGGTGGGTATATAAAAGACAGCAGTATAAATGATAAGTAAGCAGATACCAGAGGTGTGTCACAAATCAGTCACAAATTTGATGACTTTAGACTCAACTTGACAAAACCTAAACAAAATCCCCCCAAGCCCAAAGATTTAACAGTAGGCCTATGTTATTTAAAAAGTGTGCAAGAAACCAAGTAATTTTCTTTCATTTCCCGAAACAACCAGTGTTAATGCTATCTATTCCCAGCAAGTCAACACTTAAGTCCCCAGATGATCCACTTTGTTTGAACCAATCCACCAGCATCCAATCAAGTTGCAGAAGGGAACCATGATGAACTTGTGTTATGTTAGTAGCTCCAGTTGGAAAAAAATGAAAGATAATTTTGTTTGCATAGAAAACTATGCGATGTTCATTAAAAACAAATTGCAGTATGCAAAACATACAAATTGAAAATTACAGATTACAGATTGGACATTTGTAGCTGCACAATTAACAGTAACTTGAGGCTAATATTAACACACCATAAAACTTCAATTAAACCCCTGGTCCCTTTTACTGGCCTGGTGTGGCTACACATTTTGACAACATCTGTCTCAATTAGACGCCTGGTCTGGTTGCCAAGCAGTTCATTTTTTAATAGAAGTTCTTTGGATGTATACATCCAGGCTGTTGGCTACCTCAAATTTTGTGTCCATTCCTTGATTACCCTGTAAGTTATTCATATTCCTTTAGTCTGTAAGTGTCCTCAGATCAAAAGAATCAAAAGTGTTTTTCATGAAAATTAATATTGTTTTAACAGGATAAAGTGGTTTTGTGTCAGTATGCTGGGTGCCGTAATCCTAAAGTGCTAAAACTTTTTCTTTCTTATGTGCTGTCGGTTGGAGCTAAATCAGATGAATGATTCATAATTGAAATATTATCTAAAGACTAATTTTTATACAAGTCATATTCATACTGGTTTAAATAAACTATTTGATTATATTTCCCATCTTTGCAGAGCAACAGTTTTGTGTGGAAGGAATTAAAGGCCTGTCCCATTACAGTCACCTGTCCCAAATATAGGCCCATTGATTTTAGTGGTTTAAGCAAATAGTAACCCAGGCTATTATTTGACGTTTTACAGAAATTATGAGATAACTTGGATTCATGGTGCTATATGCTATGAAAGTGCAATGTCAGCATTACTTTTTTCTTATAAGGGTCAGTCACAGTTGTATAAGTAAACACAATTTTAAAAATTTGGAATTTTTGTAAATTTAATATATTACTGCTCTGTTTTTAAAATCACATTACATTTGGTGAAGAGTGTAATGAGACTTGTTTCGGACTTGGAACTCAAAATAGAAGACTTATAAATTGACTTGAGTGTTTTCAGTCTTGACTTGGGATTGACTTGAGTTCAGATACTTAGCACTTATTTTGACTTGCAAAGCAATGAATTGGTCCCACCTCTGGCAAATGCCCACACCAAATATTTAATTGCACAAAAATTGATTTCGCATCTTTCAATGTTATTTGATAAACTTTAAAAACTGATTTAAAATTGTTTCAACATTGAAACAGATCTTTCTGAAATTTCAATGCTGATTTACGAGAACTTTGTGAACCTTTTAACTACCATCAGAATGAAACTTTGTTTCAACGTTGTTTTAATGTTGAAACAACAACTGACATAATTTCAATCACATTTCAGCATTGAAGGTTGGTCATGTGCCAGCTGGGATGTGTAACAATGGGGCAGAAAGGATTCGAAGCTGCACATTTGTGTTGTACGGAGCCCAGGAAGTGACAGCTGACACCTGACAATGGCAATAATTTAATAAAGTTTATGCAAATGTTGCTCAACTGAGGGCAAAGTAAAAAGAAATCATTGTCAACCCATATTCCTATCCCCACTTTAGGGAATATACTGCCCCCTCTGAAGACCTAATGCTCTACAGACATACATGGACACACTTCACATATCTCTGAATACACAAGTGTTTTTTTATGTCTGTTGGAAGTGACATGAAGAAAGGCAATGACTTTAAATATTGTAGTTTTATACTTACGATCACAAGCCACAATGTAGACCTCAACTTCAACCCGGATCAGTTCTTTCAGCATCTGTAGATAAGGTACAGATAATTAAAGACTGACAAGCCTTGGTGAAAGAACTACTTCTGTTGCTGCTGTGAATGAACAGCTCACCGTTTTGAGACCCTTCAGAGCAGAGATGTCCAGGAAGGAGACAGCAGCAAAGTCCAAGATCAGGCTGTGGAGGTCTACTTTGGGAACAACGATGTTGGCGGGAAGCTCGGTGTTCCAGTCAATCCGGGTGGGAAGGTCCTTGAAGTCAGTCGGCAGGTCCAGCTCCTCTTTGTTGTACTCATCTTCTGACTCATTGATGGGTCCGCACGAGGTATTCAGGAAGCCTTTCTGTGATAGTAAAATACTGTTTATACATCTTGTTCACACAAAGCTGCGGCACATTCTATAAAAAAACAAAAGAATTCCCAGTCCATCACAGGGTTACATATGACCAAGGCACTGCAGGCAAAACTTGGGTAAGGGTTGCTGCAAAGCCACCCAAAGAAGAAGTATTTTTCAGAGCTGGAGCTGCAAACCAGAGCTAAAGGCTCATATCTGCTGCTTCAAGTTCACATCAGCTAACGTTAGCTAGAGTCTCGAATCACAGTGTGTCCTCCACCTCACTCTCCGCTACCTCAGACCATCTAGCGGGGAGAGTGGGCACCAGCTTGCTGTGCCACCTTGCACTATGTGGTTTGCGCTGGCCGAATTCAAGGTGCTACAACTGCAAATGAAAAATCTGTTTCTGCTATCCTCCCAGTGAAGCAGTGCAGAGTAGCTGGGAGCAAGGCAACAGGACGGTGGGGTGGCTAATGTTAGCTAGCTAATTCCTGTCTCAGTTGTGATCTGATGAACAGAGAGAGCAAGAATGGGTCAATCAGTGTCTGAGCGAATGTGTCTAACTCTTTCATGAAATAAGATTTATCAATCAGTGTATAGGAAACACTGGGTTACTGTATGAATGTGTGCATATGCCCATGGTCGTCTGGTGGGAGGAGCTTAGGACAGAGGAGGGGGAGCTGCAGGAGAAGGGTGTATTTTTAAATTCTGCCATTTTTTTCCCTCTTTGTTCTAAATTCCTGCCTACCCCAGCTTTAATGTGGGTTTTTGCTGATTTTCTGTACGTTTTTTGTATAACATTTGAATGGAAACTTGGCTCATGAGTGATGAGATGCTGGTGAGGGATAATGTCCCTGTAGGGTCAAAGGTATACTGGTGGGTGTGTCTACACTACAACCTCCGAAGGTAAAGTGTGGAAACAATAAGGTTTGCAGCACGGGGGAATCATGGCACTCCATATTTTCTAGAACTAATGTTTTGTAGGTTTTTATTGGTCATCTTGGACACATAACTGTATTTTGAAAGTAAAAATTGGCACGAATACAACCACTGACTTAGTCTTTTATTTTTATAGGGCAGGGCCTCAGCTTTTATACTCAAGGAAATACAATTATAGCCTGCCCGTTATAAAGGTTGTGAGACAAGTTGTAGATGTGCTGTAAACCAAACACAACAAACCCTCATCTGCTCAACACATTACAGAGCTGGTCATATCATGATCACACATTTACTTGCATCTGAGATAAGTGGAGGTGACCCTTGTCCCATCTGCTGAGCAAATCATACCATCACACTCCATCTCTTTTAAACTAAAGATTCAGTTTCATTATATTCATTTACAGAACCGATTTATTTTCAATAACTGTATTTAAGTGATGGTAATATTTACCTTTTTATTGCTTAATGTGTGGAAATGTATTTCTACACTGTTGACATGAATAGATTTTAAATCAAAACAGAAAGAGACAACAGTGACAGTATAAAAATCAGAGAGTGAAAGTGTTGCCAGAACAGGAGGGAGTTGTTATCAGGTCAAAGGCATTACTTACTGATGTCCACTGAAGGTCTCCCTTCTTTAGAAGCTTCCGGATCATCCTCAGGGCTTTATTTCTCTTTCTCAGTACTCTCAAGGGGTTAAATCCGATCTGAGAGGACATTGATGTGAAGTGTGTCATAAGTTTTAGACAATCAGGTCAAAGATAAGATTTGTTAAATTTTTCAATCCATCTGTTTACAACATGGTTTGGTTGTTTTTTCTTTTACAGCATTTTCCACCAAATTAGATGTTACAAACTAAATTAGCCAAATTTCGGTGTTTAGATATGATTCATTATTTTTGAACTGAAAAACAAAACAAAAAACAATCTGATGTTAGTGTTGTAAGCTACTTACAGCTTCCACCAGCTTGCCCCTGAAGAACTCAATGTTGGCAAAGAAAATGGGTGACGGTATCCTGAAGATCTTCACTCCATCTGGCTCATATATCTGAAGAGAGTCATTATCTTTAAACTCAAATTACCAAAATTCCAGCACAGTATTCTCTTTTAAAAGTAAGATGAACACTAGAGCACTCGGAGAGCGCAGACCTCCGCCAAGAAGCTCAGATTTCCCGCCATTTTATTATTTTATCCATTTCGCTTCAACCGATCACCACCAAAAATTTATCATATATTCCTTGTCCCATTATGAACCTTTCATCATTATCAAAACCCATTCAGAACTTTTCGAGTTATTTTGCAGACAAACAGACAAACAGACCAACGCCGGCAAAAACATAACCTCCTTGGCGGAGGCAATAAAGCAGAGAATTAATGAATGAGAAATTTCAAATAAATCAAATAATAACAAGTCAGGTATTAGAGTGACATCAGTCTTCTCATCTAAGTCTCTGTAAGCAAAAAAAAGTGTGTTAAAGGAAGATAATCCAATTTTGGGGAGAAATTAGCAAAATTGGCAAACAATGTTTCCATGATGTTAGCATGTAGCTACATGTAGCAGCGGTAAATTACTGCATAAGAGACCGGTGGTACTTTCTACTGTGAAAAATCTCCAATAAAAACTTCAAAACCAAAATCTTCATAAGAGGACATTTTCCATCAGGAATATGATCTAAAATCAATCTGCTTCTTTCCCTCACCTGCTCCTGGTAAATTTCCATTCACCTGCACCCTGCCAGCCAGCCACACCCCCCCATCAAGACAGCTACACTCACCTGTGCACACAGCTGCTTCTCATCAGCACTCCCTACATATAAGCAGCTGCTGCCTTCCCCTCAGTGTCAGATTTTTCTTTGACTTCATGCAAGACTTTCCATCATTCAGTCTTGGCTTGAATCCCTGCTTGTTTAGGAACAAGCAAGGTCATTAGCAGAGGCAGAGGCAATGGAAGCAGGTCCTGACCTGCCGCCGTTGTCTGCTAATCACCTCAGCCCTCTGTCTCAGACTCCGAGTCCTGCCTGCTCCCTTCCTGGTTCTTGTTTGCTTGGCTCAGTGGCTGCATGGTGCTACACCAGTCCTGCTTCCCTCAGATCTCCTTGTTCGGCCCACTACTTTAGTCTTCACTCCACTACCAGCCTCACAAGAAACCCACCTGCACTCACTGTATAGTCCCCAGCTCTCAGACTGCTTCGAGCACAGTACAGTATGTAATGTCAACACTTGGCAGTAGCGCTCCTGGAGCAGAAATCTGTCATGAGCTGATGTCAGCTTGTAGTCAAAGTAGAAAAATAGTTGGAAACAGTGTTGACAATGGTCTAAAGCCTGAGGTTTTTGCTCACAGGGATTACTTCTACATACATTTACCTCATTATTTGAAACTCTGACCATGTTTAATATCAATATCCAACATTGTAACATTATATATAATAAAGAAAAGCATAGTAGGTCCCCTTTAAAATGTCAAACTATTCCTTTAACCTTAGTAACAGAGGCCAACTTACGTCAATGTAGTCTTTTCTATCTTTGTAGATATCAGTTCCTTTGATGTTGGCCAGCACACTGCAGCGAGGACTGAAGAAAAAAGAAAAGATATAAAAACTCAATTTGGTATCGAGCAATAACAAGACAGGGATTCTACAGCCATGCTAGCAGGATTGTGAGACTTCGCTTGGGCACAGCAGAACTTTGAGCCAAATACTAACACACTTGCAATGACAGCGCTAACAGGCAAATGCTTTGCAAGTGGCCTAATGTTGACTTCATTCACCATCTTGATGGGAATGTCATTAGTTTTGTAGGTATTGGGTCGAAAACCAAAGCACTAGATAGATCAATTGACTTGACGATGGCATGAAATGAAAAGTTAAGCATTCAACAAAGTGATTACAGTTCATCCTAAAAGGACATGAATGTGTATAAGAAATTTCATTACAATCCATCCAAATGTGAACCTCATGGGGGTACTAGAGGACAAATCAACACTGAAATCTTTGGCATATAGCATCTGTGAATGTGATTGCAATCCTACTAATCCTACTTTCAATCTGAACCCAAGTGGTGGGCTGACCAACGTTGCCCTCTCCAGAGCACTACAGACTTAAGTAGTTCAGGAAACAATTCAGACTTTCCATTATCAAACGGGAAACTGCATGCTGCCAAGACTTGAAAGAAAATTACAAGCTAAGACAAAAAAGAAATATTATAGCTATTAAGTTTTGTTTGTGGAAAAAGTAAAGTTAGTGGCCAGATACTTACAACTGAGTCCTGAGGACAACACTGATAAGCTCCACGCCGAGACCTGCAGCCAATCCGAGATCCAGCCCCAGCAAGATGGCTGCAATACAGGTACCTATCCACACCACCTGGACACACACATTGGTAAGAAACAGAGTTTTTAAAGGGGGCAATATGTCTCTTGTATGTATATATCATATTATATGTACCTTTTTTATTGCTAGGTAGCACAAAAGGAGCCTAATAAATCTTCAAAATGCAGAGATGTTTGGTTTTAAAACTTTCTTTGTGATTACTCTGTGTGTAGGAACTTACACAGTCTGGTTTGTCCCTCCTCCACAGGTATGGGATTTCTCTAAACTGCATCAGCATACCCTTCAGGTTGACAATGACCACAGCACCCAGCACAGACTGGTAAAATAATTAATCAAAGGTCAGATTTCAACCAGTCCACTCTCTGAAGACTTCCTAGTATGTTGGTAGTGTTTGAGGGAGATCTGAGGCTTACCTTTGGGAGCGGCTCCAGGAGAAATCCAATGGCCAATGTGACGATCATCACAATGATAGCTGACAGTAATCCAGCAACCTAAAAAGGACACAACAGGTATGTTCAGCTACAGAGATGAGGAATGCTCCCTTGGTGCCACATCTTAAAGGGGCTTATGTGAAGTTTAGGTGATTGAAAACTGTAAACCACAGCAGAAAAATGAAAAAAGTCCAAGACATGTTGGTCTGACTTTGTGTCTCAAAATATGTGTGTTCTAGTTCATCTGAAATGCCACTGCTTTATTTTTTAATTTGTCTGATAAATATCAGTAGAGGAATATCATACTCTCACGCTCAAACACTAGAGGTCAGTGTTGGTTAGAATTTTTATTGGTCCCTCATTGTGACTTTTATGAATGACTGTAATCTGGTCTCAAGAATACATTCGGGTCTATCTTCACTGCAGCTTAAACTCATCGGAAACTCAACTGATTTTGTCTCAGATTGGAATACAGCATTTCAATGGTTAGAATTAAGGTTAGAATAAAAAAACATGAGATATTATATTACCTGAGTCTTGCCACCTGTGCTCTCCTGCACTGCACTCCTGGAAAGAGCCGTACTCGCAGCAAAAGACTTGAAGGAAGCTCCAAAGATGTTGCTGACTCCAAAAGCTATCAGCTCCTACAGAAAACACGTCTTGTTATCGAAATCCTGATAAGACATGCAGCTTTTACTTTACATGCGGTCCATTTTCGCATTATCACATACCTGGTTTCCATCGATGGTGTAATCATGTTTTACAGAATAGACTTTTGCTACAGAAAAGGCAACAGCGAAACCCACTATGGCCATGGGAAATGCTTCCACTGCTGTCTCCTGGAAGATGTGCAGATTGGGGGGGATGGGAGCCTCGTACCTGAGGATGGATTTTGTTGAAATAATATTAAACATAGACACCTTAGTTTGAATTATACCACACATAACGTCATTGTGGTTATGGGTCATCAAGTTCATGGCAAAAAAAACATGTTGCAAGTGTTAAAGATTTACTCCAGTGTGCACAGAGTGTATGACAGTGTGAATAACTGTATTTAGTTAATGACACTTTTTTTCACTGACAGATGGCCATTAAAGTTGAACTCACAGAGACAATAAAACACTATCTACACTTGTTACACCAGTACTGATGGATGTAACCGTACAGATACATGGATATTGCTTTTTTTTTGCTTTTTTTTTTTACAGCTTCATTGTCTTTACACTATATCATGGTCCATGAATCAGTCTGTTCTGACAGAGTGAGAGACCAAGACACCATGTGCCATGTGCTTTTAAATCTATAAACTTTTAACTCCTGGACCAGTTGCTTTGACCCCAACAAAGGTTACAGCTGTTTGAGAGAGATTTATTCATGTCGTCTTTACAGTAAAAACAGTAGAGAACTGGGAAGCTTTGAAAGACAGTAATCAACTTCGAGTAGTTAGATTTTGTTTTATTTGTCCAGGTTTTGAGATACAGTATCTGTCTGAGATGTATGCCCATGCCCTGATAAAATGAAGATGAACAGAATGCCATTTATGGTGTTCAGAATGACAATATGTTTTAAAATCTGAACACCAAGGAAAGAAAATTCCCGCACACTGTCCTCTTACTTGCAGTAGTTTATTGTAAGTCATCAAGTTTTCCAAATGTCTTTATTTTTTCAAAGCTCTGAGTACCACTAACAAAATTCTATTTATCTCAGTTGTACTATGTATCAATATTGAAGATATACACCAGTCAGCCACAACATTAAAACCACTGACAGGTGAAGTGAATAATGTTGATCATCTCGTCACAATGTATTGATCTGCTGGGAAATCTTGGGTCCTGGCATTCATGTGGATTCTACTTGACCTGCACCACCCATCCCAACAGCTTGCAGACCAAGTACACCTCCTCTTGGCATTGGCACTGGCAATGTTCTCTGATGGCATTGCCCCCTTATGGCAGTGCCCACACCACATAAAATGCTCAGAAACGGCTCAAGGCTTGTGGCAAAGAGCTTAACGTGTCAACCGTGCCTTCAAATTTCCCAGATCCAAATCCTATTGAGCATCCATGGGACATGCCAGAGCAAGTCCGATCCATGGAGGCCTAGCTATGCACAGGATTCAAAGGATCTGCTGCCAACACCCTGGTGCCAGACAAAACAGGACACCCATGGATTGGACTTCGCTCTTGCCTGTTAAGCCATGGACGCAGGACCTCAGGATTATCAATAGTATTGGGAAGTTCTTTGTCACAAGCTCTTTGGAACATTCATCTGGCCATTCCTGAACAGTTTTTGCAGTATGGCATGGTGCATTGTCCTGCTGTGGAAGCGTACTTGGTCTGCAACGGTGTTTGGGTGGGTGTTGCATTTCAAGTTACATCCATATGAATGCCAGGACTCAAGGTTTCCCAGCAGAATGTTGCTTTTGATGTTGTGACTTATCAGTTTCTATCTCTTATATTTCTATCTCAGCAGATCTCAGCTACCATGGCAGATGAAGTTAATTGTGTAGCTAACATTAAGGATAAATGATAAGAAATATTTTATGTGTGATTTGAGCGAGCCAACTGAAGGAAGTGTTGTTTATGAAAATGTTATCAGTCCTGTCCATAATTCAATTCAAGGAAGTAGATAAATCTGATAGTCTATGTAAGCATTGTTAATCATGTTGCACACTGCCAGCACACTAAGGACAAATGCCCACTAGACAATGTTTCCTGTTAAAATCTGACTTTGATCTTATGTCATCACAAATACCTTACTTTTTCCAACTTTAATTTCTGTTGACATTTAAACTGTGTTGCACCTAAAAGTACAGAGCATGTTTGATGTCATTTGGCATGATTTTCGAGCAGTTAATCATAAAATGGGACTGGTCTGGGAGTAGTGTTTTGGCTCGTGGGTGTTTGGCCTTGAATTTTAATGATCACTGATGGTATCGAAAATTCCTTGCTTTTTGATGCAGTGTGAAATGTCTTACCCTTTTGGAATGGGGCCAACAACGTCAATGCCATATTTTGTCTTGAAGTCAAACGCATATGAAACTCCACATGCAATGACAGTCTGGAGGAGGAATGACAGGAATTGTTAGGCCTGATGCATGCCATTAGTTTTAAGATGAGAAATATGAACTCTTGTTTTCAGTCTGTGGGCTGTTTCCTTGAACTGACATAAATGCTTTTATTTATGTGCCATAAATGATCACATAAATCAGATTAATGATTGTTAGATGATACTCCTTTACACTCATAAAAAGTCACATCCAAAGTTAGCGTAATATAATACTGTTTATAAAACTAACAAGCCTTTAGTGCCTCAGGCTATGGAAATGTGTCTAAAGATCATGTTGTGCAATGTTACTCACCATGATGACCTCTATAGGGATAGGTACCGGTAGCTTGGATTTGAATCTGTCATTTAGCTCCTTCACAATGAACACCACCACCATGATCACTAAGGAGATCACCACGTCACACACGTTGGTGGAAGTGATCTTGTTAAAGATCACCTCCAGGGTCTGAAAAAGACACAAAAAAAGTCAGGTCTAAAAGATGAATGATGCACACTCCTTGACTGTGTTAACAGTGTGTTAACAAGGCTGCTCTGGACTTACATATATGATAGAGAGTGGACCACTGATGCCTGGAACGGTCAACCCAAGCACAAACTTGAGCTGGGATACCAGTATGTGGACAGCAGCTGCAGTGGTGAAGCCGGACACCAGAGTGTCGGACAGGTACATGACAACAAAGCCCACCTGCATAACCCCCATGGCAAGCTGGAAGAAACAGAGAGGTCAAGATGATGTGGTGGTGGTTATGAAACCCAGCTAAATTTTCCCTCCTTGTGCAGAGAGGTCAGGGTCTGCAACAGAACACTACGTCTAGATCAGGAGGACATTCAGACTAAGATACTGGTCAGCTGTACTGACACAACCACTGACATGACTAGAAAGCATGCTAGCGAGCAGCTAGCAAGAGTGTGGATGTAATAACTGTGTGCTGGGCCCTCTGACCCTTGAGTGTAAGTGGCATAGGCATTAATAAAGGCTGAATGCAAGTGGTGAGCTTGAGACGCATGATAGACACAGTGCCTCGGCTGTCCACTTGTGTTTGCATTATCAAAACGCATCTTATCATTACGTGTAAATAGGCTCTAGAATTCAGAGTTTTTGGAGGGGTTGTCTGCACACAGTTTTAAACATGGAGGTGGCTGCGCCAGAGACTTGCAGCTAGCGGTGCCAACTGCATAAGTAGTGCTAACAACAGCAGCAGTGCTGACAGAGGTAATAGTGTTGGAACGGCCATTGGTCGGAATGGCATTATCAGAGGTAATCTCCGTATGAGCACAGTGCAGAGAGGCAGCGATCAGCTAGCCAGTTGGACAAACTCAGGGACTCACATGGAATAACATGCATGTGTGGCTGGCACGGCTCCCACAACAAACCACAGAAAAGCTCAAATTACAATACACAGTTAGTGTGACTTCATTCTCTACACAGAACACCATTACTCCACAAATATTTACACAGCAAACAGTTGTTTCCTGCAATATTAATGCCCTGTCACATACAGTGACTAATTACTGTGTTGACAAAATCAAAGTTATTTGGCCATACACTGTTGATTTAGCTGTTGAGGAGATAATTGGTGTGATTGTGGTGAGTGTGTTTCACCTGCATGATGCCGGCAAGGAAGGACACAGACGAAGCCACCAACACTCTCTGCTCATCTTTCGTCAGGCCTTCAAACCCTGTGATGTTGGCAGGCGGACCCTCATCGGGGACCAACCTGGTGACCACTGAACCGATCATCAGACACAAGACTGGGAACGGACCTGCAAAGAGAACGAGAGTGAGAGGATGTAGTTGTATCCGTTTGAGAGCAGTTAGGGACGGGGATACACACAAATAGTAACCTTACCTACTGAGATGTGTCTAGAGGTGCCCAGGAAAAAATACATGACAACAGGGAAGAAGGCAGAGAAGAGTCCGTACCAGGGTGGCAAAGAGGCCAGTAGACAGTAAGCCAGACCTGACACACAAAAATGTCCACATATTATACACATTTACAGCAGTTTATCTTGTTTCCTGTACTTCACTTTTCTGATAAGGTACACTGCATTTTAACAATTTTGTGACAAAAACAAAAAACAAAAACAGGACTTTGTCCCAGGAGACCACTATTGGTACCCCAGGGCATTGTGAAACCTAAAGTCAGTGTTGACACATTTTACCCTATGTATGTAAGTTGAATTATATTATGTACTTAACTTAAGTAGTTTCGGTGTCCTAAGTTTATTCTACTTTTTTATTAATACATTATTTTTGCTCCCTTTATAACTTGAAGTTTATTTTATTTTTTATTTTAAAAAGTAAGTATTCACTCCTGAATTTATTGTTTATTGTAGCATAAGGCACATATTTTAATTTTTTTTACACACTTTACATACTCAGCACAGTATACATATTTCTTTTATTTTAAATACTAACATCATAACGGCATTGTTGCACATATTTTTTTTTACAAACTTTGTATTGTATACTTCTTATTTCTACTTCTATAATTCACTATGCTTCTCATCTGAGCGACTACAATGAACCACATCCGCTCCCCCGCTGATTCTGATTCTCAATCTGATGTTGGAAGGGACATGTTGCATAGCTACCATGTCCCTCCCTCACTCACTGTAGTTTAAGTTAAAGTTCCTTTAAAACTGGCATGAAATTGAAATAAACTGATGATTTCTTTTAAATATCTCACCTCTTAAAGTAAATATGATGTTTGCAATTTTGTTTTGAAATGGTGTAGTAAATGTAGTAAATGTGTGTAGTAAAAAAGAGATCATTTGAAATATAGGTTTGATGATGTGAAAAAAGATATATAGAGTACATTTATAAAGGAATTCATAATGTATTTTTTCATTAGGATTGCTACATTCTGTAAATATAATAAAGCAAATGAAATGAATTGCTCTTTAAATAACTATTAGCTTGATGCATGCTCAATAAACTTAACCTGAATTAAAACTAACCCACAATGAGAGCTACAAAAACAAAAATCTTATTTGATACAGGACAAAAATGTGTATATAATATGCAAAAATACCACCTCTGGGCTTGTTTATACAACCCTGACCTGCTGTTAAAGATAGCCATATTATCACTCTAAACAACTCAGACAGGAGGCTAAGGTTATCATATATCATTAGATTAGACACGAGACTTAATGATACAGTTAAGCTGAAGCCAAAACAACAATTTCAAAGATTTTATTCTACAATCTAAGGACTTTCACCTAATCTTTTAGAGTGGCTTTGAGAAGAAGTACAAAAATTCTCTTTCTGTACAACAAATGAACCGTACAACAATAATGTAGGAACTCTTCAGGTAAATCAGTAACAAGAGTCTAAAGATCTTCGCCTCTGGGAATGTTCAAACACAGGCTTTTTTTCTACTGATGTCAATATCGTGTGATTGAAGATGCATTTGTCTCCTCCCTTTGATGAGGTCATGCAGTGGGAATGAGGCCACTGATAACTATGAATGTTTCATCTTCATTTTATTGTCAGGCTGATCGGAGTGTGTTTTCAGCAGAACAGCATCTAAATGCATAATTTTTCTGTTGAAATCTGTTATTTTCCTCTCTTTTCTCCCAATCTGGGATGATAACTGATATTGCATTCCTTATCACTGTTAACCCTTCTGTGGCAATAATAATTGTGCCAATAATTGGGACTTTTAGACACTGTAATAGTGCTGAGACACATCTAGATTTTGTTAGAATGAGACGAATATATGTTAGGTATTGTCTAATGTGAACTGGTACCCCATATTTACTAGTGACATGAAGACATATTTCTGCAACTTTGGTTTAAAGAAGGAATTAAATCTCTACTTTACACTCAGTTTCAAGCAAAACACTTGCAGCTGTAAACTTTTACCTTGCAGGACGGCTACCAGCCCGGTGCTGAGACCAGACACGATGTCACTTAGCAGCCACTCTTTGATTCTGTACATTTTCATCCAGCCAATGACCGGCAGGAGAGAGAGAGCTGCATTCTTAGCTCGTTTGGCATCACATCTGCAAAATTCACAACAGCACACACAAGGTTAAATAGATAAATGAAGTTATGGGTGGAATACTCACTGTACGTTCACTTGATGAAAAAAGACCTAAATCGATTAACTGCACTGTAATTAAACTTTGTAAGAATTCCTTATATCAGTCCATCTACACATCAGTCAAAAACAGGGTAAAAGGGAAAAGGTCCATCACACTGTACCAATGACTATATAAGTGGAAAAATAGCTAAAGCTAAATATTGATGAGTGTGAAGGCAGGAAAGCAAGAAGAGAAATTGAGCATCACTTAGTAGGGATGAGCGTGGTCAAATGAGTGCTACTGCTACTATGACAAAAATAAATTAGCATTTATTTTAGACAAGAATTTGTTAAGCATATGAAATCCTGCTGAGCATTAATAGACAACCTCTGTCAAGACAATAATCTCTACGTTCTTATGCAATGATAATTCTTAGAGACAAGTATGTTGGATCAATTTTTTTGCATTCTTTTTTATATTAATTTTGTCAGATGAATGTCTGAGGACGAAAAGTCATAAATAAAGTGAGTACAAATTATTAACAGCATTTATTTGGTTATTTCATTTCCTACAAACAGAAAGATGTGTTTTATGTGTTATATACAGGATTGGACCTCATGCATCGTGCTGCGGTGTTATTTTAATACTAAAGTGAGCAGAGCAAGAACAAAAAACTCAACTTTACAAAATCTTACATCAATCATCATAATTTCACCTAAAATTAAATGGTAAAAAAACCAAGCCAAAACGTAGGCTTTGATACTGTGCAAAAACTGGATGGTTTCTCTATATGTAGTACTGGAAGTGTATGTATAGTTTGAGAAGTATGACTCAAGGAACAAGAAGAAGCTCAACTTCTCCCACTCTCCCCTTTAAGTTGATCATCTTAACCTATATAAAGGGCAGGCTTAAAAGGTTAATCATACAGTGATGAAGTCAAAAATTACACGGGAAACAAAAACCAAAAGCACTGCATGCTCCTTACGTGAAATACTGCTTGATGTGGTCCATTATGGTCTTGCGGTGCCTGTACACCTTCTCATGGTCCTCTGCAAAGGAGTCTTCTGAGTACAGTGGCCTGGCCACCACATACTGCTGAGCTGCCGGTCGTATCATCTCGCCTCTGCTGCTGGGAGGACTGCTGCTTCCTCTCTATGTGTCTCTGAGATTCATTAATCACATTAGGTTTGGAAGAGGGTCCTGTCTTGTCTTTGAACATCACTCATCAAATAATATTAACAGCAAACAACAAAGGTCCAGACTGTCAAATAAAGGCAGCGCACAAGAGCCAGGTCAGTACCTGCACTGTCCTGGGGCAGGGGGGATTTGTCAGGCTCTTTGAGCTCTAAACAAAAACACCAGAGAGGCTTGGTTTAAATTTTACCGCTGAAATGTGTTCCTAACTTTTCCGAGATCAACTCAAACCCAAAATACATCAGCACCTCTGGAATTCCGGCTGCTCATGAAGATCATCTGATTTCAAAGACTTCACACCCAAAAGCTAAAAAAAAGAACATTTCCTTGTTCCAGTAACATTTATATCCTTGTGAAAAGTTCAGCAGCTTGTCCCACATACCTGACAGCGTCCTTAACTGTCTCAAATCCAAGCTCTCCACTCTTCCTTCTTCCACCTCCTGCTCCTGGAGATCAACTGGGACCTCAGACGACTCTGCCATCAATAAATGCCACCTCTGACGCTTATCACGACTGTAATTATTAACAGCAATTATGATGAAGTCCCTGTTTCGCACAACTGCTGGACTCCTGCCTTATCCTTGACCATTGTTCTTACTGATATCTGCAACCCACAACTTTCAGTGGAGACTTTCCGCCCCCAAAGAGCATTTGGAAGATATTGTACTGATGTGCAGGATAAGGAGGATGTGGACGGGGCAGACAGGACAGGACAGGGCAGGTCATTGTTATGAAGTGGAAATCAAGTAGCTTTTCAGGATGGGAAACACCGCTAAAGGTTGGCTGCAGCACTCTGCAGTGCACATCAAGGGTAAAAATAGTCTGCAGGAACCGAGATTGTTTGAAGCAAATAATTGCTGAATGCAAGAGTATCATTCCTAAATGTTATTGTCCTATATGTTATTTATCCCGTGTGTGATAAAACAACACTGCAGGTCAAAACTGATGAATCATTTTAAAAACCGAACTGACCATTTAATGTTTTCCCTCCACAAAGTTGACAGAACAGAGAGCTAACGGGAAAGAGAAAGTCTTTCTTCAAATTTAAGGCAACACCTACCACACTGATAAGAAAGAGCAGAAACTGTAGGAGCGTAAGGTGCGTGTGGGGGTGGGGGGTTGCTGCTTACTGGTTTCAGGGCAGTCTTATCGAAGTATCTACTCAGAATTAAGTGGAAGTAATGCCTGCCTGCCCCCGTTGTTTGCCCAGGATCAAGCACAGTTCAGGGCAGGTTCATGGGAAATGTATGTGTGCATGTGTGTTTGTGTGTGTGTGTGTGTGTGTGTGTGTGTGTGTGTGTATGAGAGAGAGACCCCAGATGCATGAATACATCTCTTTGTGAAAATCCAGTCTCCAGTTTTGGAGATCTGAATGGACGTTTTCCAAATGGTGCATAATTGTGAATGCACATGGGTTTTTTTTTACCTGTGTATTTGTTATCATGTGTGAAGTTCTGACTGTGGATGCGACCTCATAAAAATGACTATAATAAATGAACCCACGTGATTTGATCGAATGGCCATGATCAGGTGGTTTCGGCCAGCCTTTGTTCTGTCACACCTTGCTCAGTGATAAATCAATGCCGGAATAATGATCAATGACCAAGGTCAGCCACTTTCCACTTGGTATGCATTTATTTCCCTTGATCAAACAAAAAAGGAGACTGAAGGAAACAATATCTTTATGGACTGTGCGGGCATGTGCATGTGTGTTGCATTCACTATAAACAAAATTAATGAACACAAAACACAAAATATGAATATGTTGTCCTGTAATTTTTCACTATCTATCTATTTCACTAGCTATCTGTAATTAAAATAAATCAAATTATAGGTTATGTGACAGAACACACCTGTTTTCCTTTGCAAATTATCTTGCAAGTTGCAATTGACCATTTATTAAACCCCTCCCCCAACCATTTTTGGAGTTAGAGCTATACACCGCTTTTATAGAGTGGTGTCTTTTTTGGTTCAAATGTATAGTGGGATTTATTATACTCTATTAGTCTCAAAGTATCCTACAGTGTATTGTGAAAAGTAGTCTAAAACCAATGGTCACTAACCAAGCAATATATCCCATTATACGTTGAGCCAAAAGAGCAGACTGTGTGGGATGGACACAGAGACGGACAAGAGGAGAGAGCAGCTCGATTACAACCTGTTGTACATGTTTAACCTATTATGAGTATTATCAGTTTCTTTGCCATGCAATATGTTGTCAGTTTAATGTATAGCCGTTGGTCCCCGAAAAAATACGAATAAATTGGCAATTGATCCTCTTCAGTGCTTAACAATTATGCCATCTGTTGACAAGGTAATGCAGGTAATGAAACCATAGTGTGACCTCGGGCTCAGAGAGTAGCATATGAGCGTTGCCGTCGCTGTCGCCATTTCAGTGTGTATTCAGTTCATGAAAGCTAATTATAATGTTTTGGTCACTTAAACGTGTCACATTTGGCATAGGGTTGTGTGTTGTGTTCACTGCTACTACCGAAGAAAGCAACTAGCAGCTTTGTGTCAGAGGCATTAATTGGAGTTTCAGTTTGCTAGTGTTACGCACTTTATACTTGGAGGTCTATTAAATAACATGCCAACAAGAATCTACGTAGTTATGTGGGAAAAAATAATTTAGTGTACGATTCCTTTTCAACTGCTTCAGCTTTGTTTGACGAAGCAGCAGAGGCGACACACTGAAAGTGGTGGGTCGCAAAGCAAAGTTCGATTCTGTCTTGTGATTCCACTGGATTTTGCTGGCCTGATGTAACAATCCAGTTTTTGCATTTGTAGATCATCAGATATGTTTTTTTGTGTGTGTGTTTGCCATATCCATTGCTTATCAGTCAGGAGAGAATGTACTCTTACTACAAATGACAGCAAAAAAGAGAGCAGAGAACATGAACAACGTGCAGCTTCAGTACACAGAGTGTCCTGGACTGGTGTGAACAGGATGTGGTGAGACAGATAGAGGGGATGTGAAGTCAGGAAAGAAATCTGCTTGACATTGCAACACTGTAGGGTCTCTGCTCTGATAGTCATGACCATCCTATTTACATAAGGCTGAGAAAAACATACACTATCTATCTGTCTATTGCTACTATGTTAGAATGAAATCTGGCCTTTGGGAATTGTAGCCCAACAGGCAAAGATGGAGAAAATGAAAGAGACACAAATGTGTGACAGTCATATGGTATCATCTGTGGCTCTGGAGGAGCTCTCTAAGAGCTACTACACATTAGGTTTCTGTTTCTGTTTTAAAATTAAAAATGATCTCTGTAAACACAAGTGTTTTAGGACCTGAAAACATCATAATCATATCAAATGACCATTCATGATATTAGGCTGTACATTAGGCATGCACGTTGAGGCATACAGTAAACAGGAAGATTGTCTACTCTGTGGTTGGTTGCTTAGTTACAGAAAGTACTATAGAGATGGACATAGTACAAACCGTTGTATAATTGTACTCTCTTTCCTTTTGCTGGCAGTTTGTTATCCTTTATCTTGCAATTTCTTAACATTATTAACATTACTACTATTACTTTTATTATGATTTATTTTGTTTTCATCGTCGTCATTTGTGTATTGTTAAAGTATTAAAAACTTAGAAATCTATTAAAAAAAAATACTATGGAGATGACGGAAAGTAAGACCAGAGATTTCTTTGCATGGAACAACAACGAGGTTGAACTGTTATTAAAAATAACAAGGCGGGCAGGGTGGAGGAAAACATATTGGGAGTCGGTACAGTGCAAATATGGCAAAATAAGAGTGGTACTGGTTGGGCACATTATCCATCACCACAGGAACTCATGACAATAGTAAAGGAGTACCTACGCGAAAAAGGATAAAATTACAAAAGGTATGTGGACCTCGGTATACTGTTTTGTCCTGACAAGCTGTAACTGAGAAGACCCAATCAGGAAGTGAACATTTTTTCCGTAGGTTGTTTCTGCCCGTTCAGACTAAAATGCAACACCTGCTTTTTCAAACTCAAACAAGGTAAGCAGCATTTTCAACAGTTTCCATTTTGGGGGTTCCAAAGCAGTGGAGATGTGTGAACGCTAGGCATAACTGTAGCAGTAGTTGTGTGTTTTCAAACAAAAACATTTAAGTGTGGATGTAGCCCAAAAGACTAACAACATAACCCTGATGAACATCAGTGTTTTCTCAGCTTGGACTTGGAGACTTTTAAAATCCACATTACAAACTGCAGTATGTAGTTTTGAAAACACAAGTTTTAACCGAGCAGGGTAAGTCTAAATAAATACACCTTTGAACAAAAAGTCAGGATATTTTAGCATCTCCTGCAACAGTTTAAACCATTTTGTACAATGGAAATCACCTAACTGTACGGAAGTACGATCCTAAATTACTGGAGTGCCTCTTTAAAAAACTACCATGTAACTTATCCACTGGCTATGTCACTTTTATGCTCTATACTGAGAACCAAAATGCACTTTTAATCTCACCACCAGGGATGGTCTGTTGGTGGTGATGGTGGTGAAGGTCTTATGTATTCTACATACACAAACAATGATTTTGTATTCTCTCTCACATTAAAACAGAACAATATTTTATTTGAACTATAGACACCCAGCTCATAAAAAGTATGTTTTTTTTTATGAAATGCAAGCCGCATAATAACAACATGCTAACCATATGTTATGAACTCTTTTGCTCTTTCTTATTTGCACTGGTACCCTCTAAAATGCATCATAGTAAATCTTAATGAACTGAGGGCAACACCTGCAACACTTATCACTCACTGTTATCCCCTCTAGCACATACTGGATAGGTTAGTTTTGATTAGATAGATGGAAATGTTGAGAGAGATACAATATAGATGCCCAACAAAGAAGTTCAGCGGAACAAAAATTGTTCATAATACAGGATACGAAAGCCAAATTTGACCGAGAAATACAGTCAGGAAATCCATCAAATGAAATACTCCTTCAGGTAAAATGTTTGTGTACATGAAACACTCTCAGCAACTCAGGCTTAACACATGAAAGGTGTTTTTTTATGACACAGACTTTAAACCCATCACGGGCAATAAATAGCAAATAGATTGTGTACAACGATAACAGATGCAATGAAAGATTACTGACAATGGACTGATAATAAAGATTAATAGATTTTGGCCCCAGACTTAAAGTGCTGGAGAAACATAATGCAATTTCTTAGTTAATAATAGTTAAGTTGAGAACTTTTAACACCCTGATACAACAGATTTACAGTGTCATGAAGATACAGAGAAAGTGTAAATATTGAGCAGTTAGAATTTCACTTACTGATGCAGTAGGGTCAACTCATGATCAGGCCTTCAAGTGTCTTTTAAGTCCTTGTTCCAGTATGTCTCCTCCTCTACTCTTTATATATTTGCCGACTCACTAAAAACCAAAGTGTTTACAGTGTTCACCCAAGGACCACAGACTGCTGTGACGTATATTTAAAGGGTATTTTCCTGGGGTTGGTGTGTGGGAGAGAAAGCTGTGTATGTGAGCATGTTTGCTTGTGTGACTAATGTTACCAACCATGCAGTGTTCTCGCACAGTGGCTGTAGCAATCATGTTTGAGGACAGAGTAAACATTGTTCTACCATTAGTGGAACAATGTTGATGCTCGGACCTTCAAAGCTTTCCACCCTGGAATCAATGCCAAAATGGGGTACAAAGTTTATAGGTTCATGTGGGCCGAGAAAAAAAAATCGATAACAGTAAAGAACAAACATGACAGTTAAATGTAGTTTCAAACAGGGGTATGAAGTTATGTTACAGGTTTCATCCAAAAATGTCACCTAAAACCAGCTACATTTTGTCTTAAATTATGGTCAGAAATCTGAAATCTAGTCAAATTTCAGGGTGGATTATAGCTGCTGCGCAGCAATGGTCGGGGCCGGGCAATTTTAGGCAAAATTAGGCAAGATGGAAACGTTTTTTAAAATGTAAAAGTAGCTATTGGATAGACTCTGCATATAGACTGATAGCTAAGCCAAATAAACAGGGAAAAGAGACAAGGGATAACAGGGAAAAGTGTTGATAAAGAGTATTTGTCTCTCCGCAAAACTGCCTGGATCATAATTATTTTAACTTTAGTAGTCTCTAATCCACATAGCATGATGCCTGAACATAGGATTTTCACATTAGAATGTCCGTTCTTCCTTAGCTGAGGCTTGAACTTCTGAGACTGAGGTCCATCTTCTATCTCACTGAGCTAATTGGCAAGTGACAGTTTATGTGTGGCTTCACAAATTGACTAAGCCAAGCATCAGGGTGCCAGACAGTAGCCATCCATGCCATGGAAAAGCAAATTTCAAAGTGAAAGTTCCAAAGCTGTAGCACATATGGTTGATTTGTTATGAATTTTCGAAGTTTTGAAATCTAGAGGCTTGCTGTAGCGCCACCATCAGGACTATTGTCTTGTGTTTCCAGTTGAGGACATCTGGCATGGGACTGGACCTTCATGAAAAGTTTGGGTAGATTTCTCATATGGAAATGTTGCACGAGCTGAGACTTGAACTCACAATCTTCAACACCAAAAACCATCTTCTATCTCACTGAGCTAACTGGCAAACAGCAATGTCACATGTAGCTTCACAAATTGACTAAGCCAGTCACCTGTGTGCAAGACAGCAGCTGTTAGTATGTAAAGGCAGATTTCAAACGGCTGTCAAAAATTCAGTTATTAAGACAAAAATCCGAAAATACACATATTGCATCTGGACAGCATGGAGATGTTGGTAATTTGTTTTTAACAATTATTTATTCGCTCCATAAGTGAAAAACTGATGTTTTAAAATGTTTTTGAGATAAAATTCTGATATTTTCCAAACATCATCTACCATGACTCCAAAATTTTGTCATTTTTTTTAATGAACATTGAAAATGTATTTGGGCAAGGCAAGGCAAGTTTATTTGTATAGCGCAATTCAACACAAGGTAATTCAAAGTGCTTTACAGAGACATTAAAAGCAACAAGACACAATTTAAAACAATAAAAACAGTCGATTAAAAAGGGAAATAGAAATTGAGAATGATAGTGATAAAAATAAAATACAGTAACATAAAATAAAAACAGGCTCAATACATTTAACAGTCAGGATAAGAAAAGAAGTAGAATAATAAAAGGCATAAATCAGCAGTGTGTAGTTAAAAAGTACGGGCAGTAGAATACAGCAGGTAAGTATTTAATCTAAGAGTACGCTTCAGTAAACAATAGTGTTTTTAGCCCTGATTTAAAGGAGCTGACAGTTTGAGCAGACCTCAGATCTACAGGAAGTTTGTTCCACAGGTGAGGAGAATAATAACTGAATGCTGCCTTACCTTGCTTGGTTCTTGTTCTTGGAACACACAACAAACCTGTTCCAGATGACCTAAGGGGTCTGGATGCTTCGTAGGGAACCAGTAGATCAAGCATGTATTTTGGTCCGAGACCATTTAGGGCTTTGTAGACCAGCAGTAAGATTTTAAAATGTATTCTTTGACTCACAGGAAGCCAGTGTAGTGATTTAGTGACCGGTGTAATATGTTCCAGTTTTCTGGTGTTTGTAAGGACTCTGGTGGCAGCGTTCTGGATCAGCTGCAGCTGTCTGATTGATTTTTTGTTAAGGCCTGTAAATAAGCCATTGCAATAATCCAACCTACTAAAAATGAATGCATGAATAAGTTTTTCCATGTCTTGTTTAGACAGAAACCCCTTTATTCTAGCTATATTTTTCAGGTGGTAATATGCAGATTTAGTAATAAACTTTAAATGGCTGTTGAAGTTCAGGTCTGAGTCAATAATAACACAAAGATTTCTGGCTTGATTTGTAGCTGTCAATGACATAAAGCCAAGGTGGGCGCTGATCTTTGCCCTTTCATTTCTAGGGCCAAAAATTAATACCTCTGTCTTTTCTGGATTTAGATGACACTGAGATATAGAGTTGTGTGTGTGCGTATGATAGGAGATGTTGTGATGTTCCATAATCTGGGCTATGGGTAGCATATAGATGTTGAATAGAAGTGGTCCGAGAATGGACCCTTGAGGAACCCCACATGTGATCGTAGTTCGCTCAGATTCATGGTTACCAATTGACACAAAAAAGTCCCTATCTTGTAAGTAAGATTTCAACCATTTAGCAAGAATTTGCAAGTATATGTTTGCAACACCATTTACAGTCAAACATTTTGATGCACTGTAGGCTCAATTTTAAATAAATCAAAAATCTGTGTGGATCGTTTGTGTAGGACAGTCTGAAGATGCTCTGTAGCAAGTTTGGTGTCAAGTGAGCAAAAATTGTGGGAGAAGATAGGTTTAAGAAGTTTTACAGTTTTTGAAAAAAAAAAAAACCCAGAGTGATGAACTTCATAATTTGCAATAGGTTTAAATGTACAAAAGTTTCTTCAGTATTGGGGTTACAGTTTGGTGACAGTTGCAAATCTGTAGCACATATGGTTGATTTGTTGTGAACTTTAGAGGCTTGATGTAGCGCCACCATCAGGACTATTGGCCTGTTTTTGCAGCTGAGGCAATCTGGCATGGGATTGGACCTTTGTCCAAAGTTTGGTCATTTTTCGCTCATGGGAAGTAGGATTTCCTCAGAAGAAGAAGAAGAAGAAGAAGACAATAGGGTCCTGGCAGCTTAGGCTGCCCGGCCCCTAATTAAATGTGTATTTCAAAAAGTGCTTAATTTTAAGTAGTCTAATTCATTCTGGTAAATTGCAAGCATTACCTAGTCTTTAAGACAGTTGGACACGCTGCTGAACGTGCAAAAAATTACAGGAAACTTCCGTGTAAAATACATCGGCCCCAGGCTTCCCATGAAATAGAGCTCCATTATAGAAACTGCATATAAATGGGAAAACATAATACTATAGTTGCACATACAGTCAGCGAATTAACTCAGTAATGTCATTTGAACAGCAATTCCTACCTAAAAAGTTGCTAACATTAGCCGGAACAAGCTAATGGTAACACTATACTGCGTAGAGCTGTAGTGGGCAATGTTATGCTGCGTTCCAGGCAAGTTTCTGAGCCCATAAGTCACCACTTCAAGTCACGATTCACGACTTCATAGCCTTCCAGGCAAGTCACGCCAAACTCTCAAAGCAACATGGCGGACTGTGCGGGGTTTATGTTTGTTTATGATCACTTCTGTCACCAAAGGTGCCAGTTCCTTGCTCATTTGAGCGAAACGGAGGAGGAGAAACAGTGCATAAGGTCACAGGTGCTATTCTACTTTTCTTTTATCTGTGTGTTATTTTGTATTGATTTATTCTTGCACTGGAAACCAGCTGTTAGAGTGGCTGCCAATAATGCGTTAACATAAGGGTTATTTTATGTCTATTTCTCACCGTGTATCACCTGCATCAACATTAATAAATTCAACTTTTCATTTTTACAGGAATTAAGTCATTCTTCCATAATGCTGTTAAAAGGTAACAAAAATCTGCCTACTAACAGAGCCAGACAAGCTGTTCCTCTGTTTTAGTCAGCTTTAAGCTAACTGTCTCCTGCCTCCAGCTTCATTATGACTCAACAGTTATGAAAGTGGTGTCAGTCTGTTCGCCAAACTCCTGGAGAGAAGTGAATTTCCCAAAATGCTGACCTTTTCCTTTCAATTTTGTGAGGATCTCTTGTGTTTAAAATGGTTTTAAAGTATGCTTTTAAAGTACGCTTGTTTTGAAAGCAAAAGTGTGCCAGCTCTTTTCTTATCTGGCACCAGCATGATAATCTGATAATTCTTACTCTGCTTATCACAGACTTATTCAACACTAAAGGGTAAAGATATCTTTTAACCCAAACCAAAAGATAACAGCTGTGTGTTTCTGTCTCTCTCCTTGGGGTCAGTGGTGTTTTCAGACGTCCGGTAGCCCATCAGAAAAGGAAACAAATTGTTTATGCCTCCAACCACAGCCACATGGCAAGTAGTCCTAAACCAGAGATGAGTGGTATTCCATGTTTATTGTTTAGTTCCTCTCTACGCCCTCAACTCACACTCGAACAAGTTTTGCAGGATGTTTGCAGGAAATGAACACTGAACTTGTGCCAAAAGATGAGGGCTGGCATTACAGAGATTGATTGATCTTAAAAATATCTGTAATTTCGTTCGTTTCCGCAGAGACCACCAGACTTATTTAAGGTTACCCTTCAAGCATCATTAAATCATTGCAACATTCATGATGTGGAAGCACTGGCAGAAAGACTATGAGCCTCTTTATACAGGCCTCTCAGAAAAGGCTAATTTTTCACTGACTTCCAAAACGTCTTATATAACCAGCCCAAACACAACCACTGTTGGGCAAGCTGCTTGGAAAATGTATTGAGCTAAGCTGTTAGTTAGGCTACTCTACATCAAAATAAACTTTCACTACACTGAAGCTATCTCCAGAGAAATGCAGCACGCTAAGCTATGAGAAAATGGCAAAAATAGCTTTATGTCAAATCAGTGTTTTCTCGGTGATAAGAAAAACTGTCAGCCAAACAAATAGGCAGGCAAAAAGATCTTCAGTTGAACTGTTTACTATAAAATAACATACTTAAATTAAAACGTTCTTCATTTCTTTTCTTTTTTTCTGAAGACTTTGTGACATCAAAAACAGAATTCCAAAATGTATTTTCAGCCAATAAAACCATAAACAGTAATATAAACAGTAAAAATAATAGACCTAAATTCAAACTTTTCTTTTTTTGGGACATTAGAACATGAACATGTCCTGCAAATAACATGTGACATTAGTATGTCACCCTCTCTCTCCTCTCTTCCTTCTTAATACTGCCCTCTGTCTCCTTAGCTCTTTTCTCAGCCCTTGTGTCTATTTCTCTAGCATCCACTACAAATGCACTTAATATATACAGTCTATGGGCAACACATGTCAAGAAGTGCAATGTAGCCAATCAGAGGCAAAGCAGGGCAGGTCTTGCCAGGAAAAGCAAATAGCGAAGCAGCAAGCAGAATAAACTAGGATTAGTAAGTGATGTCATACGGAAGTGCTTCCCTTGTTTACACGCCTCAGTGTGTTGCTGGTATCAGTCACAGTACTTATCCTGACTTGTATTATTCTTACTTTCATTTAGACCTCGGCAGTTCAGAGCTTTTCCTGGGAAAAATAACTTGTAACTTTTATGGACGCTACCACACTACTCGATCAATTAATGAACTTCCCTTCTGTTAAGCTATTTGACTCAGAAAGTAGTGACGTTATTGCCACACTACTGAAAAATGTACACTGAAAATGAGATATATTGCCAACATTACACACCCTTAAAAGAAGTAAATATTGACTTTAAGATGCAAATACCAGTCTCCTGAGTGAAAGAAAAGATGGGTGTCAGAGAGGGCAAAAGTACAAATATCCTCTAAAGCCACCAAGACGTGTAGGTTTCATTTTAATAAATAGTAACAAACACAGAATACCAGAATATCAAATATACAGAAATGTGCCGGCTGTTTAACTTGAGGTCTACTTTCCTTTTAGATGTCACACAGAGTCCGCCCATTGTGCGGACATTCATGGCTTCCCAGAGGATTCCAATGACTGTGCTGATCCCCTAGCTCTTCAACATTCCCATTTTTACCCAGTATTTTTGATTTTAACATTCTCATCAGTTATGATGGGCAAAAATGAACAAATAAATCCTTTTGTATTACTCTTCCAGTCCAGTATGTATGCATAAACCTATTTAACATCCAAGTGCTCATGAGTCCCCTACTTTATCCACTCAGCCAGTCGCTATTATCGTAATGTACTGCTCACACTTCTTGCCATGGTGAGTGAATGAGAAGCAGTTGAATCGGAATCAAGACCTCCATGAGCCAGTGCCAATGGTGCATCCACATACTCCTTGAATGGTGGTTTGTCCAATTTTAGTGTGTTCATGAGCTTTAAGTTCTAATGTGAAAAAATGGATGCTATAAAGATGTGTTGTATTTTTTGCTCAGAGTGTTTAAATAACACATTGATGATAATAACTTACATAGCCTACCTAGATACAAGTGCTGAGTCAAAGAATTAAAATGAATATTCTATTAACATTAACGTGAACTCATACATGATGACCCTAAAAAAAAACAACCTAAAGGTTTGAAAGGTTCAAGCTTACATGTCTCAACTCAAAGGAACTGATACTGGGAAAAGAGTCGGTCCACCCTTTACAACCTATCAGCCATAGCTGTTCTTTGTGTTTAGTAATGGAGTGCTCAAGGGATGACGTTTTCTCGAGGCCAGTGCTGATGGGATTGTTCTGCTTGATTTTGGATTATTGCAGAAAATAAGCCCAGTGGCAAACAATAGTTCAGCAAGATAATCTTCACAAATGAACACCACTTTTACGGTTTTTGAAGCCTAAATGCACACTTCAGAAGTAAAAAGTTAATCTTTATGAGACTGTAAAGCTGTGTTCAGCATGATGATGTTCTGTACTCTCGTTTAACCCTTGTCAGCAACCTCCTTTTTTAAGACACACAAAAGCTTCAAAATTCATGAGTGGGGTATTTACTAACATATCGTATGTTGCAGAATGAAACATAAAACTCTCTTAAGCTTGTGTTAACCACCAACCTGATTTTAGGCATTTGCCCAGAAACTAACTCATTTCTGTGTTTTAGGACTCATTCCTAGGGCACTGTATTGGGCACAATAATATTTTATTCCATAGACTTACATTGTGAAAGAGACGTCTGTAAATGAGTGGATATTTTTTTATTCTGAGCATCACAACCCCCTCAAAATAACTTGTTTCTTTGTCACTATTTGATTCATTTTTGTCCAATAACATTTCTAAAATCTAAAGAGCCACACGATTAAATCATTGTTGTCCCCATATAAGTTGGCAGAGGGCCGAACTAGAAGTCAGCTCCTTGGCTGACTGAGATAAGTTGGCAAACAAAGGTTTATGATACTTTCATGTTTTGTTCAGCAAGATAAACTTCACAAATGAATTATTTTTATGATTCCTGAAGCCTTAACGCAATCTCTAGAAGTAAAAAGCTAACGTTCGGCTATCAAGGAACTACACCACGGTTGCATGTTTTACCGTCGCCCCCACAATACAACTGTAAAGCCACTAGTTAGCAACTGTCTTTTTTAAGACACATAAAAGCTTAAATTTTTACAGGTGGGGTATTTACTAATGTATTATATGTCATAGAACAAACTAGAGAGGATACCAGTGCACTACTGTAACTGGGCTAGAATGCCACATAACGAGGTCTGGAGGCTGATCAGTGCACTGATGATAGTCAAGGACTGAAACATTTTCTAATGTCTTAACTCATTCTTTATCTTTTTTTTGTTTGTGTTTTGTTTTTTGCACTTTGAGCACCCTTTTCTGTGCACAGATGTGTTTTGTGGTTTTCTAGCCCCTGCTGTCCTTTCTAGTTTGTTCAATGTACCGACGCACCTAAGACAAACGTTTTTGTTAAAAAGGCACAGTTTAACAACAGCCCTAAGACTAGGTAGTAGAACAAAACATGAAAGTCTTTTAAGCTTGTGTTAACCACAGACCTTATTTCAGACTACTAACAAAACACATAAAAAAACATTCAAAAAACCCATTGATTTCCAGACGAGGGAGGAGTGCTAAAATGCTAACTCATCTTAGGGTTTTAGGGCTCATCCCTGGGGCACTCTATAGCCTACCGAGTTAATGTTAGTATGCTGATGCGCTAACCTAACATGGTGAATGTTCATTCATTTTTTTAAAAGCTTATCCTGTCAGGGGTCACAGCTGACACTGGGCGAGAGGCGGGTACACCCTGGACAGGTCGCCAGACTACCCCAGGGCAAGCATTAGCATTTAGCTGAAAGTCCTCACAGAACTGCCAGCATGACTATTCACAAAGTCTTGAAACAGACTTATTGTTACATACGTGTCATTTGACATTTAAAATGACAAGTATGTAACAATAAGCATGAAACAATGTCAAGAGATACACTCAGATACTGTATGTATACTTCTGTAGGTGCAGCATCTGTTATTCAAGATACTTGTGTTGAATTAAGAAAGAGGCAGAGGAAATGAAGAGAGACGCGTGACCTGTGACAAAGGATGCTGTGATTACAAAGCATTCATCTGACCACAACCAGGAATCTCTGTCGCCTCTCATATCTGTTCCTGACAATCATTTTCATCACCAGTTCTTCATAATATTAGTCATTCTGGTTTAGCTTGGTTCTGTCACATCACAGTGGCATTTTGGAGAGTTAAAATCCCACTGTTCCCTGCATTATTTCACGCTAAAATTAATAAAAGCCTATACCTTTTGGGCTAGTGTCAGTGTTTATGCCAGGTATGTTTTAAGTTTGGATCATGCATGACAATGGACGAATAACAAGATCCTGAACTGACTCACCGGACTGAGACTAACATTACAGTGATGTACAGCTGTAAACCTCCTAATATTCAAGGATGGAAATTTCCTTCCTGAAATCTTCAAGGTTGATTGGATTGCTATTTTAAGACGAGGAAACAAAGGCAAACACTTTATTTTACAATGAGCTTGGGAACATGTGATTCATACTGATACAGTCAGATTTTATAGACTTGGGGTTATTATCTTGTAGCAACAGTCAGTGGTGCTGAACCATAAAATCATTACATGAAACAGATATCACATACCTCAGGTGTACGTGTCAGCTACAGCAACAAGAAAATATTTTGGTTTAGGAATCCATTTAGTGACTGGAGGATTGTTAGAACAAACTGTAGCCTACTAGAGACATGACTTTGTATACAAAGCAAGTTTAATATGATGAAATAAGTAATAAAATAGGCCATCGTCATAGGTACATGTGCATACACATCAAAACAGCGTTTCTACAGAGCAGTTGCATAAAAGTCACAGTTTTAAATCATCATGCTCTGTAATGTGTCACCTGTAAATTGTTAAGGGAACACAAGCAATAACCGCAGCATTTAGTATTGGAGTGGAGTTCTACAGCAGGCAGCAACAACTAAAGCCTTTGAATTCTGACCTGACCTGTCCTGTATCTCCCCCTTGAGGACTCAGTTCTATTACTTCCCCAAGGGCATAACACATGTCAATGGTGTTCAACTGGACAATCTGCAGTGCACAGAGTGAGCTCTCTCATTTGCATTTCCGTGCTTACATTGAGAATGTTTTGGTCCCGTGTGTTGTTCCTCAAAACATAAGCTAAAACAAAAGCTAATGCCACTTCTGACCTGAATCCTAAACCTACAGCCAGATTGGGCTGTTGGAGGGTTAAGACTTGGTTTTAATGTTCGGGTAAGAATCAAGTTTAGGTTCAATTTAGGATAAGGGTTGAGGTTAGACATTTAGTTTTGATGTTTATGGATAAAGTTTGGGGCTAGGCAATCGAAAACCTCTGGGGCTGAAAGACAAAGCCAACATAAAGTGTCAAAAACTGCACTTTGTAACATAGTCGCTTGAGTCTGGATCCAGAAGCTAACTGATCCTCATAGACCCCCATATTACATTCACAGATTATATGAAAAAACATGGACACCATGACGACTCAAAAATTAATCAAAAGCATATCAACTGCCCCCTGGTGGCTGGTTTCAGGTCATGAAACCCGCCCCCAATATGTTAGTGGATGGGACATGGGCCAATCCAAAAACTCAAAGCGGACATGAAATTTGTCCCAAAAATGGTGTCTGTTTTCATTTTAGGTAGTTTTATGTAATAGTTGTCACACTGATTTATGTTCAAGTGTCCATTTTTCCGCTTGGTTTTAGTTATTTGATTCTATAAAAAGTTGGACTGGCATCATGACTGACAGCTTTGTGTGCCGACTGGTGAGCTCGAAATGGGTTGAATGAATGTATGAGCTGGAACTCAATGCCATGGAGATTACTACTGTGCAGGCTCTGGCTCCAAATGACGTAACCAGTGCAAGATGGC